>CM077665.1:536850034-538050034 GCA_039707655.1 Elymus sibiricus | reverse complement strand
TAGACATAGACAATTAAAGTTAACCATTAGGTAATCCCCAAATACTCCTGTCTTTCCTTATGGTCAGAAAAGAAGAAGAAGAAAGATTGCCAGAATCTTATGCTCCTGTCCGTACGATGTGCTGTGGTGCTACCGCTAACGATGCTCTCTTTCCTTTTCTTTTCGTGCACCACGTACGGTTCAGTGGTACTAGATTGTGTCATTGACGGAGACAACAATGGCGAGATGTACGTTGGTCGTCGAGGTCGTATGTGCTCAAGACCTGGAGCCTCAGGGTGGGGAGTACACCAATCCCTATGTCGTGCTTAGTTTTAAGAATTTTTGTTCAAAAGGACCACCTGTCGACTGAAATTGCCAAAAGAGACCACCTGCGACTGAAATTGACGGATTAGACCCCCTGCCGCCACCAGCGCTGGCGGCCGGCCGGGCGGGTGGGGCCTGCCGCCAATGGCTGAGGCGGCCGGCCGGAATCCCGTTTCGGCGCTGCTCGCTACGGAACGGAGCTGCAGGTGCGGGCCCTGCCGCCAATGGCCGAGGCGGCAGCCCTGTGCACTGGCACGCGCGGAAAGCGACGTTGACGGCGCTGATTCCCACGATGCTCATTCCGAGGCTATATTCGCTGCTATATTCGCTGCTGCTTTATCCGATGTCTGCAGTATATTTTCCCGCCCGATTTTTCGTCCGTTCGTCCCTATTTTCCCGCCATTGCACTTGACATCTGAGCCTATAAAACGAGGCATTGCAACTGTCTTCGTCCATCGTCCAGCCACATTTCAAAACACCAATGCGCTAGTCAGCATGAGTTTGCCTTGCTCGGATCAAAGCATTAGGCCTAAAAAAATGAAGAGTGCGACTTTGCCTCGGGGGGTGGAAGTACTTCGTTGTTGGTGTGGCGATCTCTGCAAGGTGAAGGAGGTGACGGATTTTTCAGATTGGTTGGGCATGAAGTTTTTCATGTGCGCCAATTATGAGGAAGATCCACCCGTTGCTATTTCACCGTACATCAGGCCTCCGGTATGTTTTAGTCAGGAAGAATAAACACGTTGTTGATATTATTGTTGATTTGATATTTATATTTCTATTTTTGTTGTAGTTTCCTCCGCCTCTGTGCATGTACTATCGTTGGATTGACATGAAAAAACCGGACTGGGCGGTGACCGAGATTCGTGAAAGAGGTCGTCGTGCATGGGCAAGTTTGGACGTGGAAGAGCGCCGTGCGAAGGCGGCAGCAGAGGAGAAAGCAGAGCAGGAGAGAGAATGGCAAGAGTATTGTGTGAAGCAGAGGGCTTTTCTTGATGAGATGAAGAAGAAAAACCGAGAAGAGGCACTTCGACTGGCGGAGGTTCAACGACAGCGACAGGAGGCCCGTGAGGCTGAGAGGCAGATAAAGAAAGAAAGGGCTCGTGCAGCCAAGGCAGCAGAAGAAGCTGGTGATGGAAAAGGAAAATATCCACGTTGGACTCAGTAGATTTATGTTATTGTATCCTAAAATTCGCATTGCAGCAAGTTGGATCTTAAAATTCGCAACAAGTTGTATCTTAATTTGAACATGTTAATTTTTATGTATCTTATTTTATGCATGTTATTTTATGTATCTTATTTTATGCATGTTATTTTTAATGCATCTTAATTTCAGCAGTTTAATGTATCTTATTTTATGCATGTTATTTTTAATTTAAAAAGAATGACTCGAAATAAACCGAGAACTTTTATTTCGTCATACTACATAGATGTCTCGTACATACATCTGAAAGTTGGAAACTGACATAGATAGATACAATAGTTCGCACACATAGATAGACGAATCACCCTACGCGACGACGGCCAGCTGTCCTTTCCCGACGACCGGAAGGTGACAAGCGAGTAGGGGGTCGGTGTTCACGAAGACCACGACCGTACTGCCCCTCTTCTTCCTATGTCTGCGACTCATGCATAGATGGTGGAGTCTGCAATCCATATTGAGATGATGATTTGAAATTATAGGTGTATGGTTGTGACTGGGAAGGGATATAAGATGGGCCAATAACGTCCGTCTCAAAAAAGTCATTCAATAATCCTGGGACCTGCATCGAGGATCAAGGGATTCTGTGAGTATGTCTTTGTTTACGCCACGCTGGGTTTCTTCATCTTCCCATGATGTATCATTACTTTTCTGCACAGAAAAACCGTATGTAAATAAAAGTCATGTAAATGTTGTACGCTTGTAATTGCTTATTATGGTTGAACATACCTGAGCGGTGTTGTAGCTTTGTGATCCCTCGCCCCTAGTGTGCTGTTTTATGTCAGGAAAACGAGTCTCCTCGGGCATCCTGATCCCTCGCGTGGAGGGATACGGCTGAGACCCGTCGCCTTGGGTGTATGCGCCATATCCTGTGTCCGCATTTTGGTCCACGAAACGAGTCTGCTCGGGCATGGAATCCAAGCCTGCACCATGTACCTGAGATGTATGCCCCTGTAGTGGCAGACACGAGTCATGTCGTGGAAATGTCATTGTAGTATTTGGACCCTCTCCCCACCGCCTGGATGACGACAGCGCTGCACTCGTTCTAGCTGACCTCGGTTCCGGCATGTTGTACGCTCCAGTGTCAACATCCTTCCGTCTGCCGCATCTCATCGTTTTGGCGACGAATTCACCAATTTTTTTTAAGGCAGACGTTCGACCTGGTGTGTCTCGGGCTTGCATGCCTTCCCTCGCCATCTTCCCTACTTCGTTGCAAATATCAATCTAAAAAAATAGGTTGTTGGTTGCTTGAATTGTTCATGAAATGATGGACTTGAATAGTAAGTTGTTGATGATTACCGTGTAGTCACGATAGTAAGCTGATGATGTGTCTATCCGTCTCTGCAACTGTTCCATATGTGTGGGATGTGTTGGCATCGTAGGTGGTTGATACGCCAGTCGAGTACGCGTGCTCATGCAGTACCACTCGTAATACGCTTGTGTTGTAGTCGCGTCGTACGGTCTGCATAATTAAATAATTACATCAACTTGTTTATGTACATAAATTACCGTAAATAAAATTTACCTATGTTCATGCACTATCATTTCCAGTGCTTCATTATTCCACGGGTTTACCCATTGAATGTTCTCTTCACGGTAATCGACACCAGTTCTGCCACTATTGCTCATCCTCAAATTTACGTAACAGAACGTAAGTTTTATGAATTAAAAAGACATTAACTATTTAGGGAGGTCGCATCTTACTTATGAGTATGTTCGTCGATACATCTTGGAACAGGTGGTGGAATATCTTGATGTAGACCGAACTGTCTCATGACACGGTCAGGATTGTACGGTTCAACAAACCACAGACATAGTAAATTGCAACGAGTCATCCAGAAGCCACTATCTCTCACGCATTCCACTGGGATGGGTTGTGAACCAAATACCATGTTAATGTGTAGCTCAGTCCACGGGTTCCATGTGATTAGTGAGTCCTCAAGAAGCTCAAACTGATCATGGTATATGGGGTAACAACTTTTCGCAATTTTTGTAGCCCATTTTTTCCGACCGAGCGTCCACCGGCTGGACATAGTTACAATGCCCTCACCATAGTCGTATGGGGTTACGGGATTTACTATCTGGGGTCGTCCAACAGGTAGGTATTCCCATGACCACAACTGTAGAAACTCGTACGAGACACAAAGTAATGGAGCTTTAGCTGCGAATGAAGATTTCTGAGTGGCATCACACAACCCTCTATATGTGTGAGAAAGTATAGCAGAACCAAAGTTGTATGTTGGAACCGCGGGTAAAGGTTCGTCCACTATCTTTGCGGCAAAGTAGATGAAACCAGGGAGGACTACCTCACCATGAGAATTAGGAAACATCACACCAAATAGCCACAACAAATATGCAAACATGTGTCTCTTCCTCGTCTCAAGATCAGCGTAGCTAGATAACGTTTCAAAGTTATTAAAAAGCCAGCTGAGTGGGACACCCCGAGGCGGACCGGGACGATTCGATTTTGGCATTGTAAGCCCAAGACGGACCGAGACATATTCTGGCCAAGTTGCAGGAACTAGTGGAGGGACCACTGGCTCACCTCTAATTGGTAAAGCTGTGATCATTGACACATCTTTTAGCGTAGGTGCGAGCTCTCCACAGCGAAAGTGAAAGTTGTGGGTCTCAGGTCTCCATCGGTCAACGAGGGATGTCAAAAGCGATGGGTCAGAAGTGAAAGTGCCTGGACGAGTTGCGAGGTTAGCAAAATGAAGGAGTCCATAAGCCTGAAGGTGTTGACGGAAATAATTGTGTATTGGCCATGTGTTCTTTACGGTTCGAAGCCTGAAGGTCTGAGCAGGATTTTCATGATTCGGGTTTAAGAAAAGGTGGCAACGGTGGTGGGCGTCGTGATGCCGTTGCAAAAGCGCTGGCATTTCGGCCATAACCTGCAATCACGAATAAATGAAATTAAATATCCGAAGATTACATCAAGATTAAATGTAATTAAATATCCGAAGATTACATCACGATGAAATTAAATTAAATATCCGAAGATTACATTACATCACGATTAAATGTAATTAAATATCCGAAGATTACATCACGATGAAATAAAATTAAATATCCGAAGATTACATTACATCACGATTAAATGAAACTAAAATACATAGCATAATTAAATATCATGCGGTGTTATTGGTACGATACGGACATTCCCTACGCGAGTGTCCAGGGCACCTGCAAACGCGACATCGCCTTGGTTCTCCCGACTGGCTATGGTCCATGTCATTGCGATGACGCCTAGACTAACGCCGTCCCTTGGTGGTTCTCATCAACTTGGGATCAGGAACCCATTTGGACCCGTTTGGCCACAATAGCTTGTAGTCCATATCAATGCCCCATGCCCAGAACTCACCGTTCCAAGTGTTGTATAAATTGTGCATGTTAAAGAACGGCGATACGTAAGGTTCGACACTGATATTTTGATCGGCAGCTGCCCGGAGTACGTGACTGCAAGGGTATCCCAGAAGCTTGGGCTTGTTGCAAGTGCACTCACACGAGGTTGTGCCAAGGGTCACAGCTTGTTTTTTTTATCCTCTATGGTGACCCTTAACATACTTGGCTCGCACATTGACTTCCCATTTATTCCTAAGTGCATCTACCTTCCTGCAACCATGGCTTTGCGAATTCTTTGCTTTCTCATCAAGATGTCTTTGCTTCTTCTCAGACCATGGCTTGTTCAAATCAACCAGTGCCTTGGCCACTGTGACTCTGTCTGCAAAGTATGACACAGTCCGGTTCCAAGTTTCATCGATTAGGGCTGTGATAGGTAGGGCCCTCACCCCTTTAAGAACACCATTGTACACCTCTGACATGTTGCTTGTCATTATACCGTACCGAGCCCCACTGTCGTGAGACTGCGCCCACTTGTACAAATGGGGACAATTCTCGCTGATCCACTGGCTCAAATTTATTGCTGTCCGACGACCCCTCTGGTCTTCTCTCTCCGGCAGGGATGCGTGCTCGATCTCACCATTGATACCTGCCCAGATAGCATTCATTTTGGCTTCAGTTTTCTGCATGCACATCCTCTTGAATAGCTTGAACCAATCTTTGTTTTTGAATTTGGAATAAAAATTAGCTGCCAAATGCCGCATGCACCACCTTGTCTCCAGATCGGGCCACCTCCAGTCTGGATCTTCTGAAGCCTTAATTATGTCGAGCGCGCTTAATAGCCCAGTGTTGCGATCAGAGATGATGCAAACCCCTTCGCGATCTTTGACGACCCCCATCTTCAGGCAACTCAGGAACCACAGCCAGCTATGTTTGTTCTCGCTCTCGACTATTGCATACGCAATAGGTAGAAGTTGATTATTTGCATCTGTAGCAATTGCCACCAAGAGTGTGCCCTTGTACTTTCCAGAGAGAAATGTACCATCGATTGATAAAACCGGACGACAATGCTTGAATGCTTGTATAGTCTGGGCGAATGCCCAGAATAAGCGGTCCAGGATTAGCTCGTCCCGGTTCATTGGGTTTGGACGTTGTTTCCAGAAAACTTGAGTCCCCCTGTTAGTAGTTGCTATCTGATGCAGCATTCTGGGGGCAAAAGAATACGCCTCCTCATAGGTTCCATACAACCTCTGGAATATCTTTTCCTTTGCATGCCTTGCCTTGCTGTAGCTGACATTGAAGCCAATCTGATCAGCTGCAGTGTTTTGCAAAGCCCTAATACTAATATTAAGACTTTCCTGCACAGTCGTTTGCATGATCTGTGACACAAATTCTGCAGTCACATTGCGGTGGTCTGGAAGAGTGCCGGTTTGCTCACAGCCATGTTCCACTATTTTTGTGATATGCCATGGCTGACATACCCCAGGCTTCCGGCGAGCAATAACTCTTCCGCGGCAACCATTCGACTCGCGATGGATGTATATGACCTTCAACTCCTTTTTGATCAGACTGCACCACTTTATGCTGCCAGTGTATGGCAATTGCATAGCTATTCATTGCTTGGTAAGCAGATTTCTTATCTGGGAAAATCTGCCCAACGGCCAGACTTCCCGCTTCCAGGCCAGAAACAGAGTGAAATTCATTGGTGATGCTCATAACCTGTAAAAACTCTGGGTTCATTGGTGGAGCGACCGCCGTCTCAGGAGCAACAACTTCATCATCATCTGATTCCGAAGAGGCAGAAGAATGACCATCATCGTCATCATCTAGCGCCTCCGGCAATCCCTCCACGTGTTCGCTCATGTCAACGACCGCAGACCAATATCCTGTGTCATACACTTGTTGGCCGCCTGTTGGTTCCGATGGACCGGCGCTGGGGGCTACAGTGATTGCCAACTCGGCCTCACCGCCCCCGCTACTGCACTCGGCGACATCAGTGACAGAAATGAACTCCACATACACCATGGGCTGTCCAAACATGGAGTTATTGGGATTGCTTGCAAACCCCATGTACGACGCCCAGGCTTTTTCACCAGTAACCCGCCGCAGACCCCAACGGGATACTGTCTCATCATTTCCTCCGTCAACCACGAAAGCCTCCATGGTCATTTTTTTTTCATCCATCGCTGAACCAAACACCGATCGGATGCACCTTCTAACTGCCGCATACCCTACATCAACCATGTCTCTCACTACAACCGTAGTCATCTCGCACCTAGACACATCCACACCGGAAGGACCGTCGCGTACGATGTCCCCATGGAACACTAACAAATTTTCCATAGTACCTAACGAGCAGCCATATTTACATCGTTAGTCAATTTATATTCTAATAACTTATGGTAATAATCGTTTATTTACATATAATAATCCGACTAATATTCACAACACAACAGTAACATAATTCACAGCAGTACATCAACACAAAAAATAATTGTTCAAAAAATTACACCACAGCATTTATACCTCTTGTTCAATAAGGATATCCTTCCGAATAGAAAAATCCGTTAGCGTGAATATATCACCGGTAATATATCAACGGGGTCGACCTATGATCACATGAAAAAAAATTAGACGCATAATTTTTTTCTGCTATCAAAAGTTTCAAAATAGCAGTAGCATGCATGTGGTCATCACCTCAAGAGAAACCGAAGACCGAAAAACAATTTCATCAATCACGTCATCTCCTCCTAGTTTGCTACCCAGACGATATTTTCTTTACCTAATTACATACATCATCAAGGATATTAGCATTTATCTTGCATTTCATGTACGGTTTCCTACTCTATCAAATTAGCTAATAAAGTCTACGTATGATTTCCTTACTACAACACTTATTAAAAAACATGACACATGAAATAACAACACATTTAATTATGCAATGACCAATTATAGTACATTCATTTTCTTAATTAACATTTTAAGAACTTCTTGCATGTCTAACTAAAATGATGCATCTTAAAGGCTTAACGCTGACCGACAATACAGTCAAATATTTGTTATCAAGATTCCGGCTCTAACGCAACCAAAACGTTTAACATAAGTCCTAATTACAACTTACTAAGAACAATAACAACATCTTGCATGTTCAAAAATAGTACTAATGGACATAGCTAACATTGATCTATAACATCTTCAACACTCTGTTCTAACAAATATTACTATAAATGCAAATGACGGGCTAAAAAATATCTCTTATGAAAACGTTTATAACTTTCAAGAAATAAACATCGCATAGCTAATAACGGGCTAAAATACTAACTAATTTCCAACGTGCATGCACAAAAAAATTCATGTATTGAAAAGATCATACCTTGATCAAATTACTCCACTAAGTACTTCACTTCACACGGCAAATCGTACTCCTGAAGCTCCAAATTACTTCACAAAGGGAAGAAATACTACCTAAAACAACAGATAATACATACTTAAAAACTAATGAAACAAAGTAAAAACATCATGCATGCGAACACAACCAACAAAAATGGACTGCTCTTACCTTGATCTTTCGTTTCTTCAACTACAACATCTTCAAAATCATACTCTAAACCGTCCTAAATCGCGACTAAAAGTCTGTACCAAGCTGTGTCCTTGAGACTTAGAACGAGAGAGGCATAGTACTGTCGGAAGAGAGCAGGCAGGCAGAGCAGCGGCCTCACATATAAAAGGATGAAGCAGCACCATCTAGCACTGTAGTGTGGGTCGGCAGCATCTAGCAATCAGCAGCAGTGTGTAGCAATCATCAGCGGCACGCAAATTTCGCAATCAGATAAAGCACTGGAATCAGCGCCGTCACCCGTCAGCGTCGTAGGCGTGGAAATCAGCGCCGTCAGCAGCTTTCGGCGCGCGTGCATGCGCACAGTGGCGGCCGCCTCGAGCCGTGGCGGCCGGTCCCACTACCTGCAGCTCCATTCCGTAGCGAGCAGCGCCGAAACGGGATTCCGGCCGGCCGCCTCGGCCATTGGCGGCAGGCCCCACCCGCCCGGCCGGCCGCCAGCGCTGGTGGCGGCAGGGGGTCTAATCCGTCAATTTCAATCGCAGGTGGTCTCTTTTGACAATTCCAGTCGACAGATGGTCCTTTTGGACAAAAATTCTAGTTTTAACGGTGAGCGGTTTCGCACGGCTACCAAGGAGAAAGATTTGAACCCAGTGTGGAACGAGCGCTTCTGCTTCAACGAGTTCGATCTATCTAGTCTTCAGGAGCTTGCTCTTGAAACGATTATATACCACCACACAATTCCGGGGTGCCCGGAGTGCTTGCTTGGCAAAGTCAGAATTGGTTGGGGCTCGTCCGTGCTCCTCCCGGATGACGTCATCGTGAGTTACCCACTCGAGGGCATCCGCGGGAGGGTAGTGCGTATGCAAGGGGAGTTGTATCTGAAAACATACATCACTGATGATGCCTCCATCGGAGCTTCAGACCCTCTTCCAGTAGTGGAGAGTGTAGACTTCCATGTTTTAGATAACCTTGAAAGCATATTACAGGACCGAAGTGCAATACCGCGTGATACGCCATTACAACATTTGAAAGAAATCACAAATAACTTTTCCGATGGACGAATACTTGGCCAGGGTGGTTTTGGCATGGTATATCTATCTATATATCTATACCTATACTAATTAAAGACTCGAGATCAACCTATAAAATCCTCCGCAAAAAAATGAAAAAAATACGCTCGACTGGCCCATAATCCTTTCTCGCTCAAATAGAAGTACGGAGTAAAACAAAACTCCAAGATCAATCTATCTACAATTACATGTCTCTTTAACACAGTTGTAAAAATAGAAGGAAAAATACTCTCATCTCAATCTCAATCTGTCTAGAGCTCCACGTACGGTCTTTTCCTCTCCCCATTAGGAAAAGTAAAACCTGTAGCAATCTTTGTCTAACAATATTTCATGATCTATTCCTTCTCATTAGTAAAAATCAACAACCTGAAGTCATCTCCATGGTCTCTTCCGCTTCCGAAGCAATCTCGCGGCAGGGAAATAGTCTCTCCCTTCTCCAACTGAAACCATCACCATCATCTCTCTCTTCTCCCATGAAAAAAATCCATCGTCTGAAGCAAGCAGGTTGGGGCGTGGATCAGGTGTGTATCAAAATTACTTCGACTGATTGCATACAAACTCTATGTCTACGCAGTGTTTTCGTTACAGCCATGCCTCCTATGCATCATGTCCAGGTCATCCATCAATAAAAGAAAACTGAGGCTAGGGCTGTCGTTGCCAAAGGATTTTCCTCTCGGAGTACCCGTGTATGTGTGCCCTCAACGTCCGCCTCCCCCGCATGCTTGATAATGTCCGCCACTTTGATTGCTGATTACCAATGTTGTAGTGCCCAGTCCAAAGCAGTCCAGCCTCGACGACGCAGCCAAGTGCTTCACGGCGATACGCACGTATGAGGCCCAACCGATCGGTTTGGATCTCTTCAACATCAAGTTGTGACCACGCTGCAGTCCAGATCATCCCTATTTTGGCCAATTAACTAATCGGAGGTAGGCGTGACTGTAATTTGATGCTGATCGTGCAATTCTGCAGTGCCGTCGTTGGCCAGGCTGCTTCAGTCACACCCCTTGAGAAGTACAAGACCACATTGTATCTTAAACATTTGTATCTAGTGTCTATAACATTTGCATTCATATGCAGTGTGGTGAGCCGCCGCGGATCGACCCTTGTAAGAGATCGTGCATGGGCATGCGTTATCTCGGTCGGCTTCTTCACGATTATAATCGGTTGTCTAGCCTGATGAATCATTTGCGTTTGATGGTGTATCTTGGTGAACTTTTGTTTGCGACGTATCTGTTGTTGAACTCGAATATGATTCAGGACAATGGCGGTGTTGCGCTGCCTGCCCAAATTTGTATAACCGTCGGATGGACTGAATGTGCGGTGCATGGTCGATCCGGTGGAACCTCGCAAATGGCATCGCATGTTTGTACATTATCTCAAGGCTGGAAGTCTTAGGCGCTCAAGGGGTTAATTACTTGGCTCTCATTTTCTTAAGTCGTTCTCCTTATTACTGTTATCGTGTTGTATTAACTGATATTAGTATATTGCACAATATATTTTTGTTTTGTTTTGTATTTTACCAACTTGTTTATGTTCGCTTTAATTCTCGGATAACCAATACTGTATATACACTCTTCCATGTTGCTGCAAATTCTGTACGTGACATGGACAGAACATGGTCTTCTTTGTGAGAAGAAAAAAGTAGCAGCAGCAGCAGGGGAAGGAAGCAATCATCCTGATACGAGGCGGAGGCGGAGAGAAGACTCCTGTTTCGGTTTCTTCTTTTCCCTGGAGACTGTACGATCTGAGTCCAACGTCAACGCTCACAACCCTGCACCAGAGCAGGCCAGCACCGCCACGCAAGACGACAGCCACAGGCCGAAGCTCCTGTACAAGCCCAAATCGACCTCCCGCCGCCGGCGGAGCACACGCCGCCGCAGCGGGCCTCATCCCCTATAGCCATTGACGCCTCCGCCTCGGTAACGATGACCAGGAAGACGGAGCTCGCCGCCGCGCGTGGCCGGCAAGCAAACCTAGCCTCTCGCTCCATCGAAGAAGCGGCAGGAAACTACGCGACCCAGCTCCCCGATGCCGAAGATGACATCGCCGTGGTGCCGGAGTTGGCAGGGGCGGAGCCAGGATTTAGGCATAGGGGGGGCCAGATAGCGTTGAAGCCAGAAAATATTTTGTACCTCACGTACTACCTAATACTTTTTTATTGAATTATCATTCGCATTTAGCTTTGCCTAGACACAAAAAAATTATCACAAACTGTATTAGGAAATTGAATTGTTTAGTTAGCAAAAAATTATCAACATAGCCAGAATACATACCTAGAGAACTAAATCCAACCCCTCCTTATCCCCTATACCGCTAGGTTGAAGTAGATCGGCTTGGTCATCGTTCGCAGGAACGCGACAACTATCACTTTTGTGAAGAATTGACGAATCCGAACTTTCGAGAATACAGTTGCATGTACCCTAGCGCAGCGATGCAGAAATCACATAACCAAAATAACTAAAATCTGATGTAGAAGTTTAACATGATACAAGATGAGAATTGACAGAGATTAGTAGATGATGTGATGTGTTTACCTTGGCTATCGTTGGCTGCAACCGAAATAATTGTGAGTGAAGCAGCCTGCATCGTCGTCTTCGTCGTATGAATCAGATCTTATTCAAGAGGCAGACCGGCGGCGACGGCATAGGACAGCAACGGCGCATTGCTATCCAGTATCCACGCTGATCACGCTAATCACGGAGATAATGCGTTTTTTTTTTTGAGACTCACGGAGATAATGCGTAGCGCCAGGAGACTTGGCGGAGGCGAATTGTCTTTTTTTTATTAAGTAGCGGAGGCCCATTGTCTAATCTGCCGTTGCATAGACCGACTTAAGAAACAACTAACTGATGGGCTTGTATGTGGGCCTTTTTACCTTTCTCCAGAATTAACCGCTGCGTACCAATGTTCCCTCGATCGTTAGGGGGGGCCAGGCCCCTGCTCGCCCCCCCTTGGCTCCGCCATTGGGAGTTGGGCCAACCGGAGCAGGCGCGGTGTCGCCGGCACCCCGTTGACAACACCCCTAGCACACCTATCCTAACCCTATTTACAAGCCAGGCGACCAGATCCGGGGTTCCCCCACCCTCCTGCCGCCGGTGGAGGGAGAGGGAACCACGGCTGCGCCGGCGAGAACGGGGTGGAAAACTGTGCTCCTCACTTTTTCCTCTCACAAGACTGTAGCAGGGAATCCTTTGTTCGAACCTTGGCCTGACTTGGATTTTTTTTTTTTGCGAATACGCATTGTTGCGTATCATTCTAACAAATTGTTAGGTAGGAGAGAAAGTTACAGGTAGCGTCTCTTGGCGGCGTACATAAGCTGGCGTCACCAAGATCGCACGATGAGCAGTGGAAGCGGTTGCTCAGCCTCAGCAGCTAAGGTTCAGGTTACAGGTAAAAGTCGATCTAAGCCTTTAGCTCCGGCGCTAGCCCAGAGCCGCGCGTCGCGCTTGATGATGTCTTCGGCGAGGTGGACGGAGGACGGGCGCTTACCGTCAAAAAGGACCACGTTGCGATGCTTCCAGACAGACTTGGATTGTGCTAGTGCGGTGGTGGGTGTGATGGGAACACGCATGTGCATCACGCGCACTAGCGCAGAGCGGCCGTCGCGTTCCTTCCTGCTCAAAAAAGCGTTTGCCATTGCTACGACAGGACAATGCTTTCATAGAAGCGACATCTCTTTCCTCCTCCACAAGAAAAGCTCTTCTTCTCCCGTCGGCGCTGCCGCCGGTCCGCCCCATCTCCGATGGCCTCTAGGCCATGGAGGTGCGGAGGATCTCGGCCCCCCGCCGGCGGGAGGGACCCCGTTCTCGTTCTTGTTAGATTCAGCGTGTTGGTTGTGGCTGTGTGGCGGCGGCGATATCCCATAGTAGGAATAATGTCTCCCACGTTCTATCCCCGTCCCGATGGTGTGTCTAGCATCATCGGAGGGCGTGTGGAGGTTTGTCTCTGTCGGATCTCGCGGGATTCGGTCGGTGCTGGTCTTCGGTGGATCTGTTTGGATCCGGTCTTCGTTCGCCTTTGTTTGGGTGTTTACAGGTTTGATTCTTCTGATCTACAACTTTCTTCATCGGCGATGGTTGCTACTCTGGTGTGCTGGTCCTATGGGGCCTTAGCACGACGACTTCCCGACTGTCTACTACAACAAGGTTTGCCCGGCTCCGGTGAGGGAGAGGCGATGACGGCGGCGCGCCTTCGGCTAGGTGGTCCACGGACATGGTTGTAATTTTTATTACCTCTGTTGTTCTTTATACTGCCATGATTGAAGACGAATAGATTGGAAGTTTCTCGCAAAAAAAAAAAAAAGCGTTTGCCGCTCTCAAAAAAAGAAAAGAAAAAAAGCGTTTGCCCTGCTTTGTTGTATTGTATTTGTATATCCGTCCCGAGTTCACACGCCATTATCTCTCCAGTTAACCAACCTCGACGCGCACGTTTCGTCCTCCTCCGGCCTCCGCTCTACCGTACTCGATCGGACCAGCGCCGACGCCGGCGCGTCCGGGCTCCAGATCGACCGGCTCCTTGCTGGTGGGTCGCCGCCACACGAAGCAAAGCGTTTACTAGGCTCCAGAGCAACACGTGAGCTCGTATTGATCTGATCCGGAGTGTTGTTGGCTTTTCAGTCGATCCAGGAAAATCTTTGAGGCGGAGGAGCCTGGCCCGGGACCGGAGCGCGCGCAGGTGAATCCGGCGCCTCCTCGGCAAGAGTTCTAGATCCGGGTCTTCTCTCGTCGGGCTTCCCGCCGTCCGCTGCAGTCTGGAGGAGATGAGTTGGGACCGCACCGGAGCTACCTCGAGAGTCGGCATCCCCACCTTCACAGCTCTCCCCTCCCAGGTGCGTAGGTTGGCTAGCCCATGGCTTCTTCTCGGAAAAAGGAAAAACAAGATAGACAAATGCCCATGTCCCAGGGAGAGGCAGGGGACGCGGGTTTTTGTTTCCTAGGCAGCAGGTACGCACGTAGCTAATTTCACCGTCCCCCTTTTCCTCCAGAACGCAGCTATTGCCACTCTTCCTCCCGGGGCGAGTTGGCAGCCAGCAGATCTCCAGCGACCAGGCGCGCACCTACAGCGCTCAGACCCCGAGCGCCGCCGGTCTCCAGGCGCTAGACGGGGACGTCGGACGTCGGACGCACATCCAGATAGCCTCTCTCGCCTCCGCCTGCCAACATCGCGTTATGACGAGTGTCCGATCACCGATGCCGACCCGACCGATTGGAGGTTACCATATTACCATTACTTATTCCCTATATGTATATTTCTAATGAAATAATTTACCTTTGCATACATAATGCATTATTTAACCTTTGATTCAAAAAATTGTATTTTCAGCACTCTGTGTTACCATGTCGTCCAGAAAGTATATACCCTGCAAAAAAAAAAATGTCGTCCAGAAAGTATGCATCAGATAGCAAAAAATATAAAGAAGGACCAACATGTGGATTACTTGTTAGAATCACAGTGAAGACTTGATAAATTTTTCAAGACTAATATTGGGGTTTCGATAAACCCAAATTATGAGTTAGCGATAGCTGTCGTGGAGGAAGAGAAACCAACTAATATGAATTCTGAATCTAAACAAGACGAAAATGTTAATGTAAGTGGTCATAAGAATATAGTTAATTCATATATATATGTTTGATTGTCATTGTTATCATATTTATATTAACGACCCCGAGTTTTTGGTTCACCACGGGCCCCCAAAAACTCCAAAAACTCAGGACCGGCCTTGGCTCTCCGGATCCTCATGTTCCCAGTAGCCTGGGGACCATACTACATGATGAGAGCTCGAGGCCACTCCATGTACCGCTGCAAGAATTAAAGGAGATTACAGATAACTTCTCCGACGACCGAATACTTGGCCAAGGTTGTTTTGGTGTGGTGTACAAGGTAAATCAAATCATCGACAGGGTAGTCTATATTTCTTTTGTTTGAAACATATCTCTGTCCGCCTGTAATTACACTTGATCCAAAAACTCTAATAGGGAGTGCTGCCAAACGGGAAAATGGTTGCCGTGAAGAAAATGGTATCGTCACTAATGCCAAGCCAGCAGAAACAATTCGAGAGCGAGGTGTATCATCTTATGATGCTCAAGCACCCTAATATAGTGCGATTTCTAGGGTACTGCTATGAAACAAAGAATGAATGCTTAGAGTACAATGGGAAATACGTTTTCGCAGAGATGTCGGAGAAGTTACTTTGCTTCGAGTATCTACCCAAGGGAAACCTTGACAAGTATCTATCAGGTACAACATTTAGTGTTGTATGTTGTTTCTCGGTTTGAGATTCTAGTTTGTGAGGTTTATGTTTTGCTCCGAAGAACTACATTTTGTTCAAATATACCAAGTGTTACAAAGGATAAACATGTACTGCTCATATGAATCTATAATGGACAAACGAGAACATACATCATGATGCTTTCATACATGGATATATTTATCTACCGAATGAATATAATAGATTTGTAGGTAACATATGTTGAATGCTCTCCTTTTGGTGGCAAATGCAGATGAATCTTCTGGACTTGATTGGAGCACACGCTATAAAATAATCGAGGGGATTTGCTATGGTTTATGTCACCTTCACGAGCAAATGGATAAGCCTATTATTCATTTGGATCTAAAACCTACGAACATATTGCTCGATGACAATTTGATACCAAAAATTACAGACTTTGGTATGTCAAGACTACTTGGTCAACAACAAACTATTTGCACCTCATCACGTATTGGAACACTGTGAGTTATTGCCACTTTTTAATTCCTTACATTTAGTCATAAGCAAGATGTGTTTTCTTTAAGGTCAATTTAACACTTCAAAATTGTATTCGTGTTATGATTCAGTGGTTACATGGCACCAGAATTTTTACGTGGAGGTACAATTACACCAATGTCAGACATATTCAGTTTGGGTGTAATAATCATGGAGGTAGTAACAGGACACAGGGACTACCCGTTCGATGTTACTAAAACATCTTCAGATGACTTTATTGAGCCTGTATGGAAAATTTATATCACATTTCAAAATGGATTTCTTTGTCTCACAGACATGATCTTGCATTTTACCTTTTGCACACTAACATTCTAGATGTTTGTTCTTGATTCTACAGACACTTGAGAAATGGAGAAATGTGTTACAAAGTTCACCAGACTATGGATCCCCAAAAACAGATTGTGAACTAATAAAGAGATGCCTCCAGGTAGGCCTACTCTGCGTGAATCCTGACCGCACCAAGAGGCCTCCGATAACGAAGGTTATCAGTATGCTCCGAGGATCGGAAAGCATCGACTGTGATTTTAGCACTGTATTTCAAGAGATGTGTATCTAGTATCTATTGCATTCATATGTAGTGCGGCGAGCCGACGTAGATGCATCGACACTTGTAGGGCCATATATGTGCCTTGAGTGTGTATCTGCTACTGCTAGCCCTATCATTCTCTTTTAGCCAGATTGGTTTCTTTGCTGAATAATTTGGTCGCAACTATGATGAATCGTTTGGAACCTGAATGTGTACTACTATAGCAGTGTAATTGTTGGACGGCAAATTTTAGCATGCTCCCTCTTATCTCCCCTTTTCACATGAGAGGTAAGAGTACATAATAGATCTGAGCCATTGACATGATTAACTAGTGGTCTGATTAACTCTTACTTTCTTACCTCTCATGTGAAAAGAGGGGGTAAGAGGGAGCATGTTGGGCGTGAGTTGAGCAATCAGATGGAACCACAGAGTCAGTCTCACAGCCCCATTGTACTAATTAACAATACTACAGGTTCTACATAAAAAGTTGTGTAAAATGAGACGAAATGTGCAGGCCAGACCTTTGTTGTTTCACTAGCTGAGCAAACTATCTGAAGCGAACCTTTGCGTTGCTCGTCCTGAATCTCCACATCTTCCTTTTTTTTGCCTCGCGCCGTCAGTCCCAACCGTTGGTTTTCACCAATGCTAAACACTGCCTGAACCCTTGTACGGCGCCGGTATGGCTGCACGTATACAGGGGCCAGGATTTAGCCCGGATTCTTGGGTAATGCTTCGCCGATTAGGTTCGACGGAGAAGTAATTTCTCTGAGCTCAAATGCGGGGTCTCTGCAATGCAGTGCAATGCTGCTCCTAGTCTGATAGTATGATGCTACTGAACCTATAGCTTGTTCTGCCATTTCATTGTGCTGGACTGCTCTGCTCTGCTCTTGTGTTGAATGTGAAGCGCGTTAGTAATTCGATGGCATAGTGAGTGCAATTGCACATGACATCACCCGGAGTGCGTGCTCAAGGGATCATCCTTCTTCATGGTGGGTCTCTGTGAACGAAACGACTGCTTCCTTGTTCTTCCTCCCCTGCTCTCCGACGTGACGCCTTCCACCAAAGCTTTCTCCTCCTCCTCCGGACTCGATCCTCCCAATCCGATGTGACCTCGTGGAGGATGACACCACGTAATCTATCTCAAGTTCTGAAGCTCTTGGGCGCTCAAGGCGTTAGCTAGTTAGCTGAGAACCAACCACAGAGTCAGAACTCAGAAGTAGTATGAAAAGAAAATGTGGAGTCTCTGTTTTTTTTTTTCAAGGATACACCATGGAGGTGGAGTCCCTCTGTTGTTTCACCAGCTGAAGACGCCATCTGCAGTGAACCTTTTGCATTGCTCGTCCTAAATTAATCTCCACATCTTTTTGCAGGCCATCCGGTGGAGATCTGGAAGCCTAATCAATCCCGCTGTAAATTCGTACTCCGGTGCATCGACCCTGACCCGTCCAAGCGACCGTTGACGCAGATCATCGCGGGGGCGCTGGAGACCGGGAACGGCCGGTCAGTATCCGGCATCCTCACGGAGTCCTCCCTGGCGCGGGCAGAGCTTGCACTGTCATTGTAGCACACGCCTGGCCTCGCCCCGTCCCGCCTCCCGCTGTAATTTTTTCGTCTCCGGAACTCCACCGTCATGGCTCCACGACGCATACACTGCTAAGGCGCACCAGCAGGCGGGCTTAGGCTCGGATTCACGAGTAACACGGTTAAAGAGTTCTGTGTGGTTTAATTACCGTTTTAGTGTGGGGGCTCTCTGCTACTGCCTTCGATTTTGCTAGACTGCTCGCTCGTGTGCCACACTGTGTTTGCGTAATCTCAAGGAAGGGAACGTATCGCACCATCCAAAGTGCTCAAGGGATCGCCGTTTTTCCTGAACCTTGGATACGCAGCTAGCACTACGAGTTTCTGCTTAAATTTTTCAGTTACGTGTTGCTGTGTAAATCCATCGTTACACTAGTGTTGATCGTGGTCGATTCGTCGCTCGACATACATACAGAGGCCGGCGCAGGAGCAGGGAGTGATGCGTTGGTTGGGCTTTGCGCGCAAATACCTACCTTTTTGGCTGGCGTATTTCTCCTATAAACGAGGCTAGGCACCCGTCATTGTGAGGCACCCGCGTGCGCTACGCTTGTTGGGTCGTTCGATCCTTTTCCTGTAGCATGGTTTTGGCTGCTGGCATGTGGTAAACCGTTCATTCTTTTTTACATTCACGTTTCTTTCAAAAGTGGCTACCAGGTGGGCCTCATTAGCCATGGTCCAGTCAATCAGTTGCTTTTTACCGTCACTGAGGTATGTGTCGTTCCGGAGAGCCCAAGAAAATATCCGCCTCCACTTCCTCTCTCTCTCCTCCCTCGCCCTCCCTCTGCGCCGCCGCGTCTCCTCCGATTCACCTCCTCTTCTTCATGTGTGGCGGCCGACGCAGCTACTCGCGCCGCTGTCCGTCCAGCCTGCCGCTCTCTCAGTTTTCTCCTCTCTCAGATCGGGGGTGTTCGGCGCAGCTTCGTCTTCTCCCTGCCTTTCATCCCCATGCCTCCCTGTCTTTCATCTCCATGCGACCATGCGTGCAGCAGCCAATCCCCTCCGTCCTCACGCTTCTCTCTCCGCTGCCACCACTCCTCGCCTCTCCTTCCACCGTCCGCCCACTTCGGCCGCCGCCCTTCCCTTACCTCCTCCTCGTGTCTCCTCTCTTCATCACTGGCGCCCTGGCTGCGCTCGTAGGAGGACCGCCGACACCAGGTTGACCAGGACGATGAGGTAACTGTTGACGAGGGCAGAGCAAAGACGCCAGATCCGTCACCGCCGCGGTTCTCCTGCTCGCCGCCGCCGCCGTCCACGTGCTCCTCGTAAAGCTCCTCCTCAGCACCATGGGTGGACGTTGGCCAGGTCAACCTCCCATCCACACGCAGGTACTCCCCTGTTGGAATTAACCACGTTGTCACAGTCCGGCTCGGACGTGAACAGGACACCGAGTCGTATTGGGTTAGGCTAGTTAGCTTTACTCCTATATATACTCATACCCCTGTAATATTTGATATTAGATCAGATCAAAGCAATACAATTACCAAGGTTCGATACGAGCCTTTTGGCCAAGTCGCCTCGTGTGTTCTCGTGTGCGTGTTGTGTTGCCTGAGCGAATCTATCCAGCTGCTAGCTTGGGTGCTTAGCTTTGCTACATGTCTCTAGCCTAGTTCGTCGTTCGTTGTTAGTCGTTCCGCCGGAAAGTAATCAGCGGATCGTTGCGTCAACGTCGGGACCGTGCCAACAATTGGTATCAGAGCTTGGTTTATTGGCGTGATTTTCGGAAAGCAATCGAAGGATCATGTCGAGCCCGAGCAAGGAGATCGTTGTGGCGGGAGCGGGAGCGGGAGCGGGAGCACCGATGCTGACGGTGGGGGTGTCGTAGTTCCCCCGGCTGGATCGAGAGGACTACGCACTATGGGCGATGAACATGGAGGTCGCGTTGGAGGGAGCTGAGTTCTGGGAAGCCGTCGACCCCGGAGGCGCCGAGTACGCGAAGGGCGCGGCAAAGTACCGGATGGATCGTCAGGCGTTAACCGCGATCTACTCCGCCATGCCGAAGGATGTGCTGCAGCACCTCGTCGGAAAGAAATCGGCGAAGGAGGCATGGGAGACCATCAAGATCCTACACCAGGGTCATGACCGTGTCAAGGAAGCACACCTCCAGTCCCTGATGAGAAGCTACGAATGCCTGAAGATGGAGGAAAGCGAGACGGTTGATCAGTTTGCCGCCCGTCTCAAGACCCTCGTCAACGGCATACGCGGCTATGGTTCAACCCTAGAAGAAGTTGCGATCGTCCGACGATTTTTGCGCGCCTCGTCGACACGCTACATCCAGATCGTCACATCGATCGAGCAATGTCTTGACCTAAAGACTCTCACGGTCGAGGATCTCGTCGGAAGGTTCAAGGCCCACGACGAGAGAATTCGTCTCAGTTTTGGCGACGTGGAGGCAAGTGAGCACCTCATGCTGACAAAGGCGCAATGAATTGCCCTGTCAAAAGAACAGCAGGGCGGATCCACGAGCAGCGGCAAGAAGGGGAAGGGGCAGCAGTGCTCGGCGAGAAAGAACTTCGCCGACTCGGACAACGAGGATGCGCCTGCACCACCGAGGAGGAAGTTTGACATCAGGAAAGTGAGGTGTCATAAGTGTGGCCTCCTCGGTCACTTCAAGGCTGACTGCGAGGAAGCACCGAAGCAACGGGCGCTCATGGCCGAGGATGAAGACGACGAGGATATGATGTTGATGTGCGAGTTAGTGGACGAGAAGGAACCAGATGATCATGATCAGCTGGACACAGGTTTGATGAGTGCATCCGCGTCAATAAACCCAGGCGAAGTCTTGGCGCCAGAAAACCATGATGCAAGGCTTGACGGCGAGGTCGTGCTAGAACCAGGCGAAGTTGTGACGCCAAAAGACCATGACACAAGGCGAGATAGTGTAATCACGCTAGAAGCGGGCGAATGTGTGGCGCCAGAAATCCACGACGTACACTGTCTCTGTGTGGTCATGCCAGGGACGGAAGACGTGTCGTTTGAACTGAAGTGTGACGCGGACGTGGTGTCTGACAGTGCCGTGACGAGCAGCGCGAGCGGTGCACAAGGAAGCCACTGCGTGAGGAAAGAGGCGCCAGAAACATCAGCGCTACCTAGTGTTGTTACCCAGAGGCTAGAAGGAGGCACTCTGTACAACGTGTCAAATTTGAAGCTAATGAGCAGTCTGAAACTAGTGGAGAGTGGCAGGCATGCAAGCAGCAACATGCCGTCTGCACCACGGTCTCCACCAAGGAGCCAAACACCACGTGATGGGTTAGCATGGCTAGAAAGGGTGCAAGTTTCAGAAAATTTGCAAGGGCCGTGTAGACCAGCAAGAAGCAAGATAAGCCTTACCAACAGGTTTGGAGCACCAGAAACAACTCCAGGAATCAATGGAAGGCCCAAAACGCCAGAAATAGGAGGGTTGGCAACCTCAGAAGAGAGTTCATCATCTCCGGCAGTATTGGAGACAGAAGAACAACCACATACATCAGTACGCATGCGTCTCTATCCAGAGGAAGCACTTCAAATAAATTCGGTGAAGATGAAAAGTAAAGGGCAACGACGTTTGCACATCGAGGAACCAGAAAATTTTGAAGACGCAAATATGGAAGAGTGTTGGCGCCATGCTATGGATGAAGAGTTGGGGTCGATCCGAGACAACAAAGTATGGGAGCTCATGGATCTTCCCAGCGGACATAGTGCCATAGAGCTCAAGTGGGTGTACAAAGTCAAGAAAGATGTCGAAGGAAACTTGGTGAAGCATAAAGCAAGTCTCGTAGCTAAATCAAGCGTGCAAGAGCAAAGTATGGACATCAAAGAAGTGTTCGCTCCGGTCACAAGGATGGACTCGGTGAGACTACTTATAGCTCTGACAGCTCAAGAATCTTGGAGGATACATCACATGGATGTGAACTCCGCTTTTTTGACTGGGGAGTTAGAAGAAGAATTGTATGTGAAGCAACCACCGGGGTACATCAAAGAAGGAGAGAAACACAAGGTATTGAAGCTACACAAGGCGTTGTACGGGCTACGACAAGCTTCTCAGACATGGAACATCAAGCTTGATAGTACATTGACTTCTCTTGGATTTGAGAAGAGTCCACTGGAGCATACGATGTATAAGCGAGGTAAAGGAAAGGATCGTCTCTTAGTGGGCATCTATGTGAATGATCTGTTGATAACTGGAGCTGACGAAGAGGTGATTGCAAACTTCAAGCTACAAATGAAGGAGCTATTCAAGATGACTGATCTAGGGCTCTTGAGTTACTACCTTGGGATCGAGGTACAACAAAAGCCGGAGGAGATCACATTATGCCAGGAGGCATACGCAAAGAAGGTACTTGAAAGCTGTGGCGTGAAAGATTGCAATCCAAGTCATGTTCCGATGAAGCCTCGTCTTATACTAAGCAAGAAAACTGAAGCACATGCGGTTGATGCAACGGAGTATAGAAGTGTGGTCCGAAAGTTGAGGTATCTCACGAGTACAAGACCGGACTTGGCCTATTCCGTTGGCATAGTTAGTTGCTTCATGGAAGCACCCACGACAGAGCATTGGGCGGCTGTGGAACATATACTCAGGTACATCAAAGGGACAACAAACTTCGGTTGTGTCTTTTTGAGCGAGAAGAAGAAGGAGATGGTGGAGCTACTTGGCTATAGTGATAGCGACCTGGCAAGAGATGTGGACGACCGTAAAAGTACCTCGGGCGTGGTATATTTCTTGGGAGGAAATATAGTGAGTTGGCTATCACAAAAGCAGAAAGTGGTCGCATTATCCTCTCGTGAAGCAGAGTATATTGCAGCTTCAACGGCGGTGTATCAAGGTGTGTGCCTAGGAAGGCTACTCGGTGACCTCACAGGTAAGGAACCGAAACGAGTGGTGCTCAATGTTGACGACAAGTCTACAATCTCTCAGTGGAAGAATCCAGTGTGTTGTGATAGGCACAAGCAAATCGATACGAGGTATCGGTATCTACGGGAGTGCGTGGAAGAAAGCAAAATTGACGTCAACTACGTTTGCATCGACGACCAGCTTGCAGATATCCTAACCAGATCTTTGGGACGACGGAAGTTCATGAAGATGAGACGACGGATTGGTGTCCAAGCTGTGAAGTGAGGACATCGTGTTTAGGGGGGTGATTGTTGGAATTAACCACGTTGTCACAGTCCGGCTCGGACGTGAACAGGACACCGAGTCGTATTGGGTTAGGCTAGTTAGCTTTACTCCTATATATACTCATACCCCTGTAATATTTGATATTAGATCAGATCAAAGCAATACAATTACCAAGGCTCGATACGAGCCTTTTGGCCAAGTCGCCTCGTGTGTTCTCGTGTGCGTGTTGTGTTGCCTGAGCGAATCTATCCAGCTGCTAGCTTGGGTGCTTAGCTTTGCTACATGTCTCTAGCCTAGTTCGTCGTTCGTTGTTAGTCGTTCCGCCGGAAAGTAATCAGCGGATCGTTGCGTCAACGTCGGGACCGTGCCAACATCCCCCACTCCCCTCTGTGCCCTCTCTCTGTTACACTAACGAAGAGAGCCATGGTGGTAAAATACCCAGGGGAATTGTACTGTTAATTATTTTATATGCCCAAGTTTTATCTGGTCCAGGTTAATTGAGTGATGAATTCGAATTATGGGTTGCTTACGTTGGATATGGTATGCTATGTTATGGTCACATAATTTTGCCAAGTGTGTCTTTTTGGTCTGGTCGCATAGCTATATTTCTTGTCCTATTGTAGCTTTGGTTTGTTGCAGGTCTTCCATTCCCTCACTTTTTTCTTAGGTTGTATGTAGATGAGCACATAAGAACATGACTGGATGGTTTCATGTAACCATACTTCCCTATAACATGGTTCAACGAATGATTTATTGCTACCTTTTCCCCCAGGTTATGATTTTGGGAGTGATTTAGGATTCGCCGGCACTTCTTCGGCCTTCAGTTATGAGGAAATGGGTCGACGTATTTTCCAAGATGGTTCTCAGCTAGTTGGGCTCTCCTTCCACCAAGATGAATGTCTAGCCTCAAACTTGCCTTAGTTTTTTTTTGGAATTACTCTTTTTATCTGTTGGTTCGTTCTTTTGTTAGTAAGAAATTCCTGCATTTTAGTGTAACCTAAATCTGCTCCTTCCAGTCATTGATTGATATCAGTAGTGGAATGTTGCCCTTTCTCCTCTTTCTCTCATTATTTCAGGTCATTAGATTCAAGCATTACAGTTACCTGTTTTTAGTGGCAGAATTACACAGCTCCGTCCAATAGTTATCATTTGGAAAATTGATATTGTCATCATGTCATGGTTATATTGGGAAAAGGTGAAACTTTGCTTTGCTTTGGAAGTTTAGTTACAGCAGAAGCTTGCATTCTATTTATTGAAAAATTAAAACACCCACCACTACAATATCTTCATAAGAATCTTTTTTCTACAGTTAGCACAAAGAAGATGCTTCTGGCCTACTACTTGAACTCGTTCTTGCCGACTTTGTCCTCTGTTTATTTGCTCCGCGAGGTAAGATCTTTCTTGCTGGTCTCATGTTTGATGAAATATCTGTGAACTGAACCATTCTGCGTTTCATGTTTCCTTGCCGTGTAGGTTCTTTGTTGGTCCGGGGGACGTCCGTGTCATTAACCAACAAGGTTAGATCTGTTCTGATTGGCTTGGTTGATTAGTGCTTCATGAACAGCCTATGAAAGCATGCGTTTGTGCGGCCAGCTTCCCTGTCTATATGTTTTTTGGTTCATCTACCATGCTTGTCGTACTGTGTATGGGGTTTTTGCTTTAGATCTCGTCAGGAAAACAACTTTCTTTCTTTCTTTATGGTTGTCCTGCTGGTTTAGTCCTATGCATACACCATCTGCTTCCTGGTTGATTAGGTGCTTGTAGGCCGTTGGTTCATGCCCGTGCTTGTATAGTATGGCATGTTTTCTTACCTTCTGCTAATTCCCAGTAAACTGCAAGACTTGCTCAAGTTAGTGCATTAAAAGAAATATATGCAGCAAGTGATGGTTGCTGCTTGCTAACAAAGGAATGATGGCTCCATAGATAGAGAATAAATATGTAGGTTACAAAACACAGTCAGACATATACACCACTTGCTTATTGTTTTTAAACATGCTCGCTTTTTTTTGTTCTTTTATAAACCTCTGATTCCTTTTCTTCTACAGTCCTAGCTCGTAGGTTTCTGATTTCCTTTTGTTCGACAGGCGCTGTTATCATTACTTCCCCTCCCTCGGCTCGTCATCTGCTTGCTATCAAGGTTTGTGCTTCCTGTTTGACCTTTGTCTTCTCATACTGCTGTAATACTACCAAGGCACACTTGACCTTTTACGGTCTTCGAGGCATGACTTTAACCACTGATACATACACAAATAGATGGATTGGACGTATATGAATGTTATCATTATATTTATCTTACAACAAAAAAAATGCGTGAATCTAATGACCTGAAATAATGCGGCTAAACCCTCGTCGGCCCCATGAACTCCAGGCGTCGGCCACCGCCCCCAGGAGCTCCCACCGCCTCCCGAGGACCTCCTCTCCTTTGCTGCCCCGAGTGATGCCTTGAGCTCCTCTGTCCATGCAGATGGCGAGCAGAGGGCCAAACCTCCAGGTGAGCTCCTAAAACCTACAAGCGTGGCTTCTTTTTCCATGAAAGCATTCACATCTGAAGCTTTCTTTTTCGTCCCCCCCAACCAATATTTCTGACGACTTGATTCTAATTTGATTCTAGAGCGTGGAGATGGTTGTTACTTATCAGGGATGATAATATATTCGTTTGAAGGATGCAACAACAGGCACACATAAATTTGCTGGTAAGCTTCCATATTCCTGTGATTCATCCCCCTGTACATGGCTTAAGATGGAGGCTCGCATGCCCAGGGCAGGTGGTCAAGGCCCTCTTCTTTTGCTGTGGCACTGGTGAGCTTGCACGGAGCAGCAGCGGAGAGGCAGCCAGCGGTGCACCTGTGAAGCAACAATGAAAACGTCACACCAAGATGAGCTTCGCCAAATCCCTCTCTCGGTATATATGCAAGCTTGTGTGGTGTGTGCTGCTTCCTCCTCCCCTTTTTAATTAATGGATCTCTTACTGAGCAGAGCATGTTCTTTAGGATGGCAGCACAAATGATATAGCTAAATTAGCTTCATCATAATTAAGTAATTGTTGGCACTGTCAATGATCCATTAATTAGACAACCCTATGAAATTTCTTGATATGTTTGTGCAACAAGGGATTTCTGATGATTTGCTGTTGTTTTCTCAATTAGCGGCTTTAGTTTCCTGATTATCTTTCTTCAACCCCTGCCAAGATGGAAATATAAATTGATGTTGCTGATGGCTCATACAGTTGCTTCCCAGGCCAGCCAAGGTGATAGCTGAATTCTTTTACACTGAACAGCAGATTCAGTATTCACAATTATTTTCATGAGCCCAAGTATAGTTCTCTTTAGTGTCGTGTCCTATATGATTCATGTTCATAATTAATTACAAGTGAAAACATTTGTTGCCATCGAAACAGAATGGTTTTTCACCCTGCATTGTGATAATTAATTTACATCTGCATTATAGTAGGCTCAAAATCCGATTAAGTGTGTCAGAAATGAGTATGGATTAATTTATGAATAAGAAAGCTTTCTTACTCCAGTTGGGCTTAATGTTGCAGTAATATCTCTTTGTATATTGGTGGATGGGAGCAAGCAGCAGCACTCTACCAGATGTGGTGTTTATGTTGTAGTTTTTCCTCCATTTTGAGGTCAGGTTTCTAGCCTTAAGAAATTTATTCTCTTATTTAAGATGTTGCTTCAATATTAGCTATTTTTCATGTTTGGATTTCTACTTGCATGCATGCTGGTTCAGAGAGTGGCCTTTCTGTGCCTGTCATTCCACTGGCGTGCTAAACTGAAAAGTGCCTTGCATGAAACGTTAGGACTGATGATGATATTTTGCTATGGTCACTCGGACTGGGTGGCTATTGGCTGTCATTTTTATTCATGGAAATTTTGTTAGCGGCTGCTAATGTGTAAAGTAAAAATTATTTATGTGGTTTATTGTATGGAACACTGACTTAAATGGATTTTTTTTAAACGTTCATATAGAACACTGGCATAATATTTATCTGTCTATTAGTTAAGAGTGAGTTTAATGAGAGAGTCGGGGCAAAGAAACAAGTGTTTACACTCTAATCTCATGCTGTTTGTTCCACTGAGTGTTTTGCACCTGTGGTTGCCCAGTTTTGATTATGCGGGTGGTAGTAATCTATGTTGAGCGACTGAGAAGAGTGGCCGATAAGAATTCAGAAATTGAAGCATTGAGGATCATTAGATGTAGAGTAAAATACACTGGAGATCCTAAAAGTATTGCAAGTGTGTCAAGTAAGTCCTAAAAGTTCGAAATCGTTCACCGCGGGTCCTAAATGTGGGTAAGTCGTTCACCGCGGGTCCTAAAATTATTTCAAGTGTGTCGAGTAGGTCCTAAAAGTCACGGTTAAAATACACATATAGGACCTGCGATGGACGATTTCAAACTTTTAGGACCTACTTGACACACTTGGAATACTTTTAGGACCTCCAGTGTATTTTACTCTTAGATGTAAGTGTAGGGAGAGGAAGGGGCATGTGTGAGTGTGTGATTTATGCAGAGGTCATGTTCGTGTTTGGTTCAACCATACAAGTTTCTTTATGTAAGGTGAAGATCTATACAACTGTGTCATTGTAATGGTCTTGTTGCAGCAAGGTGCTGTGTGCAATGTTAGTGATTGACAATTTTATGATATCTGTACTTTGAAGCTTTGATTATGTTCCTTGTTAAATATTAGTTGCAAAAGCTTCACTGAATTTCCTTCTTAATATGAGACATTGGTTGCATTGCTGAGATTTGCACAAGAACATCTCTCAAAAGTGCAGAACAGTACAAATAAAACAGTACATGCTATGAAGATGTTCTGTGTTAAATCTTAATTGCAGTTCTAAGTAATCAGCTACTTTCAGTTTGCGAAAGGTATGGTTCGAAAAGAAATGCGTTCGAGATTAATTTATCTGTTTTTCTCTTTTAAAGAAGGCACAATTTAAGCGACAAATTGGCAAAGATTATTACGAATTACACACACAAACATACACATTCATCATGCCATAGTGTATGGTGATCGAGAACTTATACAACCTTGGAAGTTAGTTCTAGTATAGGACAAAGGTAACCAGGCAGCTGCGATCACTCGCCTAAATATAGGACAAAGGTAACCAGGCCGCCGTGATCACTCACCTGTGGCCACCTTCTTCAAAAGAAAGTTTTCAACACCTGGACATTAGGAAATATAGAACTAATAACCAACGAAAACGATACTACTAAGCTACCAAGGTCAGGGTTGATTCAGGTACTTGTGCCAAGCGCAACCTTTGGAATTTCTTATGTAGCATACATCTGCTAGCTAAGACATAGGAGTATAAATCCATAAATATCATCTGCAAATGAAGCAACAGCTAAGCTACACAAGAACATCAGCATCATATTTCTTTGGAATTAATTGAAATTCCCATACTCTAACCAACAGTAGAAGTAAAGACCGCTTTTTCCATTTCAGGACATTGGTTAGACAAAGGATTTGATTTAGTTTATGAACTTTCTTCCTGCTTGCCTTGACATCTTCAACAGAAATTCACGCCCACGTACCTTCCAGTTTTAAAACTAAGTTACCTTTTGTTTTTTATCACAGTATCAAAATTCCATGATGTAAAAGATTAAAATACCAACGAAGGTCCTTCTAGATGCTATGATGCAACAGCTTGGGCTTCCAGAACCTATTTATTCAACACGCATGTCAAGGACTGTTGGCCTCGAGGCATGCATTGAATTCTATCCATCTGAACACTATAACCAAAGGGCTTGACAAGAAATCAATATACGCCTATATATACTGAGAGGTAGAAGAAGCTGAAGATCGTCTCGCGATAGAGGCTCTTAGATACATGGAAGTTTCCCACAACAAGGCTTGACAAATATTACTATAAATGCAAATGACGGGCTAAAAAATATCTCTTATGAAAACGTTTATAACTTTCAAGAAATAAACATCGCATAGCTAATAACGGGCTAAAATACTAACTAATTTCCAACGTGCATGCACAAAAAAATTCATGTATTGAAAAGATCATACCTTGATCAAATTACTCCACTAAGTACTTCACTTCACACGGCAAATCGTACTCCTGAAGCTCCAAATTACTTCACAAAGGGAAGAAATACTATCTAAAACAACAGATAATACATACTTAAAAACTAATGAAACAAAGTAAAAAACATCATGCATGCGAACACAACCAACAAAAATGGACTGCTCTTACCTTGATCTTTCGTTTCTTCAACTACAACATCTTCAAAATCTTACTCTAAACCGTCCTAAATCGCGACTAAAAGTCTGTACCAAGCTATGTCCTTGAGACTTAGAACGAGAGAGGCATAGTACTGTCGGAAGAGAGCAGGCAGGCAGAGCAGCGGCCTCACATATAAAAGGATGAAGCAGCACCATCTAGCACTGTAGTGTGGGTCGGCAGCATCTAGCAATCAGCAGCAGTGTGTAGCAATCATCAGCGGCACGCAAATTTCGCAATCAGATAAAGCACTGGAATCAGCGCCGTCACCCGTCAGCGTCGTAGGCGTGGAAATCAGCGCCGTCAGCAGCTTTCGGCGCGCGTGCATGCGCACAGTGGCGGCCGCCTCGAGCCGTGGCGGCCGGTCCCACTACATGCAGCTCCGTTCCGTAGCGAGCAGCGCCGAAACGGGATTCCGGCCGGCCGCCTCGGCCATTGGCGGCAGGCCCCACCCGCCCGGCCGGCCGCCAGCGCTGGTGGCAGGGGGTCTAATCCGTCAATTTCAGTCGCAGGTGGTCTCTTTTGACAATTCCAGTCGACAGGTGGTCCTTTTGGACAAAAATTCTAGTTTTAACAGTGAGCGGTTTCGCACGGCTACCAAGGAGAAAGATTTGAACCCAGTGTGGAACGAGCGCTTCTGCTTCAACGAGTTCGATCTATCTAGTCTTCAGGAGCTTGTTCTTGAAACGATTATATACCACCACACAATTCCGGGGTGCCCGGAGTGCTTGCTTGGCAAAGTCAGAATTGGTTGGGGCTCGTCCGTGCTCCTCCCGGATGATGTCATCATGAGTTACCCACTCGAGGGCATCCGCGGGAGGGTAGTGCGTATGCAAGGGGAGTTGTATCTGAAAACATACATCACTGATGATGCCTCCATCGGAGCTTCAGACCCTCTTCCAGTAGTGGAGAGTGTAGACTTCCATGTTTTAGATAACCTTGAAAGCATATTACAGGACCGAAGTGCAATACCGCGTGATACGCCATTACAACATTTGAAAGAAATCACAAATAACTTTTCCGATGGACGAATACTTGGCCAGGGTGGTTTTGGCATGGTATATCTATCTATATATCTATACCTATACTAATTAAAGACTCGAGATCAACCTATAAAATCCTCCGCAAAAAAATGAAAAAAATACGCTCGACTGGCCCATAATCCTTTCTCGCTCAAATAGAAGTACGGAGTAAAACAAAACTCCAAGATCAATCTATCTACAATTACATGTCTCTTTAACACAGTTGTAAAAATAGAAGGAAAAATACTCTCATCTCAATCTCAATCTGTCTAGAGCTCCACGTACGGTCTTTTCCTCTCCCCATTAGGAAAAGTAAAACCTGTAGCAATCTTTGTCTAACAATATTTCATGATCTATTCCTTCTCATTAGTAAAAATCAACAACCTGAAGTCATCTCCATGGTCTCTTCCGCTTCCGAAGCAATCTCGCGGCAGGGAAATAGTCTCTCCCTTCTCCAACTGAAACCATCACCATCATCTCTCTCTTCTCCCATGAAAAAAATCCATCGTCTGAAGCAAGCAGGTTGGGGCGTGGATCAGGTGTGTATCAAAATTACTTCGACTGATTGCATACAAACTCTATGTCTACGCAGTGTTTTCGTTACAGCCATGCCTCCTATGCATCATGTCCAGGTCATCCATCAATAAAAGAAAACTGAGGCTAGGGCTGTCGTTGCCAAAGGATTTTCCTCTCGGAGTACCCGTGTATGTGTGCCCTCAACGTCCGCCTCCCCCACATGCTTGATAATGTCCGCCACTTTGATTGCTGATTACCAATGTTGTAGTGCCCAGTCCAAAGCAGTCCAGCCTCGACGACGCAGCCAAGTGCTTCACGGCGATACGCACATATGAGGCCCAACCGATCGGTTTGGATCTCTTCAACATCAAGTTGTGACCACGCTGCAGTCCAGATCATCCCTATTTTGGCCAATTAACTAATCGGAGGTAGGCGTGACTGTAATTTGATGCTGATCGTGCAATTCTGCAGTGCCGTCGTTGGCCAGGCTGCTTCAGTCACACCCCTTGAGAAGTACAAGACCACATTGTATCTTAAACATTTGTATCTAGTGTCTATAACATTTGCATTCATATGCAGTGTGGTGAGCCGCCGCGGATCGACCCTTGTAAGAGATCGTGCATGGGCATGCGTTATCTCGGTCGGCTTCTTCACGATTATAATCGGTTGTCTAGCCTGATGAATCATTTGCGTTTGATGGTGTATCTTGTTGAACTTTTGTTTGCGACGTATCTGTTGTTGAACTCGAATATGATTCAGGACAATGGCGGTGTTGCGCTGCCTGCCCAAATTTGTATAACCGTCGGATGGACTGAATGTGCGGTGCATGGTCGATCCGGTGGAACCTCGCAAATGGCATCGCATGTTTGTACATTATCTCAAGGCTGGAAGTCTTAGGCGCTCAAGGGGTTAATTACTTGGCTCTCATTTTCTTAAGTCGTTCTCCTTATTACTGTTATCGTGTTGTATTAACTGATATTAGTATATTGCACAATATATTTTTGTTTTGTTTTGTATTTTACCAACTTGTTTATGTTCGCTTTAATTCTCGGATAACCAATACTGTATATACACTCTTCCATGTTGCTGCAAATTCTGTACGTGACATGGACAGAACATGGTCTTCTTTGTGAGAAGAAAAAAGTAGCAGCAGCAGCAGGGGAAGGAAGCAATCATCCTGATACGAGGCGGAGGCGGAGAGAAGACTCCTGTTTCGGTTTCTTCTTTTCCCTGGAGACTGTACGATCTGAGTCCAACGTCAACGCTCACAACCCTGCACCAGAGCAGGCCAGCACCGCCACGCAAGACGACAGCCACAGGCCGAAGCTCCTGTACAAGCCCAAATCGACCTCCCGCCGCCGGCGGAGCACACGCCGCCGCAGCGGGCCTCATCCCCTATAGCCATTGACGCCTCCGCCTCGGTAACGATGACCGGGAAGACGGAGCTCGCCGCCGCGCGTGGCCGGCAAGCAAACCTAGCCTCTCGCTCCATCGAAGAAGCGGCAGGAAACTACGCGACCCAGCTCCCCGATGCCGAAGATGACATCGCCGTGGTGCCGGAGTTGGCAGGGGCGGAGCCAGGATTTAGGCATAGGGGGGGCCAGATAGCGTTGAAGCCAGAAAATATTTTGTACCTCACGTACTACCTAATACTTTTTTATTGAATTATCATTCGCATTTAGCTTTGCCTAGACACAAAAAAATTATCACAAACTGTATTAGGAAATTGAATTGTTTAGTTAGCAAAAAATTATCAACATAGCCAGAATACATACCTAGAGAACTAAATCCAACCCCTCCTTATCCCCTATACCGCTAGGTTGAAGTAGATCGGCTTGGTCATCGTTCGCAGGAACGCGACAACTATCACTTTTGTGAAGAATTGACGAATCCGAACTTTCGAGAATACAGTTGCATGTACCCTAGCGCAGCGATGCAGAAATCACATAACCAAAATAACTAAAATCTGATGTAGAAGTTTAACATGATACAAGATGAGAATTGACAGAGATTAGTAGATGATGTGATGTGTTTACCTTGGCTATCGTTGGCTGCAACCGAAATAATTGTGAGTGAAGCAGCCTGCATCGTCGTCTTCGTCGTATGAATCAGATCTTATTCAAGAGGCAGACCGGCGGCGACGGCATAGGACAGCAACGGCGCATTGCTATCCAGTATCCACGCTGATCACGCTAATCACGGAGATAATGCGTTTTTTTTTTTGAGACTCACGGAGATAATGCGTAGCGCCAGGAGACTTGGCGGAGGCGAATTGTCTTTTTTTTATTAAGTAGCGGAGGCCCATTGTCTAATCTGCCGTTGCATAGACCGACTTAAGAAACAACTAACTGATGGGCTTGTATGTGGGCCTTTTTACCTTTCTCCAGAATTAACCGCTGCGTACCAATGTTCCCTCGATCGTTAGGGGGGGCCAGGCCCCTGCTCGCCCCCCCTTGGCTCCGCCATTGGGAGTTGGGCCAACCGGAGCAGGCGCGGTGTCGCCGGCACCCCGTTGACAACACCCCTAGCACACCTATCCTAACCCTATTTACAAGCCAGGCGACCAGATCCGGGGTTCCCCCACCCTCCCGCCGCCGGTGGAGGGAGAGGGAACCACGGCTGCGCCGGCGAGAACGGGGTGGAAAACTGTGCTCCTCACTTTTTCCTCTCACAAGACTGTAGCAGGGAATCCTTTGTTCGAACCTTGGCCTGACTTGGATTTTTTTTTTTTGCGAATACGCATTGTTGCGTATCATTCTAACAAATTGTTAGGTAGGAGAGAAAGTTACAGGTAGCGTCTCTTGGCGGCGTACATAAGCTGGCGTCACCAAGATCGCACGATGAGCAGTGGAAGCGGTTGCTCAGCCTCAGCAGCTAAGGTTCAGGTTACAGGTAAAAGTCGATCTAAGCCTTTAGCTCCGGCGCTAGCCCAGAGCCGCGCGTCGCGCTTGATGATGTCTTCGGCGAGGTGGACGGAGGACGGGCGCTTACCGTCAAAAAGGACCACGTTGCGATGCTTCCAGACAGACTTGGATTGTGCTAGTGCGGTGGTGGGTGTGATGGGAACACGCATGTGCATCACGCGCACTAGCGCAGAGCGGCCGTCGCGTTCCTTCCTGCTCAAAAAAGCGTTTGCCATTGCTACGACAGGACAATGCTTTCATAGAAGCGACATCTCTTTCCTCCTCCACAAGAAAAGCTCTTCTTCTCCCGTCGGCGCTGCCGCCGGTCCGCCCCATCTCCGATGGCCTCTAGGCCATGGAGGTGCGGAGGATCTCGGCCCCCCGCCGGCGGGAGGGACCCCGTTCTCGTTCTTGTTAGATTCAGCGTGTTGGTTGTGGCTGTGTGGCGGCGGCGATATCCCATAGTAGGAATAATGTCTCCCACGTTCTATCCCCGTCCCGATGGTGTGTCTAGCATCATCGGAGGGCGTGTGGAGGTTTGTCTCTGTCGGATCTCGCGGGATTCGGTCGGTGCTGGTCTTCGGTGGATCTGTTTGGATCCGGTCTTCGTTCGCCTTTGTTTGGGTGTTTACAGGTTTGATTCTTCTGATCTACAACTTTCTTCATCGGCGATGGTTGCTACTCTGGTGTGCTGGTCCTATGGGGCCTTAGCACGACGACTTCCCGACTGTCTACTACAACAAGGTTTGCCCGGCTCCGGTGAGGGAGAGGCGATGACGGCGGCGCGCCTTCGGCTAGGTGGTCCACGGACATGGTTGTAATTTTTATTACCTCTGTTGTTCTTTATACTGCCATGATTGAAGACGAATAGATTGGAAGTTTCTCGCAAAAAAAAAAAAGCGTTTGCCGCTCTCAAAAAAAGAAAAGAAAAAAAGCGTTTGCCCTGCTTTGTTGTATTGTATTTGTATATCCGTCCCGAGTTCACACGCCATTATCTCTCCAGTTAACCAACCTCGACGCGCACGTTTCGTCCTCCTCCGGCCTCCGCTCTACCGTACTCGATCGGACCAGCGCCGACGCCGGCGCGTCCGGGCTCCAGATCGACCGGCTCCTTGCTGGTGGGTCGCCGCCACACGAAGCAAAGCGTTTACTAGGCTCCAGAGCAACACGTGAGCTCGTATTGATCTGATCCGGAGTGTTGTTGGCTTTTCAGTCGATCCAGGAAAATCTTTGAGGCGGAGGAGCCTGGCCCGGGACCGGAGCGCGCGCAGGTGAATCCGGCGCCTCCTCGGCAAGAGTTCTAGATCCGGGTCTTCTCTCGTCGGGCTTCCCGCCGTCCGCTGCAGTCTGGAGGAGATGAGTTGGGACCGCACCGGAGCTACCTCGAGAGTCGGCATCCCCACCTTCACAGCTCTCCCCTCCCAGGTGCGTAGGTTGGCTAGCCCATGGCTTCTTCTCGGAAAAAGGAAAAACAAGATAGACAAATGCCCATGTCCCAGGGAGAGGCAGGGGACGCGGGTTTTTGTTTCCTAGGCAGCAGGTACGCACGTAGCTAATTTCACCGTCCCCCTTTTCCTCCAGAACGCAGCTATTGCCACTCTTCCTCCCGGGGCGAGTTGGCAGCCAGCAGATCTCCAGCGACCAGGCGCGCACCTACAGCGCTCAGACCCCGAGCGCCGCCGGTCTCCAGGCGCTAGACGGGGACGTCGGACGTCGGACGCACATCCAGATAGCCTCTCTCGCCTCCGCCTGCCAACATCGCGTTATGACGAGTGTCCGATCACCGATGCCGACCCGACCGATTGGAGGTTACCATATTACCATTACTTATTCCCTATATGTATATTTCTAATGAAATAATTTACCTTTGCATACATAATGCATTATTTAACCTTTGATTCAAAAAATTGTATTTTCAGCACTCTGTGTTACCATGTCGTCCAGAAAGTATATACCCTGCAAAAAAAAAAATGTCGTCCAGAAAGTATGCATCAGATAGCAAAAAATATAAAGAAGGACCAACATGTGGATTACTTGTTAGAATCACAGTGAAGACTTGATAAATTTTTCAAGACTAATATTGGGGTTTCGATAAACCCAAATTATGAGTTAGCGATAGCTGTCGTGGAGGAAGAGAAACCAACTAATATGAATTCTGAATCTAAACAAGACGAAAATGTTAATGTAAGTGGTCATAAGAATATAGTTAATTCATATATATATGTTTGATTGTCATTGTTATCATATTTATATTAACGACCCCGAGTTTTTGGTTCACCACGGGCCCCCAAAAACTCCAAAAACTCAGGACCGGCCTTGGCTCTCCGGATCCTCATGTTCCCAGTAGCCTGGGGACCATACTACATGATGAGAGCTCGAGGCCACTCCATGTACCGCTGCAAGAATTAAAGGAGATTACAGATAACTTCTCCGACGACCGAATACTTGGCCAAGGTTGTTTTGGTGTGGTGTACAAGGTAAATCAAATCATCGACAGGGTAGTCTATATTTCTTTTGTTTGAAACATATCTCTGTCCGCCTGTAATTACACTTGATCCAAAAACTCTAATAGGGAGTGCTGCCAAACGGGAAAATGGTTGCCGTGAAGAAAATGGTATCGTCACTAATGCCAAGCCAGCAGAAACAATTCGAGAGCGAGGTGTATCATCTTATGATGCTCAAGCACCCTAATATAGTGCGATTTCTAGGGTACTGCTATGAAACAAAGAATGAATGCTTAGAGTACAATGGGAAATACGTTTTCGCAGAGATGTCGGAGAAGTTACTTTGCTTCGAGTATCTACCCAAGGGAAACCTTGACAAGTATCTATCAGGTACAACATTTAGTGTTGTATGTTGTTTCTCGGTTTGAGATTCTAGTTTGTGAGGTTTATGTTTTGCTCCGAAGAACTACATTTTGTTCAAATATACCAAGTGTTACAAAGGATAAACATGTACTGCTCATATGAATCTATAATGGACAAACGAGAACATACATCATGATGCTTTCATACATGGATATATTTATCTACCGAATGAATATAATAGATTTGTAGGTAACATATGTTGAATGCTCTCCTTTTGGTGGCAAATGCAGATGAATCTTCTGGACTTGATTGGAGCACACGCTATAAAATAATCGAGGGGATTTGCTATGGTTTATGTCACCTTCACGAGCAAATGGATAAGCCTATTATTCATTTGGATCTAAAACCTACGAACATATTGCTCGATGACAATTTGATACCAAAAATTACAGACTTTGGTATGTCAAGACTACTTGGTCAACAACAAACTATTTGCACCTCATCACGTATTGGAACACTGTGAGTTATTGCCACTTTTTAATTCCTTACATTTAGTCATAAGCAAGATGTGTTTTCTTTAAGGTCAATTTAACACTTCAAAATTGTATTCGTGTTATGATTCAGTGGTTACATGGCACCAGAATTTTTACGTGGAGGTACAATTACACCAATGTCAGACATATTCAGTTTGGGTGTAATAATCATGGAGGTAGTAACAGGACACAGGGACTACCCGTTCGATGTTACTAAAACATCTTCAGATGACTTTATTGAGCCTGTATGGAAAATTTATATCACATTTCAAAATGGATTTCTTTGTCTCACAGACATGATCTTGCATTTTACCTTTTGCACACTAACATTCTAGATGTTTGTTCTTGATTCTACAGACACTTGAGAAATGGAGAAATGTGTTACAAAGTTCACCAGACTATGGATCCCCAAAAACAGATTGTGAACTAATAAAGAGATGCCTCCAGGTAGGCCTACTCTGCGTGAATCCTGACCGCACCAAGAGGCCTCCGATAACGAAGGTTATCAGTATGCTCCGAGGATCGGAAAGCATCGACTGTGATTTTAGCACTGTATTTCAAGAGATGTGTATCTAGTATCTATTGCATTCATATGTAGTGCGGCGAGCCGACGTAGATGCATCGACACTTGTAGGGCCATATATGTGCCTTGAGTGTGTATCTGCTACTGCTAGCCCTATCATTCTCTTTTAGCCAGATTGGTTTCTTTGCTGAATAATTTGGTCGCAACTATGATGAATCGTTTGGAACCTGAATGTGTACTACTATAGCAGTGTAATTGTTGGACGGCAAATTTTAGCATGCTCCCTCTTATCTCCCCTTTTCACATGAGAGGTAAGAGTACATAATAGATCTGAGCCATTGACATGATTAACTAGTGGTCTGATTAACTCTTACTTTCTTACCTCTCATGTGAAAAGAGGGGGTAAGAGGGAGCATGTTGGGCGTGAGTTGAGCAATCAGATGGAACCACAGAGTCAGTCTCACAGCCCCATTGTACTAATTAACAATACTACAGGTTCTACATAAAAAGTTGTGTAAAATGAGACGAAATGTGCAGGCCAGACCTTTGTTGTTTCACTAGCTGAGCAAACTATCTGAAGCGAACCTTTGCGTTGCTCGTCCTGAATCTCCACATCTTCCTTTTTTTTGCCTCGCGCCGTCAGTCCCAACCGTTGGTTTTCACCAATGCTAAACACTGCCTGAACCCTTGTACGGCGCCGGTATGGCTGCACGTATACAGGGGCCAGGATTTAGCCCGGATTCTTGGGTAATGCTTCGCCGATTAGGTTCGACGGAGAAGTAATTTCTCTGAGCTCAAATGCGGGGTCTCTGCAATGCAGTGCAATGCTGCTCCTAGTCTGATAGTATGATGCTACTGAACCTATAGCTTGTTCTGCCATTTCATTGTGCTGGACTGCTCTGCTCTGCTCTTGTGTTGAATGTGAAGCGCGTTAGTAATTCGATGGCATAGTGAGTGCAATTGCACATGACATCACCCGGAGTGCGTGCTCAAGGGATCATCCTTCTTCATGGTGGGTCTCTGTGAACGAAACGACTGCTTCCTTGTTCTTCCTCCCCTGCTCTCCGACGTGACGCCTTCCACCAAAGCTTTCTCCTCCTCCTCCGGACTCGATCCTCCCAATCCGATGTGACCTCGTGGAGGATGACACCACGTAATCTATCTCAAGTTCTGAAGCTCTTGGGCGCTCAAGGCGTTAGCTAGTTAGCTGAGAACCAACCACAGAGTCAGAACTCAGAAGTAGTATGAAAAGAAAATGTGGAGTCTCTGTTTTTTTTTTTCAAGGATACACCATGGAGGTGGAGTCCCTCTGTTGTTTCACCAGCTGAAGACGCCATCTGCAGTGAACCTTTTGCATTGCTCGTCCTAAATTAATCTCCACATCTTTTTGCAGGCCATCCGGTGGAGATCTGGAAGCCTAATCAATCCCGCTGTAAATTCGTACTCCGGTGCATCGACCCTGACCCGTCCAAGCGACCGTTGACGCAGATCATCGCGGGGGCGCTGGAGACCGGGAACGGCCGGTCAGTATCCGGCATCCTCACGGAGTCCTCCCTGGCGCGGGCAGAGCTTGCACTGTCATTGTAGCACACGCCTGGCCTCGCCCCGTCCCGCCTCCCGCTGTAATTTTTTCGTCTCCGGAACTCCACCGTCATGGCTCCACGACGCATACACTGCTAAGGCGCACCAGCAGGCGGGCTTAGGCTCGGATTCACGAGTAACACGGTTAAAGAGTTCTGTGTGGTTTAATTACCGTTTTAGTGTGGGGGCTCTCTGCTACTGCCTTCGATTTTGCTAGACTGCTCGCTCGTGTGCCACACTGTGTTTGCGTAATCTCAAGGAAGGGAACGTATCGCACCATCCAAAGTGCTCAAGGGATCGCCGTTTTTCCTGAACCTTGGATACGCAGCTAGCACTACGAGTTTCTGCTTAAATTTTTCAGTTACGTGTTGCTGTGTAAATCCATCGTTACACTAGTGTTGATCGTGGTCGATTCGTCGCTCGACATACATACAGAGGCCGGCGCAGGAGCAGGGAGTGATGCGTTGGTTGGGCTTTGCGCGCAAATACCTACCTTTTTGGCTGGCGTATTTCTCCTATAAACGAGGCTAGGCACCCGTCATTGTGAGGCACCCGCGTGCGCTACGCTTGTTGGGTCGTTCGATCCTTTTCCTGTAGCATGGTTTTGGCTGCTGGCATGTGGTAAACCGTTCATTCTTTTTTACATTCACGTTTCTTTCAAAAGTGGCTACCAGGTGGGCCTCATTAGCCATGGTCCAGTCAATCAGTTGCTTTTTACCGTCACTGAGGTATGTGTCGTTCCGGAGAGCCCAAGAAAATATCCGCCTCCACTTCCTCTCTCTCTCCTCCCTCGCCCTCCCTCTGCGCCGCCGCGTCTCCTCCGATTCACCTCCTCTTCTTCATGTGTGGCGGCCGACGCAGCTACTCGCGCCGCTGTCCGTCCAGCCTGCCGCTCTCTCAGTTTTCTCCTCTCTCAGATCGGGGGTGTTCGGCGCAGCTTCGTCTTCTCCCTGCCTTTCATCCCCATGCCTCCCTGTCTTTCATCTCCATGCGACCATGCGTGCAGCAGCCAATCCCCTCCGTCCTCACGCTTCTCTCTCCGCTGCCACCACTCCTCGCCTCTCCTTCCACCGTCCGCCCACTTCGGCCGCCGCCCTTCCCTTACCTCCTCCTCGTGTCTCCTCTCTTCATCACTGGCGCCCTGGCTGCGCTCGTAGGAGGACCGCCGACACCAGGTTGACCAGGACGATGAGGTAACTGTTGACGAGGGCAGAGCAAAGACGCCAGATCCGTCACCGCCGCGGTTCTCCTGCTCGCCGCCGCCGCCGTCCACGTGCTCCTCGTAAAGCTCCTCCTCAGCACCATGGGTGGACGTTGGCCAGGTCAACCTCCCATCCACACGCAGGTACTCCCCTGTTGGAATTAACCACGTTGTCACAGTCCGGCTCGGACGTGAACAGGACACCGAGTCGTATTGGGTTAGGCTAGTTAGCTTTACTCCTATATATACTCATACCCCTGTAATATTTGATATTAGATCAGATCAAAGCAATACAATTACCAAGGTTCGATACGAGCCTTTTGGCCAAGTCGCCTCGTGTGTTCTCGTGTGCGTGTTGTGTTGCCTGAGCGAATCTATCCAGCTGCTAGCTTGGGTGCTTAGCTTTGCTACATGTCTCTAGCCTAGTTCGTCGTTCGTTGTTAGTCGTTCCGCCGGAAAGTAATCAGCGGATCGTTGCGTCAACGTCGGGACCGTGCCAACAATTGGTATCAGAGCTTGGTTTATTGGCGTGATTTTCGGAAAGCAATCGAAGGATCATGTCGAGCCCGAGCAAGGAGATCGTTGTGGCGGGAGCGGGAGCGGGAGCGGGAGCACCGATGCTGACGGTGGGGGTGTCGTAGTTCCCCCGGCTGGATCGAGAGGACTACGCACTATGGGCGATGAACATGGAGGTCGCGTTGGAGGGAGCTGAGTTCTGGGAAGCCGTCGACCCCGGAGGCGCCGAGTACGCGAAGGGCGCGGCAAAGTACCGGATGGATCGTCAGGCGTTAACCGCGATCTACTCCGCCATGCCGAAGGATGTGCTGCAGCACCTCGTCGGAAAGAAATCGGCGAAGGAGGCATGGGAGACCATCAAGATCCTACACCAGGGTCATGACCGTGTCAAGGAAGCACACCTCCAGTCCCTGATGAGAAGCTACGAATGCCTGAAGATGGAGGAAAGCGAGACGGTTGATCAGTTTGCCGCCCGTCTCAAGACCCTCGTCAACGGCATACGCGGCTATGGTTCAACCCTAGAAGAAGTTGCGATCGTCCGACGATTTTTGCGCGCCTCGTCGACACGCTACATCCAGATCGTCACATCGATCGAGCAATGTCTTGACCTAAAGACTCTCACGGTCGAGGATCTCGTCGGAAGGTTCAAGGCCCACGACGAGAGAATTCGTCTCAGTTTTGGCGACGTGGAGGCAAGTGAGCACCTCATGCTGACAAAGGCGCAATGAATTGCCCTGTCAAAAGAACAGCAGGGCGGATCCACGAGCAGCGGCAAGAAGGGGAAGGGGCAGCAGCGCTCGGCGAGAAAGAACTTCGCCGACTCGGACAACGAGGATGCGCCTGCACCACCGAGGAGGAAGTTTGACATCAGGAAAGTGAGGTGTCATAAGTGTGGCCTCCTCGGTCACTTCAAGGCTGACTGCGAGGAAGCACCGAAGCAACGGGCGCTCATGGCCGAGGATGAAGACGACGAGGATATGATGTTGATGTGCGAGTTAGTGGACGAGAAGGAACCAGATGATCATGATCAGCTGGACACAGGTTTGATGAGTGCATCCGCGTCAATAAACCCAGGCGAAGTCTTGGCGCCAGAAAACCATGATGCAAGGCTTGACGGCGAGGTCGTGCTAGAACCAGGCGAAGTTGTGACGCCAAAAGACCATGACACAAGGCGAGATAGTGTAATCACGCTAGAAGCGGGCGAATGTGTGGCGCCAGAAATCCACGACGTACACTGTCTCTGTGTGGTCTCTGCGCCGGAAGACGTGTCGTTTGAACTGAAGTGTGACGCGGACGTGGTGTCTGACAGTGCCGTGACGAGCAGCGCGAGCGGTGCACAAGGAAGCCACTGCGTGAGGAAAGAGGCGCCAGAAACATCAGCGCTACCTAGTGTTGTTACCCAGAGGCTAGAAGGAGGCACTCTGTACAACGTGTCAAATTTGAAGCTAATGAGCAGTCTGAAACTAGTGGAGAGTGGCAGGCATGCAAGCAGCAACATGCCGTCTGCACCACGGTCTCCACCAAGGAGCCAAACACCACGTGATGGGTTAGCATGGCTAGAAAGGGTGCAAGTTTCAGAAAATTTGCAAGGGCCGTGTAGACCAGCAAGAAGCAAGATAAGCCTTACCAACAGGTTTGGAGCACCAGAAACAACTCCAGGAATCAATGGAAGGCCCAAAACGCCAGAAATAGGAGGGTTGGCAACCTCAGAAGAGAGTTCATCATCTCCGGCAGTATTGGAGACAGAAGAACAACCACATACATCAGTACGCATGCGTCTCTATCCAGAGGAAGCACTTCAAATAAATTCGGTGAAGATGAAAAGTAAAGGGCAACGACGTTTGCACATCGAGGAACCAGAAAATTTTGAAGACGCAAATATGGAAGAGTGTTGGCGCCATGCTATGGATGAAGAGTTGGGGTCGATCCGAGACAACAAAGTATGGGAGCTCATGGATCTTCCCAGCGGACATAGTGCCATAGAGCTCAAGTGGGTGTACAAAGTCAAGAAAGATGTCGAAGGAAACTTGGTGAAGCATAAAGCAAGTCTCGTAGCTAAATCAAGCGTGCAAGAGCAAAGTATGGACATCAAAGAAGTGTTCGCTCCGGTCACAAGGATGGACTCGGTGAGACTACTTATAGCTCTGACAGCTCAAGAATCTTGGAGGATACATCACATGGATGTGAACTCCGCTTTTTTGACTGGGGAGTTAGAAGAAGAATTGTATGTGAAGCAACCACCGGGGTACATCAAAGAAGGAGAGAAACACAAGGTATTGAAGCTACACAAGGCGTTGTACGGGCTACGACAAGCTTCTCAGACATGGAACATCAAGCTTGATAGTACATTGACTTCTCTTGGATTTGAGAAGAGTCCACTGGAGCATACGATGTATAAGCGAGGTAAAGGAAAGGATCGTCTCTTAGTGGGCATCTATGTGAATGATCTGTTGATAACTGGAGCTGACGAAGAGGTGATTGCAAACTTCAAGCTACAAATGAAGGAGCTATTCAAGATGACTGATCTAGGGCTCTTGAGTTACTACCTTGGGATCGAGGTACAACAAAAGCCGGAGGAGATCACATTATGCCAGGAGGCATACGCAAAGAAGGTACTTGAAAGCTGTGGCGTGAAAGATTGCAATCCAAGTCATGTTCCGATGAAGCCTCGTCTTATACTAAGCAAGAAAACTGAAGCACATGCGGTTGATGCAACGGAGTATAGAAGTGTGGTCCGAAAGTTGAGGTATCTCACGAGTACAAGACCGGACTTGGCCTATTCCGTTGGCATAGTTAGTTGCTTCATGGAAGCACCCACGACAGAGCATTGGGCGGCTGTGGAACATATACTCAGGTACATCAAAGGGACAACAAACTTCGGTTGTGTCTTTTTGAGCGAGAAGAAGAAGGAGATGGTGGAGCTACTTGGCTATAGTGATAGCGACCTGGCAAGAGATGTGGACGACCGTAAAAGTACCTCGGGCGTGGTATATTTCTTGGGAGGAAATATAGTGAGTTGGCTATCACAAAAGCAGAAAGTGGTCGCATTATCCTCTCGTGAAGCAGAGTATATTGCAGCTTCAACGGCGGTGTATCAAGGTGTGTGCCTAGGAAGGCTACTCGGTGACCTCACAGGTAAGGAACCGAAACGAGTGGTGCTCAATGTTGACGACAAGTCTACAATCTCTCAGTGGAAGAATCCAGTGTGTTGTGATAGGCACAAGCAAATCGATACGAGGTATCGGTATCTACGGGAGTGCGTGGAAGAAAGCAAAATTGACGTCAACTACGTTTGCATCGACGACCAGCTTGCAGATATCCTAACCAGATCTTTGGGACGACGGAAGTTCATGAAGATGAGACGACGGATTGGTGTCCAAGCTGTGAAGTGAGGACATCGTGTTTAGGGGGGTGATTGTTGGAATTAACCACGTTGTCACAGTCCGGCTCGGACGTGAACAGGACACCGAGTCGTATTGGGTTAGGCTAGTTAGCTTTACTCCTATATATACTCATACCCCTGTAATATTTGATATTAGATCAGATCAAAGCAATACAATTACCAAGGCTCGATACGAGCCTTTTGGCCAAGTCGCCTCGTGTGTTCTCGTGTGCGTGTTGTGTTGCCTGAGCGAATCTATCCAGCTGCTAGCTTGGGTGCTTAGCTTTGCTACATGTCTCTAGCCTAGTTCGTCGTTCGTTGTTAGTCGTTCCGCCGGAAAGTAATCAGCGGATCGTTGCGTCAACGTCGGGACCGTGCCAACATCCCCCACTCCCCTCTGTGCCCTCTCTCTGTTACACTAACGAAGAGAGCCATGGTGGTAAAATACCCAGGGGAATTGTACTGTTAATTATTTTATATGCCCAAGTTTTATCTGGTCCAGGTTAATTGAGTGATGAATTCGAATTATGGGTTGCTTACGTTGGATATGGTATGCTATGTTATGGTCACATAATTTTGCCAAGTGTGTCTTTTTGGTCTGGTCGCATAGCTATATTTCTTGTCCTATTGTAGCTTTGGTTTGTTGCAGGTCTTCCATTCCCTCACTTTTTTCTTAGGTTGTATGTAGATGAGCACATAAGAACATGACTGGATGGTTTCATGTAACCATACTTCCCTATAACATGGTTCAACGAATGATTTATTGCTACCTTTTCCCCCAGGTTATGATTTTGGGAGTGATTTAGGATTCGCCGGCACTTCTTCGGCCTTCAGTTATGAGGAAATGGGTCGACGTATTTTCCAAGATGGTTCTCAGCTAGTTGGGCTCTCCTTCCACCAAGATGAATGTCTAGCCTCAAACTTGCCTTAGTTTTTTTTTGGAATTACTCTTTTTATCTGTTGGTTCGTTCTTTTGTTAGTAAGAAATTCCTGCATTTTAGTGTAACCTAAATCTGCTCCTTCCAGTCATTGATTGATATCAGTAGTGGAATGTTGCCCTTTCTCCTCTTTCTCTCATTATTTCAGGTCATTAGATTCAAGCATTACAGTTACCTGTTTTTAGTGGCAGAATTACACAGCTCCGTCCAATAGTTATCATTTGGAAAATTGATATTGTCATCATGTCATGGTTATATTGGGAAAAGGTGAAACTTTGCTTTGCTTTGGAAGTTTAGTTACAGCAGAAGCTTGCATTCTATTTATTGAAAAATTAAAACACCCACCACTACAATATCTTCATAAGAATCTTTTTTCTACAGTTAGCACAAAGAAGATGCTTCTGGCCTACTACTTGAACTCGTTCTTGCCGACTTTGTCCTCTGTTTATTTGCTCCGCGAGGTAAGATCTTTCTTGCTGGTCTCATGTTTGATGAAATATCTGTGAACTGAACCATTCTGCATTTCATGTTTCCTTGCCGTGTAGGTTCTTTGTTGGTCCGGGGGACGTCCGTGTCATTAACCAACAAGGTTAGATCTGTTCTGATTGGCTTGGTTGATTAGTGCTTCATGAACAGCCTATGAAAGCATGCGTTTGTGCGGCCAGCTTCCCTGTCTATATGTTTTTTGGTTCATCTACCATGCTTGTCGTACTGTGTATGGGGTTTTTGCTTTAGATCTCGTCAGGAAAACAACTTTCTTTCTTTCTTTATGGTTGTCCTGCTGGTTTAGTCCTATGCATACACCATCTGCTTCCTGGTTGATTAGGTGCTTGTAGGCCGTTGGTTCATGCCCGTGCTTGTATAGTATGGCATGTTTTCTTACCTTCTGCTAATTCCCAGTAAACTGCAAGACTTGCTCAAGTTAGTGCATTAAAAGAAATATATGCAGCAAGTGATGGTTGCTGCTTGCTAACAAAGGAATGATGGCTCCATAGATAGAGAATAAATATGTAGGTTACAAAACACAGTCAGACATATACACCACTTGCTTATTGTTTTTAAACATGCTCGCTTTTTTTTGTTCTTTTATAAACCTCTGATTCCTTTTCTTCTACAGTCCTAGCTCGTAGGTTTCTGATTTCCTTTTGTTCGACAGGCGCTGTTATCATTACTTCCCCTCCCTCGGCTCGTCATCTGCTTGCTATCAAGGTTTGTGCTTCCTGTTTGACCTTTGTCTTCTCATACTGCTGTAATACTACCAAGGCACACTTGACCTTTTACGGTCTTCGAGGCATGACTTTAACCACTGATACATACACAAATAGATGGATTGGACGTATATGAATGTTATCATTATATTTATCTTACAACAAAAAAAATGCGTGAATCTAATGACCTGAAATAATGCGGCTAAACCCTCGTCGGCCCCATGAACTCCAGGCGTCGGCCACCGCCCCCAGGAGCTCCCACCGCCTCCCGAGGACCTCCTCTCCTTTGCTGCCCCGAGTGATGCCTTGAGCTCCTCTGTCCATGCAGATGGCGAGCAGAGGGCCAAACCTCCAGGTGAGCTCCTAAAACCTACAAGCGTGGCTTCTTTTTCCATGAAAGCATTCACATCTGAAGCTTTCTTTTTCGTCCCCCCCAACCAATATTTCTGACGACTTGATTCTAATTTGATTCTAGAGCGTGGAGATGGTTGTTACTTATCAGGGATGATAATATATTCGTTTGAAGGATGCAACAACAGGCACACATAAATTTGCTGGTAAGCTTCCATATTCCTGTGATTCATCCCCCTGTACATGGCTTAAGATGGAGGCTCGCATGCCCAGGGCAGGTGGTCAAGGCCCTCTTCTTTTGCTGTGGCACTGGTGAGCTTGCACGGAGCAGCAGCGGAGAGGCAGCCAGCGGTGCACCTGTGAAGCAACAATGAAAACGTCACACCAAGATGAGCTTCGCCAAATCCCTCTCTCGGTATATATGCAAGCTTGTGTGGTGTGTGCTGCTTCCTCCTCCCCTTTTTAATTAATGGATCTCTTACTGAGCAGAGCATGTTCTTTAGGATGGCAGCACAAATGATATAGCTAAATTAGCTTCATCATAATTAAGTAATTGTTGGCACTGTCAATGATCCATTAATTAGACAACCCTATGAAATTTCTTGATATGTTTGTGCAACAAGGGATTTCTGATGATTTGCTGTTGTTTTCTCAATTAGCGGCTTTAGTTTCCTGATTATCTTTCTTCAACCCCTGCCAAGATGGAAATATAAATTGATGTTGCTGATGGCTCATACAGTTGCTTCCCAGGCCAGCCAAGGTGATAGCTGAATTCTTTTACACTGAACAGCAGATTCAGTATTCACAATTATTTTCATGAGCCCAAGTATAGTTCTCTTTAGTGTCGTGTCCTATATGATTCATGTTCATAATTAATTACAAGTGAAAACATTTGTTGCCATCGAAACAGAATGGTTTTTCACCCTGCATTGTGATAATTAATTTACATCTGCATTATAGTAGGCTCAAAATCCGATTAAGTGTGTCAGAAATGAGTATGGATTAATTTATGAATAAGAAAGCTTTCTTACTCCAGTTGGGCTTAATGTTGCAGTAATATCTCTTTGTATATTGGTGGATGGGAGCAAGCAGCAGCACTCTACCAGATGTGGTGTTTATGTTGTAGTTTTTCCTCCATTTTGAGGTCAGGTTTCTAGCCTTAAGAAATTTATTCTCTTATTTAAGATGTTGCTTCAATATTAGCTATTTTTCATGTTTGGATTTCTACTTGCATGCATGCTGGTTCAGAGAGTGGCCTTTTTGTGCCTGTCATTCCACTGGCGTGCTAAACTGAAAAGTGCCTTGCATGAAACGTTAGGACTGATGATGATATTTTGCTATGGTCACTCGGACTGGGTGGCTATTGGCTGTCATTTTTATTCATGGAAATTTTGTTAGCGGCTGCTAATGTGTAAAGTAAAAATTATTTATGTGGTTTATTGTATGGAACACTGACTTAAATGGATTTTTTTTAAACGTTCATATAGAACACTGGCATAATATTTATCTGTCTATTAGTTAAGAGTGAGTTTAATGAGAGAGTCGGGGCAAAGAAACAAGTGTTTACACTCTAATCTCATGCTGTTTGTTCCACTGAGTGTTTTGCACCTGTGGTTGCCCAGTTTTGATTATGCGGGTGGTAGTAATCTATGTTGAGCGACTGAGAAGAGTGGCCGATAAGAATTCAGAAATTGAAGCATTGAGGATCATTAGATGTAGAGTAAAATACACTGGAGATCCTAAAAGTATTGCAAGTGTGTCAAGTAAGTCCTAAAAGTTCGAAATCGTTCACCGCGGGTCCTAAATGTGGGTAAGTCGTTCACCGCGGGTCCTAAAATTATTTCAAGTGTGTCGAGTAGGTCCTAAAAGTCACGGTTAAAATACACATATAGGACCTGCGATGGACGATTTCAAACTTTTAGGACCTACTTGACACACTTGGAATACTTTTAGGACCTCCAGTGTATTTTACTCTTAGATGTAAGTGTAGGGAGAGGAAGGGGCATGTGTGAGTGTGTGATTTATGCAGAGGTCATGTTCGTGTTTGGTTCAACCATACAAGTTTCTTTATGTAAGGTGAAGATCTATACAACTGTGTCATTGTAATGGTCTTGTTGCAGCAAGGTGCTGTGTGCAATGTTAGTGATTGACAATTTTATGATATCTGTACTTTGAAGCTTTGATTATGTTCCTTGTTAAATATTAGTTGCAAAAGCTTCACTGAATTTCCTTCTTAATATGAGACATTGGTTGCATTGCTGAGATTTGCACAAGAACATCTCTCAAAAGTGCAGAACAGTACAAATAAAACAGTACATGCTATGAAGATGTTCTGTGTTAAATCTTAATTGCAGTTCTAAGTAATCAGCTACTTTCAGTTTGCGAAAGGTATGGTTCGAAAAGAAATGCGTTCGAGATTAATTTATCTGTTTTTCTCTTTTAAAGAAGGCACAATTTAAGCGACAAATTGGCAAAGATTATTACGAATTACACACACAAACATACACATTCATCATGCCATAGTGTATGGTGATCGAGAACTTATACAACCTTGGAAGTTAGTTCTAGTATAGGACAAAGGTAACCAGGCAGCTGCGATCACTCGCCTAAATATAGGACAAAGGTAACCAGGCCGCCGTGATCACTCACCTGTGGCCACCTTCTTCAAAAGAAAGTTTTCAACACCTGGACATTAGGAAATATAGAACTAATAACCAACGAAAACGATACTACTAAGCTACCAAGGTCAGGGTTGATTCAGGTACTTGTGCCAAGCGCAACCTTTGGAATTTCTTATGTAGCATACATCTGCTAGCTAAGACATAGGAGTATAAATCCATAAATATCATCTGCAAATGAAGCAACAGCTAAGCTACACAAGAACATCAGCATCATATTTCTTTGGAATTAATTGAAATTCCCATACTCTAACCAACAGTAGAAGTAAAGACCGCTTTTTCCATTTCAGGACATTGGTTAGACAAAGGATTTGATTTAGTTTATGAACTTTCTTCCTGCTTGCCTTGACATCTTCAACAGAAATTCACGCCCACGTACCTTCCAGTTTTAAAACTAAGTTACCTTTTGTTTTTTATCACAGTATCAAAATTCCATGATGTAAAAGATTAAAATACCAACGAAGGTCCTTCTAGATGCTATGATGCAACAGCTTGGGCTTCCAGAACCTATTTATTCAACACGCATGGCAAGGACTGTTGGCCTCGAGGCATGCATTGAATTCTATCCATCTGAACACTATAACCAAAGGGCTTGACAAGAAATCAATATACGCCTATATATACTGAGAGGTAGAAGAAGCTGAAGATCGTCTCGCGATAGAGGCTCTTAGATACATGGAAGTTTCCCACAACAAGGCTTGACAAATATTACTATAAATGCAAATGACGGGCTAAAAAATATCTCTTATGAAAACGTTTATAACTTTCAAGAAATAAACATCGCATAGCTAATAACGGGCTAAAATACTAACTAATTTCCAACGTGCATGCACAAAAAAATTCATGTATTGAAAAGATCATACCTTGATCAAATTACTCCACTAAGTACTTCACTTCACACGGCAAATCGTACTCCTGAAGCTCCAAATTACTTCACAAAGGGAAGAAATACTATCTAAAACAACAGATAATACATACTTAAAAACTAATGAAACAAAGTAAAAAACATCATGCATGCGAACACAACCAACAAAAATGGACTGCTCTTACCTTGATCTTTCGTTTCTTCAACTACAACATCTTCAAAATCTTACTCTAAACCGTCCTAAATCGCGACTAAAAGTCTGTACCAAGCTATGTCCTTGAGACTTAGAACGAGAGAGGCATAGTACTGTCGGAAGAGAGCAGGCAGGCAGAGCAGCGGCCTCACATATAAAAGGATGAAGCAGCACCATCTAGCACTGTAGTGTGGGTCGGCAGCATCTAGCAATCAGCAGCAGTGTGTAGCAATCATCAGCGGCACGCAAATTTCGCAATCAGATAAAGCACTGGAATCAGCGCCGTCACCCGTCAGCGTCGTAGGCGTGGAAATCAGCGCCGTCAGCAGCTTTCGGCGCGCGTGCATGCGCACAGTGGCGGCCGCCTCGAGCCGTGGCGGCCGGTCCCACTACATGCAGCTCCGTTCCGTAGCGAGCAGCGCCGAAACGGGATTCCGGCCGGCCGCCTCGGCCATTGGCGGCAGGCCCCACCCGCCCGGCCGGCCGCCAGCGCTGGTGGCAGGGGGTCTAATCCGTCAATTTCAGTCGCAGGTGGTCTCTTTTGACAATTCCAGTCGACAGGTGGTCCTTTTGGACAAAAATTCTAGTTTTAACAGTGAGCGGTTTCGCACGGCTACCAAGGAGAAAGATTTGAACCCAGTGTGGAACGAGCGCTTCTGCTTCAACGAGTTCGATCTATCTAGTCTTCAGGAGCTTGTTCTTGAAACGATTATATACCACCACACAATTCCGGGGTGCCCGGAGTGCTTGCTTGGCAAAGTCAGAATTGGTTGGGGCTCGTCCGTGCTCCTCCCGGATGATGTCATCATGAGTTACCCACTCGAGGGCATCCGCGGGAGGGTAGTGCGTATGCAAGGGGAGTTGTATCTGAAAACATACATCACTGATGATGCCTCCATCGGAGCTTCAGACCCTCTTCCAGTAGTGGAGAGTGTAGACTTCCATGTTTTAGATAACCTTGAAAGCATATTACAGGACCGAAGTGCAATACCGCGTGATACGCCATTACAACATTTGAAAGAAATCACAAATAACTTTTCCGATGGACGAATACTTGGCCAGGGTGGTTTTGGCATGGTATATCTATCTATATATCTATACCTATACTAATTAAAGACTCGAGATCAACCTATAAAATCCTCCGCAAAAAAATGAAAAAAATACGCTCGACTGGCCCATAATCCTTTCTCGCTCAAATAGAAGTACGGAGTAAAACAAAACTCCAAGATCAATCTATCTACAATTACATGTCTCTTTAACACAGTTGTAAAAATAGAAGGAAAAATACTCTCATCTCAATCTCAATCTGTCTAGAGCTCCACGTACGGTCTTTTCCTCTCCCCATTAGGAAAAGTAAAACCTGTAGCAATCTTTGTCTAACAATATTTCATGATCTATTCCTTCTCATTAGTAAAAATCAACAACCTGAAGTCATCTCCATGGTCTCTTCCGCTTCCGAAGCAATCTCGCGGCAGGGAAATAGTCTCTCCCTTCTCCAACTGAAACCATCACCATCATCTCTCTCTTCTCCCATGAAAAAAATCCATCGTCTGAAGCAAGCAGGTTGGGGCGTGGATCAGGTGTGTATCAAAATTACTTCGACTGATTGCATACAAACTCTATGTCTACGCAGTGTTTTCGTTACAGCCATGCCTCCTATGCATCATGTCCAGGTCATCCATCAATAAAAGAAAACTGAGGCTAGGGCTGTCGTTGCCAAAGGATTTTCCTCTCGGAGTACCCGTGTATGTGTGCCCTCAACGTCCGCCTCCCCCACATGCTTGATAATGTCCGCCACTTTGATTGCTGATTACCAATGTTGTAGTGCCCAGTCCAAAGCAGTCCAGCCTCGACGACGCAGCCAAGTGCTTCACGGCGATACGCACATATGAGGCCCAACCGATCGGTTTGGATCTCTTCAACATCAAGTTGTGACCACGCTGCAGTCCAGATCATCCCTATTTTGGCCAATTAACTAATCGGAGGTAGGCGTGACTGTAATTTGATGCTGATCGTGCAATTCTGCAGTGCCGTCGTTGGCCAGGCTGCTTCAGTCACACCCCTTGAGAAGTACAAGACCACATTGTATCTTAAACATTTGTATCTAGTGTCTATAACATTTGCATTCATATGCAGTGTGGTGAGCCGCCGCGGATCGACCCTTGTAAGAGATCGTGCATGGGCATGCGTTATCTCGGTCGGCTTCTTCACGATTATAATCGGTTGTCTAGCCTGATGAATCATTTGCGTTTGATGGTGTATCTTGTTGAACTTTTGTTTGCGACGTATCTGTTGTTGAACTCGAATATGATTCAGGACAATGGCGGTGTTGCGCTGCCTGCCCAAATTTGTATAACCGTCGGATGGACTGAATGTGCGGTGCATGGTCGATCCGGTGGAACCTCGCAAATGGCATCGCATGTTTGTACATTATCTCAAGGCTGGAAGTCTTAGGCGCTCAAGGGGTTAATTACTTGGCTCTCATTTTCTTAAGTCGTTCTCCTTATTACTGTTATCGTGTTGTATTAACTGATATTAGTATATTGCACAATATATTTTTGTTTTGTTTTGTATTTTACCAACTTGTTTATGTTCGCTTTAATTCTCGGATAACCAATACTGTATATACACTCTTCCATGTTGCTGCAAATTCTGTACGTGACATGGACAGAACATGGTCTTCTTTGTGAGAAGAAAAAAGTAGCAGCAGCAGCAGGGGAAGGAAGCAATCATCCTGATACGAGGCGGAGGCGGAGAGAAGACTCCTGTTTCGGTTTCTTCTTTTCCCTGGAGACTGTACGATCTGAGTCCAACGTCAACGCTCACAACCCTGCACCAGAGCAGGCCAGCACCGCCACGCAAGACGACAGCCACAGGCCGAAGCTCCTGTACAAGCCCAAATCGACCTCCCGCCGCCGGCGGAGCACACGCCGCCGCAGCGGGCCTCATCCCCTATAGCCATTGACGCCTCCGCCTCGGTAACGATGACCGGGAAGACGGAGCTCGCCGCCGCGCGTGGCCGGCAAGCAAACCTAGCCTCTCGCTCCATCGAAGAAGCGGCAGGAAACTACGCGACCCAGCTCCCCGATGCCGAAGATGACATCGCCGTGGTGCCGGAGTTGGCAGGGGCGGAGCCAGGATTTAGGCATAGGGGGGGCCAGATAGCGTTGAAGCCAGAAAATATTTTGTACCTCACGTACTACCTAATACTTTTTTATTGAATTATCATTCGCATTTAGCTTTGCCTAGACACAAAAAAATTATCACAAACTGTATTAGGAAATTGAATTGTTTAGTTAGCAAAAAATTATCAACATAGCCAGAATACATACCTAGAGAACTAAATCCAACCCCTCCTTATCCCCTATACCGCTAGGTTGAAGTAGATCGGCTTGGTCATCGTTCGCAGGAACGCGACAACTATCACTTTTGTGAAGAATTGACGAATCCGAACTTTCGAGAATACAGTTGCATGTACCCTAGCGCAGCGATGCAGAAATCACATAACCAAAATAACTAAAATCTGATGTAGAAGTTTAACATGATACAAGATGAGAATTGACAGAGATTAGTAGATGATGTGATGTGTTTACCTTGGCTATCGTTGGCTGCAACCGAAATAATTGTGAGTGAAGCAGCCTGCATCGTCGTCTTCGTCGTATGAATCAGATCTTATTCAAGAGGCAGACCGGCGGCGACGGCATAGGACAGCAACGGCGCATTGCTATCCAGTATCCACGCTGATCACGCTAATCACGGAGATAATGCGTTTTTTTTTTGAGACTCACGGAGATAATGCGTAGCGCCAGGAGACTTGGCGGAGGCGAATTGTCTTTTTTTTATTAAGTAGCGGAGGCCCATTGTCTAATCTGCCGTTGCATAGACCGACTTAAGAAACAACTAACTGATGGGCTTGTATGTGGGCCTTTTTACCTTTCTCCAGAATTAACCGCTGCGTACCAATGTTCCCTCGATCGTTAGGGGGGGCCAGGCCCCTGCTCGCCCCCCCTTGGCTCCGCCATTGGGAGTTGGGCCAACCGGAGCAGGCGCGGTGTCGCCGGCACCCCGATGACAACACCCCTAGCACACCTATCCTAACCCTATTTACAAGCCAGGCGACCAGATCCGGGGTTCCCCCACCCTCCCGCCGCCGGTGGAGGGAGAGGGAACCACGGCTGCGCCGGCGAGAACGGGGTGGAAAACTGTGCTCCTCACTTTTTCCTCTCACAAGACTGTAGCAGGGAATCCTTTGTTCGAACCTTGGCCTGACTTGGATTTTTTTTTTTGCGAATACGCATTGTTGCGTATCATTCTAACAAATTGTTAGGTAGGAGAGAAAGTTACAGGTAGCGTCTCTTTTTTTTCGATAAAGGGAATATATTAATATCGCGAAGATACCAATTACACCCAGCCTCTGCAACAACGCAGTGCCCTAATGGCAATACGGATGCACACAGCCAAAAAAAGAAAGAAGAATTACAAAAAAAAAAAGTTCCGCTACAATGATCCATTCCTTGTAGCAGCGGACCAAACACCGACAGAAATCCATCTTCTCCAAAAACGACGCCTCCAAGAAGGAAACAGTGCACAAGCGCCATCGTCGCCCTGATCATAGATCATAAGTTTTCACCCTGGAGAACGTCCGCGCTCTCAAAAACAATGCCTTCAACAAGGCCATTGCAGGCACAACCAAATAAGGCCAGACCTTGGGTTTTCACCCCGAAAGTTTAGACTCTGAATTTCTCCTATGCCGATGCCGCTGCTCCAAGTCACGAATCACCAAGCCAATTCCTCATCGCCACAGAGACTCGAATCACCATTGCTAGTCCTCAGATCTCAGCTTCCATGACATTCTCCGCCAGCTGACTTCACCATGGAACGAGAAAGCATACCCCATGATGGTAACAGCCAGCAGAGCTTCGCATCGCTCCCTCTGAAACCAAACGGTCAGAGAAAAACATGGGTGCGCACGACCGAATCCCACCCGATCCAGCAATCTCCAGGCATGAATCGCCCAGTGGAGTTTGCCGGCGGAGCCTTCCGAAACACGACACGCCAGCCAGATCGATGGGCAGATCCTCATCTTGGCGCGAATTGGAATCCTAGGACCACCACCTTTATTCAAGCCGAGCTAGTAGCCCCCACGCCACCCGCCGGCACCCTGTTGGATCTGCCGCTCCAAACCTCACCGGCCAGGCCAGTCGAGGAAGAAGACGGTAGAATCAGGGGTGATCTTCCGCCGGAACCGGCCGAACCGCGCAGCGAGGAGGAGCCCCCGTCGCCGGTCAACGCGCCGCCATGGAAAACCTCCGCCACCACCCTCGTTCCACATGCGCCGCCCCGGTGACGGCCCGCCTCGCGCGTAGGAGACCGTCGGAGCTTGCCCGCCCTCACCCCCCATCTTTGACAGGCTGGGTGTGGCCGCCACGGCCGACGAAGACGGCGGCAGCGGCCGTGGGGAGTAGATCAAGCGGCGGCTCGCTAGGGCGGGAGAGGGGCCTCCGGAGTCGCCCCGCGCGAGGCGACCCGGGAGGGAGTGGAAGGGATGGGAGGAGGGAGGCGAACGGCGGTGGGCTGGTGGCGGCGGCGCTGGTCGCCTAGGAGATGAGATCCGATCGAGGTGTATGCACAGATAGGTAGCGTCTCTTGGCGGCGTACATAAGCTGGCGTCACCAAGATCGCACGATGAGCAGTGGAAGCGGTTGCTCAGCCTCAGCAGCTAAGGTTCAGGTTACAGGTAAAAGTCGATCTAAGCCTTTAGCTCCGGCGCTAGCCCAGAGCCGCGCGTCGCGCTTGATGATGTCTTCGGCGAGGTGGACGGAGGACGGGCGCTTACCGTCAAAAAGGACCACGTTGCGATGCTTCCAGACAGACTTGGATTGTGCTAGTGCGGTGGTGGGTGTGATGGGAACACGCATGTGCATCACGCGCACTAGCGCAGAGCGGCCGTCGCGTTCCTTCCTGCTCAAAAAAGCGTTTGCCATTGCTACGACAGGACAATGCTTTCATAGAAGCGACATCTCTTTCCTCCTCCACAAGAAAAGCTCTTCTTCTCCCGTCGGCGCTGCCGCCGGTCCGCCCCATCTCCGATGGCCTCTAGGCCATGGAGGTGCGGAGGATCTCGGCCCCCCGCCGGCGGGAGGGACCCCGTTCTCGTTCTTGTTAGATTCAGCGTGTTGGTTGTGGCTGTGTGGCGGCGGCGATATCCCATAGTAGGAATAATGTCTCCCACGTTCTATCCCCGTCCCGATGGTGTGTCTAGCATCATCGGAGGGCGTGTGGAGGTTTGTCTCTGTCGGATCTCGCGGGATTCGGTCGGTGCTGGTCTTCGGTGGATCTGTTTGGATCCGGTCTTCGTTCGCCTTTGTTTGGGTGTTTACAGGTTTGATTCTTCTGATCTACAACTTTCTTCATCGGCGATGGTTGCTACTCTGGTGCGCTGGTCCTATGGGGCCTTAGCACGACGACTTCCCGACTGTCTACTACAACAAGGTTTGCCCGGCTCCGGTGAGGGAGGGGCGATGACGGCGGCGCGCCTTCGGCTCGCTCCAGTGCTTGTAGTCGTCGCTAGGTGGTCCACGGACATGGTTGTAATTTTTATTACCTCTGTTGTTCTTTGTACTGCCATGATTGAAGACGAATAGATTAGAAGTTTCTCGCAAAAAAAAAAAAAGCGTTTGCCACTCTCAAAAAAAGAAAAGAAAAAAAGCGTTTGCCCTGCTTTGTTGTATTGTATTTGTATATCCGTCCCGAGTTCACACGCCATTATCTCTCCAGTTCACCAACCTCGACGCGCACGTTTCGTCCTCCTCCGGCCTCCGCTCTACCGTACTCGATCGGACCAGCGCCGACGCCGGCGCGTCCGGGCTCCAGATCGACCGGCTCCTTGCTGGTGGGTCGCCGCCACACGAAGCAAAGCGTTTACTAGGCTCCAGAGCAACATGTGAGCTCGTATTGATCTGATCCGGAGTGTTGTTGGCTTTTCAGTCGATCCAGGAAAATCTTTGAGGCGGAGGAGCCTGGCCCGGGACCGGAGCGCGCGCAGGTGAATCCGGCGCCTCCTCGGCAAGAGTTCTAGATCCGGGTCTTCTCTCGTCGGGCTTCCCGCCGTCCGCTGCAGTCTGGAGGAGATGAGTTGGGACCGCACCGGAGCTACCTCGAGAGTCGGCATCCCCACCTTCACAGCTCTCCCCTCCCAGGTGCGTAGGTTGGCTAGCCCATGGCTTCTTCTCGGAAAAAGGAAAAACAAGATAGACAAATGCCCATGTCCCAGGGAGAGGCAGGGGACGCGGGTTTTTGTTTCCTAGGCAGCAGGTACGCACGTAGCTAATTTCACCGTCCCCCTTTTCCTCCAGAACGCAGCTATTGCCACTCTTCCTCCCGGGGCGAGTTGGCAGCCAGCAGATCTCCAGCGACCAGGCGCGCACCTACAGCGCTCAGACCCCGAGCGCCGCCGGTCTCCAGGCGCTAGACGGGGACGTCGGACGTCGGACGCACATCCAGATAGCCTCTCTCGCCTCCGCCTGCCAACATCGCGTTATGACGAGCGTCCGATCACCGATGCCGACCCGACCGATTGGAGGTTACCATATTACCATTACTTATTCCCTATATGTATATTTCTAATGAAATAATTTACCTTTGCATACATAATGCATTATTTAACCTTTGATTCAAAAAATTGTATTTTCAGCACTCTGTGTTACCATGTCGTCCAGAAAGTATATACCCTGCAAAAAAAAAAAATGTCGTCCAGAAAGTATGCATCAGATAGCAAAAAATATAAAGAAGGACCAACATGTGGATTACTTGTTAGAATCACAGTGAAGACTTGATAAATTTTTCAAGACTAATATTGGTGTTTCGATAAACCCAAATTATGAGTTAGCGATAGCTGTCGTGGAGGAAGAGAAACCAACTAATATGAATTCTGAATCTAAACAAGACGAAAATGTTAATGTAAGTGGTCATAAGAATATAGTTAATTCATATATATATGTTTGATTGTCATTGTTATAATATTTATATTAACGACCCCGAGTTTTTGGTTCACCACGGGCCCCCAAAAACTCCAAAAACTCAGGACCGGCCTTGGCTCTCCGGATCCTCATGTTCCCAGTAGCCTGGGGACCATACTACATGATGAGAGCTCGAGGCCACTCCATGTACCGCTGCAAGAATTAAAGGAGATTACAGATAACTTCTCCGACGACCGAATACTTGGCCAAGGTTGTTTTGGTGTGGTGTACAAGGTAAATCAAATCATCAACAGGGTAGTCTATATTTCTTTTGTTTGAAACATATCTCTGTCCGCCTGTAATTACACTTGATCCAAAAACTCTAATAGGGAGTGCTGCCAAACGGGAAAATGGTTGCCGTGAAGAAAATGGTATCGTCACTAATGCCAAGCCAGCAGAAACAATTCGAGAGCGAGGTGTATCATCTTATGATGCTCAAGCACCCTAATATAGTGCGATTTCTAGGGTACTGCTATGAAACAAAGAATGAATGCTTAGAGTACAATGGGAAATACGTTTTCGCAGAGATGTCGGAGAAGTTACTTTGCTTCGAGTATCTACCCAAGGGAAGCCTTGACAAGTATCTATCAGGTACAACATTTAGTGTTGTATGTTGTTTCTCGGTTTGAGATTCTAGTTTGTGAGGTTTATGTTTTGCTCCGAAGAACTACATTTTGTTCAAATATACCAAGTGTTACAAAGGATAAACATGTACTGCTCATATGAATCTATAATGGACAAACGAGAACATACATCATGATGCTTTCATACATGGATATATTTATCTACCGAATGAATATAATAGATTTGTAGGTAACATATGTTGAATGCTCTCCTTTTGGTGGCAAATGCAGATGAATCTTCTGGACTTGATTGGAGCACACGCTATAAAATAATCGAGGGGATTTGCTATGGTTTATGTCACCTTCACGAGCAAATGGATAAGCCTATTATTCATTTGGATCTAAAACCTACGAACATATTGCTCGATGACAATTTGATACCAAAAATTACAGACTTTGGTATGTCAAGACTACTTGGTCAACAACAAACTATTTGCACCTCATCACGTATTGGAACACTGTGAGTTATTGCCACTTTTTAATTCCTTACATTTAGTCATAAGCAAGATGTGTTTTCTTTAAGGTCAATTTAACACTTCAAAATTGTATTCGTGTTATGATTCAGTGGTTACATGGCACCAGAATTTTTACGTGGAGGTACAATTACACCAATGTCAGACATATTCAGTTTGGGTGTAATAATCATGGAGGTAGTAACAGGACACAGGGACTACCCGTTCGATGTTACTAAAACATCTTCAGATGACTTTATTGAGCCTGTATGGAAAATTTATATCACATTTCAAAATGGATTTCTTTGTCTCACAGACATGATCTTGCATTTTACCTTTTGCACACTAACATTCTAGATGTTTGTTCTTGATTCTACAGACACTTGAGAAATGGAGAAATGTGTTACAAAGTTCACCAGACTATGGATCCCCAGAAACAGATTGTGAACTAATAAAGAGATGCCTCCAGGTAGGCCTACTCTGCGTGAATCCTGACCGCACCAAGAGGCCTCCGATAACGAAGGTTATCAGTATGCTCTGAGGATCGGAAAGCATCGACTGTGATTTTAGCACTGTATTTCAAGAGATGTGTATCTAGTATCTATTGCATTCATATGTAGTGCGGCGAGCCGACGTAGATGCATCGACACTTGTAGGGCCATATATGTGCCTTGAGTGTGTATCTGCTACTGCTAGCCCTATCATTCTCTTTTAGCCAGATTGGTTTCTTTGCTGAATAATTTGGTCGCAACTATGATGAATCGTTTGGAACCTGAATGTGTACTACTATAGCAGTGTAATTGTTGGACGGCAAATTTTAGCATGCTCCCTCTTATCTCTCCTTTTCACATGAGAGGTAAGAGTACATAATATATCTGAGCCATTGACATGATTAACTAGTGGTCTGATTAACTCTTACTTTCTTACCTCTCATGTGAAAAGAGGGGGTAAGAGGGAGCATGTTGGGCGTGAGTTGAGCAATCAGATGGAACCACAGAGTCAGTCTCACAGCCCCATTGTACTAATTAACAATACTACAGGTTCTACATAAAAAGTTGTGTAAAATGAGACGAAATGTGCAGGCCAGACCTTTGTTGTTTCACTAGCTGAGCAAACTATCTGAAGCGAACCTTTGCGTTGCTCGTCCTGAATCTCCACATCTTCCTTTTTTTTGCCTCGCGCCGTCAGTCCCAACCGTTGGTTTTCACCAACGCTAAACACTGCCTGAACCCTTGTACGGCGCCGGTATGGCTGCACGTATACAGGGGCCAGGATTTAGCCCGGATTCTTGGGTAATGCTTCGCCGATTAGGTTCGACGGAGAAGTAATTTCTCTGAGCTCAAATGCGGGGTCTCTGCAATGCAGTGCAATGCTGCTCCTAGTCTGATAGTATGATGCTACTGAACCTATAGCTTGTTCTGCCATTTCATTGTGCTGGACTGCTCTGCTCTGCTCTTGTGTTGAATGTGAAGCGCGTTAGTAATTCGATGGCATAGTGAGTGCAATTGCACATGACATCACCCGGAGTGCGTGCTCAAGGGATCATCCTTCTTCATGGTGGGTCTCTGTGAACGAAACGACTGCTTCCTTGTTCTTCCTCCCCTGCTCTCCGACGTGACGCCTTCCACCAAAGCTTTCTCCTCCTCCTCCGGACTCGATCCTCCCAATCCGATGTGACCTCGTGGAGGATGACACCACGTAATCTATCTCAAGTTTCTGAAGCTCTTGGGCGCTCAAGGCGTTAGCTAGTTAGCTGAGAACCAACCACAGAGTCAGAACTCAGAAGTAGTATGAAAAGAAATGTGGAGTCTCTGTTTTTTTTTTTCAAGGATACACCATGGAGGTGGAGTCCCTCTGTTGTTTCACCAGCTGAAGACGCCATCTGCAGTGAACCTTTTGCATTGCTCGTCCTAAATTAATCTCCACATCTTTTTGCAGGCCATCCGGTGGAGATCTGGAAGGCTAATCAATCCCGCTGTAAATTCGTACTCCGGTGCATCGACCCTGACCCGTCCAAGCGACCGTTGACCCGTCCAAGCGACCGTTGACGCAGATCATCGCGGGGGCGCTGGAGACCGGGAACGGCCGGTCAGTATCCGGCATCCTCACGGAGTCCTCCCTGGCGCGGGCAGAGCTTGCACTGTCATTGTAGCACACGCCTGGCCTCGCCCCGTCCCGCCTCCCACTGTAATTTTTTCGTCTCGGGAACTCCACCGTCATGGCTCCACGACGCATACACTGCTAAGGCGCACCAGCAGGCGGGCTTAGGCTCGGATTCACGAGTAACACGGTTAAAGAGTTCTGTGTGGTTTAATTACCGTTTTAGTGTGGGGGCTCTCTGCTACTGCCTTCGATTTTGCTAGACTGCTCGCTCGTGTGCCACACTGTGTTTGAGTAATCTCAAGGAAGGGAACGTATCGCACCATCCAAAGTGCTCAAGGGATCGCCGTTTTTCCTGAACCTTGGATACGCAGCTAGCACTACGAGTTTCTGCTTTAATTTTTCAGTTACCGGTTTGCTGTGTAAATCCATCGTTACACTAGTGTTGATCGTGGTCGATTCGTCGCTCGACATACATACAGAGGCCGGCGCAGGAGCAGGGAGTGATGCGTTGGTTGGGCTTTGCGCGCAAATACCTACCTTTTTGGCTGGCGTATTTCTCCTATAAACGAGGCTAGGCTACCCGTCATTGTGAGGCACCCGCGTGCGCTACGCTTGTTGGGTCGTTCGATCCTTTTCCTGTAGCATGGTTTTGGCTGCTGGCATGTGGTAAACCGTTCATTCTTTTTTACATTCACGTTTCTTTCAAAAGTGGCTACCAGGTGGGCCTCATTAGCCATGGTCCAGTCAATCAGTTACTTTTTACCGTCACTGAGGTATGTGTCGTTCAGGATCTTCTCCTATAAACGAGGCTAGGCTACCCGTCGTTCTGAGGCACCCGCGTGCGCTACGCTCGTTGGGTCGTTCAATCATTTTCCTGTAGCATGGTTTTGGCTGCTGGCGTGTGGTAAACCGTTCATTCTTTTTTACATTCACGTTTCTTTCAAAAGTGGCTACCAGGTGGGCCTCATTAGCCATGGTCCAGTCAATCAGTTGCTTTTTACCGTCACTGAGGTATGTGTCGTTCCGAAGAGCCCAAGAAAATATCCGCCTCCACTTCCTCTCTCTCTCCTCCCTCGCCCTCCCTCTGCGCCGCCGCGTCTCCTCCGATTCACCTCCTCTTCTTCATGTGTGGCGGCCGACGCAGCTACTCGCGCCGCTGTCCGTCCAGCCTGCCGCTCTCTCAGTTTTCTCCTCTCTCAGATCGGGGGTGGTCGGCGCAGCTTCGTCTTCTCCCTGCCTTTCATCCCCATGCCTCCCTGCCTTTCATCTCCATGCGACCATGCGTGCAGCAGCCAATCCCCTCCGTCCTCACGCTTCTCTCTCCGCTGCCACCACTCCTCGCCTCTCCTTCCACCGTCCGCCCACTTCGGCCGCCGCCCTTCCCTTACCTCCTCCTCGTGTCTCCTCTCTTCATCACTGGCGCCGTGGCTGCGCTCGTAGGAGGACCGCCGACACCAGGTTGACCAGGACAATGAGGTAACTGTTGACGAGGGCAGAGCAAAGACGCCAGATCCGTCACCGCCGCGGTTCTCCTGCTCGCCGCCGCCGCCGTCCACGTGCTCCTCGTAAAGCTCCTCCTCACCACCATGCGTGGACGTTGGCCAGGTCAACCTCCCATCCACACGCAGGTACTCCCCTGTTGGAATTAACCACGTTGTCACAGTCCGGCTCGGACGTGAACAGGACACCGAGTCGTATTGGGTTAGGCTAGTTAGCTTTACTCCTATATATACTCATACCCCTGTAATATTTGATATTAGATCAGATCAAAGCAATACAATTACCAAGGTTCGATACGAGCCTTTTGGCCAAGTCGCCTCGTGTGTTCTCGTGTGCGTGTTGTGTTGCCTGAGCGAATCTATCCAGCTGCTAGCTTGGGTGCTTAGCTTTGCTACATGTCTCTAGCCTAGTTCATCGTTCGTTGTTAGTCGTTCCGCCGGAAAGTAATCAGCGGATCGTTGCGTCAACGTCGGGACCGTGCCAACAATTGGTATCAGAGCTTGGTTTATTGGCGTGATTTTCGGAAAGCAATCGAAGGATCATGTCGAGCCCGAGCAAGGAGATCGTTGTGGCGGGAGCGGGAGCACCGATGCTGACGGTGGGGGTGTCGTAGTTCCCCCGGCTGGATCGAGAGGACTACGCACTATGGGCGATGAACATGGAGGTCGCGTTGGAGGGAGCTGAGTTCTGGGAAGCCGTCGACCCCGGAGGCGCCGAGTACGCGAAGGGCGCGGCAAAGTACCGGATGGATCGTCAGGCGTTAACCGCGATCTACTCCGCCATGCCGAAGGATGTGCTGCAGCACCTCGTCGGAAAGAAATCGGCGAAGGAGGCATGGGAGACCATCAAGATCCTACACCAGGGTCATGACCGTGTCAAGGAAGCACACCTCCAGTCCCTGATGAGAAGCTACGAATGCCTGAAGATGGAGGAAAGCGAGACGGTTGATCAGTTTGCCGCCCGTCTCAAGACCCTCGTCAACGGCATACGCGGCTATGGTTCAACCCTAGAAGAAGTTGCGATCGTCCGACGATTTTTGCGCGCCTCGTCGACACGCTACATCCAGATCGTCACATCGATCGAGCAATGTCTTGACCTAAAGACTCTCACGGTCGAGGATCTCGTCGGAAGGTTCAAGGCCCACGACGAGAGAATTCGTCTCAGTTTTGGCGACGTGGAGGCAAGTGAGCACCTCATGCTGACAAAGGCGCAATGAATTGCCCTGTCAAAAGAACAGCAGGGCGGATCCACGAGCAGCGGCAAGAAGGGGAAGGGGCAGCAGCGCTCGGCGAGAAAGAACTTCGCCGACTCGGACAACGAGGATGCGCCTGCACCACCGAGGAGGAAGTTTGACATCAGGAAAGTGAGGTGTCATAAGTGTGGCCTCCTCGGTCACTTCAAGGCTGACTGCGAGGAAGCACCGAAGCAACGGGCGCTCATGGCCGAGGATGGAGACGACGAGGATATGATGTTGATGTGCGAGTTAGTGGACGAGAAGGAACCAGATGATCATGATCAGCTGGACACAGGTTTGATGAGTGCATCCGCGTCAATAAACCCAGGCGAAGTCTTGGCGCCAGAAAACCATGATGCAAGGCTTGACGGCGAGGTCGTGCTAGAACCAGGCGAAGTTGTGACGCCAAAAGACCATGACACAAGGCGAGATAGTGTAATCACGCTAGAAGCGGGCGAATGTGTGGCGCCAGAAATCCACGACGTACACTGTCTCTGTGTGGTCATGCCAGGGACGGAAGACGTGTCGTTTGAACTGAAGTGTGACGCGGACGTGGTGTCTGACAGTGCCGTGACGAGCAGCGCGAGCGGTGCACAAGGAAGCCACTGCGTGAGGAAAGAGGCGCCAGAAACATCAGCGCTACCTAGTGTTGTTACCCAGAGGCTAGAAGGAGGCACTCTGTACAACGTGTCAAATTTGAAGCTAATGAGCAGTCTGAAACTAGTGGAGAGTGGCAGGCATGCAAGCAGCAACATGCCGTCTGCACCACGGTCTCCACCAAGGAGCCAAACACCACGTGATGGGTTAGCATGGCTAGAAAGGGTGCAAGTTTCAGAAAATTTGCAAGGGCCGTGTAGACCAGCAAGAAGCAAGATAAGCCTTACCAACAGGTTTGGAGCACCAGAAACAACTCCAGGAATCAATGGAAGGCCCAAAACGCCAGAAATAGGAGGGTTGGCAACCTCAGAACAGAGTTCATCATCTCCGGCAGTATTGGAGACAGAAGAACAACCACATACATCAGTACGCATGCGTCTCTATCCAGAGGAAGCACTTCAAATAAATTCGGTGAAGATGAAAAGTAAAGGGCAACGACGTTTGCACATCGAGGAACCAGAAAATTTTGAAGACGCAAATATGGAAGAGTGTTGGCGCCATGCTATGGATGAAGAGTTGGGGTCGATCCGAGACAACAAAGTATGGGAGCTCATGGATCTTCCCAGCGGACATAGTGCCATAGAGCTCAAGTGGGTGTACAAAGTCAAGAAAGATGTCGAAGGAAACTTGGTGAAGCATAAAGCAAGTCTCGTAGCTAAATCAAGCGTGCAAGAGCAAAGTATGGACATCAAAGAAGTGTTCGCTCCGGTCACAAGGATGGACTCGGTGAGACTACTTATAGCTCTGACAGCTCAAGAATCTTGGAGGATACATCACATGGATGTGAACTCCGCTTTTTTGACTGGGGAGTTAGAAGAAGAATTGTATGTGAAGCAACCACCGGGGTACATCAAAGAAGGAGAGAAACACAAGGTATTGAAGCTACACAAGGCGTTGTACGGGCTACGACAAGCTTCTCAGACATGGAACATCAAGCTTGATAGTACATTGACTTCTCTTGGATTTGAGAAGAGTCCACTGGAGCATACGATGTATAAGCGAGGTAAAGGAAAGGATCGTCTCTTAGTGGGCATCTATGTGAATGATCTGTTGATAACTGGAGCTGACGAAGAGGTGATTGCAAACTTCAAGCTACAAATGAAGGAGCTATTCAAGATGACTGATCTAGGGCTCTTGAGTTACTACCTTGGGATCGAGGTACAACAAAAGCCGGAGGAGATCACATTATGCCAGGAGGCATACGCAAAGAAGGTACTTGAAAGCTGTGGCGTGAAAGATTGCAATCCAAGTCATGTTCCGATGAAGCCTCGTCTTATACTAAGCAAGAAAACTGAAGCACATGCGGTTGATGCAACGGAGTATAGAAGTGTGGTCCGAAAGTTGAGGTATCTCACGAGTACAAGACCGGACTTGGCCTATTCCGTTGGCATAGTGAGTTGCTTCATGGAAGCACCCACGACAGAGCATTGGGCGGCTGTGGAACATATACTCAGGTACATCAAAGGGACAACAAACTTCGGTTGTGTCTTTTTGAGCGAGAAGAAGAAGGAGATGGTGGAGCTACTTGGCTATAGTGATAGCGACCTGGCAAGAGATGTGGACGACCGTAAAAGTACCTCGGGCGTGGTATATTTCTTGGGAGGAAATATAGTGAGTTGGCTATCACAAAAGCAGAAAGTGGTCGCATTATCCTCTCGTGAAGCAGAGTATATTGCAGCTTCAACGGCGGTGTATCAAGGTGTGTGCCTAGGAAGGCTACTCGGTGACCTCACAGGTAAGGAACCGAAACGAGTGGTGCTCAATGTTGACGACAAGTCTACAATCTCTCAGTGGAAGAATCCAGTGTGTTGTGATAGGCACAAGCAAATCGATACGAGGTATCGGTATCTACGGGAGTGCGTGGAAGAAAGCAAAATTGACGTCAACTACGTTTGCATCGACGACCAGCTTGCAGATATCCTAACCAGATCTTTGGGACGACGGAAGTTCATGAAGATGAGACGACGGATTGGTGTCCAAGCTGTGAAGTGAGGACATCGTGTTTAGGGGGGTGATTGTTGGAATTAACCACGTTGTCACAGTCCGGCTCGGACGTGAACAGGACACCGAGTCGTATTGGGTTAGGCTAGTTAGCTTTACTCCTATATATACTCATACCCCTGTAATATTTGATATTAGATCAGATCAAAGCAATACAATTACCAAGGCTCGATACGAGCCTTTTGGCCAAGTCGCCTCATGTGTTCTCGTGTGCGTGTTGTGTTGCCTGAGCGAATCTATCCAGCTGCTAGCTTGGGTGCTTAGCTTTGCTACATGTCTCTAGCCTAGTTCGTCGTTCGTTGTTAGTCGTTCCGCCGGAAAGTAATCAGCGGATCGTTGCGTCAACGTCGGGACCGTGCCAACATCCCCCACTCCCCTCTGTGCCCTCTCTCTGTTACACTAACGAAGAGAGCCATGGTGGTAAAATACCCAGGGGAATTGTACTGTTAATTATTTTATATGCCCAAGTTTTATCTGGTCCAGGTTAATTGAGTGATGAATTCGAATTATGGGTTGCTTACGTTGGATATGGTATGCTATGTTATGGTCACATAATTTTGCCAAGTGTGTCTTTTTGGTCTGGTCGCATAGCTATATTTCTTGTCCTATTGTAGCTTTGGTTTGTTGCAGGTCTTCCATTCCCTCACTTTTTTCTTAGGTTGTATGTAGATGAGCAGATAAGAACATGACTGGATGGTTTCATGTAACCATACTTCCCTATAACATGGTTCAACGAATGATTTATTGCTACCTTTTCCCCCAGGTTATGATTTTGGGAGTGATTTAGGATTCGCCGGCACTTCTTCGGCCTTCAGTTATGAGGAAATGGGTCGACGTATTTTCCAAGATGGTTCTCAGCTAGTTGGGCTCTCCTTCCACCAAGATGAATGTCTAGCCTCAAACTTGCCTTAGTTTTTTTTTGGAATTACTCTTTTTATCTGTTGGTTCGTTCTTTTGTTAGTAAGAAATTCCTGCATTTTAGTGTAACCTAAATCTGCTCCTTCCAGTCATTGATTGATATCAGTAGTGGAATGTTGCCCTTTCTCCTCTTTCTCTCATTATTTCAGGTCATTAGATTCAAGCATTACAGTTACCTGTTTTTAGTGGCAGAATTACACAGCTCCGTCCAATAGTTATCATTTGGAAAATTGATATTGTCATCATGTCATGGTTATATTGGGAAAAGGTGAAACTTTGCTTTGCTTTGGAAGTTTAGTTACAGCAGAAGCTTGCATTCTATTTATTGAAAAATGAAAACACCCACCACTACAATATCTTCATAAGAATCTTTTTCTACAGTTAGCACAAAGAAGATGCTTCTGGCCTACTACTTGAACTCGTTCTTGCCGACTTTGTCCTCTGTTTATTTGCTCCGCGAGGTAAGATCTTTCTTGCTGGTCTCATGTTTGATGAAATATCTGTGAACTGAACCATTCTGCGTTTCATGTTTCCTTGCCGTGTAGGTTCTTTGTTGGTCCGGGGGACGTCCGTGTCATTAACCAACAAGGTTAGATCTGTTCTGATTGGCTTGGTTGATTAGTGCTTCATGAACAGCCTATGAAAGCATGCGTTTGTGCGGCCAGCTTCCCTGTCTATATATTTTTTGGTTCATCTACCATGCTTGTCGTACTGTGTATGGGGTTTTTGCTTTAGATCTCGTCAGGAAAACAACTTTCTTTCTTTCTTTATGGTTGTCCTGCTGGTTTAGTCCTATGCATACACCATCTGCTTCCTGGTTGATTAGGTGCTTGTAGGCCGTTGGTTCATGCCCGTGCTTGTATAGTATGGCATGTTTTCTTACCTTCTGCTAATTCCCAGTAAACTGCAAGACTTGCTCAAGTTAGTGCATTAAAAGAAATATATGCAGCAAGTGATGGTTGCTGCTTGCTAACAAAGGAATGATGGCTCCATAGATAGAGAATAAATATGTAGGTTACAAAACACAGTCAGACATATACACCACTTGCTTATTGTTTTTAAACATGCTCGCTTTTTTTTGTTCTTTTATAAACCTCTGATTCCTTTTCTTCTACAGTCCTAGCTCGTAGGTTTCTGATTTCCTTTTGTTCGACAGGCGCTGTTATCATTACTTCCCCTCCCTCGGCTCGTCATCTGCTTGCTATCAAGGTTTGCGCTTCCTGTTTGACCTTTGTCTTCTCATACTGCTGTAATACTACCAAGGCACACTTGACCTTTTACGGTCTTCGAGGCATGACTTTAACCACTGATACATACACAAATAGATGGATTGGACGTATATGAATGTTATCATTATATTTATCTTACAACAAAAAAAATGCGTGAATCTAATGACCTGAAATAATGCGGCTAAACCCTCGTCGGCCCCATGAACTCCAGGCGTCGGCCGCCGCCCCCAGGAGCTCCCACCGCCTCCCGAGGACCTCCTCTCCTTTGCTGCCCCGAGTGATGCCTTGAGCTCCTCTGTCCATGCAGATGGCGAGCAGAGGGCCAAACCTCCAGGTGAGCTCCTAAAACCTACAAGCGTGGCTTCTTTTTCCATGAAAGCATTCACATCTGAAGCTTTCTTTTTCGTCCCCCCCAACCAATATTTCTGACGACTTGATTCTAATTTGATTCTAGAGCGTGGAGATGGTTGTTACTTATCAGGGATGATAATATATTCGTTTGAAGGATGCAACAACAGGCACACATAAATTTGCTGGTAAGCTTCCATATTCCTGTGATTCATCCCCCTGTACATGGCTTAAGATGGAGGCTCGCATGCCCAGGGCAGGTGGTCAAGGCCCTCTTCTTTTGCTGTGGCACTGGTGAGCTTGCACGGAGCAGCAGCGGAGAGGCAGCCAGCGGTGCACCTGTGAAGCAACAATGAAAACGTCACACCAAGATGAGCTTCGCCAAATCCCTCTCTCGGTATATATGCAAGCTTGTGTGGTGTGTGCTGCTTCCTCCTCCCCTTTTTAATTAATGGATCTCTTACTGAGCAGAGCATGTTCTTTAGGATGGCAGCACAAATGATATAGCTAAATTAGCTTCATCATAATTAAGTAATTGTTGGCACTGTCAATGATCCATTAATTAGACAACCCTATGAAATTTCTTGATATGTTTGTGCAACAAGGGATTTCTGATGATTTGCTGTTGTTTTCTCAATTAGCGGCTTTAGTTTCCTGATTATCTTTCTTCAACCCCTGCCAAGATGGAAATATAAATTGATGTTGCTGATGGCTCATACAGTTGCTTCCCAGGCCAGCCAAGGTGATAGCTGAATTCTTTTACACTGAACAGCAGATTCAGTATTCACAATTATTTTCATGAGCCCAAGTATAGTTCTCTTTAGTGTCGTGTCCTATATGATTCATGTTCATAATTAATTACAAGTGAAAACATTTGTTGCCATCGAAACAGAATGGTTTTTCACCCTGCATTGTGATAATTAATTTACATCTGCATTATAGTAGGCTCAAAATCCGATTAAGTGTGTCAGAAATGAGTATGGATTAATTTATGAATAAGAAAGCTTTCTTACTCCAGTTGGGCTTAATGTTGCAGTAATATCTCTTTGTATATTGGTGGATGGGAGCAAGCAGCAGCACTCTACCAGATGTGGTGTTTATGTTGTAGTTTTTCCTCCATTTTGAGGTCAGGTTTCTAGCCTTAAGAAATTTATTCTCTTATTTAAGATGTTGCTTCAATATTAGCTATTTTTCATGTTTGGATTTCTACTTGCATGCATGCTGGTTCAGAGAGTGGCCTTTCTGTGCCTGTCATTCCACTGGCGTGCTAAACTGAAAAGTGCCTTGCATGAAACGTTAGGACTGATGATGATATTTTGCTATGGTCACTCGGACTGGGTGGCTATTGGCTGTCATTTTTATTCATGGAAATTTTGTTAGCGGCTGCTAATGTGTAAAGTAAAAATTATTTATGTGGTTTATTGTATGGAACACTGACTTAAATGGATTTTTTTTAAACGTTCATATAGAACACTGGCATAATATTTATCTGTCTATTAGTTAAGAGTGAGTTTAATGAGAGAGTCGGGGCAAAGAAACAAGTGTTTACACTCTAATCTCATGCTGTTTGTTCCACTGAGTGTTTTGCACCTGTGGTTGCCCAGTTTTGATTATGCGGGTGGTAGTAATCTATGTTGAGCGACTGAGAAGAGTGGCCGATAAGAATTCAGAAATTGAAGCATTGAGGATCATTAGATGTAGAGTAAAATACACTGGAGATCCTAAAAGTATTGCAAGTGTGTCAAGTAAGTCCTAAAAGTTCGAAATCGTTCACCGCGGGTCCTAAATGTGGGTAAGTCGTTCACCGCGGGTCCTAAAATTATTTCAAGTGTGTCGAGTAGGTCCTAAAAGTCACGGTTAAAATACACATATAGGACCTGCGATGGACGATTTCAAACTTTTAGGACCTACTTGACACACTTGGAATACTTTTAGGACCTCCAGTGTATTTTACTCTTAGATGTAAGTGTAGGGAGAGGAAGGGGCATGTGTGAGTGTGTGATTTATGCAGAGGTCATGTTCGTGTTTGGTTCAACCATACAAGTTTCTTTATGTAAGGTGAAGATCTATACAACTGTGTCATTGTAATGGTCTTGTTGCAGCAAGGTGCTGTGTGCAATGTTAGTGATTGACAATTTTATGATATCTGTACTTTGAAGCTTTGATTATGTTCCTTGTTAAATATTAGTTGCAAAAGCTTCACTGAATTTCCTTCTTAATATGAGACATTGGTTGCATTGCTGAGATTTGCACAAGAACATCTCTCAAAAGTGCAGAACAGTACAAATAAAACAGTACATGCTATGAAGATGTTCTGTGTTAAATCTTAATTGCAGTTCTAAGTAATCAGCTACTTTCAGTTTGCGAAAGGTATGGTTCGAAAAGAAATGCGTTCGAGATTAATTTATGCGTTTGAGATTAATAAATCTAGTCATCATGACATACAGATCCATACATAGATTCGGTTACAGTCCGGCGTTACAACGACATAAAAGTAGGCTAAGACAACTAGGCGGCACGCAGGCACGCGGTGGAGAGATACAACAACGTGACATAGCGATATGCTACATCAGCGTCGGGGAAAACCTCTGTAGCCAGGAAGCTGACGGTGACGATGGTACGCCCTGTTCTCAAGAGAGTAGTCCTGGTGTCCATGGATACTCTGATGCAGGCGCCGATCGTGCTCTGGAATGAGTGGTCCACGTGCAGGGGTAGTACCACCAACATCAGGCCAATCAACACCTGGTGGCATCTCTGTCCTGCTCGGGTAGAGTACACTCACGGGCTGTATCCCCGCGTTAACTGCCAGCATTAGTTGCCTCAGTGCCACTAGTACAAAACAGGGCTTTGGTCCACCCTGAAAAGCCCATTAGTCCCGGTTCACTCACGAACCGGGACCCATGGGGGCATCGGTCCCGGTTCGTGAGGCCAGGGCGCCGGCCGGGCCTCATCTGACCCCTTTGGTCCCGGTTCCAGACACGAACCGGGACCAATGCGCCTCGTGGGCCATTGGTCCCGGTTTGTGGCTGGAACCGGGACCAAATGGTGAGGCTTTAGTCCCGGTTGGTAACACCAACCGGGACTAAAGGGGTTGAGGCTTTAGTCCCGGTTGGTGTTACCAACCGGGACTAAAGGTTGGACCTTTAGTCCCGGTTGGAGACACCAACCGGGACTAAAGGGGTTCTGAAAGTTTTTTTTTCCTGTTTTTACATTTGTTTTCTGTTTTTAGTTTCTGTTTTAAATTGCTTATATCTTTTAAGATATTCGATATTTTTGAGTGATTCTTTTTGCATTAGATTCAAAATTTTGTCTAGTTTCTGTTTGTGCCATTAGTTTTCAAATTTGAATGGTTTAAATTTGAATTTGTTCAAATTTGCTTCAAACCCTAGATTGTGAATAACTTGAGTTTACAAATAGTTTTTAATTTAATTCTTTTTGCTCCTAGTCACGTGTTAGATTGTTGTCACAGTAAGATTTATTTGGTTATTTTTAGAATAATTTAAATTAGGATTTTAATTAAAACAATACTGTTTTGCTTATATAGTTGTTTTAGTCATTTAATTGTTGTTTTTTATTATTTTTAGTTAGTTCTTTCTGTAGATTTTAACATGTTGAATGCACAAAAAGTCTGGATTTGAAATAAGTTTAAAAAAATGAAATGCATTTGTAACAGACGAGTTTTCGTCCGAAACCTTGATACTTCGAATGAGATGGTACAGTTTGTACACGAAGTGCATCCAGTTTTTGCCGTAACCCTCTCAACTTTTTAGCACATGCTATGTGGGTCAAATGATGATACCATGCCAAGTTTCAACCTTTTCAGAGTTCATTTGTAGTGCTTTTCAATTTCAGGGTCATTTAGCTCAAAAAAATCAGTAAATGCATGAAAAATAGCAAATGAACTCAGAGAGGGTTGAAATTTGAGAATGTGCCCTTGAATGGTGCATAATGAACACACAAAAAGTCTGGAGTTGAAATAAGTTTAAAAAAAATGAAATGCCTTTGTAACAGACGAGTTTTCGTCTGAAACCCTGATACTTCGAAAGAGATTGTCCATTTTGTACACGAAGTGCATCCAGTTTTTGCCGTAACCCTCTCAACTTTTTAGCACATGCTATGTGGGTGAAATGATGATACCATGCCAACTTTCAACCTTTTCAGAGTTCATTTGTAATGCTTTTCAATTTCAGGGTCATTTAGCTCAAAAAAATCAGTAAATGCATGAAAAATAGCAAATGAAGTTAGAAAGGGTTGAAATTTGAGGATGTGTCTTTGAATGGTGCATAATGAACACACAAAAAGTCTGGAGTTGAAATAAGTTTAAAAAAATGAAATGCCTTTGTAACAGACGAGTTTTCGTCTGAAACCCTGATACTTCGAAAGAGATTGTCCATTTTGTACACGAAGTGCATCCAGTTTTTGCCGTAACCCTCTCAACTTTTTAGCACATGCTATGTGGGTGAAATGATGATACCATGCCAACTTTCAACCTTTTGAGAGTTCATTTGTGGCGCTTTTCAATTTCAGGGTCATTTAGCTCAAAAAAATCAGTAAATGCCTGAAAAATAGCAAATGAAGTCAGAAAGGGTTGAAAATTGATGGCGTGGCTTCGAATGGTGCACACACAAAAAGTCTGGAGTTGAAATAAGTTTAAAAAAATGAAATGTCTTTGTAACAGACGAGTTTTCGTCTGAAGGGGTTCTGAAATTTTCAAACTCTACACCCCCCCCCCCCGTGGATCGCCTTTTTTAGTTTTTTAGAAAATAAACAAAAATGATAAAATCTTCAAAAAATAAAATCCTTCGAGATGTAGTTAGGTTTTAGTGTCTAGTTGGTATAGAAATTTTGAAATATGAATTTTGACCTTTTTTGCAAAAAAACGAAAAAAAATTGTAAAACGGCCATAACTTTTCCATACGACGTCGAAAAAAGAGAGTTTAATATATCAAAAAAAACTAGAGAAAAATTGGGACTCGATTTCACCGGGTTCACCCGGTGAAGTTTTCTCAGATTCTCAAAAATAATAATTTTAATAATTTCAATAATTTTAAATCAAAAATAATAATTTTAATAATTTTAAAATTAATTGTTTAGAATAAATAAATGATGTCATATTTGGATTCCTCACATTTTTCTGATAATAATGGATATATTATTTGTCGAATTTCGATTTACAGATTTAAAGATATTAATTATGTCATATTAAATGAATAAATGGCAAAAAAAATTAATAAAATAATATTATTACTTATTTTATTTTCATTGAAATTCAATATTATTAGTACTTATTTTGTTTATTTTAATAATTGTTTAGAATTCAAAAAATTAAATCATGTGACATCAAGACCTAAGGGTTAACAGGATTGATAGCTTAAGATTGTCAGGAAAACAACAAGTGCAGACTTGCAAACTAGGGGAGATAGAACCTGAAAGTTAAGCGTGCTGGGGCTGGAGTAGTGAGAGGATGGGTGACCAGCCGCGAAGTTAGACGATTTGGAATGAGTGCTGATTAGAGACTAGATATTAAATTCTGAAGCAGTGAGGAGGGGTGATTAGAGATTAAATTGTCAAATAATTCAAAGATTTGAAATTCGGAATAAAACTTAAAAACAAATAAAAAAATAATCAAAAAAAATTAAAAAAATTCAAAAAAAAAATTCAATTTTTTTTCCCCCGGCAAGGCCGACTCCGGCAAGGACCTTTAGTCCCGGTTGGTGTTACCAACCGGGACTAAAGGTCCTCCCTCCCCCGCCCCAGGCAGCGCCACATGGAGGGCCTTTGGTCCCGGTTCGTAAGCAAACCGGGACTAAAGGTTTTGGGCTTTAGTCCCGACCCTTTAGTCCTGGTTCCAGAACCGGGACTAAAGGCCCTTACGAACCGGGACAAATGGCCCTTTTTGTACTAGTGTGCATCATAGAGACGAAGGTGAGTAAAGTACAACTCGACAGTAAGAGCTCGGGTAGTGCGATCCATAGCCTCAAGGTATCGAACCGAGACCTGAGGATCATATCGGCGACTCACGTAGGGAGTGCAGATAGCAGCATAGGACCGAGTCTCATCATCAGTTGGGGCATACGGGATGTATCTCAACCCGGAATCCTCCAAGCGAGGGTACTGTCTGCGAAGATGAGTGATCGCGACATAGGCAACCTCATGGACTACCATCTCGACAGTCACACCAAAGCCCTAGAAACTGTGTAGCTCGATGATAGGGTGATCCGATCCATCAAGGATAATCATTTTGGCGCGGTACTGCGCCTGGTTGAACTCGAGGAAGTCCTCGTACACAGTGTACTAAGGATACCAGCGATATCCCAGCCTGGTCAGGAGGTCGACCAGAATGGCCGGGAACCTAGGCGTATCCTCCGCCATAGTCTGACGAACGATCTGTACTGCGGGTCTCATCTGAAAAAGTAGAGTGCAAGAATCAAGGACAGTGTGTGAAATTTTATTGCTTTTCAAAGAATAGATGGCAGATAGTCCAGCTCTCCGGGTGAAAGTGATTACGGGAACCTATTGTCAGAGTTAGTAAATTTTAACCCGAATAGAAGAGAGATAAGAGTCCCAGAGGAAAGACGAGGAGTAAAAGATCCTAACACCACCCAATTGGCGACGTGGGGCCATAACCCACACAGCCAAGTTAGTAAATCAGTTTTGGACCTCTAGACTCAACTTCGGCCAAGGAGTTGGAAAGGGGGATCCTACAGGCAGTCATCTCTGATACTAACTTGTGACGCCCCGACCTAATCGTGCACTAACCATACATGCAAATGCACACGATCAAGCCTAAGGACTCACTTGAAGATATCACAACACAACTCTAAACACAAATAAAAGTCATACAAGCTTTATATTACAAGCCAGGGCCTCGAGGGCTCGAATACATAAGCTTGATATCATACAAGTGTTAGCGGAAGCATCAGATGTCTGGGTACAGACATAAAAGAAAACACAGACAAGCCTTAAGAAGGCAGGGCAAAATAAAACACTACGATCGAAAAGGCGCAGGCCTCCTGCCTGGGACCCTCCGACCCTACTCCTGGTCGTCGGCAAGCTCGTAGTAGTAACCACCCTCGGGGTGGTAGAAGTAGTCGTCGACGGGGGCTGCTGGCTCCGGGGCTCCGTCATCTGGATGTAACAAGAGGGTATGGGAAAAAGAGGAAGCAAAGCAATCGTGAGTACTCATCCAAAGTACTCAGCAAGACTTACATCAGAACTATTATAGTATGCCACATTTTCAAAGGAGGCTGTCTATGTGGACTTGACTGCAGAATGCCAGAATAGAGAGAAGGCCTAGTCATATCGAAGACTAGCATCTTCAGCGGTCTTGCAGCATTAGAAGAGTGTAGATTAGCATAAGGTAAAGTAGCAGTAGTGTTAACAACCTCGGCCAGAGATCCTTACTCGACTCCCCTGTGAGAAACCGATCCCAGAGCCCTATATCCATTCTCATCACAAGTAACCAGTTCTAGTTGTACCGACATGGATACAATTCCGAGCGTCCGTTACCGAGGATCCGGCTATGCATAGATGTTTTCTTCCCTGCAGGGGTGCACCAACTTACCCACCACGCTCGCTTAACTCCGGCCGGACACACTTTCTGGGTCCTGCCCGGCCTCGGCTAAACAACACGCCGCAACCCGACCGAAAACCTAACAGAGAGGTCAGCACGCCGGACTAACCTATGCGTCCAGGGGTCTTGGGCCTTCGCCCCGGAAACTCCTGCGCATTGCGTGGGCGGCCGAGAGCAGACCTGGCCCCCTGAAACAAGGACGGGCGTTCCCAGTCCAACTCGGCTCGCGCCGCTTAGTCGCTGACGTCTAGAAGGTTTCGGCTGAAGTATACGACGCAGAGTACCCATATTTATTCCTGCGTGATGGTTAGTGCTATCGGGCCAGAGGCCCACTCGGATCAAATATCCAAATCGTTTAGTGAGTTGGGAGCGCGCGGTAACGAGCAGAGCTCATGATCGATGTGACCCCGTCGCCCCGTCTTGAGGAGTTGCGGCAAGGGCTAAGAATGCCCGGCCACGCCTCGTAGTTATCTCGCGGGCTCCCTCCAGGTCAACCCGACTCCTCATTACTCGCCTCAAAGGCACGCGCGGGTACCCCTCAGGGCCGACCCGACTTTATCCAGTTTAAGTAGTGTCAACAGTAATATAAAGGCATTCGTGTGGCTACCACATCAAGAAGGAATCCGAGGTATCACCCTCTTTGGACTCCCGCTCGATAATCCCGTTAAGGTGGAACCGGAGGAATCACCCTCGGTGGCGTCCACACTTGCGGGGAACGACAGAAGCTGTGTCGGAAGTGGAAAAGAGGAATCACCCTCACTCACCCACGACTGACTAGCTAATCTACAGAGATAACATCGGAAGTGAGTTCGGAGGTACCACCCTCGTCACTCGATATTAACTCTGTGGAGTCGAGCAGTAGGGGGGTGTGAAGTGAGGTGCGAGACTCTGAAGCTAAAGCGGGGCAACAGCAACAATGAAAGGGGGTCACCGATGGTGTCCAACCAATCTATACTAAGCAGTTAGGATAGTAGGCATGTATCAACAGCAGTTACAAAATCAGGCTATGCAACAGTAATAGGATAAGCAGTAGCAGCAGCATATTCTAATGCAAGCAAGAGGAAGAAGGAATAGGCGATATCGGCATGTTCAAGGGGGGTTGCTTGCCTGGAAGCTCTGCGGCAAGAGAGGGCTCGTCAACTGGGTCGTCGAACACCTGGGAGGCGTCGGGCTCGGGGTCTATCGAAAGAGAAGAGGGGGAAGAAACAATAAATAACAACAGATGAATGCAACACATATGCAGATCATGGTGGTATGCAGTGTAGGTGGTGACCTAGTGCATCGCTACATGTCGCAGATATTTTCCCGGCGTGTAAATGGGTTTTGGTACACTGAACCGGAGGGGAAGGTTCCATGTTCAGGTAGATAGGAGTGATGGTCAAGCATTTTGACCACGTATTTGGATTCGTCTCATTTTTCATATATAAATTATTTCAATCGGAGCTACGGTTTAAAAGATATGAATTTCTAAAGATTTAAACATTTTCTGGAATTTCTTTTATTTATAAATTCAACATTATCCAGAACAGTGTCTGGTGACGTCAGCATGACGCAGAGGTGACGTCAGCAGTCAACGGTGACGCTGACCTGGTCAAATCTGACCAGTGGGTCCCACATGTCATACTCAGAGTACTAATTAGAGTTTATTTAGATTAACAGAGGGTTAATTAAAGGGTGGGCCCCTCATGTCAGTGACTATACAGGTTAACTAATTAGTTTTATTTATAAACTCGTTTATTTAGACTAATTAACAGAGAGGGCCCACATGTCATACACAGTGGGTGCACTGTAATTTTCGTTGACCAGGTCAACTGGTCACCGGGACCCACTGGGCCCACCCGTCAGCCTCATAGAGGAGGCCATGTGGGCGCCACGTCGTCCCACCGGCGTTCAGCGCCGGCGCGCGCTCCGACGACCATCAGAGACGGCGGCGTCGCGCGGAAACGGCGCACAGAGGGCCAATCGGCCCGCGGTTTTGACCTACGGGACGGGCGTGATGCGCCGCGTCCGATGGTAGCGGTGGCGCGACCTGAGGTGACCCGTAGCGGCGGCGGCGAGCAGCGCGGCGGACGCCGGCATTCAACCGTGGTCGGAACTGGAGCTAGAGGGCTCTGCAGACGGCATGGAGGGGCTCATACGATCGAGGTGAGAGTGCCGCTTCGTCCTGGCCTAATAGCGCGAGCTGAAATAGCCGGAGACGAGCGCTATGACCTCGCCGGCGGCGAGGTGCTTCGGGCGAACACGGATCCGTTGTTGTAGGGCATGGCGAGCTACGAGGCTAGGCGCGCTGAAACCGCGAGGGGGCACTGAGCGTGTTCCCGCACTCAGATGCCCATGACAGTGGCTATATCGCCGGCGGCGAGGTCCACGGCGGAGACGCGTTCGGTCGGCGATGGTAGCGGTGGCTACGGTGGCGCATTCGCACGGGAAGGAGAGGGGAAAAGAGCGCGAGCTCACCGTGAGGGCACACGTAGGCCCGGCGAAGGCTTAGGAGCAGCAGATCGGCGGCAATCGCCGGAGAGGCGTCGGCGGCCGCAGGAGGAAGACGAGCTCGTGAGGGTGCAACAGCGTCTCCGAGCTCCGACGAGTCGGCGTAGCCATCGAGGACGAGGTCGAGGAAGCCCTACGTCATCTCAGCGGGGCTCGGGGGCGACGGATGACGCGGATCAACGGCGGCGACGGCGACGGGTTTCGGGCGAGATGGGGAGAGGAAAGGAGAGGCGTGCGCGTGCGAGTGAGTGGCTAGGGTTGCGGGGAACGAGCGAGGGGGCTCGAGGCTCGCCCATATAGGCGCCGGGGACCGCGGGATGCTCAACACGACGACGGACGCCGGCGTGTCGGCGTGGGCGCGCAACAGTGCGCGGGAGGAGGAAGATGAGCTCCCTCTGGGCTGGGCCGGATCCTGTAGCAGTAGGCCTAAGTGCACAGTAATCATGAGGCCCTTTCTATTTTCCTATTTCTATTTCTGTTTTCTTTTTATCAGCTGGATTTTGCAACATTTCAAGCCACCAATTAACTTAGTAAAAATGTGGAGCTAGGCCACATAATTACTTTGCATCATGCTGCAGTGCCACAAAAAGTTGGGGCATCATTTGAATCTTTTTGGAATTTTCAAAAATGAAAAGGCATTTAAAATGATTCTTTTTGCACTGTTTTAACTTCTCCGGCCCAATCCAAGTTGATGGTGATGTTGTTTTCTTTTGCAACATTTGTTTTGGGATATTGGCAACAAGATGAACATTTTTCCCACATTTTTTGGGCAACTTTATTTTGCACTTAAATTTGAATTGATTTCAGTGAGAAATTTGAATTTGGAGTGCTTAACCACTGTGATCATATAAAGCAAATGATGATGACATGGCAAGATTAGCAGAGTGTCACAGTGCTTATTACACAGGGGTGTTACAGTACGGACCCAGTCCGCATAATTTCTTCCAGTTGCAGCTAACTTCTCTTTCTCTAACATCGGGCCTAAGCTGAACGTGGCGTTGTGTGCCATGTGATCTACAACGGTAAACACAAGTTTCACTTAGACTTTGTTCATAATTAATTTGCACTAGTGATTAAACAATTTAATTTTAAAGTGCGCTCCCACTCAAATCAATATCTCTCATAATTGAGTGTGAGTGATTCAAGATCCGTATTTCCATTCAACGCCATTGAACGAGATGAACACTGATGGCGTGAACTTCAATCGGTAGGCCAACTTGCCGATCACATCTCCATCTGACTCTTGTTCATTTTTTGATGGGCGTGTTTCGAGCTCAGGATGATCCTCCGGAACGTCAAGAGAACCAAGTGATCTCACTGCGAGGTCTCAACTCACCCGCCTCACACTTTTCTAATCGTTCGTACCCATGGAGATCATGTGATGCTCCAAAGAGATAGGTGCCGTGATGGTGCTACACTTGGGAGAACACTAACTACTTGATATTTTAAGTGAGAGATCACCCTAATAAAAGCGACTACCGTGCATTCAAAAACGATGCATCATAAGGGATAAACATCTCAGGCAATTCATAATAGCATGATATGGTATAGCCCTTTCTGATGGAGAAGTCTTTATTTTCTTCGTCTTTGGCTTTTGCGTCGGAGTTCACCTTCACGGAGCTTGCCACCACCTTGTCGATGCACCAGATAATATTGCTATCTCTATAGCTAATAAAATTAGTGCATTACCTAAGGTTAACACTCAGGTCATTAAAGTGACAATCATATGGCTCCAGCCATCATGCTGAATCATGACACGCAGGTCATGTTAATGAATTTACAACATACCGTCATTTCATATATAATCAAATTAATATGATGAATGCTATACCACATCATATGCCATCCTGCAAAACCAAGTTAGACGCCTCTAATCGGTTTATGCAAAAATTTATTTTCGGTGGCTTCTAAGGTTTTGACTTAAACCGTAGCTACCAACGTTCATTTCAGGTATGATTATTCAAGTCGCTAGATTAACTTTGCGGGGCGTATGAAATAGAAGATAATAAAATCTCAAGCTCCATACTGAATTTCATCATATGCAAGAACCCCGTGCAGATCATATCTGCATTGCCCTTTAGTCTGCGAAACATTCATCTTTCTCAACTATGGCAGAACCCAAAGAACTGAAGCACTTCGTTGATCTATCAACCATCATACTCAGGAGCAGCATGGAAGGATCACGGATTGCCAGAACTTTGTACAAGATTCCACCATGCCGTTAAGATCGGAACTACGCAAATTCAAGGGAAGCAACAAGAACATCGGGTAATAGATTTCGTCTGCTACCCGCATAAATAATTTTCAGCATTAGATCTCATCAACTACAAAATTATATTATGCAATACCCATACATCTCATGTATTCTAGATCAAAACCTACATCTACGCATAGCACGGCTCTTGTAGCCACTGTAGGGTAACGTGACAGAAAACAAAAAAATTCCGCACTACGAACACGCCCAGGACCACTATGAAGATGAATACAAGGTTTTGATCTGATCATTACCGACTCGTAGCGGAGCGGAAGTAGAGTCGATGAAGATCGTCAGTGCAGATCCCCGCAACTAGGATTTTACAACCTCCCAACCGCGAGGATGTTCTCCCTCGTCTGCCCCTCGGACAGACCCTCGGACAGCCCTTCGGGAGGCGGTTGGACAGTCCCTCGGACGGTGTCTCGGACAGCCCTTCGGGAGGACCCTCGAACAGCCCCTCGGGCAGAAGATCGAAACAATGACCTCTCTACTGGCTTGCACACATACGGTGTCAGCTATCCGGCAGGGCTTCGCCGTCCAGAACTAGTTCCTACCGGAACCCAGACAGCCTTTCGGCTCTACGAAACTGTTCGTGTGAGGGAGAGAAGAAAGCCAGATAATGCATAGCATGTGTATGAGAGCTTGAGTGAGTTTGGAGAGCACCTCTTCACCTCTATTTATAGTGTGAGGGCAAGGGGTAGAGGCCACTTGGAAATACCAAAAAACCCATGAGATGTGTCCTTCATAAGGGCAAAAAGGGGCGGCAAGTGGAGCTCCATGGAGGAGCTCCTCCTTGGCTGGCCACCTTGTGTGCCCCCCCCCAAAGGGGGTCCCACCATTACATGCCATCCCCTTGACTTTTTGGGACAAAACTCCAAAGGAGTAGTTGTACCGTAATAGTGCTGCCACTATTCACACCACTATTCATGATAAAATATTTTCATTGTCTGTTTAATCCGAAAAAATTCCCGAAGGTCCAGAACATTTCCGGCACCCCCTAAAATAATTTTGGACGCGTTCTGAAACATTTTCGTATGATAATTTTTCTCCAAAACGTTTTTGGTTTTCACACTGAAACTTTTCTGTTGTCTCCGAAACTTTTCCGTCGACTTTCTCTCTGGAACTATTTCAGTGTCTCCGAAACTTTTCCGGTGACTTTCTCTCAGACTCCCTATCTGGTATGTAGCAGATAGATGACCCTTAAGCATGTGACCATGTAGGTTTGGTGAAGTATAGACATGACCGGAACACTTTCTGATCGATGATCAATAGCGGAACCGAGGACATCTATATTGATCCCTATACCCACATGAATCAATATTCGAGTGAACCTATAGTTGCTGTCTGCCATTCCCGTTGCGTCGTGATATGTTACAAAACCCGAGATGAGATTTATCGACATCCTCGTGAATCAACAACTTGTCCACTATGCCAGTTACCTCGTTACCGGTTTTATTCTCTTTTCTCATTCCCGTGTTCCGGCATCCCTGTGATCATATCACACTATGTCTGGCCAGACGGTGATGGATACCGTAACACCAAGAGAGTCCCTAGAATATCTCTCCATCGTCGGAGGAGCAAATCCCAATCTTGAGCTATCTAGTTCCTTGTCATACTTTTCCGTGAACCCGTAAGCTGCCGTAATAGCCACCCTATTACAGATGACGTTTAACAAACCCCAAAGTTCACGAAGCAAGCATGAAGGAACTCGATACTCTCATGGTCTATGGAATTATGCAAACGTTAACTTTCTCTGTGTTATTAACCTTTAACTTGTGACGAATGTAAGTCATAGCATAGCATCAATTCGGGTCGATTCAACACAAGTGTTCTTCTAACATTGTGGCCTCAAAATTGCTGGCATAGTCATGCCCATGATCAGGAAAATAGGACCATCATACAACACTTGAGCCAGTCTTAGAGGCACGACTAGGAATACATTTCATCATTTATTATACCACATGTGCACATGAGTTTCCCTCCGATCCTTGTGGTTGTTGTAGATTCGAGAATCATTGCAGTTATAGCATGGAACATAAACATCAATTACAAACTTGGAGATACAAAATAACTATTATTATTGCCTCTAGGGCATATCTCCTACACCGTCACCAAAGAAAGGCGAGCTAAGGTTCATCTGAGCCATATTCAAGTTCATTTTTATTCAAGTGGCAAGCCGGGGGTCAAAGTATATAGAACAACCAACTTTCAGCAACCAGACCCTCTCCCTCCATTGGTGCTGCGAGGTCTGCAAGGAGATAGAGCAGCGTTAGAGGGATTGATTGTAATTTTATTTGACTTCCCATCTTGGTTAGCAAATTCTTTAGTCCTATGATCATGTTGCATAGTACCTGCAAAGTTAGTGAGCAATACTAAGAACACATGCAAGCAAACATAGGCACCTCCATACATATGCACACATACAAGAACAATATAGAGGCAATGCTTTAGGGCATATATCAGATGGTTGGCTTGCCTTGAGGTTCATGGATTCTCTGGAAAGAGGTGCAATAGCATCGTGGAAAGATTCGCTGGAATAGCACCTCTCTGGAAAAGCCTAATGATAGCGGTGTTGGAAATATGCCCTAGAGGTAATTATAAATGTTATTATTTGTTTCCATGTTCATAATTATGTTTATGTTATGTGCTATAATTGCAATGGTCCTTGAGTCTATATATCCAAAAGGCTCATGTGTGGAATAATAAACGGTAATATAGATTCCTAGTCATGCCTCTAAGACTAGCTCAAGTGTTGCATGGCGGTTACGTTTTCCTGATCATGGGCATGAGAATGCCGGCAACTTTGAGGAAACAATGTTAGGAGAACATTTGTGTTGAACTGACCCAATTGTTGTTATGCTATGAGATCCATTCGTCACAAGTTAATGGTTTATAACACAGAGAAAGTTAAATGTTTGCATAATTCCTTAGACCATGAGAGTATCAAGTTCCTTCATACTTGCTTCATGAACTTTGGGGTTGATTAAACGTCATCCGTAACAGGGTGGCAATTACGGCATCTTACGGGTTCACGGAAAAATATGACAAGGGACTAGATAGCTCAAGACTGGGATTTGCACCTCCGACGACGGAGAGATATTCTTTGGGCCCTCTCGGTGTGACGGTATCCATCATCGTCTAGCCAGACACAATGTGATTTCACCACAGGGATGTTGGAACACAAAAACAAGAAAAGAGAACAAAACCGGTAATGAGGGAACTGGCATAGTGAACAAGTTGTTGATTCACGGGGATGACATTAAATATCACCTCAATTTTTTGTAAGATATCGCGAAGCAACAGGAATAGCACACGGGAACTACAGGTTCACTCGAATTTCATTCGCGTGGGTATAGGGGTCAATATGGATGTCCACGGTCCTGCTATTGATCATTGATCGGAAAGAGGTCCGGGTCATGGTTATATTTCACCGAACCTACATGGTCACACTCTTAAGGGTCATCTATCTGTTGAGTACTAGGAGGTTAGAAGATTGAGAGAAAGTTACGGGAAAAGTATCAGAGACACTGAAAAAGTTTCGGAGAGAAAAGTAGAAGTGTTTTGGAGTAACCGGAAAAGTTTTGGAGAAAAATACCAAAACCATCAAGCGGAAAAGTTTCGGAGTGCGTCCGGAATTTTTTAGAGGGTCCCGAAATGTTTTGGGACCTCCCAAAATTTTTCGGGAGGCCCCAAGGGGCAGAACACACAAAAAGACAAAGTGTTGGGAGGTGTTGCCCCTGGGGGGACAGCCTCCCCCTTTGTTTGGCTAGTTTGTAAGGGGCGCCCCCTTTGGGGGGCAGCCCCCTTTTTGGTGGGAAAGTGTTGGGGGCAGCGGCCCCAAATGGTGGAAAAGTGTTGGGAGGGAGGGCCTTGGGGGCAGCCCCCTCCATGGTTCGGCCAAGGTGGGGGTTCCTTTGGGGGCAACCTCCCCCCTTTTGTGGGGTGATCTTGCTGAAGGGGGGGGGGGCTTTGGGCAGCCACCTTCTTGCCTCCCCCCACCCCTTCCTTCCCCTACAAATAGAGGACGAGAGGAGCTCTCCAATTACTCTCCAAGTTATGCCTTTGAGCTCTCACCAAATGGTATGCAATGATCTGCCCTCTCTCTCTAGCTACTACACGAAATAGTTTCGTAGTGCGCAAGGCTGCCTAGTCTCCGGCGGTGATTAGTACTGGGCGGCAAAGCGTTGCTGGATTGGTGACACCGTATGTGTGCAACCCGGTAGAGAGATCATACCTTCGATCTTCTGTTCAAGGGAGAAAATTCTTGTGGTTGGGAGCTTGTAAATCCTAGCTGCGGGAATCTTCACCAACTTTTCTTCCGCTGCTGCTACAAGTTGGTAACGATTAGATCAATCCTTGTATGTATCTTCATAGTGGTCCTAGGCTGGTGCGTAGGATGGATTTTGTTTTGTTTTCTGCTGCATATCCCTACAAGCGGAAGGGCAAGAGTGTCATTTTAACCATGTGACATCATCATGGAAGTGACACCATTGGAACGGGATTCTTGAATTTAGATTGTGGGTTTGGAATCACCTGAATCGGAGTTGCGGATAAAAAGATATGGATGTTTTACAATCATGGACCTTTCTATAAATAGAATAATTACTTCCAGGTCCTTGGCAGTTTTTTTCTCCAGAAAAGAATAAACGAACGTGATGATGGGCTGCGCTGGGCTGATGGCGATGGGGCGCAGCCGCTGTTGCTGCTGGGCCGGCCCATTTGTGTTGGAGATGCCGGAGGCGGGTTTTGGGGAGTACGCCTTCACCGCCAGGAAACGACTCCCGTGGAACCCATCTTCACTTAAAAGGCTGGGCCCAGCCATTAGTGGCTCACCTTCTCGCTGGCTGGCTTACAAGCGGGGCCCGCTGGCAAGTTCATCCCCTTCCTCGTGTCGTTCCCTGCCCGAGCGGGAGGCGAGGACGGCGACGGCCATGCAGGCAGCTCCGGCCACCCCGGCAGGAGTGCGGCCTACCGGCGTATTCGGGGAGAAGCTACGCGTCTGCTGGGGATGGAGGGAGTCATTGGCAAGCTCGGTGGTGAGCGCACCATTGACCGAAGCAGAGGGTGGCGACTGCAATGTTGAATAGGGTGCTACGGCCGTAGAGAGGTGGGGAGGTAGCGCAGGACATCTCCCAGGTGGTGGTGGTGGTCCGCTGGTGTGGTTAATCGACAAGGGGAAGGGGTGGAAGCTCAAATTTGTTCGAGAGTTAGGCGGTGGCCATGGCAGCCGAAAGGAAGAAGACGAGCTTGAGAGCACGATTCTCTGGACGAGGGAGTTCCTGGGAGCGAGAGGGGATGATGGGCTGCATGCAGAGCTCGAGGAGGGCTATAAATAGCCGGGCAACGACCCTGCTCTCGGATGCCGCCACGGAGAGGCTGGCATCACGAGGGAGCTTAGCTGGCCATGGCTGGGAACTGCACTGACCTGACAGAGGCCGGAGGGACACGACGCGCGAGAAAAAGCCAAGGGGAAGAGGACAGCGGCCGGTTTCACGGGTGTGCACTGTGCGACCAACGCGGTGGTTGTTGTTGCGATCCGTCGGAGACGCAGATGAGAGCGAGGTGACCGGCGAGGGAGATGCGTGGATGGCGGTGATGATGTAGACACAAACGGACAAGCGGCAGCCGGCCGGAGCTAGCTGTGCGACGAGACCCGTGCGCAGAGCGCCATTTCTGCATGCCGCTTGCATGGCCACCACATGCACTTCACACTCAGGTGAGTGTCTGGTAGATAGACCTTGTCTGGTGTGTGACTTATTACTGAAATAGATGACTGGAATGGCTAGAACCAACTGGAGGGCTTTGGGTTAAGTGATTCGTCCACAAAATATTTCTGGATAGAAAATGTTTGAGATAATTCTGGTGAAATGGCTGGCTGACTTGACCTGATATTTGGTGGGTAGCAACAAGTTAGGAAGGTGAGTAAACTAGTAAATTTTCAGGTCATTTGGATAAGATTTGAAGGTACTTCCTTCACGAAGGTATAATCTGGACATAATTTATGATTGGATGCTATGCTAAAAAGTTGAACTGTGGATCTCCATATTTCGGTATATTTGGATCTTATGCGGCTATATTGAGCACCGCAATTTATTTTGGAATTTTCCAAGCAATTAAAATAGGGGTTGCTTGGTAAAGTGCTAAAAATGAAGTATTGGGATGATAAAGGAAAACATTATTCCCTTTGTTAACCTTGACCCAATATTTTTTACCAGAGTTTGCACAAGGATCATCTCCATAAATTTGCATATCATTAGGAGATGGCTAGATTTTTTTATGGATTTAATTCCTTAAGAGGGCAGAATAAGGAATTAATTTTAAATAAAAATATTGCATATGACATGGAAATATTTTTGTAGATCTGGGCTTTATGGACATAGAGTAGACTCTGGGAATTTTTGGAGAAGTTTTAGAGCAAAGGAAACTGGGATTCCTTTGTAATGGTAGGAATTAGGGTTTACTCTCGGATACTTCAAAAATTAGGGTTTCGGCGGCAAAACCCTCAGAAAGTATTTTTGGTGGCAAGGATAGATTGGGGATAATCTCTGGTTCGAGGGGAAAGGCATTGGCATATAACCATCATCATATAACCAAGATCCAAAGAAAATTCAATAGTACATAAAGAAAAAGTCGGGCGCCAAATCCCGTGAAGGAAAAATCGAGGAGCGAAAATCAGGGTGTTACAATAAGTGTATCCACAACGGGAGAAGTCATCGGTGAATGTTATGAATGAATCAAAACAATCCACTGATTTCACATTAAATGGACCACAGATATCCCTGTGGATTGTTTCTAAAACTTCCTTGCTTCGTTTTGCATATTTATTAATTCTCTTAGCATATTCCTCTTTGATGCAATCGATCAATGCAATGATTGATATCCGCATCTGAGAAATCCAAAGGGTGAAGGACTTGTTCCATAATGAGACGCTCAATTCTCCCCCTCGAAATATGGCCCAAATGATACTGCCATAATTTTGAAGTAGACGCATCATCATTTAGCTTGCGTTTGGTACTGACATTCATATTCGAGGAAGGACCAATATCATTTATGTATTTACTGAGGGAAATAAGATAACGTTTGTCTTGTCGGAAGGCAAGACCAATGTCATTATTATCATATACAATCATACATCTCTTATTCCCAAAGTCATGGTGGAAACCATCATCATCTAAGCATGAGACAGATACAAGGTTTCATCTCATAGAGGGTACATAAAGTACATCATGTAATCGAAGCATAAAGCCGGTACGGAATACAAGCATGGACTTTCCAATTGCCTCGGCATTAGCTTCAATACCATTAGAAACTCTAATGGTTCTTTCGCATTTTCTTAGGGTCCTCCTCATATCGAATCCCTGTAAAGAATTTACAACATGAATTGTTGCACCTGAGTCAACCCACCATGTATTGGTGGCATAATTAACATACAGGGATTCATCAATGAAGGTAATGACATCAGTATCTTTCTTATTGAGCCATCTCATGAACCCAATATGTAGTCTTTCTACTTATGTTCACCTTTTTCACAAAAGTGGCATACAACAGAATCCTTACCATCTGCATTAGGGGCTCTTTCTGGTTTCTTTTACTGAAAGTGCTTAGAGGATTGCCCTTTATCTTTAAACTAAGCAGGCTTAGGCTTCATGAACTTTTGATATCTCTTCTTTTGAGAGTGCTTGAATTGATTGATATAATCAACCTTTTCAGCCTTAAGCTTTTCCTCCTCTTATACACACCTGGCCATCATCTCATCGATGCCCCACTATAAGTCCATCGCATTGTAATTGATGGTAAACGGAGAAAACTCCGGTGGCAAGGATGACATTATAAACTGGACAAAGAAACCCTCTGAGATTTCCATCTCCATTTGTTTAATCTTAGCAACCATGTGGCACTTTCTCATGATATGCTCTCCAAGACTCCCAGAAGAATCATATCTTTCATCAACCAGCCTTCTGATAAGGCTTGTTGCATAAATTTTAGAAGATCCTCTAAACTAATCTTCAATCTTTCCGAGATATTTCTTGGCACTCTGAGAGTCTGCTATGGCTCCTCTCATGCTTTGAGCAATGGAGCCCTTAATAATAACTAGATCGTTGATGGCGCGCGTTGCTGCGCCCGTCTAATTTGTCTCTTACTTATTAAGGATATAATGTGATTTGTATATATTTGTTGGGAATGCTTTGAAGTATTGTGCTTTCTTGTAGCTTGTGCTTGTCTCCTTCATTTAAAAAAATAATGGTATGTAATCGAAGAAGAATTTGATAGGTTATCAAGAAAGTAGTGTGTTGAGCTTTTTTTTCTTTCTTTCTTATTGGGTCAAATATACTTGGTTTGAGCTTGGCTTTCAACTGTATGTGCTTTGAATTAGGACGGTTGATACATGTTGTGCTTTGAATTAGGATGGTTGATACATGTTTTGTTATAGATCGTGGCCGTCTCAAAGTGTAGGGTTTTGAATTAGGACAAGTATTGAAAGATCTAAAAAACAGCAAGTGCAAAATACATGAAAAATGTCAATAAATAAGTGTAACAAATGAGTTGTCCATGGTAACCTAGAATGACATCGACAATAGAAAGAAAACTAATCAACCGAACCATTCTATAAAGCGACTTGCATAATAGCATTTACAGGTTTCACATTAGATATTTCGTACAAATAAGAGAAGAAGAAAAAAATAACCAATACATGGTCTTGCTTAAGTTTCATGCACTCCAAAGCGTCTAGCGTGCCTTGTGAAGAAATTGCTAGGACAATTCCTCTAACCCTGTAAGAGTGAAAGCATAACCAAGAATAATTCAAAAATCAAAAGTTAAGATTTATTCACTTCCATGTTATATGTGATGTGCTACTTTCAATCTGTATTATTCAATTTACATTTACTTCTCTGTTAACAAACAAAGGCATACCTCTGACTGACATTTTTGCCACCGGAATATAAGATAAAACATAATTATCATATGTTGGTGACAGAAAGAGAGGCCACTTGCAACTGATTACAAAGGTATGTTGCTTCAATATATTATATATCGATAATTTATAGGATTGTACCTAAACATGAAAGGAAGTACAGGGAGCCAACTCAGCCTAAAGATTTAGTCCAAATCATTATATTTTTTAGATCTCGTTCTAAGAATTAAACTTAGGAACTCTTCAACTTGAACATAACCTCATCATCATTTGGCTATGTCTGTAAATGCATTTTTGCTAGTAGGACAAATGGACAGTCATTTGATATTGTGTAGTGATTTTTTTCCTAACCAGGACTTCTTGCTGGTATCAATTGATACGTTCAGCCTGTGTAAATGCATCATAAGGAAAATCACTTGAGGCACAATAATTACCATCATTAAGCTCATTATACATACTATTGGATTAACACTTGGTTCATCCCCTTCCTAAAACTCTTTAGATTCGTAACCGAATGTTTTGTGCATTGCACTCCCTTTCCTAGTGTTTTAGCAGCTCCAACTCCTTGCACCAGATATAAGGGGCCCATCTCCATGAATAACTGTGATTCTTGCATCGCGCTCCACCCTCTGTTAAGCATCACAACTCCTCGCTGCATTGAATCTATTGAGTTCCATACAAATTTAGCTTGATTTATGTACATAAGTATATGAAAATGTACAATGTGACGACAATAGTGGTGTTGCTTGTTCACTAAATTCGACGCACAATGGACTGGATACTGTATGCCACCTGGTGAAGAATTAGCTATTAAAATTTTATCGTTTGAGCATCTTTATTCAAATTAATATGTGCTGATGATAATACGATTGAGGTTTCTAAGATTTAAGGGCGCCAAATTCGACTTCTGTAGATAAACATAGCAGTACAATTTTTGCATGAGTATACGAAATCTTTCAACATCTGATTCTATTCCATTGTGTACTTTGGCTGAAAAATTACGACCATGCTTTCGGTGAGCAGACTGGAGTAGAAGTGCCATAAAAGCTCATGCAAGGAAGAAAATCATGTCCCGGACATTTGCATAGCCCGGCTCAAACTTGTCACATGCAGCAAGATTTTTATGCAAATTCCAAATGATATTTAATTTATCTAAAATAATGATACTTAGTTCACTGTTTCAGACCTGAAGCAAACCTGAAACATGTATAATGCTTATCCTCCCAATCTTTGCAGAACCAGCAAACGTTAGGCAATAAGAACTGAACAAATGAAGGCCTCTATTTAGTCTGCAGCACATAAATCCTTTATGCCCAATGTACAAAAAACAAAATTACATCGAACAAATGTAACAGAAGAGAAAAATAAGAGATATATGCAGAAACAGGAATCGCACATACCCTGACAAACAAAAATAAGAGATATGTTACGGTGAGCTTAAATGGGCTTCTTGCGCGAGAGGCATCTGGTCCACTTAGCGCTATTTAAGAATATATCTGACGGCCAAAAAACGACCATCACAAATGACCCAATGATTATGACTATTTTAGTTGTTTTCTTCATATTAGGAATACAGAAGAAGGTGCGAATTATAGTACCTTTCAGGGCATCTACGTACTCTTCTGCTAGAGGCAATTGTGGTCGTCCACTTGCATCACACAATGGTCCAGACTTAACTATTTTTGCTTGTTTCCTGTGCCTAATGCACGCCTGCTGGTTTTTATTGGCGTGTTCTCTGTTATATGTAGGAAAAAAATCGAAAGGAGGACCATGGTGTTTTGCTCGTTTTGATTTGGGAAGCACAGTATTTTCAGTATATGCAGATTGTGATGTCGACCACATCAGCGCCTTGTACGACATTTGTCTTTCTTTTGCGCATTTTTCACTTGCTAAATAACCTGCTACATAGGGTAGGAACAGTAGGCGGTAGTTTGATTATTCCAAACAATCATAGAGAGTGAAATCATATCATACGAATAAAAGGTCATAGTACAACAGACATATAGTGAGATGACGCATAATTAAAGGAGGCATAAGAGGAGGCATAAGAGCACACTGATACTGACCTGTCCATTAGCCATTGGATACCGGCAGATTCAGCTGGAAGAACGAAAGAAACCAAGCAGTACGTAGCTCGAATTCGTCCTTGTAAAGAAACTGCAATAATTTGAAATTCTAAATTAGACAGAGAACACATCTGTATTGATAATTGGAACCAACATCACCTTCTAACCCAGCAGAGGAGATGCAGCAAAGAGGGAGAATTGGAATAACTGGAGACCTAAGAATCACCCATCGCTGCTGTGCTGGAGAATGGTTTGAGATTGAGCAGAGTGGAAAAGGAGCAGTGGCAAGGTTGGGATTATATAGGCTCGCATGAATTGAATGAAAAATATGAATCGCCAATGGAAACTGACATGCCCGGAGCATCGACTGGCATTAATGGCCGATTAACCTCTCAATCAATCATCGTTAGCGATTGAACTTGACGGCTGTTCACCGGCACACACCATCCCGACGCGCCGTGCAACCGAACGGACCGAGGAGGCGCTGTCCGTCGCCTCCGTGCAACCTAACGGACTGAGGAGGCGTTGTCCGTTGCGTCGTTGGAAACACAGCGCGGTCGCCATGGCAGTCCAAGCCCCCGCATCCAGTGGCGGATCCAGGAATTCAAGTTACCGGGGGCGAAAAGTTAACTTAAGAAATACGAAGCCAGCGTGCACTCTGAAAATCAACAGAACTTACGAAATACGAAGCTACATCACTATAAAAATCAACTAATGATCCAAAGTAGTTCAAGATTCTCAACAACTAGATGATGTAACCACCAAAAAACACAAAATACACCACAAATGTCATAGAAAACAACTAACATGGACCCCCGTTGCTTGAATCATTCATTCTCTGGCACAAAATGTCCAAGTCTGATTGGTACCTACAACGTGCACAAACTGCATATCAATGTATCTATCTTGCACAAGTATGCTAATAGTTTGAAACAATAGATAAGAAAATGTTTACCCTAAGTAGTAATTATACGGGGAGGTTGCGGTAGATGGCCTCTACGGTTTCTCAAACCATGAAAATGTTCTATAATCTCCTTGTCATCAATTCCAGCAAATATATCTCAGATCAACATATCACTTGAGGTTCAGTAATTGGGGGAGTTCCAAAATAAGCACCAATTGGTTTTATTTTCTTATATAGATTCTCTACATTACAAGTTTACAACACCATCGGGTTCAATTATTGGCCAGAAATTGAAGGTCATATGAGAAGAAAATGGATTGGGCTAGATGTAATCAGGACGTACCTGCTGGTTGTGCTTAGTGCCCTTGCGAACTGCAACCGTCCGTTTGCGCGAGCTCGATGTCGTGGCTGTGCCGCCGCCGCTGCCTCCCGCACAGGGTACGCCCAGAGATGGATGTTCTTGTTCTTCCATTCGGTTGGTGCTCGGCGATCGGCGACCGACGAAGGCGCGAGGCGGAGCTCTGTGTGACGGCAGCGGCTAGGTTAGGAGCAACCGCTGGAATTGGGGAATTTTCTGGTGTGCGTACTGCTTTTTTTTTTTTTTTTTTGAGAAAAAGAGTGCCTACAACCTGGCCGACTGCCTTTTTTTAGGCAACCTGGCCTGTGGTCGAGCCACGTGGGAGGCATAAGTTAACTCGTTTGGGCTGCTGTTACTCCTTTAAGTGTTGTCCCATTCAAAACGAATCGTTTTATCCGGGTTGTTCGTAGCCTGCTCGTGCGTGAACTATTCCGGCCGCTTGGACTAGTGAAAACTAGTGACGCCCATATCAGGAGAGCAACTAATTAGCGAGTACTCCTCGCAACGATCACTTGGGGTGTCTCAGCTGCCGCCACGTGTCGCGCTCTGGGCGCTTCCTCCGGATTTTGTTTTTTTTTTTCCGCACGCGTTTTCGTCTTTTTAAACGGGTTTTTCCCTAGGTTTTTTCGACTTTTTGGTTTTCCACCGGTCATCTTAACTTTTGGACCAAAAAAAAAATTTCAACTTTTTTTTTGCGCGAAAAAACGCGTTTTTTTTCTTCCGCGAGAGGCACGGTTTTGCTTTCGCGAGAGGCACTGCCATGCCTCTCGGAAACGGAAAAAAAAAACGCGTTTTCTATTTTTTTTTCTTCCGCGAGAGGCACGATTTTGCTTCCGCGAGAGGCACGGTCGTGCCTCTCGGAAACGAAAAAAAAAACGCGTTTTCTGTTTTTTTCCCCTTCCGCGAGAGGCACGGTTTTGCTTCTGCGAGAGGCATGGTTGTCCTTTCGCGAGAGGCACGGCCGTGCCTCTCGGAAACGGGAAAAAAAACGCGTTTTCTGTTTTTTTTTCCTTCTGCAAGAGGCACGGTTTTGCTTCCGCGAGAGGCACGGTTGTGCTTTCGCGAGAGGCACTGCCGTGCCTCTCGGAAACGGAAAAAAACGTGTTTTCTGTTTTTTTTTTCGCGAGAGGCACGGTTGTGCTTTTGTGAGAGGCACGGCCGTGCCTATTTCGGAAAGGGAAAAAAACGTGCTTCCGGTTCGGTTTTCCGTTCGGGTTTTTTCGTCTAGTTTTTTTGTGAAAAAAAAAGTTTGTCAAAACCTATCAACATGGGATCTAGTTTTGAAGATCTCGACGCGAGGAATCCAACGGTGAAAATGGTTCGAGATTTGGACGCACGGTTTAAGAGATAAAACGGTTTGAATAAACGATTGTACGAAAAAAGGGAAAACTCACAGGTTGCGACAAGTGGCGCGCATGCAGTGCGCCATTTGTCGCAACCTGAGGAGGTGCGAGTGATCTCTGGAAGGAGTACTCCTTAATTAGTGATTTCGCCATACCAGCCCCTACGGTGGCGCCGCTCCTGCCCGCATCGGTCGACCATGGAGAGGCGCCGCCATGCGACATGCGAGGCTGCGAGCGAACAAAAGCAGGGTCGCGGCTTGCGAGCGTCCAGTGTTCTAGGTTTTCCAGTTTTGTATTGCACGGGAGCCTGGTAGAGGCCCAGTAGGCCCAATTCAATCTGAGACGCCCAAAAAAACCACCGGAGCAGCGGCCCGATAAGGCTAGCGTTCGTTCGGCTGGAACGAAGCGTGGACGTGCGATCAACGCGCGATTAAGAGACAATCGGATGGCTAGGAAAGCAGATCAAACTAAGATCCAACGGATACAAATGCTAATGGCCAGAAAGAGCAGGAAAAGTGCTCAGTTATAATGTATCTAAATGAGAAACTTACGATTTGAATCCTCCTATTTAGCTTTCTCGGCATCATAATCCCTTTTGAGGGCATCATAATTTTCATCGCCTTCTTTGGGCGCTTCAGGAGGATCATTAAGGAGGGCATAATCAATATTCAGCAGAGCCGGAGTAATCTCAAGCTTCTCCTTCCATGTAGCATAATTGCTACCATTTAGTTGTTCTATGCCGTTAATAATACCGGCAATAATAGAGGCATTAGATGTTGCAAAGAGAAACAAATGCTTAAGTAGGCAACTAGGAATTATCATTATAAACTTCTTTTATTGATCAAACCCAAGTCAGATTTGCCTAGAGATGGATAAGAACAACAAAATTATGTAGTCAGATATTCATTAAACAGCTTTGGCCAGAATAATAAATGCAAGCCACACTTTATTATATCCTCATACATGAGTTTCTTTTATCAATCCAGCCCACATCAGCTTTGGCCAGAAGTGGACAGGATCAATAATTTTTTTAGCAAAATACCCACCAATCCACTTTGGTCAGAATGACGAGCATAAGCCACACTTAATTAAATCCTCATATGTGAAAACTTCTTTTATCAATCCGGTTCACATCAGCTTTGCCCAGAAACAAATCAGACCAATAAAAAATTTGTGGTCAAAATGTCCGTCAATCAACTTTGGTCAGAATCATGGACATAAGCCACGCTTAATTTGAGCACTTATAAACTTAATTTTGCAACGGAAACATTATGACATAATGATAACAATAATCATCACAAGAATAAAATGACATAAAATAATTAACTTAGCATAATAAAATTGCATTAAAATATTTAAGCATGGCACTTAATTGCATGATGAAGAATAAAATACTAGATAATTATCTAGCAATAATGGATATAATAATTCACGAAAAAATAGCCCAAAAATTATTTATTTTAGCCCAAAAGATTAATTATAAAAGGAAAAATAATTACAAAAAATCCAGAATTTATTTAGCCCTTTAACAATTTTGGCCCAACACTGTACAACCCATAAGCTAAAAATAAAGGAAAATACTCATATTTCGATGGGCCTAAAAGCCACCCGAGCTGGGCCGAAAGTGGCCCAACCCACCTCAGCTCCCAATGCTCCCTCCTGGGCTCTAGGCCCGACCGCCTGGGCCTAGTGTGATGCTCCCGACTCGATCGTGCACTAGTCATACACGCAAATGTACACGATCAAGATTGGAGACTCACCGGAAGATATCACAACACGACTCTAGACACAAATAAAAGTCATACAAGCTTTATATTACAAGCCAGGGGCCACGAGGGCTCGAATACATAAGCTCGAATCCACAAGAGTCAGCGGAAGCAACAATATCTGAGTACAGACATAAAGGTAAACAAGTTTGCCTTAAGAAGGCTGAGCAAAACAACGACATCTAGACCGAAAAGGTGCATGCCTCCTGCCTGGGAACCTCCGAATCTACTCCTGGTCGTCGGTCTCCACGTAGTAGTAGGCTCCGTCGGAGGGGTAGTAGTAGTCGTCGACGGAAGCAGCTGGCTCCGGGGCCCCGTCATCTGGTCACAGCAACCGGGTATGGGGAAAAAGAGGCAGGAAAGCAACCGTGAGTACTCATCCAAAGTACTCAGCAAGACTTACATCAGATCTAGTCTAGTTATGCAACATTATCAAAGAAGGGGCTGTATATGTGGACTGGACTGCAGAAATGCCAGAATAGAGAGAAGGCCTAGACTATCGAAGACTAGCAGCTTGCAGCGTCTTGCAGCATTAGAAGAGTAAAGATCTGCATATAGCGTAATAGCAATAAATATATTGCAGCAATGCCCAGAGATCCTTCCTCGACTCCCTGCGAGGAAGAAATCCCGGAGCTAACATATTATTAAAGCAATACGGGTATCCAGTTATCTCGCGGGTACCCTCATGGTCAACCCGACTTTCATAACTCTCGCGGTTACCCCTCGGGGTCGACCCGACTTCACAAGGGAATGAGGTATCTGCTACTTGCAATTGCGTTGGATTTTTATCCCCGAAGAGGAGAGGATGCTGCAGCACAGTAGAGTAAGTATTTTCCTCAATTAAGAAACCAAGGTTATCAATCCAGTAGGAGAACCAAGCAACACCACGTAAACAGCACCTGCACACAAAACCCAAACCGTCGCACCCAACGCAAACGAGAGGTTGTCAATCTCTCGGCGGTCAAGTAACGAGATTAAACGGTATATGATAGATTGATAGATTGATAAATAAATAAAAGATAAAAAAGTGCAGCAAGTATTTTTGGTATTTTTGTATAAGTAAACGAGATAGATCTTATAATAAAAGTAGACCCGGGGGCCGTAGGATTCACTAGTGGCATCTCTCTCAAGAAAATAGCATACAGTGGGTAAACAAATTACTGTTAAGCAATTGATAGAAGAGCAAATAATTATGACGCTATCCAAGGCAATGATCATGATATAGGCATCACATCCAAATCAAGTAGACCGACTCCTGCCTGCATCTACTACTATTACTTCACACATCGACCGCTATCCAGCATGCATCTAGTGTATTAAGTTCATAGGAACGAAGTAATACATTAAGAACGATGACATGATGTAGTCAAGATAAAAGCATATAAGAATTCATCCCAACTTGTTATCCTTAATGGCAACAACACAAGCGTATCAACTCCCCTTCTGTCACTAGGACTAAACACCGCAAGATTGAACCCATTACCGAGCACCTCTTCCCATTGCAAGAAGATCTAATCTAGTTGGCCAAACCAAACCAAACCAAAACTTCGGAGAAGAAATACAAGGTTATACTAAATCATGCATAAAAGAGATCAGCAAAGAAATCAAGTGAAACAAGGATAGATCTGATCATAAACTCACAATTCATCGGATCTCAACAAACACACCGCACAAAGTCATTACATCGAATGGATCTCCATGAAGATCATGGAGACCGTTGTATTGAGATACAAAGAGAGAGAGAGAGAGAGAGAGAGAGAGAGCCATCTAGCTACTACCTACGGACCCGTAGGTCTGTGGTGAACTACTCACGGATCATCAGAGTGGCGGCAAGGATGATGTAGAGCCCCTCCGTGATGAGTTCCCCCTCCGGCAGAGTACCGGAAAAGGCCTCCAGATGGGATCTGGCGAGAACAGAGGCTTGCGGCGGTGGAAAAAGTATTTCGTGGGCTCCTCTAGGGTTTTTGGAATATTTGGGAATTTATAGAGGTGGAAGTAGGTCGGTTGGCGCAAGGAGGGGCCCACACAGCACCTGGGCGCGCCTCCCCTGGGGCGCGCCCTGGTGTTGTGTGGAGCCCTCCAGAACCTTCTTCCGTAGCTTCCAAGTTCCAGGTGATCCTTATCTCCAGAAAAAAATCTCCAAAAAGTTTCGGGACGATTTGATCTTATCTGATATTGATTTCCTGCGAAACAAAAATAGGGCAGAAAACAGGAACTGGCACTTGGCACTAAGTTAATAGGTTAGTCCCCAAAAATGATATAAAAAGGTATAAAATGATAATAAAAACATCCAAGAATGATAATATCATAGCATGGAACAAGCAAAAATAATAGATACGTTGGAGACGTATCAAGCATCCCCAAGCTTAACTCCTGCTCGTCCTCGAGTAGGAAAGTGATAAAACATATTTTTGATTGTGGAATGCTACCCAACATACTTCAAGTTATTTTCATAGCATAGACATGAGGACTTAGATGATTCAAAGCAATAGTCTATATTTGACATGAAGACATAAATACTCAAGTGATGCTAACAAGCAACCATGCCTTTCAAAATAACAACGCTAAAGCAAATTATCCCTAGCCCATTATGCTCAATCATTGATCCATTCATGATGCACACTCGAATATGAATCATACTCCATGCACACACATGACCACATGACCCCCTAGTTGGTGCTTTTAAAGAGAAGGATGAGACTCAACATAAAAGTAAATAGAAAGGCCCTTCGCAGAGGGAAGCATTGATTTACAGAGGTGCCAGAGCTCAAGTTTTTAAAAAGAGATGAAAAATTTATTTTGGGTGGCATGCTTTTCTCGTCAACGAGAACGACTTAAGGTTCCCAACACTTCTCACATTGGATACATCATAGGCGGTTCCCAAACAGAAAGTAAAAGTTTTGCTCCCCATCATTTGCTTCATGGTTTTGAGACTTTGTCCCTTATTTTCCACGCACATCCGAAGGAGTTTATTTATTTTTTCGAGAGTATTCTCTCTTTTGTAATTTTAGCAATTCGGGACTGGGCATCCCTAATACCGCCACACTCTCGTGCAATGACAAGTGAATAAACACTCATCGTGAGAATGACACATCCAACACAAAAAATATTGGCCACCCCTCATCGCTTCATGAGCAATACGGGCACACAAAAGAGAAAATATTTTTGAGATTTTTTAGAGATGGCACATGCAAATTTACTTAGGACGGCAAGGAAATACCGTATATAGGTAGGTATGGTGGACACAAATGGCAAAACAAGGTTTAAGGGTAATGGATGCACAAGCAGAATTCCCACTTAGTACAAGGTGAAGGCTAGCAAAAAGATTGAGAAGTGCCCAACTAAGAAACCATAATGATGCACATGCATACATAAAACATGACCAACACCGAACAATACTCCACAAGTAGGATATAACTTCATTGCATAACTATTGACGTTACGTGCTTGCATAGGGAATCATAAACCTTAACATCAATATTCATACTAGAGCATAATTGACTCACTAACATAACTCACATATCATCATCTACATATCTCAAAACTATTGCAAAGAATCAAGTTTTTCATGTCCCATAAAATTTTTGTATGCTAGTTTTCATTATCCCACTTGAATATTCATCACAAGGGGACCAAACATCATATCTTGTACTAATTACCAACACTATTTTCACACTCTCAAAAAGATATAAGTGAAGCAAGAGAGTGAATTTCTTCAAAATTTTCTAGCATTCTCAAAAAGATATAAGTGAAGCATGAGAACAAGTTTCTTCAAAATATTCTCAAAAAGATATAAGTGAAGCAGGAGAACAAGTTTCTTCAAAACATTCGCACCACCGTGCTCAAAAAGATATAAGTGAAGCACTAGAGCAACCGCCTAGCTTAACAAATTTAAGTGAAGCACAAGAAGCAATTCTAACAAATTATGATGACGTGAGGCCATCTCAAGCAAATGTGTTCAGAGGTGATGATTGTAAAAAATTAATAAGCAAAGACTCATATCATACAAGACGCTCCAAGCAAAACACATATCATGTGACAAATAAAAATATAGCCTCAAGTGTGTTACCGATAGTCCTTAGAAGAAAGAGGGGATGCCTTCCGGGTGATACGTCTCCAACGTATCTATAATTTTTGATTGTTCCATGCTATTATATTATCTATTTTGGATGTTTTATATGCATTAATATGCTATTTTATATTATTTTTGGGACTAACCTATTAACCTACAGGACAGTGCCAGTTTCTGTTTTTTCCATGTTTTTGAGTTTTGCAGAAAAGGAATATCAAACGGAGTCCAAACGGAATAAAACTTTCACGATGATTTTTCTTGGACCAGAAGACATCCAGAAGACATGGAGAAGAGTCCAGAAGACCTACGGGGAGGCCACAAGCTGCCAGGGCGTGCCCCCTGGCTTGTGGGCCCCCCGTAGACCTCCTAACCCTAATCCTTGGCCTATATATTCAGATATATTCCCCCAATACCAGAAGCGTCCACAAAAATACTTTTCCGCCGCCGCAAGCCTCTGTTCCCGTGAGATCCCATCTTGGGGCATTTTCCGGTGATCTGCCGGATGGGGAATCAATCACGGAGGGCATCTACATCAACCCTATTGCCCTTCCGATGAAGCGTGAGTAGTCTACCTCAGACCTACAGGTCCATAGCTAGTAGCTAGATGGCTTTTTCTCTCTCTCCGATCCTCAATACCATGTTCTCCATGATCTTCATGGAGATCTATCCGATGTAATCTTCTTTTGCAGTGTGTTTGTCGAGATCCGATGAATTGTGGATTTATGATCAGATTATCTATGAATATTATTTGAATCTTCTCTGAATTCTTATATGCATGATTTCATATCTTTGTATTTCTCTTCGAAGTATCGGTTTGGTTTGGCCAACTAGATTGGTAGTTCTTGCAATGGGAGAGGTGCTTAGTTTTGGGTTCAATCTTGCGGTGTCCTCACCCAGTGAAAAACTAGGGGTAGCGAGGCACGTATTTGTATTGTTGCCATCGAGGATAAAAAGATGGGGTTTTCATCATATTGCTTGAGTTTATCCCTCTACATCATGTCATCTTACTTAAGGCGTTACTCTGTTCTTCATGAACGTAATACTCTAGATGCAGGCAGGAGTCGGTCGATGTGTGGAGTAATAGTAGTAGATGCAGGCAGGAGTCGGTCTACTTGACACAGACGTGATGCCTATATGCATAATCATTGCCTTGGATATCGTCATAACTATGCGCTTTTCTATCAATTGCTCGACAGTAATTTGTTCACCCACCGTATTATTTGCCTTCATGAGAGAAGCCTCTAGTGAAACCTATGGTCCCCGGGTCTATTTTCCATTATATATTTTCAAATCTATAAACCAAAAATACCAAAAATACCTTGCTGCAATTTATTTACTTTTACTTTGTTTTTCGTTTTAGTAATCTTTTATATCTATCTCTATCAGATATCATCCTTGCAAGTGACCGTGAAGGGATTGACAACCCCTTTTTCGCGTTGGGTGCAAGTGTTTGATTGTTTGTGCAGGTACATAGATTGGGGTCTTGCTTGATCCTCCTACTGGATTGATACCTTGGTTCTCAAAACTGAGGGAAATACTTATCTCTACTTTGCTGCATCACCCTTTCCTCTTCAAGGGAAAAACCAACGCAAGCTCAAGAAGTAGCAGGAAGAATTTCTGGCGCCGTTGCTGGGGAGGATTCATTGCAAGTCAAGACAAGAACTCTTCCATCAACTTGCCAATTTCTGGATTGTTGCCGGGGAGGTCTACATCAAGCCTACCAAGTACCCATCATAAACTCATCTCTTGCATTTACATTATTTGCCATTTGCCTCTCGTTTTCCTCTCCCCCACTTCTAAAACGATTTTCAGAAAAAAACCAAAAAGATTTGCCTTTTTATTCGCCCTTCTTTCGTTCGTCTTTCCGTTTGCCCTTATGTCTTACTTGGTTTGTTTGCTCGTCGGCTTGGCATAATTGTGTATTTTATTGAAAAACAGCAAGCATAGAGTTTATGGATCCTCATCCACTTGCTAATCTTTTTAAGAGATCCAATTATGATGAACTTATTGCTAGTGAGTTGAGTGCACTAGACTATCTTTATGAAGTTTTGCTTGAAATTCGTGAATCTGAAAATTGTGATGAAGTGTTAAAAGAAGAAATTTATGAAGTGATTCACGATATCTCCTTGAATAAAAAGCATGATTTCAATTATGTTATTATAAATTCTATTAATGTCAATTGTGCTAATAATATGCAAAACCCTAAGCTTGGGGATGCTAGTTTTGCTAGGTCCACTACTTGTTGCAATGATCATGATTGGGGTGATTTTTCTTATGATCTTGAAAATTTATTTAAGCCTCATGATGAATATGTTTGCAATAGTATTGAAAGTGGGTTTGGAAGAGTGTCAACTCTAGGTAATAATGATCCCACTACTTTGGAGTATGATCAATCTTATGAAATTTTTGATGTGGGTTTGGAGAGGTCGTGACTTTAGTTAATGTTAATCCCACTATCTTGGAAGAGTGTCAACTTTGCATGCATGTGGATCATCTAGAGAATATTTTATGTGATAGCTATATTGTTGAATTTGAATATGATCCAACATGTAATTATTATGAGAGAGGAAAATATGGTTGTAGAAATTTTCATGTTACTAAATTACCTCTCGTTATGTTGAGATTTCTATTGTTTCTTTCTTCTTCCTTGCATATGCTAGTTTATGATTGTCTTGATAATTTGTTTGCATATAAAATGCCTATGCATAGGAAGTATGTTAGACTTAAACTTGCTTTTCACATGCTACATGATGTTCTCTTCGTGTTTCAATTGCTATCTTTTATGTGAGCATCATTGAATTCTCAAGCCTATCTTAATGGCTATAAAGAAAGAGCTTGTTGGGAGACAACCCAATATTTTTTCCTTTCTATTTTTAGGTGTATACACATTATTACCTATGTAGTAATTATGTTTTAGTGTTTTAATTAGTGTTTGTGCCAAGTAAGACCTTTGGGATGGTCTACGGTGATAGTTAATTTGATCTTGCTGAAAAACAGAAACTTTTGCGCCCAGTAAAGTAATTTTAATAAATCACAGAAATGTGCATTAGATCTGAATTTTTTACATAAGATTGATATACAAATTTCCCAGGTTGTCCTAATTTTTCAGAATTTTTAGAGTTACAGTAGTATTCTAAGTTTACAGATTGCTACAGACTATTCTGTTTTTGACAGATTCTGTTTTCTTTGTGTTGTTTGCTTATTTTGATGAATCTATGGGTAGTATCGGGGGGTATGAACCATGTAGAAGTTGGAATACAGTAGGTATAACACCAAGATAAATAAAGAATGAGTTCACAGCAGTACCAAAAGTGGTGATTTATTTTCTTATACTAACGGACCTCATGAGTTTTCTGTTGAGTTTTGTGTTGTGAAGTTTTCAAGTTTTGGGTAAAGATTTGATGGACTATGGAATAAGGAGTGGCAAGAGCCTAAGCTTGGGGATGCCCAAGGAACCCCAAGGTAATATTCAAGTACAACCAAGAGCCTAAGCTTGGGGATGCCCCGGAAGGCATCCCCTCTTTCGTCTTCAATCCATCGGTAAATTTACTTGAGGCTATATTTTTATTCACCACATGATATGTGTTTTGCTTGGAGCGTCTTGTATGATTTGAATCTTTTCTTTTTAGTTTGACACAATCATCCTTGCTGCACACATCTTTTGAGAGGGACACGCATGAATCGTGAATTTATTAGAATACTCTTTGTGCTTCACTTATATCTTTTGAGCTAGGCAATATGCTCTAGTGCTTCACTTATATGTTTTTAGAGCACGGTGGTGGTTTTGTTTTATAGAAATTGTTGAACTCTCTTGCTTCACTTATATTATTTTGAGAGTCTCTAAACAGCATGGTAATTGGTTTAGGTTATGAATTTAGTCCTAATATAATGGGCATCCAAGAGGGATATAATAAAAACTTTCATATAAAGTGCATTGAATACTATGAGAAGTTTGATTCCTTATGATTGTTTTGAGATATAAAGATAGTGATATTAGAGTCATGCTAGTGAGTAATTGTGGATTGGTAGAAATACTTGTGTTAAAGTTTGTGATTCCCGTAGCATGCACGTATGGTGAACCGTTATGTGATGAAGTCGGAGCATGATTTGTTTTTTGATTGCCATCCTTTGTGTGGAGGTCGGGATCGCGCGATGGTTAACTCCTACCAACCCTTCCCCTAGGGGCATGCGTCTAATACTTTGTTTCGATAGCTAATAGACTTTTGCAATAAGTATGTGAGTTCTTTATGACTAATGTTGAGTCCATGGATTATACGCACTCTCACCCTTCCACCTTTGCTAGCCTCTCTAGTACCGCGCAACTTTCGCCGGTGCATTAAACTCACCTTCCTCAAAACAGCCACCATATACCTTCCTCAAAACAGCCACCATACCTACCTATTATGGCATTTCCATAGCCATTCCGAGATATATTGCCATGAAACTTCCACCGTTCCGTTTATTATGACACGCACCATCACTGTCATATTGCTTTGCATGATCGTAAGATAGCTAGCATGATGTTTCATGGCTACGCTAGATCTTTGCACATCCCGGTACACTGCCGGAGGCATTCATATAGAGTCATATTTTGTTCTAAGTATCGAGTTGTAATTCTTGAGTTGTAAGTAAATAAAAGTGTGATGATCATCATTATTAGAGCATTGTCCCATGTGAGGAAAGGATGATGGAAGCTATGATTCCCCCACAAGCCGGGATGAGTTTTCGGACTTTACAAAAAAGAAAAGAGGCCAGAGAAGCCCAAATAAAAAAAAGAGGCCAAAGAAGCCCACAAAAAAAGGAGAAAAAAAGAGAAAAAAAAAGAAAAAAAATGAGAGAAAAGAGAGAAGGGGCAATGCTACTATTCCTTTTTCCACACTTGTGCTTCAAAGTAGCACCATGATCTTCATGATAGAGAGTCTCCTATGTTGTCACTTTCATATACTAGTGGGAATTTTTCATTATAGAACTTGGCTTGTATATTCCAATGATGGGCTTCCTCAAATTGCCCTAGGTCTTCGTGAGCAAGCGAGTTGGATGCACACCCACTTAGTTTCTTTTGAGCTTTCATACACTTATAGCTCTAGTGCATCCGTTGCATGGCAATCCCTACTCACTCACATTGATATCTATTGATGGGCATCTCCATAGCCCGTTGATACGCCTAGTTGGTGTGAGACTATCTCCTTCTTTTTGTCTTCTCCACAACCACCATATTCTATTCCACCCATAGTGTTATGTCCATGGCTCACGCTCATGTATTGCGTGAAAGTTGAAAAAGTTTGAGAATACTAAGGTATGAAACAATTGCTTGGCTAAAACCGGGGTTGTGCATGATTTAATACTTTATGTGATGAAGATGGAGCATACCCAGACTATATGATTTTGTAGGGATAGCTTTCTTTGACCATGTTATTTTGAGAAGACATGATTGCTTTGTTAGTATGCTTGAAGTATTATTGTTTTTATGTCAATATTAAAATTTTGTTTTGAATCTTATGGATCTGAACATCCATGCCACAATAAAGAAAATTACATGGATAAATATGTTAGGTAGCATTCCACATCAAAAATTCTGTTTTTATCATTTACCTACTCGAGGACGAGCAGGAATTAAGCTTGGGGATGCTTGATACGTCTCCAACGTATCTATAATTTTTGATTGTTCCATGCTATTATATTATCTATTTTGGATGTTTTATATGCATTAATATGCTATTTTATATTATTTTTGGACTAACCTATTAACCTAGAGCCCAGTGCCAGTTTCTGTTTTTTCCCTGTTTTTGAGTTTTGCAGAAAAGGAATATCAAACGGAGTCCAAATGGAATAAAACTTTCACGATCATTTTTATTGGACCAAAAGACATCCAGAAGACTTGGAGAAGAGTCCAGAAGACCTACGGGGAGGCCACAAGCCGCCAGGGCGCGCCCAAGGGGGGGGCGCCCCCCTGGCTTGTGGGCCCCCCGTAGACCTCCTAACCCTAATCCTTGGCCTATATATTCAGATATATTCCCCCAATACCAGAAGCGTCCACAAAAATACTTTTCCGCCGCCGCAAGCCTCTGTTCCCGTGAGATCCCATCTTGGGGCCTTTTCCGGTGATCTGTCGGAGGGGGAATTAATCACGGAGGGCAACCCTATTGCCCTTCTGATGAAGCGTGAGTAGTCTACCTCAGACCTACAGGTCCATAGCTAGTAGCTAGATGGCTTTTTCTCTCTCTTCGATCCTCAATACCATGTTCTCCATGATCTTCATGGAGATCTATCCGATGTAATCTTCTTTTGCGGTGTGTTTGTCGAGATCCGATGAATTGTGGATTTATGATCAGATTATCTATGAATATTATTTGAATCTTTTCTGAATTCTTATATGCATGATTTCATATCTTTGTATTTCTCTTCGAAGTATCGGTTTGGTTTGGCCAACTAGATTGGTAGTTCTTGCAATGGGAGAGGTGCTTAGTTTTGGGTTCAATCTTGCGGTGTCCTCACCCAGTGACAAAGTAGGGGTAGCGAGGCACGTATTTGTATTGTTGCCATCGAGGATAAAAAGATGGGGTTTTCATCATATTGCTTGAGTTTATCCCTCTACATCATGTCATCTTACTTAAGGCGTTACTCTGTTCTTCATGAACGTAATACTCTAGATGCAGGCAGGAGTCGGTCGATGTGTGGAGTGATAGTAGTAGATGCAAGCAGGAGTCGGTCTACTTGACACGGACGTGATGCCTATATGCATAATCATTGCCTTGGATATCGTCATAACTATGCGCTTTTCTATCAATTGCTCGACAGTAATTTGTTCACCCACCGTATTATTTGCCTTCATGAGAGAAGCCTCTAGTGAAACCTATGGCCCCCGGGTCTATTTTCCATTATATATTTTCAGACCTTTAAACCAAAAATACCAAAAATACCTTGCTGCAATTTATTTACTTTTACTTTGTTTTTTGTTTTAGTAATCTTTTATATCTATCTTTATCAGATCTCATCCTTGCAAGTGACCGTGAAGGGATTGACAACCCCTTTTTCGCGTTGGGTGCAAGTGTTTGATTGTTTGTGCAGGCACATAGATTGGGGCCTTGCTTGATCCTCCTACTAGATTGATACCTTGGTTCTCAAAACTGAGGGAAATACTTATCTCTACTTTGCTGCATCACTCTTTCCTCTTTAAGGGAAAAACCAACGCAAGCTCAAGAAGTAGCAGGAAGAATTTCTGAGAAAAAGGTCTTGATAACCCACAAGTATAGGGGATCGCAACAGTTTTCGAGGGTAGAGTATTCAACCCAAATTTATTGATTCGACACAAGGGGAGCCAAAGAATATTCTCAAGTATTAGCAGCTGAGTTGTCAATTCAACCACACCTGAAAGACTTAATATCTGCAATAAAGTTTGTAGTAGCAAAGTAGTATGGAAGTAACGGTAACGATGGCAAAAGTAACAGTAGCAGTTTTGTAGTGATCGTAACAGTAGCAACAGAAAAGTAACTTAGCAAAGATCAATATGGGAAAAGCTCGTAGGCAATGGATCAGCGATGGATAATTATGTCGGATGGCATTCATCATGCAACAGTTATAACATAGGCTGACACAGAACTAGCTCCAATTCATCAATATAATGTAGGCATGTATTCCATATATAGTCATATGTGCTTATGGAAAAGAACTTGCATGACATCTTTTGTCCTACCGTCCCGTGGCAGCGGGGTCCTAATGGAAACTAAGGGATATTAAGGCCTCCTTTTAATAGAGAACATAGTGGATACTAGGGATCAAACCCTAACAAAACCCTAACAAAACTAACTCGATTACATGATAGATCTCATCCAACCCATCACCGTCCAGCAAGCCTACGATGGAATTACTCATGCACGGCGGTGAGCATCATGAAATTGGTGATGGAGGATGGTTGGTGATGACGACGGCGTCGATTTCCCCTCTCCGGAGCCCAAAACGGACTCCAGATCTGCCCTCCCGAGGAAGAACAGGAGGTGGCGGCGGCTCCGTATCGTGAAACGCGATGAACTCTTCTCCTTTATTTTTTCTCTCCGGATGTGAATATATAGAGTTGGAATTAGGGTCGCAGGAGGTCTGTGGGGCCCACAAGCCGCCAGGGCGCGCCCTAGGGGGGGCGCCCCCTGGCTTGTGGCCAATGGGTGGACCCCCTCTGGTTGATTCTTTCGCCAATATTTTTTATTAATTCCAAAAATATTCTCCGTAAATTTCAGGTCAATTCGAGAACTTTTATTTCTGCACAAAAATAACACCAAGGCAATTCTGCCGAAAACAGCGTCAGTCCGGGTTAGTTCCATTCAAGTCATGCAAATTAGAGTCCAAAACAAGGGCAAAATAGTTTGGAAAAGTAGATACGATGCAGACGTATCAACTCCCCCAAGCTTAACCCATTGCTTGTCCTCAAGCAATTCAGTTGACAAACTGAAAGTGAAAAAGAAAAACTTTTACAAACTCTGTTTGATCTTGTTGTTGTAAATATGTCTAACTGATGTTCAGGTTTTCAGCAAAGATTTTGGACTAACCACATTCACAATAACATTTAGGTCTCATGTTTACTCATATCAATGGCATAATCAACTAGCAAGAAATAATAATAAATCTCGGAAGACAACACGTTTTTCAAAACAATCATGATACAATATGATATAAGGGTATCTCGCTAGCCCTTTCTGAGACCGCAAAACATAAATGTAGAGCACCTCTGAAGAACAAGGACTGACTAGATATTATAGTTCATGGTAAAAGAGATCCAGTCACAGTCATACTCAATATCAATTAATAACAATGCATACAAATGACAGTGGTGCTCTCTAACTAGTGCTTTTTATAGGAGGATGATGACTCAACAGTAAAGTAAATAGATAGGCCCTTCGCAGAGGGAAGCAGGGATTTGCAGAGGTGCCAGAGCTCGAGCTTTAAAACAGAGATGAATAATTTTGAGCGGTATGCTTTCATTGTCAACATAACAACCAAGAGATATCGGTATCTTCCATGCTAGATACATTATAGGCGGTTCCCAAACAGAATGGTAAAGTTTTTACTCCCCCTCCACCAAACCAATCACACTCCACGGCTAGCCGAATCCACGGGTACCGTCCATACAAACAACAGTCATGGGGGAGTTTTGCTTCATTATATTTTGATTTTTGATTTTGAGCATGGAACTGGGCATCCCGATTACCAGCCACTTTCTCGTGAATGACAAGTGAATCAACACTCATCGTGAGAATAACCCACCTAGCATGGAAGATACTGACAGCCCCCAGTCGCTACATGAGCGATTCGGGCATACAAAACAGATTATTATTTGAAGGTTTAGAGTTTGGCACATGAAAATTTACTTGGAACGGCAGGTAAATACCGCATATAGGTAGGTATGGTGGACTCATATGGAACAACTTTGGGTTTAAGGGAGTGGATGCACAAGCAGTATTCCCGCTTAGTACATGTGAAGGCTAGCAAGAGACTGGGAAGCGACTAACTAGAGAGCGACAACAGTCATAAACATGCATTGAGATTAACCAACATTGAATGCAAGCATGAGTAGGATATAAATCACCATGAACATAAATATCGTGGAGGCTATGTTGATCTTGTTTCAACTACATGTGTGAACATGTTCCAAGTCAAGCCACTTGAATCATTCAAAGGAGGATACCATCCTATCATACTACATCACAACCATTTTAATTTGCATGTTGGCACTCAAGACAAACCATTATACACTCCTAGCTAATTAAGCATGGCATGAGTAACTATAATCTCTAATTGTCATTGCAAACATGTTTCATTCATAATAGGCTGAATTCAGAACGATGAGCTAATCATATTTACAAAAACAAAATAGGTCGAGTTCGTACCAGCTTTTCTCCATCTCAATCACTTCATCATATATCGTCATTATTTCCTTTCACTTGTACGACCGAACGGTGTGAATAATAATAAGAGTGCACGTGCATTGGACTAAGCTTTTCTCCATCTCAATCACTTCATCATATATTGTCATTATTGCCTTTCACTTGCACAACTATTCAAAGGAGAAGACAAGGTAATATGGGCTCTTCGTTAGATCAACAATAATGCATATGAGAGCCACTCAACATTTTCATCGTGGTCTTCTCCTTACGACCCAAAGAACAAAGTAAAACAAGAACGAGGAAAACTATTTACATGGGAAAGCTCCCAACAAGCAAAAGAAGAACGAGAAATCTTTTTGGGGTTTTCTTTTAATACTACAACTAAACAACTAGAAGGTAGAGCTAGAACTATGTTTTTTAGATTTTCTCAAGGTTTTCCAAACACACAAGAAGAAAGCGAGAAAAGAAATAAACTACCATGGATAATACAATGAAAAAGTATGAACACCGACAACTGGAATGAGTGTGTGAACATGAATGTAATGCCGGTGAGAAATACGTACTCCCCCAAGCTTAGGCTTTTGGCCTAAGTTGGTCTATGCCCACGGGTCAAAGTAGCCCTCTCCTGGGTACTGAGGAGGATCCTGAGGGTTCCACTGGTTAGCGACCTCTTGTGGCTCCCACTGATAAACAGACTCCTCATACGGGTCAAGTGATGGTTCTGGCTCAGGAACTGGGGATCGAGTCCGCTCCCAGTATGCATAAATGTCATCGGGCATAATAATGTACCTGCCTGAATAAATATCGAACAAAGAAGGTGCAGGCAAAGTAATAATCTGATAAGTACACTGACTGAACACTAAGTTATAAATAAGCCGCTTGTCATTGTCTTTGGAAATGAAATCATGTGCTACCATACTATCATAATCTAAATACTTAGTGGGTAACAACCTTTCTTCCTTTTCATCTAGTCTAATGGGTATCTCAAAATGTCTAGCAAGGCGAGAAGCATAGATACCTCCAAAGATAGGACCCTTCGAACGATTTAAACTCAACCGTCGAGCAACAATAGCGCCCAAACTAAAAGTTCTATCATGATGTAAAGCATGGCGCAAAACAGCTAGGTCGGGGGCGCTTAGGCCTCCACTCTCCCCACGGCTAATCAAACATCTCCCCGCAAATAATGAGTAATAGCGCAAAATAGGAAAATGTAAACTAGCCACTCTTGCTCCCGACACTCCTCTCTCTTCCCCTACAGTGGTTTCAGCAATAAAATCTTCCACATCTCTAGGACGTGGTTCACTGACGCTGCCCTCGTAAGGTAATTTGCAAACATTGCAAAAAACGTAAAGAGTCATCTTTTTGGGCACATCATATAAGTGAAATTCTACCATAGGAGGATCTTCCCTATAATGAAAGTGAAAGTTTTGCACGAAGGTATTAGTGAGTAGGAGGTATTGGTCACACTTATCGTGGAGGAAGTCGGTGATGCCTGCATTCTCCGTCAAATAATAGAAATCATCATAAATTCCGGCCGCCCTCAAGAATGCATCACTTGGCCATTCACACGGCCGAACCTCCGCGGTGTGAGGAAGATTGTACTTGGGCTTCTCTTTTTTCTCATTCTCATCTTCTTTAGAACCCCGGCTTGAAGAGCCTCTTAACAATCTCCTCATCATTTTCTTCCTCTGAAAATTTCTGAAATTTTAGTGACTCAAAATAAAAGTGAACAAAACTTAACAAAATTTAGAGCAACTACTCCCATAAGTTCCTAGAAGCTATATCATGCATCAAAACTACTTGGGACCATACAAATTTGACATGCAAGCTCAAGAACAAGGTCACCACAGCAGCAAAAATTTGCAATATATAAAGCACTAGAACAAAAATTAATTGGACCATTGGAGGAGTCACATACCGAAGAACAATCCCCCAAAACAGTTTTGCAAATGGAGCTTTGCACAAGGAGATAAAAAATGGCAGCAAGATGAGCTAGAACACGGGTTTGAGCAATGGTGGGATTTTTTCTGGAGGAAGACAAAGTGGATGGGTGCTGGAATAAGTGAAGGGGACCCACGTGGGACCCACAAGCCACCAGGGCGCGCCAGGGGGTGGGCGCCCCCCTGGGCTTGTGGCCCACTAGTGCATCCCCCTGGTGTGTTCTTAGTGCCTAAAATTCTCAAATATTCTATAAAAAATCATACTAAATTTTCAGGGCATTTGGAGAACTTTTATTTTCAGGTCATTTTTATTGCTCGGATAGTTCAGAAAACAGAAGTATAATAGTATTACTACTTTAATTATTCTAAACAACAGAAAGTAAAAGGTGGGTACAGAAGGTTGTGCCTTCTAAATTCATCCATCTCATGCCCATCAAAAGGAATCCATTAACAAGGTTGATCAAGTCTTATTAACAAACTTCTTTCGAGTAACATGAAACCGGAGAATTTTGGAATAACACTAGGTTACCTCAACGGGGACAGGCATGTCCCCTACCATAATTATTTCATATTTCTTCTTGACAGTAGGGAGAGGGAATTCGAAACCTCCAATAGTAATAGTTGAAATTTTTCCAATAGAGTTGATACTATGAACTTGAGGTTGTTTCTTCGGAAAGTGTACCGTATGCTCATTACCATTAACATGAAAAGTAACATTGCCCTTGTTGCAATCAATAACAGCCCCTGCAGTATTTAAAAAGGGTCTACCAAGGATGATCGACATGCTGTCGTCCTCGGGAATATCAAGAATAACAAAGTCTGTTAAGATAGTAACGTTTGCAACCACAACAGGCACATCCTCGCAAATATCGATGGGTATAGCAGTTGATTTATCAGCCATTTGCAAAGAGATTTCAGTAGGTGTCAACATATTCAAATCAAGTCTACGATACAAAGAGAAAGGCATAACACTAACACCAGCTCCAAGATCACATAAAGCAGTTTTAACATAGTTTCTTTTAATGGAGCATGGTATAGTCGGTATTTCGGGATCTCCTAATTTCTTTGGTACTCCACCCTTAAAAGTATAATTAGCAAGCATGGTGGAAATTTCAGCTTCCGGTATCTTTCTTTTATTAGTCACAATATCTTTCATATACTTAGCATAGGGAGACATTTTTAGAATATCAGTTAAACGCATACGCAAAAAGACAGGTCTAAGCATTTCAACAAAGCACTCAAAATCCTCATCATCCTTTTTCTTGGATGGTTTAGGAGGAAAGGGCATGGGTTTCTGAACCCATGGTTCTCTTTCTTTACCATGCTTCCTAGCAACGAAATCTCTCTTATCATATCTTTTACTCTTAGGTTGTGGGTTATCAAGATCAACAGCAGGTTCAATCTCCACATCATTGTCATTACTAGGTTGAGCATCATCATGAACATCATCATTATCATTATTACTAGGTTCATGTTCATCACCAGATTGTGTTTCAGTATCAGAAATAAAAATATCATTTGGATTCTCAGGTGTATCTATAACAGGTTCACTGGAAGCATGCAAAGTCCTATCAGTTTTCTTATTCTTTTATTACTAGATGGACTAGGTGCTTCAGTATTAATTCTCTGAGAATCTTGCTCAATTCTCTTAGGATGGCCCACAGGATACAAAGGTTCCTGAGTCATTTTACCACCTCTAGTCATAAATCTAACAGCATGATCATTATTTTTACTATTCATCTCATTAAGCAAATCATTTTGTGCCTTAAGTACTTGTTCTACTTGAGTAGTTACCATGGAAGCATGTTTACTGATAAGCCTGAGATCATTAACAGTTCTACTCATATAATCACCTAAGCGATCAAGCATGTAAGCATTACGTTTCAATTGTCTACTAACATAAGTATTGGAATTTTCTTGTTTAACAATAAAGTTATCAAATTCATCCAAGCATTGACTAGCAGACTTATTATGAGGAATATCACCTTCATCAAGTCTATAGAGAGAATTTACCTCCACTACCTATGTTGGGTTATCAAGACCATGTATTTCTTCAATAGGTGGTAAATTCTTAACATCTTCAGCTTTAATACCTTTTTCTTTCATAGATTTCTTTGCCTCTTGCATATCTTCAGGACTGAGAAATAGAATACCTCTTTTCTTCAGAGTTGGCTTTGCAGGTGGTTCGGGAAGAGTCCAATCATTATCATTGCTCAATATATTATTCAATAGCACTTCAGCTTGTTCCACAGTTCGTTCCCTGAAAACACAACCAGAACAACTATCTAGGTGGTCCCTAGAAGCATCGGTTAGTCCATTATAAAAGATATCAAGTATTTCGTTTTTCTTGAGAGGATGATCAGGCAAAGCATTAAGTAATTGGAGGAGCCTCCCCCAAGCTTGTGGGAGACTCTCTTCTTTAATTTGCACAAAGTTAAATATTTCCTGTAAAGCAGCTTGTTTCTTATGAGCAGGAAAATATTTTTCAGAGAAGTGATATATCATATCCTGGGGACTATGCACACAACCAGGAGCAAGAGAATTAAACCATATCTTAGCATCACCCTTTAATGAGAAAGGAAACAACTTAAGAATATAGTAGTAGCGAATTTTTTCCTCATGAGTAAATAGGGTGGCTATGTCATTCAATTTAGTAAGATGTGCCACAACAGTTTCAGATTCATAACCATGGAAAGGATCAGATTCAACCAAAGTAATTAACTCAGGATCGACAGAGAATTCATAATCCTTATCAGTAATGAAGATAGGTGAAGTAGCAAATTTAGGATCATATTGCATTCTAGCATTCAAAGATTTTTCTTTCCACTTGCATAGTGATTTCTTAAGATCATCTCTATCTTTACAAGCAAGAAAGTCCCTAGCTACCTCTCCATCCATAACATAACCCTCGGGTATAACAGGCAATTCATATCTAGGAGAGCTGGGCCTTATAGGTGTTTCAAAGTGTTCAGTTTCAATAATTTCATCGGTTTCAGAGATATCATTAGTTTCAGCATTAACTCTAGCAATTTGTTCATCAAGAAATTCACCCAGTGGCACAGTAGTATCAAGCAAAGTATCATCATAAGCATCAATCATATTCATAGCAGAAGTAGCATCATCAATAGCATGTGACATAGCAGTATTCATAGTAGGTGGTGGTGTTGCAAGCTTACTCAAAACAGATGGTGAATCAAGTGCAGAGCTAGATGGCAGTTCCTTACCTGTCCTCGTAGTTGAGGGGTAGATCTTGGTTTTAGTATCTTTCAAATTCTTCATAGTGATTAACAGATATAAATCCCAAGTGACTCAAAGAATAGAGCTATGCTCACCGGCAACGGTGCCAGAAAAAGGTCTTGATAACCCACAAGTATAGGGGATCGCAACAGTTTTCGAGGGTAGAGTATTCAACCCAAATTTATTGATTCGACACAAGGGGAGCCAAAGAATATTCTCAAGTATTAGCAGCTGAGTTGTCAATTCAACCACACCTGAAAGACTTAATATCTGCAGCAAAGTTTGTAGTAGCAAAGTAGTATGGAAGTAACGGTAACGATGGCAAAAGTAACAGTAGCAGTTTTGTAGTGATCGTAACAGTAGCAACGGAAAAGTAACTTAGCAAAGATCAATATGGGAAAAGCTCGTAGGCAATGGATCAGCGATGGATAATTATGTCAGATGGCATTCATCATGCAACAGTTATAACATAGGGTGACACAGAACTAGCTCCAATTCATCAATATAATGTAGGCATGTATTCCATATATAGTCATACGTGCTTATGGAAAAGAACTTGCATGACATCTTTTGTCCTACCCTCCCGTGGCAGCGGGGTCCTAATGGAAACCAAGGGATATTAAGGCCTCCTTTTAATAGTGAACCAGACCAAAGCATTAGCACTTAGTGAATACATGAACTCCTCAAACTACGGTAATCACCAGAAAGAATCCCAGTTATTGTCACCCCGGGGGATGCGGATCATAACATGTAATAGGTGTCTACAACTTGCAAGATAGGATCAAGAACACATGTATATTCATGGAAACATAATAGGTTCAGATCTGAAATCATGGCACTCGGGCCCTAGTGACAAGCATTAAGCATAGCAAAGTCATAGCAACATCAATCTCAGAACATAGTGGATACTAGGGATCAAACCCTAACAAAACTAACTCGATTACATGATAGATCTCATCCAACCCATCACCGTCCAACAAGCCTACGATGGAATTACTCACGTACGGCGGTGAGCATCATGAAATTGGTGATGGAGGATGGTTGGTGATGACGACGGCGTCGATTTCCCCTCTCCGGAGCCCAAAACGGACTCCAGATCTGCCCTCCCGAGGAAGAACAGGAGGTGGCGGCGGCTCCGTATCGTGAAACGCGATGAACTCTTCTCCTTTATTTTTTTCTCTCCGGATGTGAATATATAGAGTTGGAATTAGGGTCGGAGGAGGTCTGTGGGGCCCACAAGCCGCCAGGGCGGGCCCTAGGGGGGGTGATGACCCACAAGTATAGGGGATCTATCGTAGTCCTTTCGATAAGTAAGAGTGTCGAACCCAACGAGGAGCAGAAGGAAATGACAAGCGGTTTTCAGCAAGGTATTCTCTACAAGCACTGAAATTATCGGTAACCAATAGTTTTGTGATAAGATAATTCGTAGCGGGTAACAAGTAACAAGTGTAACAAAGGTGCAGCAAGGTGGCCCAATCCTTTTTGTAGCAAAGGACAAGCCTGGATGATCTCTTATATAAAGCAAAGCGCTCCCGAGGACACATGGGAATTACTGTCAAGCTAGTTTTCATCATGCTCATATGATTCGCGTTCGTTACTTTGATAATTTGATACGTGGGTGGACCGGTGCTTGGGTGCTGTCCTTACTTGGACAAGCCCCCCACATATGATTAACCCCTCTCGCAAGCATCCGCAACTACGAAAGAAGAATTAAGATAAATCTAACCATAGCATGAAACATATGGATCCAAATCAGCCCCTTACGAAGCAACACATAAACTAGGGTTTAAGCTTCTGTCACTCTAGCAACCCATCATCTACTTATTACTTCCCAATGCCTTCCCCTAGGCCCAAACAATGGTGAAGTGTCATGTAGTCGACGTTCACATAACACCACTAGAGGAAAGACAGCATACATCTCATCAAAATATCGAACAAATACCAAATTCACATGATTACTTATAACAAGACTTCTCCCATGTCCTCAGGAACAAACGTAACTACTCACAAAGCATATTCATGTTCATAATCAGAGGAGTATTAATTATCATTAAGGATCTGAACATATGATATTCCACCGGATAAACCAACTAGCATCAACTACAAGGAGTAATCAACACTACTAGCAACCCACAGGTACCAATCTGAGGTTTTGAGACAAAGATCGGATACAAGAGATGAACTAGGGTTTGGAGAGGAGATGGTGCTGGTGAAGATGTTGATGGAGATTGACCCCCTCTCGATGAGAGGATCGTTGGTGATGACGATGGCTTCGATTTCCCCCTCCGGGAGGGAAGTTTCCCCGGCAGAACGGCTCCGCCGGAGCCCTAGATTGCTTCTGCCCAGGTTCCGCCTCGAGACGGCGGCGCTTCGTCCCGAAAGCTTCCTTATGATTTTTTTTTCCAGGTCAAAACACACCTTATAGCAGAAGATGGGGACCGGAGACCTGCCAGGTGGCCCACAAGCCACAGGGGCACGCCCTGGGGGGTAGGGCATGCCCCCCAGGCTTGTGGCTGCCTGGTGGGTCCCCCTCTGGTATTTCTTCACCCAATATTTTTTATTTATTCCAAAATAATTCTTCGCAAATTTTCAGGACTTTTGGAGTTGTGCAGAATAGGTCTCTCATATTTGCTCTTTTTCCAGTCCAGAATCCCAGCTGCTGGCATTCTCCCTCTTCATGTAAACCTTGTAAAATAAGAGAGAAAAGGCATAAGTATTGTACCATAATGTGTAATAACAGACCATAATGCAATAAATATCAATATAAAAGCATGATGCAAAATGGACGTATCAACTCCCCCAAGCTTAGACCTCGCTTGTCCTCAAGCGAAAGCCGAAATCAATAATCATGTCCACATGTTTAGAGATAGAGGTGTCGCTAAAATAAAATACGGACATGGAGCATCATGATCATCTTTAGAACAGCAATACATATTGGCATATAATTTCTTATGCAAAAGTGACAATTCATTCACAAGGTAAAGTATGAATCAAGAACTCTATTGAGAACCAACAAACTATGATCTCAGTCATTGAAGCAATTGCAATTTATCATAACATCGGAAAGAGTCAATATAAGAGCTTGTATAGCAAATCCAGATACTCAATCATCTTTTAGTCTTCCATAATTGCTAACACTCACGCGGTACTTATGAGGTCAAAGCTTTAATTGGACACAGAGAATTATAGGGGCTTATAGTTTCGCCTCCCAAGTATTTACCTCAAGGGTAATGTCAACAGTAATAACTCATGATCACCTACATCCAAGTGGATATATATGTCTAGATCATTCCCCAACACATGACGCTTGCCAAGAGAAAAAGGCGATATATAGGAAGAGGTGAAGATCACCATGACTCTTGCATAAAGGTAAGTACTAGAAAGTAAAAGTAAAGTATAGGCCCTTCGCAGAGGGAAGCAGAGGTTGTCATGCGCTTTTATGGTTGGATGCACAATATCTTAATGCAAAAGAACATCACTTTATATTGCCGCTTGTGATAAAGAACTTTATTATGCAGTCTGTCGCTTTTATTTCTTCTATATCACAAGTTCGTATAAAGTTTGTTTTCCTCACACTAATAGATCATATATATTTAGAGAGCAATTTTTACTGCTTGCACCGATGACAACTTACTTGAAGGATCTTACTCAATCCATAGGTAAGTATGGTGGACTCTCATGGCAAAACTGGTTTAAGGGTGTTTGGATGCACAAGTAGTATCTCTACTTGGTGCGAGAGTTTTGGCTACTATGAGGTGGAAGCAAGCGTCACATGTTAGAGGATCCATGACAATATAACTTCTATTCGGAAATAAGCAAACATTACTCATTATGTTGTCTTTCTTGTCCAACATCAACTTCTTAACATATAATATTTTAATGAGTGCTCACAATCATAAAAGATGTCCAAGATAATATATTTATATGTGAACCTCTCTTTCTTTATTACTTCCTTTTAATTGCAAGAATGACCAACACTATGTTTGTCAACTCACAACCAGTTTCAATCGACATACTTCTTATATGTGAAGTCATCACTCCCCATAAGATCATTATATAATCTTTTATACTGCTTTTATTTTATTCTTCTTTTTATTTCTATTCTCAAGATCATAGCAAGAAAGCAAAGCCCTCAACTCAAACTAATCTTTATTATATAACTCTCGAACTCGATTACATACAGGGAAAATAAAGCAAAACTAAAAGCTAGATCATATTAAAAACTTTAATTCTACTAGATAAAGATATAACCAAAAGGATCAAACTAAGAAAAACGATAAAGGTAAAGATGTGATTGTGATACAATACCGGGGCACCTCCCCCAAGCTTGGCACAAGCCAAGGGAAGTGCCCATACCCATGTGTTTAGTTGTCTTTCTTCGGAGGTGGTGATGTGATATTCTTGGCGATGATGCCCCTTAGAATGCGATTCTCCTCCTCGAGCTTATTATTTTGCTGCTTAAGATCCATTATTTCCTTGCGAAGTTTTTCAGTGACGGCTAGAGCTCCAATTACCCATGGATGTTTCCTAGCTGCAGGGGAAAAAGCAACACCCTTTTTCATATTTTTCGTAAGAGAGAAATCTAGCATTGGGAGGGATGACCGAATTCGGTATTGCTGAGCTCTGAAGTTCCTCCAGCATGGCTCCAGGTTGTAGGTGAGAGGTAGCTTCTTGGTCCTCCTCCATGGCATCCACCCTTTTCAAGTCGGCTTCCATCTCTTCCTCCGTTGACTGCCCAAAGTGGTCAGCTTCGTCGTATGTTCTTGGGCCCGGTGTCGGGTGAGAGACACGACTCTCCCCGACCGACTCTTGCGAAGACATCTTGCTCTAAAGCTGCTGCAGAAACAGCTCAAAACAAAAACAGGAGATATTGTCGTGATACGAAGGTCTAAACCTTCGGGAGATTATATAATGAATTTTTACCGACCATAAGGAGTATTCTACAAGAAAACGGAGTCTGGAGGGCACACGAGGTGGCCACAAGCCACAAGGGCGCGCCCAGGGGGGTAGGGCGCGCCCTCACGGCTTGTCACCTCCTCGTGCACTTTCCGGACTACTTTAAATTTTCCTAATTTTTTAAATATTCCAAAACGGAGAAAAAATGCCATTGAAAAAGTTTTAGAGTCGGTTTACTTACCGTACCACATACCTATTCCTTTTCAAAGTCTGAAACGTTCTGGTAGGTCTCCTCTGGGGTTATGGTATTAATAATATTGGTTTCAACATTCATGGGAGTACCTAAGATATAATGTTTGATTCTCTGCCCGTTTACCACCTTCGGATTTGTGCCTTCGGCGTTGTTGATCTTGATGGCACCGGAACGATATACTTCCTCGACAATATAAGGCCCTTCCCATTTAGAGAGAAGTTTTCCTGCAAAAAATCTTAAACGAGAATTGTATAGCAAGACATGGTCACCTACATTGAATTCACGCTTTTGTATCCTTTTATCATGCCATCTCTTAACTTTTTCTTTAAACAACTTGGCATTCTCATAGGCCTGGGTTCTCCATTCATCAAGAGAGCTGATGTCAAATAACCTCTTCTCACCAGCAAGTTTGAAATCATAGTTGAGCTCTTTAATGGCCCAATAAGCTTTATGTTCTAGTTCAAGAGGTAAGTGACATGCTTTTCCATAAACCATTTTATATGGAGACATACCCATAGGGTTTTTATATGCAGTTCTATAAGCCCATAATGCATCATCAAGTTTCTTAGACCAATTCTTTCTAGATCTATTAACAGTCTTTTGCAAGATCAATTTAATTTCTCTATTGCTCAATTCTACTTGACCACTAGACTGAGGATGACAAGGAGATGCAATTCTATAGTTGACATCATACTTAGCAAGCAATTTACGGAAAGCACCATGAATAAAGTGTGAACCACCATCAGTCATTAAATATCTAGGGACTCCAAACCTTGGGAAATTAACTTCTTTAAGCATTTTAATAGAAGTGTTATGATCAGCACTACTAGTTGGAATAGCTTCTACCCACTTAGTAACATAATCAACAGCAACTAGAATATGAGTGTACCCATTGGACTTTGGAAAAGGTCCCATATAATCAAAACCCCAAACATCAAATGGTTCAATAACAAGTGAATAATTCATAGGCATTTCCTGACGTCTACTAATATTACCAATTCTTTGACATTCATCACAAGACAAGACAAACTTACGGGCATCCTTGAAGAGAGTAGGCCAATAAAAACCAGATTGTAATACCTTGTGTGCAGTCCTATCTCCAGCATGGTGTCCTCCGTAGGCCTCGGAGTGACACTTGCGTAGGATCTGTTCCTGTTCATGCTTAGGTACACAATGTCTAATAACACCATCTACTCCTTCTTTATAAAGATGTGGGTCATCCCAAAAATAATGTCTTAAATCATAGAAAAACTTTTTCTTTTGCTGGTATGTGAAACTAGGTGGTATAAATTTAGCAACAATGTAATTAGCATAATCAGCATACCATGGAGCACTATGTGAAGCATTTATGACAGCTAATTGTTCATCAGGAAAGCTATCATCAATAGGTAGTGGGTCATCAAGAACATTTTCTAACCTAGACAAGTTATCTGCTACGGGGTTCTCGGCACCCTTTCTATCAACAATATGCAAATCAAATTCTTGTAGAAAAAGAAACCATCTAATAAGTCTAGGCTTAGCATCTTTCTTTTCCATAAGGTATTTAATAGCAGCATCATAAGTGTGAACAGTAACTTTGGAGTCAACAATATAAGATCTGAACTTATCACAAGCAAACACAACTGCTAAGAATTCCTTTTCCGTAGTAGCATAGTTTCTTTGAGCACTGTCTAGAGTTTTACTAGCATAATGGATAACATTTAATTTCTTATAAACTCTTTCCCTAGAACAGCACCAACAGCATAATCACTAGCATCACACATAATTTCAAAGGGTAGGTTCCAATCAGGCGGTTGAACAACAGGTGCAGAAATCAAGGCTTTCTTAAGAATTTCAAATGCTTCTACACAATCATCATCAAAAACAAATGGGACATCTTTTTGCAAGAGATTAGTGAGTGGCCTAGAAATTTTAGAGAAGTCTTTAATAAATCTCCTATAGAAACCAGCATGACCAAGGAAACTTCTTATACCTCTGATATCCGTAGGACACGGCATTTTTTCAATAGCATTAACTTTGGCTTTATCAACTTCAATACCTCTTTCGGAGATTTTATGCCCCAAGACGATACCTTCATTAACCATAAAGTGGCACTTTTCCCAATTCAAGACAATATTAGTTTCTTCACATCTCTGCAAAACTCGATCAAGGTTGCTTAAGCAATCATCAAAAGAAGTTCCGTAAACGGAGAAATCATCCATGAAAACCTCAACAATCTTTTCACAAAAGTCAGAGAATATAGCAGTCATACATCTTTGAAAGGTAGCAGGAGCATTGCATAAACCAAAAGGCATACGTCTATAAGCAAAGGTACCGAACAGACAAGTAAATGTGGTTTTCTCTTGATCAGATTGTGCAACAGGTATTTGAGAAAAACCAGAATAACCATCTAGAAAGCAGAAGTGTGTATGTTTGGATAGTCTTTCTAGCATTTGATCAATAAAAGGTAGAGGGTAATGGTCTTTCCTAGTAGCTTTTTTTAATTTTCTAAAATCAATTACCATTCTATAACCTGTAACAATTCTTTGTGGAATCAACTCATTCTTATCATTGGGAACAACAGTAATACCTCCCTTCTTAGGGACACAATGAACAGGACTTACCCATCTACTATCAGCAATAGGATAAATTATACCTGCCTCCAGAAGCTTTAATATTTCATTTCTTACCACTTCTTTCATTTTAGGATTTAACCGCCGTTGGTGATCAACAACTGGTTTAGCATCAGGCTCCATATTAATTTTGTGCTGACATAGAGTGGGACTAATGCCCTTAAGATCATCAAGAGTATATCCAATAGCAGCATGGTGCTTCCTTAGAGTTTTCAATAGTCTCTTTTCTTCATGCTCTGAAATGTTAGCACTAATAATAACAGCATATATCTTCTTTTCATCAAGATAAGCATATTTCAGAGTATCAGGTAATTGTTTCAATTCAAAAACAGGATCACTCTTAGGTGGAGGAGGACCTCCCAAAGTTTCAACAGGCAAATTATGCTTAAGGATAGGTGGTTGCTTAAAGAACACCTCATCTATTTCATTCCTTTCATTCATAAACATATCATTTTCATGGTCTAGCAGATATTGTTCTAAAGGATCAGTAGGAAGCACAGCAATAGAAGCAAGACCAATAATTTCATCTTTAATAGGCAATTCTTTATCATGGGGTTGTCTACGAAATTTAGAGAAATTAAACTCATGGGACACATCCCCAAAACTTACAGTAACGGTTTCCTTCTCACAATCTATCCTAGCATTAACAGTGTTCAAGAAAGGTCTACCAAAAATAATGGGACAAAAATCATCCTATGGGGAACCAAGAACAAGAAAATCAGTAGGGTATTTTATTTTTCCACACAAGACTTCAACATCTCTAACAATCCCAATTGGTGATATAGTATCTCTATTAGCAAGCTTGATAGTAACATCAATATCTTCTATTTCAGCAGGTGCAATATCATTCATAATTTCTTGGTATAAGGTAAAGGGAATTGCACTCACACTAGCACCCACATCACATAAGCCATGATAACAATGATCTCCTATTTTAACGGAAACAATAGGCATGCCAACAACAGGTCTATGTTTGTCTTTATTATCGGGTCTAGCAATTCTAGCAGCTTCATCACAGAAATGAATAACATGCCCATCAATATTATCGACCAAGAGATCTTTAACCATAGCAATACTAGGTTCAACTTTAATTTGTTCAGGGGTGTAGGTGTTCTAGTATAACTCTTACGAACCACAGTTGAAGCTTTGGCATGATCCTTTATTCTAATAGGGAAAGGTGGTTTCTCAATATAAGCGGCAGGAATAACAGGATCAACATTATAAGTAATGGTTTCTTCTTCAACTTTAATAGGTTCTACTACTTTTACTTCAATGGGAGGATGATATTTAAACCACTTCTCCTTAGGGAGATCAACATGAGTAGCAAATGATTCGCAAAAAGACGCTACTATCTCAGAGTCAAGTCCATATTTAGTGCTAAATTCACGAAAAGCATCGGTATCTATAAAAGATTTAACACAATCAAACTTAAGGTTTATACCTGACTCCTTACCTTCGTCGAGTTCCCAATCTTCAGAGTTGCATTTAATTCTTTCCAATAAATCCCATTTGAATTCAATAGTCTTCTTCATAAAAGAACCAGTACAAGAAGTATCGAGCATGGATTGATTATTACGAGAAAGCCAAGCATAAAAATTCTGAATAATAATTTCTCTTGAGAGCTCATGATTGGGGCATGAATATAACATTGACTTAAGCCTCCCCCAAGCTTGAGCGATACTTTCTCCTTCACGAGGCCAAAAATTATAAATATAATTCTGATCACGATGAACCAGATGCATAGGATAAAACCTCTGATGAAATTCCATCTTCAATCGGTTGTAGTTCCATGATCCAATATCATCACATAGCCTATACCATGTCAATGCCTTCTCCTTCAAAGATAAAGGGAAGACCTTCTTCTTGACTTCATCCTCGGGCAAACCTGCAAGCTTAAATAATCCACAAACTTCATCCACATAGATTAGATGCAAATCAGGATGTAGTGTTCCGTCTCCTGCATAAGGATTAGCTAGCAGTTTCTCTATCATACCCGAAGGAATTTCATAATAAATATTTTTAGTAGGTTCAGTAGGTTGAGGAGCAACTCTTTGTGCTTCCGGTCGAGGTGAAGATACCCCGAACAAGCCCCTCAAAGGATTACTTTTCATAGTAGCAAGTGACAGTAAATTTCAGCACACTATATAAATTTTTCCTTACCAAATTCCACTCACCAAAGGCGCTTCACTCCCCGGCAACGGCGCCAGAAAAGAGTCTTGATGACCCACAAGTATAGGGGATCTATCATATTCCTTTCGATAAGTAAGAGTGTCGAACCCAACGAGGAGCAGAAGGAAATGACAAGCGGTTTTCAGCAAGGTATTCTCTGCAAGCACTGAAATTATCGGTAACCAATAGTTTTGTGATAAGATAATTCGTAACGGGTAACAAGTAACAAGTGTAACAAAGGTGCAGCAAGGTGTCCCAATCCTTTTTGTAGCAAAGGACAAGCCTGGACGATCTCTTATATAAAGCAAAGCGCTCCCGAGGACACATGGGAATTACTGTCAAGCTAGTTTTCATCATGCTCATATGATTCGCGTTCGTTACTTTGATAATTTGATATGTGGGTGGACCGGTGCGTGGTTGCTGTCCTTACTTGGACAAGCCTCCCACTTATGATTAACCCCTCTCACAAGCATCCGCAACTATGAAAGAAGAATTAAGAAAAATCTAACCATAGCATGAAACATATGGATCCAAATCAGCCCCTTACGAAGCAACGCATAAACTAGGGTTTAAGCTTCTGTAACTCTAGCAACCCATCATCTACTTATTACTTCCCAATGCCTTCCCCTAGGCCCAAACAATGGTGAAGTGTCATGTAGTCGACGTTCACATAACACCACTAGAGGAAAGACAACATACATCTCATCAAAATATCGAACGAATACCAAATTCACATGATTACTTATAACAAGACATCTCCCATGTCCTCAGGAACAAACGTAACTACTCACAAAGCATATTCATGTTCATAATCAGAGGAGTATTAATTATCATTAAGGATATGAACATATGATCTTCCACCGGATAAACCAACTAGCATCAACTACAAGGAGTAATCAACACTACTAGCAACCCACAGGTACCAATCTGAGGTTTTGAGACAAAGATCGGATACAAGAGATGAACTGGGGTTTGGAGAGGAGATGGTGCTAGTGAAGATGTTGATGGAGATTGACCCCCTCTCGATGAGAGGATCGTTGGTGATGACAATGGCTTCGATTTCCCCCTCCGGGAGGGAAGTTTCCCCGGTAGAACGGCTCCGCCGGAGGCCTAGATTGCTTCTGCCCAGGTTTCGCCTAGAGACGGCGGCGCTTCATCCCGGAAGCTTCCTTATGATTTTTTTCCAGGTCAAAACACACCTTATAGTAGAAGATGGGGACCGGAGACCTGCCAGGTGGCCCACAAGCCACAGGGGCGCGCCTTGGGGGGTAGGGCGCGCCCCCCAGGCTTGTGGCTGCCTGGTGGGTCCCCCTCTAGTATTTCTTCGCCCAATATTTTTTATTTATTCCAAAATAATTCTCCGTAAATTTTCAGGACTTTTGGAGTTGTGCAGAATAGGTCTCTCATATTTGCTCCTTTTCCAGTCCAGAATCCCAGCTGCCGGCATTCTCCCTCTTCATGTAAACCTTGTACAATAAGAGAGAAAAGGCATAAGTATTGTACCATAATGTGTAATAACAGACCATAATGCAATAAATATCAATATAAAAGCATGATGCAAAATGGACGTATTAGGGGGCGCGCCCCTCCGGCTTGTGGCCAATCGGTGGACCCCCTCTGGTTGATTCTTTCGCCAATATTTTTTATTAATTCCAAAACTATTCTCCGTAAATTTTCAGGTCAATCCGAGAACTTTTATTTCTGCCCAAAAATAACACCAAGGCAATTCTACTGAAAACAGTGTCAGTCCGGGTTAGTTCCATTCAAATCATGCAAATTAGAGTCCAAAACAAGTGCAAAAGAGTTTGGAAAAGTAGATACGATGGAGACGTATCACCGGGGCATCCCCAATCTTAGACGCTTGAGTCTCTTTAGATATTACATTGGGGTGCCTTGGGCATCCCCAAGCGTTGGATTTTGCATCTCTTCATTCCTTCATCCATCAACGTCACACCCAAAACTTGAAAACTTCAATCACACAAAACTCAACAAAACCTTCCTGAGATCCGTTAGTATAACCAAAGAATATTACTACTATAAGTACTGTTGAAAACCCATTCAAATTTTATAATTTCATTATAGGTACTGTATTCTCACTTTCCCATGGCTTGCACCCCCCGATACAATCCATAGATCCATCAAAATAAGCAAACAATGCAACGAAAACAGAATCTGTCAAAAACAGAACAGTCTGTAGCAATCTGTCGAAAAGCCATACTACTGTAACTCCAAAAATTCTGAACAATTAGGACTTAGTGGACAATTTGTATATCAATCTTCTGTAAAAAATTCAGATGCATTCGACGCTCTGATGAATTTTAAAAATTCCTGGACTGGGCGTCAAAGTTTCTGTTTTTCACAGAATTGCATTCACAAGCATCCACATCATCCCAAAGGTCTTACTTGGCACAAATACTAATTAAAATATAACAACCAATTTCAAAACAGAGGCAAATAAAGGAAAATAAAAAGAACAGAAGCAAAAAGCAAAAATTTATTTTATTCGTTGGGTTGCCTCCCAACAAGCGCTATCGTTTTACGCCCCTAGCTAGGCATAACGCAACACATCAAGTGTTGTCATCTTTGGATTTGGCTATTTTATTAAGGCTTTGTTCAAATCCGGGAGGCTCTTTACGCTTCCCATTTTCAGAGGAAGAAACCATTCTAAGATCCAAAATATCCAACCATTTATTGCAAAGAGTAAGCAAAGTATTTGTGCGGTTGATATTCCCACAAATATGTTTAAGAGGTTCATGGGACTTGTGTAATTCAACCAAGCTTTTCTGCAAATCACCCAATTTGTCCAAAATTTGGGACCCCTCTTTAGTGAAGATAAAAGCCTTTTGCAAAGGGGGAGTCCCCAACATATCCACTATTAGTTCATAAGCGGTGTTGGCCTCATTTTCAACAAAGTTCCCTTTTGCGGCAAAATCCAAGAGTTGTCTATGATGTAAAGCCAAACCAACATAAAAGGTACGAGTCAAAAAATTTAGATCTCCTTTTATGGAACATATACGAAAAGATTCCAACAACCTATACCAAGCATTTTTAAGATTTTCTCCATGTTTCTGTTTGAAGTAAACAACTTCAAAGTCTGGTGACAAAGGAGGGACAGAAGAGCCGGCCATAATGATAAACACAAAAACAGCGAGAGCAAAAGAGGCAAATAAAAGTGGCAAAAGAAAAGGCAAATATTTGTGTAAATTTTTTTAGAAGTGGGGGAGAGGAAAACGAGAGGCAAATGGCAAATAAAGTAAATGCAAAGATGAGAGTTGAGAGTGTAGGTACTTGGTAATGTTGATGATGTCTCCCCGGCAACGGCGCCAGAAATTCTTCCTGCTACTTGCAACTGCGTTGGATTTTTATCCCCGAAGAGGAGAGAATGATGCAGCACAGTAGAGTAAGTATTTCCCTCAGTTAAGAAACCAAGGTTATCAATCCAGTAGGAGAACCAAGCAACACCACGTAAACAGCACCTGCACACAAAACCCAAACCTTCACACCCAACACAAACGAGAGGTTGTCAATCTCTCGGCGGTCAAGTAACGAGATTAAATGGTATATGATAGATTGATAGATTGATAAATAAATAAAAGATAAAAAAGTGCAGCAAGTATTTTTGGTATTTTTGTATAAGTAAACAAGATAGATCTTATAATAAAAGTAGACCCGGGGGCCGTAGGATTCACTAGTGGCATCTCTCTCAAGAAAATAGCATACGGTGGGTAAACAAATTACTGTTGAGCAATTGATAGAAGAGCAAATAATTATGACGCTATCCAAGGCAATGATCATGATATAGGCATCACATCCAAATCAAGTAGACCGACTCCTGCCTGCATCTACTACTATTACTTCACACATCGACCGCTATCCAGCATGCATCTAGTGTATTAAGTTCATAGGAACGAAGTAATGCATTAAGAACGATGACATGATGTAGTCAAGATAAAAGCATATAAGAATTCATCCCAACTTGTTATCCTTAATGGCAACAACACAAGCGTATCAACTCCCCTTCTGTCACTAGGACTGAACACCGCAAGATTGAACCCATTACCGAGCACCTCTTCCCATTGCAAGAAGATCTAATCTAGTTGGCCAAACCAAACCAAAACTTCGGAGAAGAAATACAAGGCTATACTAAATCATGCATAAAAGAGATCAGCAAAGAACTCAAATAAAACAAGGATAGATCTGATCATAAACTCACAATTCATCGGATCTCAACAAACACACCGCACAAAGTCATTACATCGAATGGATCTCCATGAAGATCATGGAGACCGTTGTATTGAGATACAAAGAGAGAGAGAGAGAGCCATCAAGCTACTACCTACGGACCCGTAGGTCTGTGGTGAACTACTCACGGATCATCAGAGTGGCGGCAAGGATGATGTAGAGCCCCTCCGTGATGAGTTCCCCCTCCGGCAGAGTACCGGAAAAGGCCTCCAGATGGGATCTGGAGAGAACAGAGGCTTGCGTCGGCGGAAAAAGTATTTCGTGGGCTCCTCTAGGGTTTTTGGAATATTTGGGAATTTATAGAGGTGGAAGTAGGTCGGTTGGCGCAGGAAGGGGCCCACACAGCACCTGGGCGCCCCCCCTGGGGCGCGCCCTGGTGTTGTGTGGAGCCCTCCAGAACCTTCTTCCGTAGCTTCCAACTTCCAGGTGATCCTTATCTCCAGAAAAAAAATCTCCAAAAAATTTCGGGACGATTTGATCTTATCTGATATTGATTTCCTGCGAAACAAAAACAGGGCAGAAAACAGGAACTGGCACTTGGCACTAAGTTAATAGGTTCGTCCCCAAAAATGATATAAAAAGGTATAGAATGTTAATAAAAACATCCACGAATGATAATATCATAGCATGGAACAAGAAAAAATAATAGATATGTTGGAGACGTATCAGTATCCAGTTCTAGTTGTAGTAGATCGGGATAATCTCTGAGCGTCCGTAACCGTGGATATGGCTATTCGAATAGATCAAGTTCTTCCCTGCAGGAGTGCACCAATGTACCCAACACGCTCGATTAACTCCGGCCGGACACAATTTTATCGGGTCATGCCTGGCCTCGGCTAATCGACACACCGCAGCCCTTCCTAGGCTCAACAGAGAGGTCAGCACGCCGGTCTACATCCTAAGCGCTCAGGGGTCCGGGCCCATCGCCCTTTGCACTCCTGCGCGTTGCGCGACTGGCCGGTGAGCAGACCTAGCCCCCTTAATACAAGCGCGGGCTTTCCCAGTCCATCCCGGCAATCAGCCCGCATCTCTCAACTGCGACGTCTGAAGAGCTTTCGGAAGAAACATATGATGCCGAGTGCCCATACTTATTCCCGCGTGGTGGTCAGTGCGAAAAAGGCCAAAGGCCTAATCAAATCACATATCCAAATCCATTAGTGCGTTGCGAGCTCGCGGTAACGATCAGTGCTCCACGATCTGTGGTCCCGTCGCCCCGTCTCGAGGACTTGCAACAAGGGCTAAGACTGCCCGGCTGCGCCTCGTAATTATCTCGCGGGTACCCTCCAGGTCAACCCGACTCTCAAGAGACTGTCGGGAACTCAGGTCCACCTCTACCGGGGTGGTACCGCCTGTCCCTACAGTCTCGCAGCAACAGTAAAGTAAAGGTAGCAACAGGTAGCAGTAATAGTGTGTCCGTGGAATCAAGGGGGAAATCCGAGGAATCACCCTCGATGGATTCCCACTCGATGTATCCGTCAAGGCGAACTCAGAGGAATCACCCTCGTTGGTCCACAGTTGAGGGGTTGCACGACAGAGTCATCATCGGAGGTGGTGGGAGAGGAATCACCCTCGATGTCCACATCCGATTAGCTACGCTACAGAGATATCATCAGAAGTGCGGTAAGACGTATCACCCTCGGCACTCGATAGTAACTCTGCAGAGTCGTACAACTAAGGGGGTGTGCGGTGATGTGTCGGTCTCAGCACATCGATCATACTGATCGAAACATCTGGAGACTAGGCATAGCAACACGAACAAGAATGAGGGGCCACTGATGGAACACTAACCAACATATACTAGGCATATAGGATAGCAGGTATGGTATCAACAGTAGCTTACAAAAACAGGCTATGCATCAGAATAAGAACTAACAGTAACAATAGCAAATTCTAATGCAAGCACGAGGGGGAAAGAAATAGGCGATATTGAAATAATCAAGGGGGTTTGCTTGCCTGGAAGCCATGCGGAAAAAGAGGGGTCGTCAGAGGTGTAGCAGTCCTTAGGGGTCACGTCGGTGCCGGAATCTACCGGAGAGAAGAGGGGGAGGAAATAGATAAATACACAGCATACAAATGCAACACAGAGCATGACATGCTAAAATGCAGTGCAGGGGTGACCTAATGCATCTCTAAATCATTTTAGTTATTTTATGATTTAAGTTGGAATTATTAGCCGGTAAATATGCACTATTCATCTACCGGAAACAGACGAAAAGTTACGGGTTCTCCTACGTAGAGGGTCCTGACATGAATGCAGATGACACGATCGGATTCGTTGGATTTTTCTGATCAACTTTCATGTAGAAAGTTTTTCCATCCGAGCTACAGATTAATTTCTACAAATTTCCGAAGATTTAAACAATATTCAGAAATTCCTGGAATTATTTATTTCGAAAATAATCCAGAAAACCTATTTGCACCCAGTGGTTGTCTAGACATAGAGGCTGACAAGTGGGCCAAGTCAACTGCTGACTCAGCAGTCAACATTGACTACGCTGACCAGTCAAACTGACAGGTGGGGCCCATTAGTCATACACACAGGCTAATTATTTAACTATCAGAGTTAATTAGTTAGGTGGGGCCCTACTGTCAGTGTCACTAACAGAGTATTAGTGCTAATTAAACATCTGACATGCGGGACCCACAATGCAGTGTCAGCGGTAAATAGTAAAAGCGTTGACCACGGTCAACATGGTCAACGAAGGCCAGGGGGCCCACTGGCAGCAACCCAGGGGTGGGCCCCAGGCCACGCCAGGTCAGCGGCGGCGCCGGAGAAGCTCTGGCGAGCCCTCCTGTGGAGGTTCTTCGCCGGCAAGGCTTAGGATTTGCGTATAGGGGCTCGTTTTGCGCGCGGTCAGGTGCTTTCGAACGGGCACACCGAGCCGCATCGAATGGTGGCAATGGCCGGAGCTGGGGGGCCCAGAAAAGACGCCGGTGGTGAGCAGAGGCGGCGGCGAGGTTTGGGCGAAGATGAAGTAGCCGCAACCGTGCGCTTTCGAGCTAACTAAAAGGCCAGGGGGGAACTACGCATGCGTGCGAGCTCGACGGACATCAGTGCGCGGGCGTTTGGTCACCGGAGCGTAGCCGGCGACGAGCTTAGCGGCACTGAGCTCGGCCGCGTCGGGAGCGATGGCTAGGGGGCGAAAGAGACAGCTAGAGGAGAGGGGAGATGAGCGAAAGCTCACCATGCGGCGCACGAAGGCCGTTGATAGGTTAGTAGCTGCCGGGGAGGTCGGAGACGCCGGTGGTCGCCGGTGGCCGAGGCGGAAGGGGACGGCTCGATCCCGGGGCTGCAGTGCTCCTCAGCTGCAGCGGCTTGCCGCAGGTGACAAGGACGAACGCGGCGAGGTGTCCGGACACGGCGGAGGGCAGCAGGGACGACGGTCGCCGCGGCGGAGCGAGACGAACGGTGGCGGCTGCGCTCGGGAGAGAAAGGGGAGAGCGAGCGAGCGAGGGTGAGAGGGAATGAAGGACTGGGGGCGTCCAGGGGGGAGGGAGGAGGCCCGGCCTTATCCTCTCGTCGCCACTGTGGCGGCAGGTGGCGAGGAACGGCCGGAGGAGCGAGCGGCGTCCATGGCGCGGGCGACACCGAGGCGGCAGCAGTTAAGAGGGGAGGTAAGTGGGTTGGGCCGGCTGGGCCTCAGGCCAGGCGCCAGGTAAGCCCCTGTTCTTTTCCATTTTTTCTGTTTTCTCTTTTGTTTAATAAACAGAGGCAGAAATGGAATTTTTAGGGCTACCAAAAGGCTTAGGAAAAATATGGAACTTGGCCCATTAATTCCTTTGCATTTTTAGGCACTGCCACAAAAGTTTGGAGGCAAACTGAATCCACATGGAATTTTCACAAATAAAATAGCATTTTAAAATGCTGAAATGGCACTAAATTAATTGCTATAGTCCAACTTTGCACTGAGGTGATGTTGTTTTCCTTAACATTCAAATGTTATGGAATTTTGGCTAAATGATGAACTATTTTGCAACAACTTTTGTGCAACTTCATTTTCATTTGCAAAAATGCATTTGAATTTAGAGAGGGAGTTTGAAATGAGATATGATTATACTGTGATCATTCCTTGCAAATCAAAATGACTTAGCATTAACATGGAGATCACTATAGCATGATTCTGGGGATGTTACACCTAGGCTGGGAATCATTGGTTCCCAAAGCGACCCGTTGCGCCGGCGCAGCCGTTGGCTGCCGTGAGCCGTCAAATGATGATCTGACGGTTGAGATCGCACACAACTAGAACAAAACCAGTGCCGAGCAGTTACCCCCTATGAACCTAATACGTCTCCAACGTATCTATTATTTTTGCTTGTTCCATGATATGATATTATCATTCTTGGATGTTTTTACTATCATTTTATACCTTTTTATATCACTTTTGGGGACTAACCTATTAACTTAGTGCCAAGTGCCAGTTCCTGTTTTCTGCCCTGTTTTTGTTTCGCGGGAAATCAATATCAGATAAGATCAAATCGTCCCGAAACTTTTTGGAGATTTTTTTCTGGAGATAAGGATCACCTGGAACTTGGAAGCTACGGAAGATGTTGGAGGGCTCCACACAACACCAGGGCGCGCCCCAGGGGGGGCGCGCCCAGGTGCTGTGTGGGCCCCTCCCTGCGCCAACCGACCTACTTCCAGCTCTATAAATTTCCAAATATTCCAGAAACCCTAGAGGAGTCCACGAAATACTTTTTCCGCCGCCGCAAGCCTTTGTTCTTGCCAGATCCCATCTGGAGTCCTTTTCCAGTACTCCGCCGGAGAGGGAACTCATCACGGAGGGGCTCTACATCATCCTTGCTGCCTCTCCGATGATCCGTGAGTAGTTCACCATAGACCTACGGGTCCGTAGGTAGTAGCTAGATGGCTCTCTCTCTCTCTCTCTCTTTCTATCTCAATACAACGGTCTCCATGATCTTCATGGAGATCCATTCGATGTAATGACTTTGTGCGGTGTGTTTGTTGAGATCCGATGAATTGTGAGTTTATGATCAGATCTATCCTTGTTTTATTTGAGTTCTTTGTTGATCTCTTTTATGCATGATTTAGTATAGCCTTGTATTTCTTCTCCGAAGTTTTGGTTTCGTTTGGCCAACTAGATTAGATCTTCTTGCAATGGGGAGAGGTGCTCGGTAATGGGTTCAATCTTGCGGTGTTCAGTCCTAGTGACAGAAGGGGAGTTGATATTAAGGATAACAAGTTGGGATGAATTCCAATATGCTTTTGTCTTGACTACATCACGTCATCGTTCTTAATGCATTACTTCATTCCTATGAACTTAATACACTAGATGCATGCTGGATAGCGGTCGATGTGTGAAGTAATAGTAGTAGATGCAGGCAGGAGTCGGTTTACTTGATTTGGATGTGATGCCTATATCATGATCATTGCCTTGGATAGCGTCATAATTATTTTCTTTTCTATCAATTGCTCAACAGTAATTTGTTTACCCACCGTATGCTATTTTCTTGAGAGAGATGCCACTAGTGAATCCAACGGCCCCCGGGTCTACTTTTATTATAAGATCTATCTCGTTTACTTATAAAAAAATACAAAAAATACTTGTTGCACTTTTTTATCTTTTATTTATTTATCAATCTATCAATCTATCATATACCATTTAATCTCGTTACTTGACCGCCGAGAGATTGATAACCTCTCGTTTGCGTTGGGTGCGAAGGTTTGGGTTTTGTGTGCAGGTGCTGTTTACGTGGTGTTGCTTGGTTCTCCTACTGGATTGATAACCTTGGTTTCTTAACTGAGGGAAATACTTACTCTACTGTGCTGCATCATCCTCTCCTCTTCGGGGATAAAAATCCAATGCAGTCTACAAGTAGCAGGAAGAATTTCTGGCGCCGTTGCCGGGGAGACATCATCAACATTACCAAGTACCTACACTCTCAACTCTCATCTTTGCATTTACTTTATTTGCCATTTGCCTCTCGTTTTCCTCTCCCTCACTTCTAAAAAAAATTTACAAAAATATTTGCCTTTTCTTTTGCCACTTTTCATTTGCCTCTTTCATTTGCCTTTTTCTTGTTTGCTATCTTTGCTTGTGTTGCCATGTGCCTTCTATTTGCTTGCATCTTTGCTTGCTAAAAGTTTATTGTTATGGATCCTCATCCACTTGCTAATCTTTTCAAAAGATCCGATCATGATGAACCAATTGCTAGTGATTTGAGTGCTCTTGATTATCTCTATGAAGTTTTGCTTTATAAAGTGACTCATGATAGCTCCTTGATTGAAAAGCATGATTTCAATGATGTTACTATAAATTCTATTAATGTCAATTATGCTATTGATGTGCAAAACCCCAAGCTTGGGGATGATGATTTTGTAATGTCCACTACTCATTGTAATGATCATGATTGGGGTGATGCTTCTTATGATCTTGAAAATTTATTTAAGCCTCATGATGATTATGTTGTTTTCAATACTATTGAAAGTGGGTTTGGGAGAGTGTCAACTTTAGTTGATGATAATCCCACTATTTTGGAAGAGTGTCAACTTTGCATTCATGTGGATCATATAGAGAATATGTTATGTGATGGCTATATTGTTGAATTTGAGTAGGATCCTACATGTAATTATTTTGAGAGAGGAAAATATGGTTGTAGAAATTTTCATATTACTAAATTACCTCTCTTCATGTGGAGATTGCTATTGTTTCTTTCTTCTTCCTTGCATATGCTAGATCTGGCTTGTCTTGCTAATTTGTTTTCCTATAAAATTCCTATGCATAGGAAGTATGTTAGACTTAAATATGTTTGTTACATGCTACATGATGCTCTCTTTGTCTTTCATTTACTATCTTTCATGTGAGCATCATTGAAATCTCAAGCCTATCTTGATGGCTATAACGATAGCGCTTGTTGGGAGGCAACCCAACGAATAAAATATTTTTTTTTCACTTTTTGTTTCTGTTCTTTTGATTTTCCTTTATTTTCTTCTGTCTTGAGTTGGCTTTTTATATTTTAATTAGTGTTTGTGCCAAGTAAGACCTTTGGGATGATGTGGATGCTTGTGAATGCAATTCTGTGAAAAACAGAAACTTTGACGCCCAGTCTAGGAATTTTATAAATTCATCAGAGCGTCAAACGTGTCTGAATTTTTTACAGCAGATTTCTATACAAATTGTCCACGAAGTCCTAATTTTTCAGAATTTTTGGAGTTACAGTAGTATGGCTTTTCGTCAGATTGCTACAGACTGTTCTGTTTTTGACAGATTCTGTTTTCGTTGCATTGTTTGCTTATTTTGATGGATCTATGGATTGTATCGGGTGGTGCAAGCCATGGGAAAGTTAGAATACAGTACCTATAATGCAATTATAAAATTTGAATGGGTTTTCAATAGTACTTATAGTAGTAATTTGCTTGGTTATACTAACGGATCTCATGAAGATTTTGTTGAGTTTTGTGTGATTGAAGTTTTCAAGTTTTGGGTGTGACGTCGATGGATGAAGGAATGAAGAGATGCAAAAGCCAAATCTTGGGGATGCCCAAGGCACCCCAAGGTAATATCTAAGGATACTCAAGCGTCTAAGCTTGGGGATGCCCCGGAAGGCATCCCCTCTTTCTTCTAACGACTATCGGTAGGACACTCGAGGCTATATTTTTATTCGTCACATGATATGTGTTTTGCTTGGAGCGTGTTGTATTATATGAGTCTTTGCTTATTAGTTTTTCACAATCATCACCTCTGAACACATTTGCTTGGGATGGCCTCACGTCATCATAATTTGTTAGAATTGCTTCTTGTGCTTCACTTAAATTTGTTAAGCTAGGCGGTTGCTCTAGTGCTTCACTTATATCTTTTTGAACACGGTAGTGCGAATGTTTTGAAGAAATTTGTTCTCATGCTTCACTTATATCTTTTTGAGAATGTTATTTGTTTTGAAGAAACTTGTTCTCATACTTCACTTATATCTTTTTGAGAATGTTAGAAAATTTTATAGAAACTTGTTCTCATGCTTCACTTATATCTTTTTGAGAATGTTAGAAAATTTTGAAGAAATTCACTCTCTTGCTTCACTTATATCTTTTTGAGAGTGTGAAAATAGTCTTGGTAATTAGTACAAGATATGATGTTTGGTCCCCTTGTGATGAATATTCAAGAGGGATAATGAAAACTAGCATACAAAAATTTTATGGGACATGAAAAACTTGATTCTTTGCAATAGTTTTGAGATATGTAGATGATGATATGTGGGTTATGTTAGTGAGTCAATTATGCTCTAGTATGAATATTGATGTTAAGTTTTATGATTCCCTATGCAAGCACATAAAGTCAATAGTTATGCAATGAAGTTATATCCTACTTGTGGTGTATTGTTTGGTGTTGGTCATGTTTTATGTATGCATGTGCATCATTATGGTTTCTTAGTTGGGCGCTTCTCAATCTTTTTGCTAGCCTTCACCTTGTACTAAGCGGGAATACTGCTTGTGCATCCATTATCCTTAAACCTTATTTTACCATTTGTGTCCACCATACCTACCTATATACGGTATTTCATTGCCGTCCTAAGTAAATTTGCATGTGCCATCTCTAAAATATTTCAAAATTAATTTCTCTTTTGTGTGCCCGTATCGCTCATGAAGCGGTGAGGGGTGGCCAATGATTTTCATGTTGGATATGTTATTCTCACGATGAGTGTTTATTCACTTGTCATTGCACGAGAGTATGGCGGTATTAGGGATGCCCAGTCCCGAATTGCAAAAATTACAAAAGAGAGAAAACTCTCGAAAAAATAAATAAACTCCTTCGGATGTGCGTGGAAAATAAGGGACAAAGTCTCAAAACCATGAAGCAAATGATGGGGAGCAAAACTTTTACTTTCTGTTTGGGAACCGCCTATGATGTATCCAATGTGAGAAGTGTTGGGAACCTTAAGTCGTTCTCGTTGACGAGAAAAGCATGCCACCCAAAATAAAATTTTCATCTCTTTTTAAAACTTGAGCTCTGGCACCTCTGTAAATCAATGTTTCCCTCTGCGAAGGGTCTTTCTATTTACTTTTATGTTGAGTCTCATCCTTCTCTTTAAAAGCACCAACAAGGGGGTCATGTGGTCATGTGTGTGCATGGAGTATGATTGATATTCGAGTGTGCATCATGAATGGATCAATGATTGAGCATAATGGGCTAGGGATAATTTGCTTTAGCGTTGTTATTTTGAAAGGCATGGTTGCTTGTTAGCATCACTTGAGTATTTATGTCTTCATGTCAAATATAGATTATTGCTTTGAATCATCTAAGTCCTCATGTCTATGCTATGAAAATAACTTGAAGTATGTTGGGTAGCATTCCACAATCAAAAATATGTTTTATCACTTTCCTACTCGAGGACGAGCAGGAGTTAAGCTTGGGGATGCTTGATACGTCTCCAACGTATCTATTATTTTTGCTTGTTCCATGCTATGATATTATCATTCTTGGATGTTTTTACTATCATTTTATACCTTTTTATATCATTTTTGGGGACTAACCTATTAACTTAGTGCCAAGTGCCAGTTCCTGTTTTCTGCCATGTTTTTGTTTCGCAGGAAATCAATATCAGATAAGATCAAATCGTCCCGAAACTTTTTGGAGATTTCTTTTTGGAGATAAGGATCACCTGGAACTTGGAAGCTACGGAAGAAGATGCTAGAGGGCTCCACACAACACCAGGGCGCGCCCCAGGGGGGAGCGCCCAGGTGCTGTGTGGGACCCTCCCTGCGCCAACCGACCTACTTCCAGCTCTATAAATTCCCAAATATTCCAGAAACCCTAGAGGAGTTCATGAAATACTTTTTCCGACGCCGCAAGCCTCTGTTCTTGCCAGATCCCATCTAGAGTCCTTTTCCGGTACTCCGCCGGAGGGGGAACTCATCACGGAGGGGCTCTACATCATACTTGCCGCCTCTTCGATGATCCGTGAGTAGTTCACCACAGACCTACGGGTCTGTAGGTAGTAGCTAGATGGCTCTCTCTCTCTCTCTCTTTGTATCTCAATACAACGGTCTCCATGATCTTCATGGAGATCCATTCGATGTAATGACTTTGTGCGGTGTGTTTGTTGAGATCTGATGAATTGTGAGTTTATGATCAGATCTATCCTTGTTTTATTTGAGTTCTTTGCTGATCTCTTTTATGCATGATTTAGTATAGCCTTGTATTTCTTCTCCGAAGTTTTGGTTTGGTTTGGCCAACTAGATTAGATCTTCTTGCAATGGGGAGAGGTGCTCGGTAATGGGTTCAATCTTGTGGTGTTCAGTCCTAGTGACAGAAGGGGAGTTGATACGCTTCTGTTGTTGCCATTAAGGATAACAAGTTGGGATGAATTCTTATATGCTTTTGTGTTGACTACATCATGTCATCGTTCTTAATGCATTACTTCGTTCCTATGAACTTAATACACTAGATGCATGCTGGATAGCGGTCAATGTGTGAAGTAATAGTAGTAGATGCAGGCAGGAGTCGGTCTAATTGATTTGGATGTGATGCCTATATCATGATCATTGCCTTGGATAGCGTCATAATTATTTGCTTTTCTATCAATTGCTCAACAGTAATTTGTTTACCCACCGTATGCTATTTTCTTGAGAGAGATGCCACTAGTGAATCCTACGGCCCCCGGGTCTACTTTTATTATAAGATCTATCTCGTTTACTTATACAAAAATACCAAAAATACTTGTTGCACTTTTTTATCTTTTATTTATTTATCAATCTATCAATCTATCATATACCGTTTAATCTCGTTACTTGACCACCGAGAGATTGACAACCTCTCGTTTGCGTTGGGTGCGAGAAACCCTAACCTAAACTACGAGGCACCGCACCTACGAGGACTAAAAAGCCCTAACCTAAACTACTAATCGGAGTGGAGGCACCGGGATTCCCCTCCCCGCCACCGGCTGCCGAAGCGGCATGCAGAGGGAAGGCGAATCCACGGGCTTGCCAGTGAAGCCTGGAGGGGAGAGTTTACCCTAGCCGCCAAGGGATAGGGGAGGGAGAAAGAAACCCTGGGTTCATCATAGTCCCTAACATGCTGGAAATAAAAAAATATGTCAAAATGTAGATCAATCGAACGAACAAATCAAAAGATCGTGACACATCTAGCTGTCTGCTACGTAGAATGTACCATAATTGTGGTAATTAGTTTCTTGGCAATTTGAGAGATAATCTATGATACTTAGTGTTAGAACGGATAAATATGTGGTGATAATATTAATATAATGGACGAATGAGAACATGTAGCCCTTCCATATATTATCTAGAGACAAAAAAGAATGGGCCCTCGCGTCGCCCCTTCCCCTGGGCGACAGGGGCGGCGACCCAGCCACCGCGCCTCCCAGCCCCCCTCCTCCTCCCCCTCGCCGTCGCCGGCGCCTCCGCGCGGGCCAAGCTCGTGTGGAGCCGGCGGCGGTGGGGCCTGTCCCTTTTGCGGCTGTGGGAGCATCTTTACGCGAGTAGGGGAGCTCCCGGCTGCTGTTGGCGGGCGGCGCGGCGTCGCTCGGCTCGTCGGCACGCTCGGTGGTGGTGGTGGTGGCAGGGGTCTGTGCCGGTTGGCTGCCTGCAGCGGGCGGCGATAGCCTCACGGGGGCTCGGGTGGGCCGGATCTGACGGCGCTTGATCTGCTCGTTTCGGCGGCGATTTGGCGGCTGGTTGGTCCCCGGGCTGCGGGCGGCTGCGGGATGTTGAGCGTATGGTGGCCGGGTGGCGAGTGGCGGCGGTGGCAGCGCGGTGCGACGTCGCTTGGCGCCGGTGGTGGTGGTGGAGGGCCCGATCTGGGCCGGATTTGGGCTGCGACCGAAACAGGATTTGGCAGGCGAGCTCCCTTTGCGGGGGCTCTTTGGTGGTTCCAGTTGCGGCGGTTGTGGCCTCGGTGACGGTGCGGCTGCGAGTCACTGTTGGTGCGGTTGTGCACGAGGGGCGTTCACGGCGAGGTGAGCCCGTCCTGGGCTTGCGTGTGCGTGTCCTGCTATGGTGGGGTGGTGCCGGCGTCGGCACGGATAGTCCTCCATGGTGCTGCGGTGGTCGCTTGCGTCCTTCTGATTCAATTGCTCATGGTTTCGCCGCTATTGAATACCAGCAGAGTTGTGGCTCGTCTCGCAGGTTCGCTGTGGCTTGGCTCCCTCCCCAGGGTCTGTAGAGGTGGTGAGGCGTTTGGCTCTGGGCGAAAGCTTGTTTCTTCGACGGGGTCGATGCCGACGACGATGACGCTTGTTGGTGTCATTCTCCTCCTTGGAGGCATTGTCGAAGAGTTCATCCTCACCACTGGGCCGTGACCGATCGGTGTCGGGAGCGGCGTTGGCGACTCTTGGAAAGGCCGGACCTCTCCTAGGTTTCGGTGGAGGGGGTGTGAATGGGTCTGGGTGAAAGCTTGTGGTCGACGGGGGTCGATGCCGACGACGGCGGCGTCTGTGGGCACCGCTTTTCCTTCTTGAAGGCGTTTTCAAAGATCTTGCTTACACCCCCTCCGGAGAGAGGTCATGTTCGGTGGAGGTGGTCTAATTGTGCTTTCGTCGGCGGTTGTTTTGTTTTATTTTTTCTTTATTTTTTTTGGTTATGGTTTTTGCCTAGTTTTTCTTATAAACTGGGTCACTCTGTATTAGTTTTCCTCTCTTAATGAAATCGGCAGAGCACCTGCCTTGCAAGTCAAAAATAATAATATATTATCTAGAGAACAACAATAAGAGATTTTCAGGTGACATCTGTCAGAATGCTCTTTTTGTGGTTACAAATGAAGATGATCTTGTGAACTTAATTGGAGCACACATACTGGTGTGTTTGTCCCGCGTCCCACTGTAGATTTCCGCACACTATAACACTGATCTCTTGTACTACGGCGTTTCCATGGCTCCACGACGTATATACAAGCGCTAAAGCGCGTCAGTGGGCGGGGTTTAGCTCCGATCGATTTTTCTGGTAATCCTGTGTGGTTTTCTTCTCTTCGCAGGGGGTTCTGCAATGCTGCTCCGTCAGTCTGATGTGATATCGAACCTAGCTTGTTCTGCCTCTGATAGTCTGGTGCCATGATGATATAAACCTTGATCTGCCTTGGATTGTGCTAGCGTGGCGAGTGTGATGGGGGCAGTGTGCGTGCGTGCGCGCTAATTATTCCAACATGCGCACAGCTAGCGAGGTACCAGTACTAGTGCTTAATTCTCCCCCATCGTCACAGGCTTACAGTACTGACATAGTATCCTCGCCGTGTTCCTTCGACCTTCCTGTTCAAAAAAGTGTTGCCCCGCGCCGCTGCTTTCAAAAAAGAAAAGAAAAAGTGTTGCCCCGCTTTATTTAGTATCCGAGTTTCCCTCTTTCCTCTCCCTCACACTCCTCTGCCCTACAGCAACCTCGACCGACGCGTTTCGTCCTCCTCCGGCCTCCGCTCCACTGGACCGGAGCCGGCGGATCCGGGCTCCAGATCGACCAAATCCTTGCTGGTGGGTGGCCACACCCACACCCACATGAATCCAGGCGTTTATCGGACTCCAGAATCCCATACGAGCTGTGTTGATCTGTTCTGATCCAGAGTGTTTGGTTTTGATTCGATGCAGGAATCAGGAGGCGGAGCCTGGCGCGGGAGGCCGGGATCGGGACGCGCGCGCGTGAATCAGGGCAACAGGCGATCCGACTTGCGGATCTGGCGCCTGTCCAGCGAGGGCTGTGACATGTTCTAGGATCCTCGTCGAGCTTCCCGCGGGTCGCTTCTCCCGACGCCATCGATCCACTGCGCCGAGGTCTGTCCGGAGGAGGAGATGGCCGAGGACGATGTCTCGTGGCTGCGGCCGCCAACAGGGCGCTCCCGCTCCATGTCCGACGAGGACGATGTCTTGCGGGTTCGGCGGCGGCCGACAGGGCGCTCCCGCTCCGTGGACAAGATAAACAGCCATGTGAGAGAACCGGGCACCACGGATCTCCGGGATAATTTCTATGGGCCACGTGAGACAAGTCTTGGGCTCATCGATGGTGTAGCATGCTCGGAAACCATATCACAGGATGAGAGTTCTTCAAAATCAGGCTATATCTATACAGATCTAAATGATTATGATGAGGATCAGGCATTTTATGAGGGATTATTTGAGGGATTATATGAGGATAACGATGAGGATCAGGGATTTTATGAGGGATTATTGGAGGAATTATATGAGGATGAGGGTGAGGGATTTGACGAGGATGAGGATGAGGATGAGATCACAAAGTTCATGAAGACTGAGGATCCTAGTATGTTGAAACCTCTAAAGTATGAGGATGAGGACGAGGAAAAGAGCTTGAGACCACACGACATACCACTCCAAGAATTAAAGGAGATCACAGATAACTTCTCCGACGAGCGAATACTTGGCCAAGGTGGTTTCGGTGTGGTATATAAGGTAAATCATTGATTACTACCCCAATGTTGTCTGTATTTCTTTTGTTTCAAACCTAAGTACACTTGATTCGAAACAGGGAGTGCTGCCAAATGGGAAAATGATTGCTGTGAAGAAGATGGTGCCATCACTTATGCCAAACAGCAAAAGCAATTCGAAAGCGAGGTGTACCATCTTATGTCACTCAAGCACCCCAATATAGTGCGATTTGTAGGCTACTGCTACGAAATAAAGAATGCAGTCTTAGAGTACAATGGAAAATACGTTTTTGCGGAGATGGCGGAAAAGTTACTTTGCTTTGAGTATATGCCCAAGGGAAGCCTTGATAAGTATATATCAGGTATGTCATTCAATATGGTATATTGTTTCTCCCTTTGAGGTTCTAGTTTCTGAGGTTTGAGCATCGCTCCGAAAATCTGTAATTTTTTCACATATACAAAAAGCCTGTCCTCCGGTGACTCCGTGGAGCCCGATCCACAGATCTGAGGATGCCCACGTACAAAATCTTGGAGCTGTTTTTTTTAGAGTACGATACGTGTGCTCATTATATCAAAACACCAGAGTACAGACACATACGCACACCAGACTCTTCCAGAACAGAGCTGGCCTAGGAACTTTTACAAAAACACCCCAAACAAAATTTGCAAAGAAACCCTGGATATTTTTGCTTTGAACCCTTGCATCCTTCTTCGTCTTCAACGTTGTTGAAGCCATCGCCCGAGACACGCCAAGAACTGGATGGGCCCCATCGCGGGAATTGCTTTTGTCGGCCTCATGTGTGGGCCGCCGAGGATGGCGGCGCCGTTCCCTCTGTGGAACGTCGGCCGGGGTAGCACCCCGGACCCTTCCAGCTCCAGATCCCTCCCGTCGCCGGAGACGAGGAGTGCCAATGGATCTGCACACCAGCTTCCACAAGCCCAGCTCCAGACCAAGTGCTTCTGGGAGATGCCGTCAAAGACGACATGGCCGGCCCTCACCGGCGTAGAGTTATTGGGAGAAAAACTAAAACTAATATACATATAAGCACGCACAGGATAAAGAGCTCAGCTCCCCGCCGCCTCACGGCGCTAGAACGGCCGTCGGAGGCGGAGGGGAGCGACGCACTTGCCGGCGAGACCTCCGACCAAATTAGTCGCCCACCAAATCGCCTCTCTCAACTTTAGCAGGGGAAAAGAAGCCCACTGTTGCCTCACCTAAGGGCATCTACAATGGCAGACGCTATATAAGAAGAAAAAACTCAGAAAATTGAAAAAGCATCCAAGCGCCTTTAGCTGGGGCTGTGCTTCGCGGGCCGGCCCAGAAGCACGCGTGCCCGGCCCGGCCAGTCACGCGGCTAAACGGGCCATGCCAGGCCCGCGGCAGTGCCTGGTTTGCGAGGCGAGCCACGCGTGCCGGCATGGCACGGCCTTTTTTTCTGAATTTTTTTAAGTTTTGAACAGCCCAAAAGGTCCAAAATAGGCTCAAAACAGCCCAAAAGGACGAATGTCACGCAGGCCGGTCGGCACACATGGCGTGCCGGGCCGGCTTGTTTAGCTCATGTGCTGTGTCTGGGCCTCGAGGCGAGGCACGCATGCCGGCCCGGCACGGCCCGCCTTATATACCGTCCGCCGCGGGCCATGCCATGTCCTGCTAGGCACGTTTAAGGATAGGCCGAGCCGTGCCAGCCCAGATGGCTAGGTCTGCAAGCGCCCTACATTCCAGCCCAGATGGCCAGGTCTGCAAGCGCCCTACATTCCAGCGCTAGACGCTAACTAGAGGGATACGCGCGCTTACGCTGCGCCGTTCTTCAGTCGATGAATTTTTCTTTTTTCCTTTTTAGTTTGTTGTTTTGGTGGGTTTTTTATTATATTTTTTTGGTAATCGTGTGAGGAGGCGGTTGAGCTTTGTTAATGGTAGCAGACCCATCGTTGATCCCGTTGGCCAACACAGTATGTCTATGTCCCTCATATAAAAATATGTCTTCATGTAAACATAACAATCCCAAGAGCAACTTAAGAAATCTATGGCACACAGGATAGACATCCATCTAGGAGTCAGGACCATGAAAAGACCAAACAGGTTAGCACCCAGCTCTACAAGAGATGAGATCTTCAACATTCTTGCAGAGAGGAGCATGGTAGATTCAGCTGATGCTGGCTACAACGTTGTTGCAATGGGCAACACATCAGGTCGTCTTCCCACTTTCTCCGTGGACAAATACAAAGCCCTCAATCTGCAGAGTGCCAAGAGCAACACGGAACTGCATAAAAAAAATTAGGAATGTATTAGCATGTATGTCAGGCCACCAAATCAGGCGAGCAGAAAAGAAAATTGACTTGTCACTTACATCATGCTTATGAACTTCCATGGAGCTATGTTTCCTCACATCTTCCAGCAACTATGCGGTGATGAGGAACAACACTAGGATTAGGACAAGGGGCATGGTATCAGGGCACACAACATGAACGGAAAGGTAAGGTTTCTTTACCTCAGCCATACGCATCGAGGGCCCTCCAAGCTGCATTTTCTCCATGACAAGGTCTCGGATACCCGCAACAAGATTGTCACGTCTCTGCCTTTCACTTGCAGATACCCCAGTCATGATTAGATCCATATTAATTGTCCCTTTTGTGATTGGAAATAATAATATCAGGACTACAAACTAATGAAACAAGAAAAAAATATGTATAACAAGGTAAAGCAGGCCTAACTGACCTGTTGCATGATCTGTTTCAGATTGCTGCATGGCGACTTCAAGAAGCCTAAAGGCTTCTGTTACATCTCGTACTATGACCTACCGATCCACGAGGTCAAAAGTTTCAGTCTTCGAAACAGAACACAATGAAGATAGTATGAAGCGCACAAAAAGAAAAACACAAAGCAAAGAAACCAAAAAGAACATACCAACATCAGCCGAAGGAACCACTTGCACAACCGGAGCAGGAGGAAAAACCACACCCGAAGCACCGTCCAATCCCCTCATATCAACATTGGCACAGCAACATAAACACAACATACACTTGATTAAAACATCTACAAAACAGCAACTCAAACCTGCACACGTCAAAACAAATTCCAACAACTTCCATTTCAAGAAATTCAAAAACCAACAAATATGAAGTTAAGAAATCAACTTTCCTAACTGATTAAACGAACAAAACAATCCAAATAAAACACAGAACATAGAACCCCAAAGACTGGCCCTAACATATAAATATGGTATGAAATAAAAACACACCCAGAACATATCATTACTTAAAGATGATTAAGTAAAGAACATTTTTCTCCATTCCCTCCTAGATAAAGTTAAATTAGTAAGAATAGTTTTATTTAGCAATAACCACAACCAAATCTTGTTTTAGTAGTGATAAAAAGAACAATATCTAGTTATCGGCATAAGTAGATAACTCCATGTAACAGGGATGGAGCTCCCATGTAAGCATAGGGGTCAATTGACCCAATGAAATTAGGTAATCCTTCATTAGTTTAGTATTAATTAATTTCCATTTATAGAAGATGACCCCACCGTCATAGACATGACCCCATCAAACTTTTTTTCTAGCTTCGTCCCTGTCATGTAAAATGAGGTTACATGATTTTTTTGTCGCATCACACAAGCTCCTTAACTGTAAGTTAGATTACATGTACCAACAAATTCAAACATAAAAGTGTTGTCATTCTATTGGTGCATTTATGTCCACCGTACAGGGCATAAACCTTCTTACATTGCTGCACTCTATCAAATAAAAATGATACAACATAGACATCAGATCAGATTGAAATGGAAACATTTTGTGATTTGGATAAGCACGCAACAACTGCAATATTTCTCCTTGAAATCTAAATACATGTCTAAACTTATTTCATCCTTTTTTTAGTAAAAAACTGTGAAAAATGTAACCCAAAATTTCATGCAGCTAAGAAATTGAGAGATAGCTCAACTTTCATAATCTAAAAATGCATGGCTAATTATCAATTATGATGTACAGTACAAATGCAGAAGTTGTAAAATTAATTAATTATGCTGAAGCTCATGGCAAACAAATAATGCCCTGGTGATGGTTGTATGAAATGGTCAAGAGAGAATCTACAGAGCAATACAATTGTGCAAGAAATTAGCACCACAAACTAATACTCCAGACTTGCATAGCATCACACCAATCTCAAATCATTCGTGAGAAATCAAACAAACTGTACACCGGAAGGGAGGCTGAAGCCATACCCATCGACCACTCGAGAAGGATAACAAATAAATCACCTCTTCAAGAGTCTCTTTCCTGCAAGGCTGCAACTCCAAAAGCATTTCCTGTTGCGTGAAGGTAGTAGTATGTCTTATTTCTCCTGCTTGGTCAGAAGCAAGCGAGGAAGGGGGCCTTAATACCTTGGTACCTATAGAATGAACCTCAGCGGCTGGCCCCAGCGCGAGCGCCATGGCGGTGGACAAAACATGCCTGGCAACGGGAAGAAAGATAGTCACGCCGGCGCCGGCTCAAATCGGCGAGGCGGCCGAGAGCTCGATGGGGCGGCCGGTTGCCTCTAGGTTGTCGCTTTTTTAATTGAGAGAGAAACAGAAACAAAACAACAAATTTCCTCTGGATGTTTTCAGTTGTACGATTTTTTTTCAAGTTTTATTGTCTGTTTATGCACATACATATAGGAAGACAACATTCAAAATGGGAGTGGCAGTAGAAGCCATGAGCAAAGAACTGCTGGAATGTAAAGGCAAGCTGATTGTAAAAACACCAACGACCATTAACACTGTATCTTACATAACCATTTTTAGACTATTTGGAAATTTGGAATATCTATCAAGACTCCAAATAAGCTATTAGACTACTACATGGTCTATATGTTTTTTACTGGATATGATCCTAGCCCGTGGCGGACCCAGAAAAAATGCGCGCCCCAGGCCGTCCCAGGCGACCTTCGCGTCCTGTAGCTACAGTACGTGACTGTATCTACAGTCAACGAAGAAACCTTCCTCTACGCCCCAGGCAGCCGCCCGGGCTGCCTGGGGCCTGAAACCGCCTCTGATCCTAGCCAATGACAGGAATGAAGGTAAGATACTATATTTCTTTAATCTGCGAGGGCATTCTTTCTACATAAACTTCCCCTTTTAGCACCTGCCCTTTAATCCTGAATTTTGAAAGTTTAACTGAATCAGAGTATTAATAAGATTATCTTATCACTACAAAAATTATTAGTCCATGAACTGTACCAAAATAAAAGAGTAAAATCCAATAAACAGTGATAGGAGGTAAATACACTTTACTTCACTTGCACTAATGTCCAGATGTAGTAGTACGGTTTAAGTTTAATGTTTGTGGTCATACACATCTTCAATAACATAGGGGGCGACCACTACTTTGTTCATTTTTAAACTCCATATTGCTTAACCTGACAACACAGAACAAATGAGTCTAGAATCATCTTGTCATGTGTGCATGGATAATTGCAGATATAAGAACTATCCTGTAAGTTACTGTAAAACAAGCTTTGTTAATTTTTGTATTGCATATTGTTCTACCTGACCACACAGAACAAATGAGGCTAGAAGCACAATATCATCTGTGCATAAATAACCACAGATATAAGGCAATACATTATAAGTTACTGTAAAATAATCCCACATCCATATTTATTCAAAAAAAAAAAAGCTAACAACTTGCCATATATGAAAGAATGAAAGTCTAGGATTAATGCCGGGTGCTAAATTTCTTAGACAAACATCAAGCGAGGGTTGGCTCGGTTCAGGTGTGGTAGGCACAGTACAACTATGATGCAGCAAGTTCTGAGGCTCGATAGAGATCCCAGACTAAACATTGCTTATGCAACTCATTCATCTAGTTGGGCAGCAGTCGCTTCATAATGCAGCAGGCACATCATTTCTTTTAGTTTTGTAAGAGCCTCTTTGATTCGCAGGATTGTAAAAACGCATCAATAGGAAAAACACAGAATTGGATGCCGCGCCCATTCAAACCTACAGCCAACAAAACAAGCAACTCTGAATTAAAAGATTAGCATAGCCTCCTCTATGAACTCGTAATGCAGGCACAGCGTAAAAAAAACTATTTCCCTAGTTAAATGATCCTCCTCTCCTGAAAGTGCGGGCACAAGATAAAAACAGATTTATATAAACTCGTACATGTTTTTTTTTTGCAAGTTAACAGTTGGGATTGAGATATTTCTATAAGGACCATTGAAATATTGCCATACGTAATTTATTCAACCTCACATCTGACAACAATCTCACTGCTGGATCACAAAACAATCTCACACCTCAACATTTTTTTATCATCTATCATCTATGTAACCAACAAAGTGACAGCAAACAATCTTGAGCAGAGGCCGGTGGCGAGAAAGATCGTGAATAGATGAGAGCCTCACCTAAAAGAAGAGCAACATGAGGGGTTGGTCAGACCAGCTAGGTGCTTGACAACACCTGAACAGAGGAGAGCTGCTTCTCTGCTCCTGCTCGGTGCTCGGCAGCACAAGGGGGCTGCTGCTCCGCGCCTGCGAGGGGTGGAGGGGAACAGCAGGGGCAAAAGGGAACGACGATGGCAGCGGGAGGAGCTCCAGCTCCTGCTCGGGCTACGGCGGAGCGGAAAGGCGGGGGCTAGAAAGGCTACCCTCCGTCCATGTCTTGGCGGCGAAGGGACGGGGGAGGGAGGCGGTGGCGGCTGGACTGGTCTTGGCGTGGGCGCCGCCACCGCCGCTACCTTAGGCAGTAGCGCCATGGTGTGCGGCCATTTTCCTGTGAGGAGCGGGCCGCGGGGGTCGTGTGTGGGCTAGGGGTGTGTGAGGGAGGTCCTGACCGGCGGCCTGAGGAAATTCCTGGTCGTGCTCGCAGTGGCGGACCTAGCCCACTGGGCCAGGGTGGGCCAACAGTGCAACTGTACATATAATTTTATTTTTTATTTTATTTTTTAGCTTTTTTCCCTATGGTATAAAGCTCATTTTCCAATCTCAGGGTGGGCCGTGTCCACCCTCTACCTCCGCCACACTGCTCGCGGGTACCGGTGGGCGGCGGCTGACCACCGGAAACCCTAGCCGCCTCTGCCCGGGTGAAGGAGGAACGAACGCAAGGCCGCGTGAATAGGTGTGACCGTCGCAATCTCGCTCTGACCGGAGGGATCCACCTCGCTTTCTCACGCTGACCTGTGGGGTCCATACGCCACCCAAACCCTCGATGCACCACAGCCCAGTAATTCCTGGGAGCTTAGTAACTGTACTGATTACGGATGCTATAATTAGACAAGCAGGTGTTGATGTGTCCAACGCAAAAGTAGCAGCCGCTCGGTAGTCGTCAGTCAATTTCAATTGCAAAGGGACCTTTGCAGCTGGCGCCCGCTGCAAACATGATTACTTCGTACGGAGAGGAAGGACCAAGCGACCGATGCCTGTTTGTGCACCGATGCCACACTTGACCCATGGATTCGGCCGCGCAACTGCTAATCGGATAGGAAATTATTCCTAGCGCCTCCACTAGCGTCCAGAGCATTGGAGTGAGCTGTACCGGTTCGGGAACGGGACCCAGCGCCTCGTCTCGTCGATTCCCCAACCCCATTCTCACGCCTCCGCCCTAGCTGCCGCCAGCAGCCCGCCTCCTGGCGCCACCGCTTAGCCGCCCGTCTCGTCGAGCTCCTCCACCATCGGCGACTCTAGCCCGTCTCGCCGAGGTCCTCCGAGCAGCCTTCGCCTCCAGCCCTGCTCGCCGTGGTCCTCCGAGCAGCCTTCGCCTCCGGCCGTGGTCGCTTCCAACCGTCGCGTGCAGCCCGTGTCGCCGAGCAGCCGCTATGGTCTTCTTCCAGTCGTCGCCTCTTTTTTTTTTTTTTTTGATGGCTCCAGTCGTTGCCTTCTTCTTCTCGAAATCACTAAGGGCATGTACAATTGTGACATATGGATACAGCTGCCTCACGAGAAAAAGTAGGTTGAGGCATCTATATTGATTTTTTTCTCCCAACGCAAGTTACTACTAGTGGGTCTCATCAACGAATAGAAAATAGACTCCCAGTACACATGCATCCCTACTCTCCACTTCAACTTTTTCAGCTTTACGCATCGGACCACACTTTCTCTCCTTAAGCACCCGCCTCCCGCCGAGGATCCCGCTACACCATTCAAACCTACTTTTCCTAACATCCGATCCTACATGGCCTGCGGGGCATCACCCTAGGGCTATGCATTGGCCACGCCCTAATTGAGGAGTACTCCTTCCAAAGATCACTTCCACCTCCCCAGGTTGCGACAAGTGACGCGCTGCATGTGCGCCATTTGTCGCAACCTGGGAGTTTTCTCTTTTTTCGTAGATCCGTTTATTCAAAACGTTTTATGTCTTAAACCATGCATCTAAATCTCGAACCGTTTTCATTGTTGGATTCCTCGCGTCGAGATCTTCAAAACTAGATCCCATGTTGATAGGTTTTGACGAACTTTTTTTTCACGAAAAAAACTGGACCAAAAAACCACACTAGGAGCACTTTTTTTCCCTTTCCGAAAGCCGTTTCCGAGAGACACGGCCGTGCCTCTCGCGGAAGCAAATCCGTGCCTCTTGCGGAAGCAAAACCGTGCTTCTCGCGGAAGGAAAAAAACACGTTTTTTTTTCCGTTTTCGAGAGGCACGGCTGTGCCTCTCGCGGAAGCCCAAAAAAAACGCGTTTTTTCACGCAAATTTTTTTTTCTATTTTTTTTGTTGAAAAGCTAAGAAAGACCGGTAGAAAACCAAAAAGCCCAAAAAAAAGAAAAAAACTTTTAAAAAGCCGAAAACGCGTGCGGAAAAATAAAAAAAAATCCGGAGGGAGCGTCCAGAGCGCGACACGTGGCAGCGGCTGAGAGCGCGCCAAGTGGTGCGCTCTCAGCCCACCCCAAGTGACCCTTGGGGAGGCTGAGCGCTCCTCAATTAATTGTTCTCCCTTCTTCTACCCTGACAGTGAGGAATTCCCCTCTGTACCAAACTGGGCTCGCCCATGTCCAACCTTGCCACCCGAACGGGCCAATGCCTCCAAATTGGGCTGCCAACCCATGGGTGTCGATCGGGAGCAGAGTATTCCTGCCGAACGCATTGTACCTCGCGGGATAAGCCGGAATCGGAGTGACGGATCGGGAGTTGAGGATTCGATGGTTTCGGAGGGCGTCCGAATGGGGCCTAAGTGTTACAACGGATAAATATGTGCTGCTCATATCAATCTATAACAACAAACGACAACATAGAGTAGAATTTTGTAGACCTTTCATACATGGATATACAATCTAGAGAGCAACCATAATAGATTTTCACGTAACATCTGTCGAATGCTTTCCTTTTGGTTGCAAATGCAGATGAATCTTCTGGACTTGATTGGAGCACACGTTATAAAATTATCGAGGGGATTTGCTATGGTTTACATCACCTTCACGAGCAAATTGATAAGCCTATTATTCACCTGGACCTAAAACCTGCCAACATATTGCTCAATGACAGTTTGGTACCAAAAATTACAGACTTTGGTATGTCAAGACTACTTGGTCAACAACAAACTATTTGCACCTCATCACGTACTGGAACATTGTGAGTTATTACCACTTTTTAATTCCTTACATTTTAGTCGTAAACAAGATGTGTTTTCTTTACGGTCACTTTAACACTTCAAATTTGTATTCGTGCTGTGATGCAGTGGTTACATGGCACCAGAACTTTTACATGGAGGTATAATTACACCAAAGTTAGACATATTCAGTTTGGGTGTAATAATCATAGAGGTAGTAACGGGACACAGGGACTACCCGGATGTTACTGGAACACCTCCAGATGACTTTATCGAGCTTGTAAGGAAATTTTGTCTCGCATTTCAAAATGGAGGTCTTTGTTTCACAATCACGATGTTGCATTTTATCTTTTGCACACTAACATTCTAGATGTTTGTTCTGAATCTGCAGACTCTTAGAAAATGGAGAAATATGTTACAGGGATCACCGGGGTATGGATCCCTCGAAACGGACTGCGAACTAATAAAGAGATGCCTCCAGGTAGGTCTACTCTGCGTGAATTCTGACCACACAAAGAGGCCTCCGATAGCAAAGGTTATTAGCATGCTCCAAGGATTAGAAAACATCGACTGGGATTTTAGCATTCTATTTCAACAGATGTGCATCTAGTATCTATTGCCTTCAAATGTAGTGCAGAGCCGACGCAGATGCATCGACATTGTATTTTGACATCTGCGTATCTAGTATCCTAGGAGATTGCATTCGTATGTAATGTGGTGAGCCGACCCTTGTTGAGGTAGTAGAGGGCTAAGAAAAGGCTCACGGTCGATTCGTGTGTTTTTGCAAGCTGCAAGTGTCCCTGAAATGCTTCATCATGCAATCCAGCCAGCCTGGTGAGTGAATGTTGTCCGGTCACTGAATAATTTGATCGCAAGTGTGATGAATCGTTTGGAACCTGAATGTGTACACAAATGTGTTCTACTGAACCTGAAACAAATGGTGGAGGGATGAACTTCCCTGTTCCTCTTCCCCTCCGGACGCTAGCTGTGACAGACAACGACCGACCGGACCCCCCTCTCCGGCGAGCACTCCTATCCTAGGCCACCCAAGTCTCCTCCGGCCGGTCACAGCCGTCGTCGTCGTCCTCCGGCCCCGGTCCATCCGCTCTGCTGCCACTGCCGCATCCGGATTCTGGTGACCAAATCTAACCTGCCATTATTTTTCCCCGTTGATCTTTTCCTTGCTCCTCTAATAGTCTAATCCGTATTTTTTTCTCTCCTCTCCGCTCCACCCAGTTTAATTAACTATTAGTGCGGATCAGTAAACTTGCTGCTGAATCGGCGGAGCGAGAAGGAGTGGCAGTCCCTTATTTTTCCAAGAGAAAATTAGATCTGCAGGTGCCGTACCTTCTTCACTCACTCCTTCAGCTCTAGCTCCAACCGTACCAGGGAATTTAGCTTCCATTTGGTGTGACTGTTTAGTTTCAGCGTTCGATCCTCCTCAAGAAGTCCTCTGTCTCTGACGTGCGCGGAGCTCGCCCTGTCATTTTAGCACACTGGGCGACGTCATGGCTCCACGTATACAGCGCGCCAGCGGGTGGGATTTAGGTCGGATTATCGCGTAATGCTTGACCGGTTCGACCAACACGTAATTCTGTGCGGGTTAAAAACAGTTGGGGCTCTGCAATGCAATGTTATGCTCTGCTGCTCCTAGTCTGATACGATGATACTGAACCTTGTTCTGCCTTTTGATTGTGCTTGTGCTGGACTGCTTTTTTTTTTCTTTTTTTTGAGAAGGTACCTGCTCATATCATTAAGGAAAAGGATTACAAACACACACCGCAGCAGACACCCTGGAAACGTCGAGACGGGACAGCTGTCCAGAAACAAAAGCAGAAAGCACCTCAAGAAAATAAAAAGTACAAGCAAGCCCGTGAAGGTCCCTCTACTCCTCTGTAACGTAGGCCACCGCCCCTCACCAGCGTCACCCAGCGCCCGCCGGAAGGGGAAAAGGCGCACGCCCAGCACACCTAGAACCAGAGGCGCACCATCGCCATCACTGGGCTTTTGATTGTGCTTGTGCTGGACTGCTCTGCTCTGCTCTTGTGGTGAATGTTTTTTTTTTTGAAAGATCCAGCAAATTGCTGGCTTGATTCAGATTTAGCAGGAAGCAACGGAAGAATAACATGGGGTGGATTCGAAGATCAAAGAAAGGAAAAAAAATGAAACATCAGCCCTATTGGCTGCAGAACAACACTACACTCATGGTGGAACGCCATCCACCCGCGACAAGACAACGCAGCTCCGATTCTGATGAAGAACTGCGAAGGAGAACTACACAAGCTGGCGCCGCGAAAGATCACTGAACGGACCTTCCTGAGATCCGTTAGTATAACCAAAGAATATTACTACTATAAGTACTGTTGAAAACCCATTCAAATTTTATAATTGCATTATAGGTACTGTATTCTCACTTTCCCATGGCTTGCACCCCCCGATACAATCCATAGATCCATCAAAATAAGCAAACAATGCAACGAAAACAGAATCTGTCAAAAACAGAACAGTCTGTAGCAATCTGTCGAAAAGCCATACTACTGTAACTCCAAAAATTCTGAACAATTAGGACTTAGTGGACAATTTGTATATCAATCTTCTGTAAAAAATTCAGATGCATTCGACGCTCTGATGAATTTTAAAAATTCCTGGACTGGGCGTCAAAGTTTCTGTTTTTCACAGAATTGCATTCACAAGCATCCACATCATCCCAAAGGTCTTACTTGGCACAAATACTAATTAAAATATAACAACCAATTTCAAAACAGAGGCAAATAAAGGAAAATAAAAAGAACAGAAGCAAAAAGCAAAAATTTATTTTATTCGTTGGGTTGCCTCCCAACAAGCGCTATCGTTTTACGCCCCTAGCTAGGCATAACGCAACACATCAAGTGTTGTCATCTTTGGATTTGGCTATTTTATTAAGGCTTTGTTCAAATCCGGGAGGCTCTTTACGCTTCCCATTTTCAGAGGAAGAAACCATTCTAAGATCCAAAATATCCAACCATTTATTGCAAAGAGTAAGCAAAGTATTTGTGCGGTTGATATTCCCACAAATATGTTTAAGAGGTTCATGGGACTTGTGTAATTCAACCAAGCTTTTCTGCAAATCACCCAATTTGTCCAAAATTTGGGACCCCTCTTTAGTGAAGATAAAATCCTTTTGCAAAGGGGGAGTCCCCAACATATCCACTATTAGTTCATAAGCGGTGTTGGCCTCATTTTCAACAAAGTTCCCTTTTGCGGCAAAATCCAAGAGTTGTCTATGATGTAAAGCCAAACCAACATAAAAGGTACGAGTCAAAAAATTTAGATCTCCTTTTATGGAACATATACGAAAAGATTCCAACAACCTATACCAAGCATCTTTAAGATTTTCTCCATGTTTCTGTTTGAAGTAAACAACTTCAAAGTCTGGTGACAAAGGAGGGACAGAAGAGCCGGCCATAATGATAAACACAAAAACAGCGAGAGCAAAAGAGGCAAATAAAAGTGGCAAAAGAAAAGGCAAATATTTGTGAAGTGGGGGAGAGGAAAACGAGAGGCAAATGGCAAATAAAGTAAATGCAAAGATGAGAGTTGAGAGTGTAGGTACTTGGTAATGTTGATGATGTCTCCCCGGCAACGGCGCCAGAAATTCTTCCTGCTACTTGCAACTGCGTTGGATTTTTATCCCCGAAGAGGAGAGAATGATGCAGCACAGTAGAGTAAGTATTTCCCTCAGTTAAGAAACCAAGGTTATCAATCCAGTAGGAGAACCAAGCAACACCACGTAAACAGCACCTGCACACAAAACCCAAACCTTCACACCCAACACAAACGAGAGGTTGTCAATCTCTCGGCGGTCAAGTAACGAGATTAAATGGTATATGATAGATTGATAGATTGATAAATAAATAAAAGATAAAAAAGTGCAGCAAGTATTTTTGGTATTTTTGTATAAGTAAACAAGATAGATCTTATAATAAAAGTAGACCCGGGGGCCGTAGGATTCACTAGTGGCATCTCTCTCAAGAAAATAGCATACGGTGGGTAAACAAATTACTGTTGAGCAATTGATAGAAGAGCAAATAATTATGATGCTATCCAAGGCAATGATCATGATATAGGCATCACATCCAAATCAAGTAGACCGACTCCTGCCTGCATCTACTACTATTACTTCACACATCGACCGCTATCCAGCATGCATCTAGTGTATTAAGTTCATAGGAACGAAGTAATGCATTAAGAACGATGACATGATGTAGTCAAGATAAAAGCATATAAGAATTCATCCCAACTTGTTATCCTTAATGGCAACAACACAAGCGTATCAACTCCCCTTCTGTCACTAGGACTGAACACCGCAAGATTGAACCCATTACCGAGCACCTCTTCCCATTGCAAGAAGATCTAATCTAGTTGGCCAAACCAAACCAAAACTTCGGAGAAGAAATACAAGGCTATACTAAATCATGCATAAAAGAGATCAGCAAAGAACTCAAATAAAACAAGGATAGATCTGATCATAAACTCACAATTCATCGGATCTCAACAAACACACCGCACAAAGTCATTACATCGAATGGATCTCCATGAAGATCATGGAGACCGTTGTATTGAGATACAAAGAGAGAGAGAGAGAGCCATCAAGCTACTACCTACGGACCCGTAGGTCTGTGGTGAACTACTCACGGATCATCAGAGTGGCGGCAAGGATGATGTAGAGCCCCTCCGTGATGAGTTCCCCCTCCGGCAGAGTACCGGAAAAGGCCTCCAGATGAGATCTGGAGAGAACAGAGGCTTGCGTCGGCGGAAAAAGTATTTCGTGGGCTCCTCTAGGGTTTTTGGAATATTTGGGAATTTATAGAGGTGGAAGTAGGTCGGTTGGCGCAGGGAGGGGCCCACACAGCACCTGGGCGCCCCCCCTGGGGCGCGCCCTGGTGTTGTGTGGAGCCCTCCAGAACCTTCTTCCGTAGCTTCCAACTTCCAGGTGATCCTTATCTCCAGAAAAAAAATCTCCAAAAATTTTCGGGACGATTTGATCTTATCTGATATTGATTTCCTGCGAAACAAAATCAGGGCAGAAAACAGGAACTGGCACTTGGCACTAAGTTAATAGGTTAGTCCCCAAAAATGATATAAAAAGGTATAAAATGTTAATAAAAACATCCACGAATGATAATATCATAGCATGGAACAAGAAAAAATAATAGATATGTTGGAGACGTATCAGTATCCAGTTCTAGTTGTAGTAGATCGGGATAATCTCTGAGCGTCCGTAACCGTGGATATGGCTATTCGAATAGATCAAGTTCTTCCCTGCAGGAGTGCACCAATGTACCCAACACGCTCGATTAACTCCGGCCGGACACAATTTTATCGGGTCATGCCTGGCCTCGGCTAATCGACACACCGCAGCCCTTCCTAGGCTCAACAGAGAGGTCAGCACGCCGGTCTACATCCTAAGCGCTCAGGGGTCCGGGCCCATCGCCCTTTGCACTCCTGCGCGTTGCGCGACTGGCCGGTGAGCAGACCTAGCCCCCTTAATACAAGCGCGGGCTTTCCCAGTCCATCCCGGCAATCAGCCCGCATCTCTCAACTGCGATGTCTGAAGAGCTTTCGGAAGAAACATATGATGCCGAGTGCCCATACTTATTCCCGCGTGGTGGTCAGTGCGAAAAAGGCCAAAGGCCTAATCAGATCACATATCCAAATCCATTAGTGCGTTGCGAGCTCGCGGTAACGATCAGTGCTCCACAATCTGTGGTCCCGTCGCCCCGTCTCGAGGACTTGCAACAAGGGCTAAGACTGCCCGGCTGCGCCTCGTAATTATCTCGCGGGTACCCTCCAGGTCAACCCGACTCTCAAGAGACTGTCGGGAACTCAGGTCCACCTCTACCGGGGTGGTACCGCCTGTCCCTACAGTCTCGCAGCAACAGTAAAGTAAAGGTAGCAACAGGTAGCAGTAATAGTGTGTCCGTGGAATCAAGGGGGAAATCCGAGGAATCACCCTCGATGGATTCCCACTCGATGTATCCGTCAAGGCGAACTCAGAGGAATCACCCTCGTTGGTCCACAGTTGAGGGGTTGCACGACAGAGTCATCATCGGAGGTGGTGGGAGAGGAATCACCCTCGATGTCCACATCCGATTAGCTACGCTACAGAGATATCATCAGAAGTGCGGTAAGACGTATCACCCTCGGCACTCGATAGTAACTCTGCAGAGTCGTACAACTAAGGGGGTGTGCGGTGATGTGTCGGTCTCAGCACATCGATCATACTGATCGAAACATCTGGAGACTAGGCATAGCAACACGAACAAGAATGAGGGGCCACTGATGGAACACTAACCAACATATACTAGGCATATAGGATAGCAGGTATGGTATCAACAGTAGCTTACAAAAACAGGCTATGCATCAGAATAAGAACTAACAGTAACAATAGCAAATTCTAATGCAAGCACGAGGGGGAAAGAAATAGGCGATATTGAAATAATCAAGGGGGTTTGCTTGCCTGGAAGCCATGCGGAAAAAGAGGGGTCGTCAGAGGTGTAGCAGTCCTTAGGGGTCACGTCGGTGCCGGAATCTACCGGAGAGAAGAGGGGGAGGAAATAGATAAATACACAGCATACAAATGCAACACAGAGCATGACATGCTAAAATGCAGTGCAGGGGTGACCTAATGCATCTCTAAATCATTTTAGTTATTTTATGATTTAAGTTGGAATTATTAGCCGGTAAATATGCACTATTCATCTGCCGGAAACAGACGAAAAGTTACGGGTTCTCCTACGTAGAGGGTCCTGACATGAATGCAGATGACACGATCGGATTCGTTGGATTTTTCTGATCAACTTTCATGTAGAAAGTTTTTCCATACGAGCTACAGATTAATTTCTACAAATTTCCGAAAATTTAAACAATATTCAGAAATTCCTGGAATTATTTATTTCGAAAATAATCCAGAAAACCTATTTGCACCCAGTGGTTGTCTAGACATAGAGGCTGACAAGTGGGCCAAGTCAACTGCTGACTCAGCAGTCAACATTGACTACGCTGACCAGTCAAACTGACAGGTGGGGCCCATTAGTCATACACACAGGCTAATTATTTAACTATCAGAGTTAATTAGTTAGGTGGGGCCCTACTGTCAGTGTCACTAACAGAGTATTAGTGCTAATTAAACATCTGACATGCGGGACCCACAATGCAGTGTCAGCGGTAAACAGTAAAAGCGTTGACCACGGTCAACATGGTCAACGAAGGCCAGGGGGCCCACTGGCAGCAACCCAGGGGTGGGCCCCAGGCCACGCCAGGTCAGCGGCGGCGCCGGAGAAGCTCCGGCGAGCCCTCCTGCGGAGGTTCTTCGCCGGCGAGGCTTAGGATTTGCGTATAGGGGCTCGTTTTGCGCGCGGTCAGGTGCTTTCGAACGGGCACACCGAGCCGCATCGAATGGTGGCAATGGCCGGAGCTGGGGGGCCCAGAAAAGACGCCGGTGGTGAGCAGAGGCGGCGGCGAGGTTTGGGCGAAGATGAAGTAGCCGCAACCGTGCGCTTTCGAGCTAACTAAAAGGCCAGGGGGGAACTACGCATGCGTGCGAGCTCGACGGACATCAGTGCGCGGGCGTTTGGTCACCGGAGCGTAGCCGGCGACGAGCTTAGCGGCACTGAGCTCGGCCGCGTCGGGAGCGATGGCTAGGGGGCGAAAGAGACAGCTAGAGGAGAGGGGAGATGAGCGAAAGCTCACCGTGCGGCGCACGAAGGCCGTTGATAGGTTAGTAGCTGCCGGGGAGGTCGGAGACGCCGGTGGTCGCCGGTGGCCGAGGCGGAAGGGGACGGCTCGATCCCGGGGCTGCAGTGCTCCTCAGCTGCAGCGGCTTGCCGCAGGTGACAAGGACGAACGCGGCGAGGTGTCCGGACACGGCGGAGGGCAGCAGGGACGACGGTCGCCGCGGCGGAGCGAGACGAACGGTGGCGGCTGCGCTCGGGAGAGAAAGGGGAGAGCGAGCGAGCGAGGGTGAGAGGGAATGAAGGACTGGGGGCGTCCAGGGGGGAGGGAGGAGGCCCGGCCTTATCCTCTCGTCGCCACTGTGGCGGCAGGTGGCGAGGAACGGCCGGAGGAGCGAGCGGCGTCCATGGTGCGGGCGACACCGAGGCGGCAGCAGTTAAGAGGGGAGGTAAGTGGGTTGGGCCGGCTGGGCCTCAGGCCAGGCGCCAGGTAAGCCCCTGTTCTTTTCCATTTTTTCTGTTTTCTCTTTTGTTTAATAAACAGAGGCAGAAATGGAATTTTTAGGGCTACCAAAAGGCTTAGGAAAAATATGGAACTTGGCCCATTAATTCCTTTGCATTTTTAGGCACTGCCACAAAAGTTTGGAGGCAAACTGAATCCACATGGAATTTTCACAAATAAAATAGCATTTTAAAATGCTGAAATGGCACTAAATTAATTGCTATAGTCCATCTTTGCACTGAGGTGATGTTGTTTTCCTTAACATTCAAATGTTATGGAATTTTGGCTAAATGATGAACTATTTTGCAACAACTTTTGTGCAACTTCATTTTCATTTGCAAAAATGCATTTGAATTTAGAGAGGGAGTTTGAAATGAGATATGATTATACTGTGATCATTCCTTGCAAATCAAAATGACTTAGCATTAACATGGAGATCACTATAGCATGATTCTGGGGATGTTACACCTAGGCTGGGAATCATTGGTTCCCAAAGCGACCCGTTGCGCCGGCGCAGCCGTTGGCTGCCGTGAGCCGTCAAATGATGATCTGACGGTTGAGATCGCACACAACTAGAACAAAACCAGTGCCGAGCAGTTACCCCCTGTGAACCTAATACGTCTCCAACGTATCTATTATTTTTGCTTGTTCCATGATATGATATTATCATTCTTGGATGTTTTTACTATCATTTTATACCTTTTTATATCATTTTTGGGGACTAACCTATTAACTTAGTGCCAAGTGCCAGTTCCTGTTTTCTGCCCTGTTTTTGTTTCGCAGGAAATCAATATCAGATAAGATCAAATCGTCCCGAAACTTTTTGGAGATTTTTTTCTGGAGATAAGGACCACCTGGAACTTGGAAGCTACGGAAGATGTTGGAGGGCTCCACACAACACCAGGGCACGCCCCAGGGGGGGCGCGCCCAGGTGCTGTGTGGGCCCCTCCCTGCGCCAACCGACCTACTTCCAACTCTATAAATTCCCAAATATTCCAGAAACCCTAGAGAAGGGGCAGCAAGACACGCATGTATCGTTGCTATTAAGGATAACAAGATGGGGTCTATTCCTACATGAATAGATCTTGTCTACATCATGTCATCGTTCTTAATGCATTACTTCGTTCCTATGAACTTAATACACTAGATGCATGCTGGATAGCGGTCAATGTGTGAAGTAATAGTAGTAGATGCAGGCAGGAGTCGGTCTAATTGATTTGGATGTGATGCCTATATCATGATCATTGCCTTGGATAGCGTCATAATTATTTGCTTTTCTATCAATTGCTCAACAGTAATTTGTTTACCCACCGTATGCTATTTTCTTGAGAGAGATGCCACTAGTGAATCCTACGGCCCCCGGGTCTACTTTTATTATAAGATCTATCTCGTTTACTTATACAAAAATACCAAAAATACTTGTTGCACTTTTTTATCTTTTATTTATTTATCAATCTATCAATCTATCATATACCGTTTAATCTCGTTACTTGACCACCGAGAGATTGACAACCTCTCGTTTGCGTTGGGTGCGAGAAACCCTAACCTAAACTACGAGGCACCGCACCTACGAGGACTAAAAAGCCCTAACCTAAACTACTAATCGGAGTGGAGGCACCGGGATTCCCCTCCCCGCCACCGGCTGCCGAAGCGGCATGCAGAGGGAAGGCGAATCCACGGGCTTGCCAGTGAAGCCTGGAGGGGAGAGTTTACCCTAGCCGCCAAGGGATAGGGGAGGGAGAAAGAAACCCTGGGTTCATCATAGTCCCTAACATGCTGGAAATAAAAAAATATGTCAAAATGTAGATCAATCGAACGAACAAATCAAAAGATCGTGACACATCTAGCTGTCTGCTACGTAGAATGTACCATAATTGTGGTAATTAGTTTCTTGGCAATTTGAGAGATAATCTATGATACTTAGTGTTAGAACGGATAAATATGTGGTGATAATATTAATATAATGGACGAATGAGAACATGTAGCCCTTCCATATATTATCTAGAGACAAAAAAGAATGGGCCCTCGCGTCGCCCCTTCCCCTGGGCGACAGGGGCGGCGACCCAGCCACCGCGCCTCCCAGCCCCCCTCCTCCTCCCCCTCGCCGTCGCCGGCGCCTCCGCGCGGGCCAAGCTCGTGTGGAGCAGGCGGCGGCGGGGCCTGTCCCTTTTGCGGCTGTGGGAGCATCTTTACGCGAGTAGGGGAGCTCCCGGCTGCTGTTGGCGGGCGGCGCGGCGTCGCTCGGCTCGTCGGCACGCTCGGTGGTGGTGGTGGTGGCAGGGGTCTGCGCCGGTTGGCTGCCTGCAGCGGGCGGCGATAGCCTCACGGGGGCTCGGGTGGGCCGGATCTGACGGCGCTTGATCTGCTCGTTTCGGCGGCGATTTGGCGGCTGGTTGGTCCCCGGGCTGCGGGCGGCTGCGGGATGTTGAGCGTATGGTGGCCGGGTGGCGAGTGGCGGCGGTGGCAGCGCGGTGCGACGTCGCTTGGCGCCGGTGGTGGTGGTGGAGGGCCCGATCTGGGCCGGATTTGGGCTGCGACCGAAACAGGATTTGGCAGGCGAGCTCCCTTTGCGGGGGCTCTTTGGTGGTTCCAGTTGCGGCGGTTGTGGCCTCGGTGACGGTGCGGCTGCGTGTCACTGTTGGTGCGGTTGTGCACGAGGGGCGTTCACGGCGAGGTGAGCCCGTCCTGGGCTTGCGTGTGCGTGTCCTGCTATGGTGGGGTGGTGCCGGCGTCGGCACGGATAGTCCTCCATGGTGCTGCGGTGGTCGCTTGCGTCCTTCTGATTCAATTGCTCATGGTTTCGCCGCTATTGAATACCAGCAGAGTTGTGGCTCGTCTCGCAGGTTCGCTGTGGCTTGGCTCCCTCCCCAGGGTCTGTAGAGGTGGTGAGGCGTTTGGCTCTGGGCGAAAGCTTGTTTCTTCGACGGGGTCGATGCCGACGACGATGACGCTTGTTGGTGTCATTCTCCTCCTTGGAGGCATTGTCGAAGAGTTCATCCTCACCACTGGGCCGTGACCGATCGGTGTCGGGAGCGGCGTTGGCGACTCTTGGAAAGGCCGGACCTCTCCTAGGTTTCGGTGGAGGGGGTGTGAATGGGTCTGGGTGAAAGCTTGTGGTCGACGGGGGTCGATGCCGACGACGGCGGCGTCTGTGGGCACCGCTTTTCCTTCTTGAAGGCGTTTTCAAAGATCTTGCTTACACCCCCTCCGGAGAGAGGTCATGTTCGGTGGAGGTGGTCTAATTGTGCTTTCGTCGGCGGTTGTTTTGTTTTATTTTTTCTTTATTTTTTTTGGTTATGGTTTTTGCCTAGTTTTTCTTATAAACTGGGTCACTCTGTATTAGTTTTCCTCTCTTAATGAAATCGGCAGAGCACCTGCCTTGCAAGTCAAAAATAATAATATATTATCTAGAGAACAACAATAAGAGATTTTCAGGTGACATCTGTCAGAATGCTCTTTTTGTGGTTACAAATGAAGATGATCTTGTGAACTTAATTGGAGCACACATACTGGTGTGTTTGTCCCGCGTCCCACTGTAGATTTCCGCACACTATAACACTGATCTCTTGTACTACGGCGTTTCCATGGCTCCACGACGTATATACAAGCGCTAAAGCGCGTCAGTGGGCGGGGTTTAGCTCCGATCGATTTTTCTGGTAATCCTGTGTGGTTTTCTTCTCTTCGCAGGGGGTTCTGCAATGCTGCTCCGTCAGTCTGATGTGATATCGAACCTAGCTTGTTCTGCCTCTGATAGTCTGGTGCCATGATGATATAAACCTTGATCTGCCTTGGATTGTGCTAGCGTGGCGAGTGTGATGGGGGCAGTGTGCGTGCGTGCGCGCTAATTATTCCAACATGCGCACAGCTAGCGAGGTACCAGTACTAGTGCTTAATTCTCCCCCATCGTCACAGGCTTACAGTACTGACATAGTATCCTCGCCGTGTTCCTTCGACCTTCCTGTTCAAAAAAGTGTTGCCCCGCGCCGCTGCTTTCAAAAAAGAAAAGAAAAAGTGTTGCCCCGCTTTATTTAGTATCCGAGTTTCCCTCTTTCCTCTCCCTCACACTCCTCTGCCCTACAGCAACCTCGACCGACGCGTTTCGTCCTCCTCCGGCCTCCGCTCCACTGGACCGGAGCCGGCGGATCCGGGCTCCAGATCGACCAAATCCTTGCTGGTGGGTGGCCACACCCACACCCACATGAATCCAGGCGTTTATCGGACTCCAGAATCCCATACGAGCTGTGTTGATCTGTTCTGATCCAGAGTGTTTGGTTTTGATTCGATGCAGGAATCAGGAGGCGGAGCCTGGCGCGGGAGGCCGGGATCGGGACGCGCGCGCGTGAATCAGGGCAACAGGCGATCCGACTTGCGGATCTGGCGCCTGTCCAGCGAGGGCTGTGACATGTTCTAGGATCCTCGTCGAGCTTCCCGCGGGTCGCTTCTCCCGACGCCATCGATCCACTGCGCCGAGGTCTGTCCGGAGGAGGAGATGGCCGAGGACGATGTCTCGTGGCTGCGGCCGCCAACAGGGCGCTCCCGCTCCATGTCCGACGAGGACGATGTCTTGCGGGTTCGGCGGCGGCCGACAGGGCGCTCCCGCTCCGTGGACAAGATAAACAGCCATGTGAGAGAACCGGGCACCACGGATCTCCGGGATAATTTCTATGGGCCACGTGAGACAAGTCTTGGGCTCATCGATGGTGTAGCATGCTCGGAAACCATATCACAGGATGAGAGTTCTTCAAAATCAGGCTATATCTATACAGATCTAAATGATTATGATGAGGATCAGGCATTTTATGAGGGATTATTTGAGGGATTATATGAGGATAACGATGAGGATCAGGGATTTTATGAGGGATTATTGGAGGAATTATATGAGGATGAGGGTGAGGGATTTGACGAGGATGAGGATGAGGATGAGATCACAAAGTTCATGAAGACTGAGGATCCTAGTATGTTGAAACCTCTAAAGTATGAGGATGAGGACGAGGAAAAGAGCTTGAGACCACACGACATACCACTCCAAGAATTAAAGGAGATCACAGATAACTTCTCCGACGAGCGAATACTTGGCCAAGGTGGTTTCGGTGTGGTATATAAGGTAAATCATTGATTACTACCCCAATGTTGTCTGTATTTCTTTTGTTTCAAACCTAAGTACACTTGATTCGAAACAGGGAGTGCTGCCAAATGGGAAAATGATTGCTGTGAAGAAGATGGTGCCATCACTTATGCCAAACAGCAAAAGCAATTCGAAAGCGAGGTGTACCATCTTATGTCACTCAAGCACCCCAATATAGTGCGATTTGTAGGCTACTGCTACGAAATAAAGAATGCAGTCTTAAAGTACAATGGAAAATACGTTTTTGCGGAGATGGCGGAAAAGTTACTTTGCTTTGAGTATATGCCCAAGGGAAGCCTTGATAAGTATATATCAGGTATGTCATTCAATATGGTATATTGTTTCTCCCTTTGAGGTTCTAGTTTCTGAGGTTTGAGCATCGCTCCGAAAATCTGTAATTTTTTCACATATACAAAAAGCCTGTCCTCCGGTGACTCCGTGGAGCCCGATCCACAGATCTGAGGATGCCCACGTACAAAATCTTGGAGCTGTTTTTTTTAGAGTACGATACGTGTGCTCATTATATCAAAACACCAGAGTACAGACACATACGCACACCAGACTCTTCCATAACAGAGCTGGCCTAGGAACTTTTACAAAAACACCCCAAACAAAATTTGCAAAGAAACCCTGGATATTTTTGCTTTGAACCCTTGCATCCTTCTTCGTCTTCAACGTTGTTGAAGCCATCGCCCGAGACACGCCAAGAACTGGATGGGCCCCATCGCGGGAATTGCTTTTGTCGGCCTCATGTGTGGGCCGCCGAGGATGGCGGCGCCGTTCCCTCTGTGGAACGTCGGCCGGGGTAGCACCCCGGACCCTTCCAGCTCCAGATCCCTCCCGTCGCCGGAGACGAGGAGTGCCAATGGATCTGCACACCAGCTTCCACAAGCCCAGCTCCAGACCAAGTGCTTCTGGGAGATGCCGTCAAAGACGACATGGCCGGCCCTCACCGGCGCAGAGTTATTGGGAGAAAAACTAAAACTAATATACATATAAGCACGCACAGGATAAAGAGCTCAGCTCCCCGCCGCCTCACGGCGCCAGAACGGCCGTCGGAGGCGGAGGGGAGCGACGCACTTGCCGGCGAGACCTCCGACCAAATTAGTCGCCCACCAAATCGCCTCTCTCAACTTTAGCAGGGGAAAAGAAGCCCACTGTTGCCTCACCTAAGGGCATCTACAATGGCAGACGCTATATAAGAAGAAAAAACTCAGAAAATTGAAAAAGCATCCAAGCGCCTTTAGCTGGGGCTGTGCTTCGCGGGCCGGCCCAGAAGCACGCGTGCCCGGCCCGGCCAGTCACGCGGCTAAACGGGCCATGCCAGGCCCGCGGCAGTGCCTGGTTTGCGAGGCGAGCCACGCGTGCCGGCATGGCACGGCCTTTTTTTCTGAATTTTTTTAAGTTTTGAACAGCCCAAAAGGTCCAAAATAGGCTCAAAACAGCCCAAAAGGACGAATGTCACGCAGGCCGGTCGGCACACATGGCGTGCCGGGCCGGCTTGTTTAGCTCATGTGCTGTGTCTGGGCCTCGAGGCGAGGCACGCATGCCGGCCCGGCACGGCCCGCCTTATATACCGTCCGCCGCGGGCCATGCCATGTCCTGCTAGGCACGTTTAAGGATAGGCCGAGCCGTGCCAGCCCAGATGGCTAGGTCTGCAAGCGCCCTACATTCCAGCCCAGATGGCCAGGTCTGCAAGCGCCCTACATTCCAGCGCTAGACGCTAACTAGAGGGATACGCGCGCTTACGCTGCGCCGTTCTTCAGTCGATGAATTTTTCTTTTTTCCTTTTTAGTTTGTTGTTTTGGTGGGTTTTTTATTATATTTTTTTGGTAATCGTGTGAGGAGGCGGTTGAGCTTTGTTAATGGTAGCAGACCCATCGTTGATCCCGTTGGCCAACACAGTATGTCTATGTCCCTCATATAAAAATATGTCTTCATGTAAACATAACAATCCCAAGAGCAACTTAAGAAATCTATGGCACACAGGATAGACATCCATCTAGGAGTCAGGACCATGAAAAGACCAAACAGGTTAGCACCCAGCTCTACAAGAGATGAGATCTTCAACATTCTTGCAGAGAGGAGCATGGTAGATTCAGCTGATGCTGGCTACAACGTTGTTGCAATGGGCAACACATCAGGTCGTCTTCCCACTTTCTCCGTGGACAAATACGAAGCCCTCAATCTGCAGAGTGCCAAGAGCAACACGGAACTGCATAAAAAAAATTAGGAATGTATTAGCATGTATGTCAGGCCACCAAATCAGGCGAGCAGAAAAGAAAATTGACTTGTCACTTACATCATGCTTATGAACTTCCATGGAGCTATGTTTCCTCACATCTTCCAGCAACTATGCGGTGATGAGGAACAACACTAGGATTAGGACAAGGGGCATGGTATCAGGGCACACAACATGAACGGAAAGGTAAGGTTTCTTTACCTCAGCCATACGCATCGAGGGCCCTCCAAGCTGCATTTTCTCCATGACAAGGTCTCGGATACCCGCAACAAGATTGTCACGTCTCTGCCTTTCACTTGCAGATACCCCAGTCATGATTAGATCCATATTAATTGTCCCTTTTGTGATTGGAAATAATAATATCAGGACTACAAACTAATGAAACAAGAAAAAAATATGTATAACAAGGTAAAGCAGGCCTAACTGACCTGTTGCATGATCTGTTTCAGATTGCTGCATGGCGACTTCAAGAAGCCTAAAGGCTTCTGTTACATCTCGTACTATGACCTACCGATCCACGAGGTCAAAAGTTTCAGTCTTCGAAACAGAACACAATGAAGATAGTATGAAGCGCACAAAAAGAAAAACACAAAGCAAAGAAACCAAAAAGAACATACCAACATCAGCCGAAGGAACCACTTGCACAACCGGAGCAGGAGGAAAAACCACACCCGAAGCACCGTCCAATCCCCTCATATCAACATTGGCACAGCAACATAAACACAACATACACTTGATTAAAACATCTACAAAACAGCAACTCAAACCTGCACACGTCAAAACAAATTCCAACAACTTCCATTTCAAGAAATTCAAAAACCAACAAATATGAAGTTAAGAAATCAACTTTCCTAACTGATTAAACGAACAAAACAATCCAAATAAAACACAGAACATAGAACCCCAAAGACTGGCCCTAACATATAAATATGGTATGAAATAAAAACACACCCAGAACATATCATTACTTAAAGATGATTAAGTAAAGAACATTTTTCTCCATTCCCTCCTAGATAAAGTTAAATTAGTAAGAATAGTTTTATTTAGCAATAACCACAACCAAATCTTGTTTTAGTAGTGATAAAAAGAACAATATCTAGTTATCGGCATAAGTAGATAACTCCATGTAACAGGGATGGAGCTCCCATGTAAGCATAGGGGTCAATTGACCCAATGAAATTAGGTAATCCTTCATTAGTTTAGTATTAATTAATTTCCATTTATAGAAGATGACCCCACCGTCATAGACATGACCCCATCAAACTTTTTTTCTAGCTTCGTCCCTGTCATGTAAAATGAGGTTACATGATTTTTTTGTCGCATCACACAAGCTCCTTAACTGTAAGTTAGATTACATGTACCAACAAATTCAAACATAAAAGTGTTGTCATTCTATTGGTGCATTTATGTCCACCGTACAGGGCATAAACCTTCTTACATTGCTGCACTCTATCAAATAAAAATGATACAACATAGACATCAGATCAGATTGAAATGGAAACATTTTGTGATTTGGATAAGCACGCAACAACTGCAATATTTCTCCTTGAAATCTAAATACATGTCTAAACTTATTTCATCCTTTTTTTAGTAAAAAACTGTGAAAAATGTAACCCAAAATTTCATGCAGCTAAGAAATTGAGAGATAGCTCAACTTTCATAATCTAAAAATGCATGGCTAATTATCAATTATGATGTACAGTACAAATGCAGAAGTTGTAAAATTAATTAATTATGCTGAAGCTCATGGCAAACAAATAATGCCCTGGTGATGGTTGTATGAAATGGTCAAGAGAGAATCTACAGAGCAATACAATTGTGCAAGAAATTAGCACCACAAACTAATACTCCAGACTTGCATAGCATCACACCAATCTCAAATCATTCGTGAGAAATCAAACAAACTGTACACCGGAAGGGAGGCTGAAGCCATACCCATCGACCACTCGAGAAGGATAACAAATAAATCACCTCTTCAAGAGTCTCTTTCCTGCAAGGCTGCAACTCCAAAAGCATTTCCTGTTGCGTGAAGGTAGTAGTATGTCTTATTTCTCCTGCTTGGTCAGAAGCAAGCGAGGAAGGGGGCCTTAATACCTTGGTACCTATAGAATGAACCTCAGCGGCTGGCCCCAGCGCGAGCGCCATGGCGGTGGACAAAACATGCCTGGCAACGGGAAGAAAGATAGTCACGCCGGCGCCGGCTCAAATCGGCGAGGCGGCCGAGAGCTCGATGGGGCGGCCGGTTGCCTCTAGGTTGTCGCTTTTTTAATTGAGAGAGAAACAGAAACAAAACAACAAATTTCCTCTGGATGTTTTCAGTTGTACGATTTTTTTTCAAGTTTTATTGTCTGTTTATGCACATACATATAGGAAGACAACATTCAAAATGGGAGTGGCAGTAGAAGCCATGAGCAAAGAACTGCTGGAATGTAAAGGCAAGCTGATTGTAAAAACACCAACGACCATTAACACTGTATCTTACATAACCATTTTTAGACTATTTGGAAATTTGGAATATCTATCAAGACTCCAAATAAGCTATTAGACTACTACATGGTCTATATGTTTTTTACTGGATATGATCCTAGCCCGTGGCGGACCCAGAAAAAATGCGCGCCCCAGGCCGTCCCAGGCGACCTTCGCGTCCTGTAGCTACAGTACGTGACTGTATCTACAGTCAACGAAGAAACCTTCCTCTACGCCCCAGGCAGCCGCCCGGGCTGCCTGGGGCCTGAAACCGCCTCTGATCCTAGCCAATGACAGGAATGAAGGTAAGATACTATATTTCTTTAATCTGCGAGGGCATTCTTTCTACATAAACTTCCCCTTTTAGCACCTGCCCTTTAATCCTGAATTTTGAAAGTTTAACTGAATCAGAGTATTAATAAGATTATCTTATCACTACAAAAATTATTAGTCCATGAACTGTACCAAAATAAAAGAGTAAAATCCAATAAACAGTGATAGGAGGTAAATACACTTTACTTCACTTGCACTAATGTCCAGATGTAGTAGTACGGTTTAAGTTTAATGTTTGTGGTCATACACATCTTCAATAACATAGGGGGCGACCACTACTTTGTTCATTTTTAAACTCCATATTGCTTAACCTGACAACACAGAACAAATGAGTCTAGAATCATCTTGTCATGTGTGCATGGATAATTGCAGATATAAGAACTATCCTGTAAGTTACTGTAAAACAAGCTTTGTTAATTTTTGTATTGCATATTGTTCTACCTGACCACACAGAACAAATGAGGCTAGAAGCACAATATCATCTGTGCATAAATAACCACAGATATAAGGCAATACATTATAAGTTACTGTAAAATAATCCCACATCCATATTTATTCAAAAAAAAAAAAGCTAACAACTTGCCATATATGAAAGAATGAAAGTCTAGGATTAATGCCGGGTGCTAAATTTCTTAGACAAACATCAAGCGAGGGTTGGCTCGGTTCAGGTGTGGTAGGCACAGTACAACTATGATGCAGCAAGTTCTGAGGCTCGATAGAGATCCCAGACTAAACATTGCTTATGCAACTCATTCATCTAGTTGGGCAGCAGTCGCTTCATAATGCAGCAGGCACATCATTTCTTTTAGTTTTGTAAGAGCCTCTTTGATTCGCAGGATTGTAAAAACGCATCAATAGGAAAAACACAGAATTGGATGCCGCGCCCATTCAAACCTACAGCCAACAAAACATGCAACTCTGAATTAAAAGATTAGCATAGCCTCCTCTATGAACTCGTAATGCAGGCACAGCGTAAAAAAAACTATTTCCCTAGTTAAATGATCCTCCTCTCCTGAAAGTGCGGGCACAAGATAAAAACAGATTTATATAAACTCGTACATGTTTTTTTTTTGCAAGTTAACAGTTGGGATTGAGATATTTCTATAAGGACCATTGAAATATTGCCATACGTAATTTATTCAACCTCACATCTGACAACAATCTCACTGCTGGATCACAAAACAATCTCACACCTCAACATTTTTTTATCATCTATCATCTATGTAACCAACAAAGTGACAGCAAACAATCTTGAGCAGAGGCCGGTGGCGAGAAAGATCGTGAATAGATGAGAGCCTCACCTAAAAGAAGAGCAACATGAGGGGTTGGTCAGACCAGCTAGGTGCTTGACAACACCTGAACAGAGGAGAGCTGCTTCTCTGCTCCTGCTCGGTGCTCGGCAGCACAAGGGGGCTGCTGCTCCGCGCCTGCGAGGGGTGGAGGGGAACAGCAGGGGCAAAAGGGAACGACGATGGCAGCGGGAGGAGCTCCAGCTCCTGCTCGGGCTACGGCGGAGCGGAAAGGCGGGGGCTAGAAAGGCTACCCTCCGTCCATGTCTTGGCGGCGAAGGGACGGGGGAGGGAGGCGGTGGCGGCTGGACTGGTCTTGGCGTGGGCGCCGCCACCGCCGCTACCTTAGGCAGTAGCGCCATGGTGTGCGGCCATTTTCCTGTGAGGAGCGGGCCGCGGGGGTCGTGTGTGGGCTAGGGGTGTGTGAGGGAGGTCCTGACCGGCGGCCTGAGGAAATTCCTGGTCGTGCTCGCAGTGGCGGACCTAGCCCACTGGGCCAGGGTGGGCCAACAGTGCAACTGTACATATAATTTTATTTTTTATTTTATTTTTTAGCTTTTTTCCCTATGGTATAAAGCTCATTTTCCAATCTCAGGGTGGGCCGTGTCCACCCTCTACCTCCGCCACACTGCTCGCGGGTACCGGTGGGCGGCGGCTGACCACCGGAAACCCTAGCCGCCTCTGCCCGGGTGAAGGAGGAACGAACGCAAGGCCGCGTGAATAGGTGTGACCGTCGCAATCTCGCTCTGACCGGAGGGATCCACCTCGCTTTCTCACGCTGACCTGTGGGGTCCATACGCCACCCAAACCCTCGATGCACCACAGCCCAGTAATTCCTGGGAGCTTAGTAACTGTACTGATTACGGATGCTATAATTAGACAAGCAGGTGTTGATGTGTCCAACGCAAAAGTAGCAGCCGCTCGGTAGTCGTCAGTCAATTTCAATTGCAAAGGGACCTTTGCTGCTGGCGCCCGCTGCAAACATGATTACTTCGTACGGAGAGGAAGGACCAAGCGACCGATGCCTGTTTGTGCACCGATGCCACACTTGACCCATGGATTCGGCCGCGCAACTGCTAATCGGATAGGAAATTATTCCTAGCGCCTCCACTAGCGTCCAGAGCATTGGAGGGAGCTGTACCGGTTCGGGAACGGGACCCAGCGCCTCGTCTCGTCGATTCCCCTACCCCATTCTCACGCCTCCGCCCTAGCTGCCGCCAGCAGCCCGCCTCCTGGCGCCACCGCTTAGCCGCCCGTCTCGTCGAGCTCCTCCACCATCGGCGACTCTAGCCCGTCTCGCCGAGGTCCTCCGAGCAGCCTTCGCCTCCAGCCCTGCTCGCCGTGGTCCTCCGAGCAGCCTTCGCCTCCGGCCGTGGTCGCTTCCAACCGTCGCGTGCAGCCCGTGTCGCCGAGCAGCCGCTATGGTCTTCTTCCAGTCGTCGCCTCTTTTTTTTTTTTTTTGATGGCTCCAGTCGTTGCCTTCTTCTTCTCGAAATCACTAAGGGCATGTACAATTGTGACATATGGATACAGCTGCCTCACGAGAAAAAGTAGGTTGAGGCATCTATATTGATTTTTTTCTCCCAACGCAAGTTACTACTAGTGGGTCTCATCAACGAATAGAAAATAGACTCCCAGTACACATGCATCCCTACTCTCCACTTCAACTTTTTCAGCTTTACGCATCGGACCACACTTTCTCTCCTTAAGCACCCGCCTCCCGCCGAGGATCCCGCTACACCATTCAAACCTACTTTTCCTAACATCCGATCCTACATGGCCTGCGGGGCATCACCCTAGGGCTATGCATTGGCCACGCCCTAATTGAGGAGTACTCCTTCCAAAGATCACTTCCACCTCCCCAGGTTGCGACAAGTGACGCGCTGCATGTGCGCCATTTGTCGCAACCTGGGAGTTTTCTCTTTTTTCGTAGATCCGTTTATTCAAAACGTTTTATGTCTTAAACCATGCATCTAAATCTCGAACCGTTTTCATTGTTGGATTCCTCGCGTCGAAATCTTCAAAACTAGATCCCATGTTGATAGGTTTTGACGAACTTTTTTTTCACGAAAAAAACTGGACCAAAAAACCACACTAGGAGCACTTTTTTTCCCTTTCCGAAAGCCGTTTCCGAGAGACACGGCCGTGCCTCTCGCGGAAGCAAATCCGTGCCTCTTGCGGAAGCAAAACCGTGCTTCTCGCGGAAGGAAAAAAACACGTTTTTTTTTCCGTTTTCGAGAGGCACGGCTGTGCCTCTCGCGGAAGCCCAAAAAAAACGCGTTTTTTCACGCAAATTTTTTTTTCTATTTTTTTTGTTGAAAAGCTAAGAAAGACCGGTAGAAAACCAAAAAGCCCAAAAAAAAGAAAAAAACTTTTAAAAAGCCGAAAACGCGTGCGGAAAAATAAAAAAAAATCCGGAGGGAGCGTCCAGAGCGCGACACGTGGCAGCGGCTGAGAGCGCGCCAAGTGGTGCGCTCTCAGCCCACCCCAAGTGACCCTTGGGGAGGCTGAGCGCTCCTCAATTAATTGTTCTCCCTTCTTCTACCCTGACAGTGAGGAATTCCCCTCTGTACCAAACTGGGCTCGCCCATGTCCAACCTTGCCACCCGAACGGGCCAATGCCTCCAAATTGGGCTGCCAACCCATGGGTGTCGATCGGGAGCAGAGTATTCCTGCCGAACGCATTGTACCTCGCGGGATAAGCCGGAATCGGAGTGACGGATCGGGAGTTGAGGATTCGATGGTTTCGGAGGGCGTCCGAATGGGGCCTAAGTGTTACAACGGATAAATATGTGCTGCTCATATCAATCTATAACAACAAACGACAACATAGAGTAGAATTTTGTAGACCTTTCATACATGGATATACAATCTAGAGAGCAACCATAATAGATTTTCACGTAACATCTGTCGAATGCTTTCCTTTTGGTTGCAAATGCAGATGAATCTTCTGGACTTGATTGGAGCACACGTTATAAAATTATCGAGGGGATTTGCTATGGTTTACATCACCTTCACGAGCAAATTGATAAGCCTATTATTCACCTGGACCTAAAACCTGCCAACATATTGCTCAATGACAGTTTGGTACCAAAAATTACAGACTTTGGTATGTCAAGACTACTTGGTCAACAACAAACTATTTGCACCTCATCACGTACTGGAACATTGTGAGTTATTACCACTTTTTAATTCCTTACATTTTAGTCGTAAACAAGATGTGTTTTCTTTACGGTCACTTTAACACTTCAAATTTGTATTCGTGCTGTGATGCAGTGGTTACATGGCACCAGAACTTTTACATGGAGGTATAATTACACCAAAGTTAGACATATTCAGTTTGGGTGTAATAATCATAGAGGTAGTAACGGGACACAGGGACTACCCGGATGTTACTGGAATACCTCCAGATGACTTTATCGAGCTTGTAAGGAAATTTTGTCTCGCATTTCAAAATGGAGGTCTTTGTTTCACAATCACGATGTTGCATTTTATCTTTTGCACACTAACATTCTAGATGTTTGTTCTGAATCTGCAGACTCTTAGAAAATGGAGAAATATGTTACAGGGATCACCGGGGTATGGATCCCTCGAAACGGACTGCGAACTAATAAAGAGATGCCTCCAGGTAGGTCTACTCTGCGTGAATTCTGACCACACAAAGAGGCCTCCGATAGCAAAGGTTATTAGCATGCTCCAAGGATTAGAAAACATCGACTGGGATTTTAGCATTCTATTTCAACAGATGTGCATCTAGTATCTATTGCCTTCAAATGTAGTGCAGAGCCGACGCAGATGCATCGACATTGTATTTTGACATCTGCGTATCTAGTATCCTAGGAGATTGCATTCGTATGTAATGTGGTGAGCCGACCCTTGTTGAGGTAGTAGAGGGCTAAGAAAAGGCTCACGGTCGATTCGTGTGTTTTTGCAAGCTGCAAGTGTCCCTGAAATGCTTCATCATGCAATCCAGCCAGCCTGGTGAGTGAATGTTGTCCGGTCACTGAATAATTTGATCGCAAGTGTGATGAATCGTTTGGAACCTGAATGTGTACACAAATGTGTTCTACTGAACCTGAAACAAATGGTGGAGGGATGAACTTCCCTGTTCCTCTTCCCCTCCGGACGCTAGCTGTGACAGACAACGACCGACCGGACCCCCCTCTCCGGCGAGCACTCCTATCCTAGGCCACCCAAGTCTCCTCCGGCCGGTCACAGCCGTCGTCGTCGTCCTCCGGCCCCGGTCCATCCGCTCTGCTGCCACTGCCGCATCCGGATTCTGGTGACCAAATCTAACCTGCCATTATTTTTCCCCGTTGATCTTTTCCTTGCTCCTCTAATAGTCTAATCCGTATTTTTTTCTCTCCTCTCCGCTCCACCCAGTTTAATTAACTATTAGTGCGGATCAGTAAACTTGCTGCTGAATCGGCGGAGCGAGAAGCAGTGGCAGTCCCTTATTTTTCCAAGAGAAAATTAGATCTGCAGGTGCCGTACCTTCTTCACTCACTCCTTCAGCTCTAGCTCCAACCGTACCAGGGAATTTAGCTTCCATTTGGTGTGACTGTTTAGTTTCAGCGTTCGATCCTCCTCAAGAAGTCCTCTGTCTCTGACGTGCGCGGAGCTCGCCCTGTCATTTTAGCACACTGGGCGACGTCATGGCTCCACGTATACAGCGCGCCAGCGGGTGGGATTTAGGTCGGATTATCGCGTAATGCTTGACCGGTTCGACCAACACGTAATTCTGTGCGGGTTAAAAACAGTTGGGGCTCTGCAATGCAATGTTATGCTCTGCTGCTCCTAGTCTGATACGATGATACTGAACCTTGTTCTGCCTTTTGATTGTGCTTGTGCTGGACTGCTTTTTTTTTTCTTTTTTTTGAGAAGGTACCTGCTCATATCATTAAGGAAAAGGATTACAAACACACACCGCAGCAGACACCCTGGAAACGTCGAGACGGGACAGCTGTCCAGAAACAAAAGCAGAAAGCACCTCAAGAAAATAAAAAGTACAAGCAAGCCCGTGAAGGTCCCTCTACTCCTCTGTAACGTAGGCCACCGCCCCTCACCAGCGTCGCCCAGCGCCCGCCGGAAGGGGAAAAGGCGCACGCCCAGCACACCTAGAACCAGAGGCGCACCATCGCCATCACTGGGCTTTTGATTGTGCTTGTGCTGGACTGCTCTGCTCTGCTCTTGTGGTGAATGTTTTTTTTTTTGAAAGATCCAGCAAATTGCTGGCTTGATTCAGATTTAGCAGGAAGCAACGGAAGAATAACATGGGGTGGATTCGAAGATCAAAGAAAGGAAAAAAAATGAAACATCAGCCCTATTGGCTGCAGAACAACACTACACTCATGGTGGAACGCCATCCACCCGCGACAAGACAACGCAGCTCCGATTCTGATGAAGAACTGCGAAGGAGAACTACACAAGCTGGCGCCGCGAAAGATCACTGAACGGACCTTCCTGAGATCCGTTAGTATAACCAAAGAATATTACTACTATAAGTACTGTTGAAAACCCATTCAAATTTTATAATTGCATTATAGGTACTGTATTCTCACTTTCCCATGGCTTGCACCCCCCGATACAATCCATAGATCCATCAAAATAAGCAAACAATGCAACGAAAACAGAATCTGTCAAAAACAGAACAGTCTGTAGCAATCTGTCGAAAAGCCATACTACTGTAACTCCAAAAATTCTGAACAATTAGGACTTAGTGGACAATTTGTATATCAATCTTCTGTAAAAAATTCAGATGCATTCGACGCTCTGATGAATTTTAAAAATTCCTGGACTGGGCGTCAAAGTTTCTGTTTTTCACAGAATTGCATTCACAAGCATCCACATCATCCCAAAGGTCTTACTTGGCACAAATACTAATTAAAATATAACAACCAATTTCAAAACAGAGGCAAATAAAGGAAAATAAAAAGAACAGAAGCAAAAAGCAAAAATTTATTTTATTCGTTGGGTTGCCTCCCAACAAGCGCTATCGTTTTACGCCCCTAGCTAGGCATAACGCAACACATCAAGTGTTGTCATCTTTGGATTTGGCTATTTTATTAAGGCTTTGTTCAAATCCGGGAGGCTCTTTACGCTTCCCATTTTCAGAGGAAGAAACCATTCTAAGATCCAAAATATCCAACCATTTATTGCAAAGAGTAAGCAAAGTATTTGTGCGGTTGATATTCCCACAAATATGTTTAAGAGGTTCATGGGACTTGTGTAATTCAACCAAGCTTTTCTGCAAATCACCCAATTTGTCCAAAATTTGGGACCCCTCTTTAGTGAAGATAAAATCCTTTTGCAAAGGGGGAGTCCCCAACATATCCACTATTAGTTCATAAGCGGTGTTGGCCTCATTTTCAACAAAGTTCCCTTTTGCGGCAAAATCCAAGAGTTGTCTATGATGTAAAGCCAAACCAACATAAAAGGTACGAGTCAAAAAATTTAGATCTCCTTTTATGGAACATATACGAAAAGATTCCAACAACCTATACCAAGCATCTTTAAGATTTTCTCCATGTTTCTGTTTGAAGTAAACAACTTCAAAGTCTGGTGACAAAGGAGGGACAGAAGAGCCGGCCATAATGATAAACACAAAAACAGCGAGAGCAAAAGAGGCAAATAAAAGTGGCAAAAGAAAAGGCAAATATTTGTGAAGTGGGGGAGAGGAAAACGAGAGGCAAATGGCAAATAAAGTAAATGCAAAGATGAGAGTTGAGAGTGTAGGTACTTGGTAATGTTGATGATGTCTCCCCGGCAACGGCGCCAGAAATTCTTCCTGCTACTTGCAACTGCGTTGGATTTTTATCCCCGAAGAGGAGAGAATGATGCAGCACAGTAGAGTAAGTATTTCCCTCAGTTAAGAAACCAAGGTTATCAATCCAGTAGGAGAACCAAGCAACACCACGTAAACAGCACCTGCACACAAAACCCAAACCTTCACACCCAACACAAACGAGAGGTTGTCAATCTCTCGGCGGTCAAGTAACGAGATTAAATGGTATATGATAGATTGATAGATTGATAAATAAATAAAAGATAAAAAAGTGCAGCAAGTATTTTTGGTATTTTTGTATAAGTAAACAAGATAGATCTTATAATAAAAGTAGACCCGGGGGCCGTAGGATTCACTAGTGGCATCTCTCTCAAGAAAATAGCATACGGTGGGTAAACAAATTACTGTTGAGCAATTGATAGAAGAGCAAATAATTATGACGCTATCCAAGGCAATGATCATGATATAGGCATCACATCCAAATCAAGTAGACCGACTCCTGCCTGCATCTACTACTATTACTTCACACATCGACCGCTATCCAGCATGCATCTAGTGTATTAAGTTCATAGGAACGAAGTAATGCATTAAGAACGATGACATGATGTAGTCAAGATAAAAGCATATAAGAATTCATCCCAACTTGTTATCCTTAATGGCAACAACACAAGCGTATCAACTCCCCTTCTGTCACTAGGACTGAACACCGCAAGATTGAACCCATTACCGAGCACCTCTTCCCATTGCAAGAAGATCTAATCTAGTTGGCCAAACCAAACCAAAACTTCGGAGAAGAAATACAAGGCTATACTAAATCATGCATAAAAGAGATCAGCAAAGAACTCAAATAAAACAAGGATAGATCTGATCATAAACTCACAATTCATCGGATCTCAACAAACACACCGCACAAAGTCATTACATCGAATGGATCTCCATGAAGATCATGGAGACCGTTGTATTGAGATACAAAGAGAGAGAGAGAGAGCCATCAAGCTACTACCTACGGACCCGTAGGTCTGTGGTGAACTACTCACGGATCATCAGAGTGGCGGCAAGGATGATGTAGAGCCCCTCCGTGATGAGTTCCCCCTCCGGCAGAGTACCGGAAAAGGCCTCCAGATGGGATCTGGAGAGAACAGAGGCTTGCGTCGGCGGAAAAAGTATTTCGTGGGCTCCTCTAGGGTTTTTGGAATATTTGGGAATTTATAGAGGTGGAAGTAGGTCGGTTGGCGCAGGGAGGGGCCCACACAGCACCTGGGCGCCCCCCCTGGGGCGCGCCCTGGTGTTGTGTGGAGCCCTCCAGAACCTTCTTCCGTAGCTTCCAACTTCCAGGTGATCCTTATCTCCAGAAAAAAAATCTCCAAAAATTTTCGGGACGATTTGATCTTATCTGATATTGATTTCCTGCGAAACAAAAACAGGGCAGAAAACAGGAACTGGCACTTGGCACTAAGTTAATAGGTTAGTCCCCAAAAATGATATAAAAAGGTATAAAATGTTAATAAAAACATCCACGAATGATAATATCATAGCATGGAACAAGAAAAAATAATAGATATGTTGGAGACGTATCAGTATCCAGTTCTAGTTGTAGTAGATCGGGATAATCTCTGAGCGTCCGTAACCGTGGATATGGCTATTCGAATAGATCAAGTTCTTCCCTGCAGGAGTGCACCAATGTACCCAACACGCTCGATTAACTCCGGCCGGACACAATTTTATCGGGTCATGCCTGGCCTCGGCTAATCGACACACCGCAGCCCTTCCTAGGCTCAACAGAGAGGTCAGCACGCCGGTCTACATCCTAAGCGCTCAGGGGTCCGGGCCCATCGCCCTTTGCACTCCTGCGCGTTGCGCGACTGGCCGGTGAGCAGACCTAGCCCCCTTAATACAAGCGCGGGCTTTCCCAGTCCATCCCGGCAATCAGCCCGCATCTCTCAACTGCGATGTCTGAAGAGCTTTCGGAAGAAACATATGATGCCGAGTGCCCATACTTATTCCCGCGTGGTGGTCAGTGCGAAAAAGGCCAAAGGCCTAATCAGATCACATATCCAAATCCATTAGTGCGTTGCGAGCTCGCGGTAACGATCAGTGCTCCACAATCTGTGGTCCCGTCGCCCCGTCTCGAGGACTTGCAACAAGGGCTAAGACTGCCCGGCTGCGCCTCGTAATTATCTCGCGGGTACCCTCCAGGTCAACCCGACTCTCAAGAGACTGTCGGGAACTCAGGTCCACCTCTACCGGGGTGGTACCGCCTGTCCCTACAGTCTCGCAGCAACAGTAAAGTAAAGGTAGCAACAGGTAGCAGTAATAGTGTGTCCGTGGAATCAAGGGGGAAATCCGAGGAATCACCCTCGATGGATTCCCACTCGATGTATCCGTCAAGGCGAACTCAGAGGAATCACCCTCGTTGGTCCACAGTTGAGGGGTTGCACGACAGAGTCATCATCGGAGGTGGTGGGAGAGGAATCACCCTCGATGTCCACATCCGATTAGCTACGCTACAGAGATATCATCAGAAGTGCGGTAAGACGTATCACCCTCGGCACTCGATAGTAACTCTGCAGAGTCGTACAACTAAGGGGGTGTGCGGTGATGTGTCGGTCTCAGCACATCGATCATACTGATCGAAACATCTGGAGACTAGGCATAGCAACACGAACAAGAATGAGGGGCCACTGATGGAACACTAACCAACATATACTAGGCATATAGGATAGCAGGTATGGTATCAACAGTAGCTTACAAAAACAGGCTATGCATCAGAATAAGAACTAACAGTAACAATAGCAAATTCTAATGCAAGCACGAGGGGGAAAGAAATAGGCGATATTGAAATAATCAAGGGGGTTTGCTTGCCTGGAAGCCATGCGGAAAAAGAGGGGTCGTCAGAGGTGTAGCAGTCCTTAGGGGTCACGTCGGTGCCGGAATCTACCGGAGAGAAGAGGGGGAGGAAATAGATAAATACACAGCATACAAATGCAACACAGAGCATGACATGCTAAAATGCAGTGCAGGGGTGACCTAATGCATCTCTAAATCATTTTAGTTATTTTATGATTTAAGTTGGAATTATTAGCCGGTAAATATGCACTATTCATCTGCCGGAAACAGACGAAAAGTTACGGGTTCTCCTACGTAGAGGGTCCTGACATGAATGCAGATGACACGATCGGATTCGTTGGATTTTTCTGATCAACTTTCATGTAGAAAGTTTTTCCATCCGAGCTACAGATTAATTTCTACAAATTTCCGAAAATTTAAACAATATTCAGAAATTCCTGGAATTATTTATTTCGAAAATAATCCAGAAAACCTATTTGCACCCAGTGGTTGTCTAGACATAGAGGCTGACAAGTGGGCCAAGTCAACTGCTGACTCAGCAGTCAACATTGACTACGCTGACCAGTCAAACTGACAGGTGGGGCCCATTAGTCATACACACAGGCTAATTATTTAACTATCAGAGTTAATTAGTTAGGTGGGGCCCTACTGTCAGTGTCACTAACAGAGTATTAGTGCTAATTAAACATCTGACATGCGGGACCCACAATGCAGTGTCAGCGGTAAACAGTAAAAGCGTTGACCACGGTCAACATGGTCAACGAAGGCCAGGGGGCCCACTGGCAGCAACCCAGGGGTGGGCCCCAGGCCACGCCAGGTCAGCGGCGGCGCCGGAGAAGCTCCGGCGAGCCCTCCTGCGGAGGTTCTTCGCCGGCGAGGCTTAGGATTTGCGTATAGGGGCTCGTTTTGCGCGCGGTCAGGTGCTTTCGAACGGGCACACCGAGCCGCATCGAATGGTGGCAATGGCCGGAGCTGGGGGGCCCAGAAAAGACGCCGGTGGTGAGCAGAGGCGGCGGCGAGGTTTGGGCGAAGATGAAGTAGCCGCAACCGTGCGCTTTCGAGCTAACTAAAAGGCCAGGGGGGAACTACGCATGCGTGCGAGCTCGACGGACATCAGTGCGCGGGCGTTTGGTCACCGGAGCGTAGCCGGCGACGAGCTTAGCGGCACTGAGCTCGGCCGCGTCGGGAGCGATGGCTAGGGGGCGAAAGAGACAGCTAGAGGAGAGGGGAGATGAGCGAAAGCTCACCGTGCGGCGCACGAAGGCCGTTGATAGGTTAGTAGCTGCCGGGGAGGTCGGAGACGCCGGTGGTCGCCGGTGGCCGAGGCGGAAGGGGACGGCTCGATCCCGGGGCTGCAGTGCTCCTCAGCTGCAGCGGCTTGCCGCAGGTGACAAGGACGAACGCGGCGAGGTGTCCGGACACGGCGGAGGGCAGCAGGGACGACGGTCGCCGCGGCGGAGCGAGACGAACGGTGGAGGCTGCGCTCGGGAGAGAAAGGGGAGAGCGAGCGAGCGAGGGTGAGAGGGAATGAAGGACTGGGGGCGTCCAGGGGGGAGGGAGGAGGCCCGGCCTTATCCTCTCGTCGCCACTGTGGCGGCAGGTGGCGAGGAACGGCCGGAGGAGCGAGCGGCGTCCATGGTGCGGGCGACACCGAGGCGGCAGCAGTTAAGAGGGGAGGTAAGTGGGTTGGGCCGGCTGGGCCTCAGGCCAGGCGCCTGGTAAGCCCCTGTTCTTTTCCATTTTTTCTGTTTTCTCTTTTGTTTAATAAACAGAGGCAGAAATGGAATTTTTAGGGCTACCAAAAGGCTTAGGAAAAATATGGAACTTGGCCCATTAATTCCTTTGCATTTTTAGGCACTGCCACAAAAGTTTGGAGGCAAACTGAATCCACATGGAATTTTCACAAATAAAATAGCATTTTAAAATGCTGAAATGGCACTAAATTAATTGCTATAGTCCATCTTTGCACTGAGGTGATGTTGTTTTCCTTAACATTCAAATGTTATGGAATTTTGGCTAAATGATGAACTATTTTGCAACAACTTTTGTGCAACTTCATTTTCATTTGCAAAAATGCATTTGAATTTAGAGAGGGAGTTTGAAATGAGATATGATTATACTGTGATCATTCCTTGCAAATCAAAATGACTTAGCATTAACATGGAGATCACTATAGCATGATTCTGGGGATGTTACACCTAGGCTGGGAATCATTGGTTCCCAAAGCGACCCGTTGCGCCGGCGCAGCCGTTGGCTGCCGTGAGCCGTCAAATGATGATCTGACGGTTGAGATCGCACACAACTAGAACAAAACCAGTGCCGAGCAGTTACCCCCTGTGAACCTAATACGTCTCCAACGTATCTATTATTTTTGCTTGTTCCATGATATGATATTATCATTCTTGGATGTTTTTACTATCATTTTATACCTTTTTATATCATTTTTGGGGACTAACCTATTAACTTAGTGCCAAGTGCCAGTTCCTGTTTTCTGCCCTGTTTTTGTTTCGCAGGAAATCAATATCAGATAAGATCAAATCGTCCCGAAACTTTTTGGAGATTTTTTTCTGGAGATAAGGATCACCTGGAACTTGGAAGCTACGGAAGATGTTGGAGGGCTCCACACAACACCAGGGCGCGCCCCAGGGGGGGCGCGCCCAGGTGCTGTGTGGGCCCCTCCCTGCGCCAACCGACCTACTTCCAACTCTATAAATTCCCAAATATTCCAGAAACCCTAGAGAAGGGGCAGCAAGACACGCATGTATCGTTGCTATTAAGGATAACAAGATGGGGTCTATTCCTACATGAATAGATCTTGTCTACATCATGTCATCGTTCTTAATGCATTACTTCGTTCCTATGAACTTAATACACTAGATGCATGCTGGATAGCGGTCAATGTGTGAAGTAATAGTAGTAGATGCAGGCAGGAGTCGGTCTAATTGATTTGGATGTGATGCCTATATCATGATCATTGCCTTGGATAGCATCATAATTATTTGCTTTTCTATCAATTGCTCAACAGTAATTTGTTTACCCACCGTATGCTATTTTCTTGAGAGAGATGCCACTAGTGAATCCTACGGCCCCCGGGTCTACTTTTATTATAAGATCTATCTCGTTTACTTATACAAAAATACCAAAAATACTTGTTGCACTTTTTTATCTTTTATTTATTTATCAATCTATCAATCTATCATATACCGTTTAATCTCGTTACTTGACCACCGAGAGATTGACAACCTCTCGTTTGCGTTGGGTGCGAGAAACCCTAACCTAAACTACGAGGCACCGCACCTACGAGGACTAAAAAGCCCTAACCTAAACTACTAATCGGAGTGGAGGCACCGGGATTCCCCTCCCCGCCACCGGCTGCCGAAGCGGCATGCAGAGGGAAGGCGAATCCACGGGCTTGCCAGTGAAGCCTGGAGGGGAGAGTTTACCCTAGCCGCCAAGGGATAGGGGAGGGAGAAAGAAACCCTGGGTTCATCATAGTCCCTAACATGCTGGAAATAAAAAAATATGTCAAAATGTAGATCAATCGAACGAACAAATCATAGTCCCTAACCACACTAGGAGCACTTTTTTTCCCTTTCCGAAAGCCGTTTCCGAGAGACACGGCCGTGCCTCTCGCGGAAGCAAATCCGTGCCTCTTGCGGAAGCAAAACCGTGCTTCTCGCGGAAGGAAAAAAACACGTTTTTTTTTCCGTTTTCGAGAGGCACGGCTGTGCCTCTCGCGGAAGCCCAAAAAAAACGCGTTTTTTCACGCAAATTTTTTTTTCTATTTTTTTTGTTGAAAAGCTAAGAAAGACCGGTAGAAAACCAAAAAGCCCAAAAAAAAGAAAAAAACTTTTAAAAAGCCGAAAACGCGTGCGGAAAAATAAAAAAAAATCCGGAGGGAGCGTCCAGAGCGCGACACGTGGCAGCGGCTGAGAGCGCGCCAAGTGGTGCGCTCTCAGCCCACCCCAAGTGACCCTTGGGGAGGCTGAGCGCTCCTCAATTAATTGTTCTCCCTTCTTCTACCCTGACAGTGAGGAATTCCCCTCTGTACCAAACTGGGCTCGCCCATGTCCAACCTTGCCACCCGAACGGGCCAATGCCTCCAAATTGGGCTGCCAACCCATGGGTGTCGATCGGGAGCAGAGTATTCCTGCCGAACGCATTGTACCTCGCGGGATAAGCCGGAATCGGAGTGACGGATCGGGAGTTGAGGATTCGATGGTTTCGGAGGGCGTCCGAATGGGGCCTAAGTGTTACAACGGATAAATATGTGCTGCTCATATCAATCTATAACAACAAACGACAACATAGAGTAGAATTTTGTAGACCTTTCATACATGGATATACAATCTAGAGAGCAACCATAATAGATTTTCACGTAACATCTGTCGAATGCTTTCCTTTTGGTTGCAAATGCAGATGAATCTTCTGGACTTGATTGGAGCACACGTTATAAAATTATCGAGGGGATTTGCTATGGTTTACATCACCTTCACGAGCAAATTGATAAGCCTATTATTCACCTGGACCTAAAACCTGCCAACATATTGCTCAATGACAGTTTGGTACCAAAAATTACAGACTTTGGTATGTCAAGACTACTTGGTCAACAACAAACTATTTGCACCTCATCACGTACTGGAACATTGTGAGTTATTACCACTTTTTAATTCCTTACATTTTAGTCGTAAACAAGATGTGTTTTCTTTACGGTCACTTTAACACTTCAAATTTGTATTCGTGCTGTGATGCAGTGGTTACATGGCACCAGAACTTTTACATGGAGGTATAATTACACCAAAGTTAGACATATTCAGTTTGGGTGTAATAATCATAGAGGTAGTAACGAGACACAGGGACTACCCGGATGTTACTGGAATACCTCCAGATGACTTTATCAAGCTTGTAAGGAAATTTTGTCTCGCATTTCAAAATGGAGGTCTTTGTTTCACAATCACGATGTTGCATTTTATCTTTTGCACACTAACATTCTAGATGTTTGTTCTGAATCTGCAGACTCTTAGAAAATGGAGAAATATGTTACAGGGATCACCGGGGTATGGATCCCTCGAAACGGACTGCGAACTAATAAAGAGATGCCTCCAGGTAGGTCTACTCTGCGTGAATTCTGACCACACAAAGAGGCCTCCGATAGCAAAGGTTATTAGCATGCTCCAAGGATTAGAAAACATCGACTGGGATTTTAGCATTCTATTTCAACAGATGTGCATCTAGTATCTATTGCCTTCAAATGTAGTGCAGAGCCGACGCAGATGCATCGACATTGTATTTTGACATCTGCGTATCTAGTATCCTAGGAGATTGCATTCGTATGTAATGTGGTGAGCCGACCCTTGTTGAGGTAGTAGAGGGCTAAGAAAAGGCTCACGGTCGATTCGTGTGTTTTTGCAAGCTGCAAGTGTCCCTGAAATGCTTCATCATGCAATCCAGCCAGCCTGGTGAGTGAATGTTGTCCGGTCACTGAATAATTTGATCGCAAGTGTGATGAATCGTTTGGAACCTGAATGTGTACACAAATGTGTTCTACTGAACCTGAAACAAATGGTGGAGGGATGAACTTCCCTGTTCCTCTTCCCCTCCGGACGCTAGCTGTGACAGACAACGACCGACCGGACCCCCCTCTCCGGCGAGCACTCCTATCCTAGGCCACCCAAGTCTCCTCCGGCCGGTCACAGCCGTCGTCGTCGTCCTCCGGCCCCGGTCCATCCGCTCTGCTGCCACTGCCGCATCCGGATTCTGGTGACCAAATCTAACCTGCCATTATTTTTCCCCGTTGATCTTTTCCTTGCTCCTCTAATAGTCTAATCCGTATTTTTTTCTCTCCTCTCCGCTCCACCCAGTTTAATTAACTATTAGTGCGGATCAGTAAACTTGCTGCTGAATCGGCGGAGCGAGAAGCAGTGGCAGTCCCTTATTTTTCCAAGAGAAAATTAGATCTGCAGGTGCCGTACCTTCTTCACTCACTCCTTCAGCTCTAGCTCCAACCGTACCAGGGAATTTAGCTTCCATTTGGTGTGACTGTTTAGTTTCAGCGTTCGATCCTCCTCAAGAAGTCCTCTGTCTCTGACGTGCGCGGAGCTCGCCCTGTCATTTTAGCACACTGGGCGACGTCATGGCTCCACGTATACAGCGCGCCAGCGGGTGGGATTTAGGTCGGATTATCGCGTAATGCTTGACCGGTTCGACCAACACGTAATTCTGTGCGGGTTAAAAACAGTTGGGGCTCTGCAATGCAATGTTATGCTCTGCTGCTCCTAGTCTGATACGATGATACTGAACCTTGTTCTGCCTTTTGATTGTGCTTGTGCTGGACTGCTTTTTTTTTTCTTTTTTTTGAGAAGGTACCTGCTCATATCATTAAGGAAAAGGATTACAAACACACACCGCAGCAGACACCCTGGAAACGTCGAGACGGGACAGCTGTCCAGAAACAAAAGCAGAAAGCACCTCAAGAAAATAAAAAGTACAAGCAAGCCCGTGAAGGTCCCTCTACTCCTCTGTAACGTAGGCCACCGCCCCTCACCAGCGTCGCCCAGCGCCCGCCGGAAGGGGAAAAGGCGCACGCCCAGCACACCTAGAACCAGAGGCGCACCATCGCCATCACTGGGCTTTTGATTGTGCTTGTGCTGGACTGCTCTGCTCTGCTCTTGTGGTGAATGTTTTTTTTTTTGAAAGATCCAGCAAATTGCTGGCTTGATTCAGATTTAGCAGGAAGCAACGGAAGAATAACATGGGGTGGATTCGAAGATCAAAGAAAGGAAAAAAAATGAAACATCAGCCCTATTGGCTGCAGAACAACACTACACTCATGGTGGAACGCCATCCACCCGCGACAAGACAACGCAGCTCCGATTCTGATGAAGAACTGCGAAGGAGAACTACACAAGCTGGCGCCGCGAAAGATCACTGAACGGACCACCTGTCGTCCGTCATCGTATGCCACCGGGCCCTACCACCGCAGCTTCGACTTCACAGCGACAAACAGCCAAGGCAATCCCACGGGCACGCCGGACAAGAGCCGACTACCCCAACCAATGCCATGTCTCCGACATCGCTCACACCCGTCATCGTTACCACACGAGCCTAACCGCCCACATCGCCCGACAGACACAGCTGAACGGAATGCCGTGCACGTCCAACACGCAGGAAGCACCAATGGAACCAAGATCTTCAAGACGGCGCCCTAAAGAGGGGGAAAACGGCACTGAAGACACCGCCGCCGCTCGACCCTACAGCAGGATCTAGACTTTCGCTCGAAGAACTTGATCCGGGAGTTGAGGATGTGCAGATCTCCTCAACGACGCCTCCAAGGAGAATAACGACGCCCGCGGACACCGTCGCCGCCGGCCGGCAAGCACCGCCCAGGCTTTCACCCGGAGCAGCACAACCACCACTCCCACGCCGCCGGCCAAGGCCGACAAGTACTTCCGCTGGACCGCGCACTCCCAACGCAGCGAGCGCGCCAACACTGCGCAGAGCCTGGCCGGCCTGCCCGCGCCATACGCAGCCGCAGCCTCGGACCTCCTCCACTTCGCGCCGCAAAAACCGCGCGCCAAGCCTTCGGCCTGGACGGGCCCAGATCTGGCCAGCCCGCCCGCAGGCACCATCGCGACCTCGCGCCGTCGCGTCACCAATGCGAGAGCCCAGGACAGGGCCGTAGATCAGACGGCTGGCCCCGCACCGCGCCTGGCAGCTACCTCCGCTCCCGCTCCGCGCCCAGCCGCGTCCAGCAGCGACCTTCGGCCCTGCTTCCCGCGCCCTCCGCCGGCAGATCGAGGCTTGACCCCCGGCCGCCTCCCTGCGCCCGCGCCGAACGCGCGCCCCGGCACCAGCACACCGTGAGCTCGCCTCCGCGGACGCGCCTCCCCGGATGTCGGCCAACAACGCCATGCCGACCACCCGCCTCCGCCAGATCGAGTTGGCCTGCACCTACTCGAGCCTGTGCTGGAGTGACTAGCTGGCCCGCCGCCACCAACGTTGCACGGGCTTTGCCCGGCGGCGCTCACCGGCGACGACGAGGGGAGCAACTGAGGTGAGAGTTTTCCCGGCAGCGGCTAGGGTTTTTTCTCTCCCGAGCCGCCAGCGGGAGCGGCGCGAGAGAGTGGAGCTTGCCTTTCTCTTGTGGTGAATGTGAAGCGCGTGATTCGATGGCTTTTGCACATGACATCATCCGAAGTTCTCAAGGGATCATCCTTCTTCATGAACCTTGGATACTCCTCCTCCTCCTAGTCCCTATCCCCAAGCTCTAGTGTCTTTTTTTCTTCTGTATTTGGGTTTTCACTAGGTTTTTCCTAATTAACCGGGATATGTTAGGTTTTTTGGTTCGGTTTTCCTTATAAATTAGACCATCTCTGTTCTTCTTAATGAACTACAGGAACCCATGCCCTCGCGATGAGGTTCTTTGAAAAACCTTGGATACTCGGCCATTAGTGAGATCTCTGGTGAGTGAGTTTCTGCCAGCTAAAATAGTTGCCGCTCGTCGTACATACAGAAGCTGGCGCACGAGCACGAGTGCAAAGCCGTAGTTGAGCTTTGCGCGTAATGCCGACTGATTTGACCCGTATGATCGACATGTCCGCTGCCGGCATGTTCTCTGGCGTCGTTGTAGCGTACGCTTCGTGCTATCCCACTGTAAATTTCCGCACGCTAACACTGAAGTCTCTTGTACACCACTTTAATTCATGGCTCCATGTATACAGCGCACAGCCAAGCGGGGTTTAGCTCAGATCCTCATGTAACACTGACCGATTCAACTCGTGATTCTGTCTGGTTTAATCACAATTTAAGTGTGGGGGCTATGCAATGCTGCTCTGCTAGGGTAATACTCCCTCCATTCCTAAATATAAGACTTTTTAGATATTCCAATATGGACTACATACGGAGTAAAATGAGTGAATCTACACTCTAGAATACGTCTATATACATCTGTATGTACTCTGTATTGAAGTCTCTAAAAAGTCTTATATTTAGAAACGGAGGGAGTATAACCTTGGTATGGCTTTGATTGTGATTATGTGGTGCGTGATGAGAGCGTGTGATGAAATGTGACTGGGGCTGTGGCGGGCGTTGCCATTGTGTTTGCGTAATCTGAACAAAGAGGGAAATGAAGCCTATGATTCAGTGGGCGCAGTATATTTGCACATCATCCAAAGTGCTCTAGGGGTCATTGTTTTTTATGAATTTTCTTTAAAGGTGTTTTGTACTCCCTTCGTCCCAAAAAGGTTGTGCCTGATAGATACATCCGTATCTAGACAAATCTAAGACAACTTTTTTGGGACGGAGGTAATATTAATTAAGCATTGTCCATAATCGGCAGGCCAGGTATATATTATCACTGAAGCATCACCAGTTTGCTCCATGAAGCTACATCTACATTCACTTTTGGTCCATCCAACGTCTGGTGCTGCCCCGCCCTCTCTAATCTTCTACTTAATCTGCTGAGCCGGCTTAATTAGTTCGGCTGGTGATTTCCCTTTTCTTCTATCATAACCAGTCGCCCATGCTTCAGTTACTTTGACCGAGTTCACTTACGCTTTTAGCAACTGAACTGAGTGGCATATTTGTTTATTAGAGAAAAGGCCATAACGTCCCTACTTTATACGGAGTACTAGAAAGCAAACCTTAGAGCATCTCCAACAGCCTTTGTATATTTGCACCCAATTGCTATTATACAAACTTTGGCCAAAAAACCTCCTCCAGCAGCCTTTGTATAAGTGGTCCCCCACCCAAAATTTTTACAAAGCTTGCTATATTTTCACCCACACTTTGCATATTTGCAAAGTGGAGAGGCCACTTGCTATAATTTTACAAAGCCTCCGGTGTGCCATTGACATGTGGGTCCGGTTTGTTGTGCATGTGTGCTATGTGTCTTGTCCCCACATGTCAATGTGTGTGTTGACAAATTTAGCAACCCAGTTATAGGAATGCTGCAAAAGCAAATTTTGTTGTGGATTGCTATACCTTCTCTCTCCTCCTGGTATAACCAGTTTTTAGCAATCCGTTATAGGAAGGCTATTGGAGATGCTCTTAACAGGTACGGATTCTATAACTCCCGAACGTACCGTGTTTCTGCTGCTCGTCCCGAATATGCCAGCAGTCGTTCGATGGTGGTATGAATCTTGAAGCATGAGCGGTCCGCCACGTCAGCGCAGGATTTCGTTCGGAAAATCATCGGGTCGTCGCGAACGCTCTTCATTTTCCCAAACGTATCTTATCCCTCTCTCCGAGTACCTTTCCTCTAGCTACAGTAGATCGGAGAGGAGACTCGTTTGGCGACCTCAGCGCCTGGGCTCCCGCCGTCGATCTCGTCGGGTCCCCTCGCTTCCGGCGCCCTCGTCGGCGTCGTGAGGTGAGGGGGGCCCAGATCCACGGGTGGGCTGTATATATAGCTTAGTTTGGTGGCTGTAGCTAGGCTTTTGCTGTCGAGGCGGGCTCCTCGGCGTCGCGCTTGGCTTCGGCCGGGCGGCGAGGGTGGCGGAGACGCCCGCGACTTGGTGTGCTTCGGGTGCTGCGTGGTCTCGTCCATGGCGGCGGCTCCAGGTCTGCTGCTTGTGTGTGCTCCGATTCGTGCGCTCGATCTGGTTGGGCGCCCGCCGGCGTCGTCCTTGGCTCTGGCTCGGGAGGCGGGGGAGAAGCTTGTGACGCCCCGGCTTAATCGTGCACTAATCATACACGCAAATGCACACGATCAAGACTAAGGACTCACTTGAAGATATCACAACACAACTCTAAACATAAATAAAAGTCATACAAGTTTTATATTACAAGCCAAGGCCTCGAGGGCTCAAATACACAAGCTTGATGTCACACAAACATCAGCGGAAGCATTAGATATCTGAGTACAGACATAAGATAAACAGATAGGCCTTTAAAAGGCGGGGCAAAACAAAAGCACTAGATCGAAAGGCGCAGCCCTCCTGCCTGGGTGCCTCCTAAACTACTCCTGGTCGTCGGAGGGCTCCTCGTAGTAGTACTCCCCAGCGTGGTAGTAGTAGTAGCCGTAGTCGTCAGCAGGGGCAGCTGGCTCCGGGGCTCCGTCGTCTGGTCACATCATTCGGGTATGGGGAAAAGAGGAAGCAAAGCCACCATGAGTACTCATCCAAAGTGCTCAGCAAGACTTACATCAGATCTATACTAAGTATGCAACATTATCAAAGGAAGACTGTATATGTGAATTAGACTACAGAAATGCCAGAATAGAGAGAAGGCCTAGTCCTATCGAAGACTAGCATATTCAGTGGTCTTGCAGCATTAGAAGAGTGCAGATTAATACAATATAAAGTAGTAGTAGTGTTATACATCAATCTCGCCCAGAGATCCTTTCTCGACTCCCTGCGAGAAAGCAATCCTACGGCCATCATATCCATTTCTCATCTCAAGTATCCAGTTCTAGTTGTATCGATCGGGATACAACTCCGAGCGTCCGTTACCGAGGATCCAGCTATTCGAATAGATGTTTTCTTCCCTGCAGGGGTGCACCAACTTACCCACCATGCTCGATTAACTCCGGCCGGACATACTTTTCTGGGTTCTGCCCGGCCTCGGCTAAAACGACACGCCGCAGCCCTACCTAGGCTCAATAAAGAGGTCAACATGCCGGACTAACCTATGCCCCCAGGGGTCTTGGGCCATCGTCCCGGGAACTCCTGCACGTTGCGAAGGCGGCCGGAAGCAGACCTAGCCCCCTTAATACAAGCGCGGGCTTAACCAGTCCAATTCGGCGTGTGCCGCTCAGTCGCTGACGTCTAGAATGCTTCGGCTGATGCGTACGACGCAGAGTACCCATATTTATTTCCGCGTGATGGTTAGTGCTATCGGGCCAGAGGCCCACTCGGATCAAATATCCAAACCGTTAGTGTATTGGGAGCGTGCGGTAACGAGCAGAGACTCACGATCGATGTGACCCCGTCGCCCCGTGTCGTGGGCTTGCGGCAAGGGCTAAGAATGCCCGGCCACGCCACGTAATTATCTCGCGGGCACACTCCAGGTCGACCCGACTCCACCTCACTCGCATCTTATGCTCGCGCGGGTACCCCTCAGGGCCGACCCGACTTTATCCAGTTATTCAGTATCAACAGTAATGTAAAGGCAACCGTGTGTCTACCACATCAAGAAGGAATCCGAGGAATCACCCTCGATGGATTCCCTCTTGATTATCCCGTTAAGGTGAAACCGGAGGAATCACCCTCGATGATATTCACACATGCGGGGCACGACAGAAGCTTTGTCGGAGATGGGGAAGAGGAATCACCCTCGATAACCCATCACTGACTAGCTGTTCTGCAGAGACCATATCAGAAGTGAGTTAAGAGGTATCACCCTCGTCCCTCGATATTAGCTCTGCGGAGTCGAGCAGGCTAGGGGGTGTGATGTGATGTGTTGAATCCAGTCTGTCGATCACTCTGATCGAGACTCAAATACTACAGCGGGGCAACTACAACAAGGAAGAGGGGTCCCAGATTGTTTTCCACCCATCCTATACTAAGCAGTTTGGATATCAGGTAGGTATCAATAATAGTTACAAAAATAGGCTATGCATTAGAAATAGGATAAGCAGTAGCAGTAGCAATTTCTAATGCAAGCAGGAGGGAGAAAGAATAGGCGATATCGGCATGCGTCAAAGGGGGTTGCTTGCCTAGAAGCTCTGCGGCAAAGGAGGGGTCGTCGGTAGTGTCGTCGATATCCTGAGCGGTGTCGGTCTCGGGGGCTATCGGAATCGAAGAGGGGGAAGAAACAATAAATAAAAGCAGATGAATGCAACACATATACATGGTATCGTGGTATGCAGTGTTGGTGGTGGCCTAATGCAATGCTATATGTCGCAGACGAGGCGGAAAAATATCTGGGATATTTTCCCGGCGTTTAGGTCGATTTCGGTATACTGAACCGGAGGGGAAGGTTCCATGTTCAGATAGATAGGAGTGATGGTCAAGCATTTTGACCACATATTCGGATTCATCTCGTTTTTCTGATTATTTTTCATATAAAAAGTTTTTCAATCTGAGCTACGGTTTAATTTCTATGATTTTTCAAAGTTTTAAACATTTTCTGGAATTATTTAAATTAACAGAATTAGACAGAAAAGGAATATGACGTCAGCATGACATGGGGATGACGTCAGCAGTCAACAGGCGCACTGACCAGGTCAAACCTGACCAGTGGGTCCCACCTGTCATACACAGAGGGGCTAACAGCAGTTTATTTTAAATAAATAGAGTTAATTAGCAGTTGGGCCCCACCTGTCAGTGACTTATCTAATTAACTAATTATGTTTTAGTTTTTAATTAGTCTTAAACATTTAATTAGTGGGTGGGGCCCGCATGTCAGTGTCACTGGGCTGCCCAGTCAGCACGTTGACTGGGTCAACCCAGTCAACGGGGCCCGCGGGGCCCAGGGTCAGTGGCCTAGTGGTGGGGCCCGGCCAGCCATGTCGGCGGCGGCCGGCGGCTCAACACCGGCGATGCCAGAGCATGATGGAGGCACTGGCGCGCGTCGGAAAACGCCTACAGAGCGCCGTTTGGCATGCGGCTGGGCTCGTTCGAACGAGGCACGTCGAGTGGTGGTGGTGGCGCTGCCGGACTTGGCCGGGAACGGCGACGGCGCTTTTGGGTGTTTGTTGGAAACGGCGCTACGGCTCGAACTAGAGGGCTAGGCGTGCTCTACGCGATGCGGCGAGCGTGTTGGACACGGTCCCGTGACCGTTGGGTCACCGGAGCCTCGCCGGCGATGATCTAGGCGGCGGCGAGTTCGGTCCGAGCGGAGCTACTAGTTAGCGAGCACGCGCGGCCGAACGGAGTGAGAAGGAAGGGGGAGGAGCTCACCGTGAAGGCACAAGTAGGCCCGGTGACGGTTTAGGAGCAGCAGGAGTCGCCGGAGAGGAAGAAGATCGCCGGCGACCGCATGGAAGGGGGCGGCCTGATTCTTGCGCTGCAGTGCTCCCCGGCGCCCGTTCGAAGATGCAGATGACGCGGTCGACGTCGGCGGAGGCGAGGGACACGGTGGCGAGGCGTGACGTCGACGGTGGCTGCGAGAACGACGACGAGCGGCGACGGATCCGCTCGGGCGTCGATGAAAACGGGCGAGAGAGAGAGTGAGGGAGAGGGGGAAAGTGGATGAGGACGACGAGGGAGTGGGCAGGGGAGGATCTTATCCCCTCGGCCGGCCACGGGTGTCGCCGTGTCGTCATCTCGCCGGAACGAGCCGGTGCGGCCACGGGCGCGCTGACACGGCGAGGGAGAGAGAGGGGAGGAGGGAGAAGGGGTCTGGTGGGCTGGGCCGAGTGCACTGTGCACTTAGGCCCAGTCCCCAGCAGTAGTCTAGGCCTTTTTGCATTTTTCTTTTCAGTTTTATTTTTACAGAGACAATTATGCAATATTTGAGCTGTCAAATGACTTTGTAAAAATGTGGAACTTGGCCACATAAATACAATGCATTATTCTGCTGTGCCACAAAAAGTTTGGGCAATTTTGGAATTCATTTGAATTTTTCAAAAATGAATAGGGCATTTAAAGTGCTGTTCTGGCACTGTTTAATTGCACTAGCCCAAATGCAGGTTGATGGTGATGTTGTTTTCCTTAACAACAATTGTTTTGGAATATTTGCTAGAAGGTGAACATTTTTCCAGAAATTTTTTGAGCAACTTTATTTTGCACTTGAATTTGAATTGATTTCAGAGAGGAATTTGAATTGAAGTGTTTAACCACTGTGGTCATGCAATGCAAATGAAGATGGCTTGACATGATTAACACAAAGTCACAGTGCTTTATTACATAGGGGTGTTACAATTCTCCTCCTCTAAAAGAAATTCTCGTCCCGAGAATTCAGGAGGTAGAAGGAAAGAGGTCGGGCTATTCCTCCCACAGATGATCGTCACGTTCCCAAGTGGCTTCATCTTCTGTATGTTTCGACCAATGCACTTTCAAGAACTTGGTCATCTTCTGACGGGTCCGACGTTCAGCTTCGTCGAGAATACGGATCGGATGCTCCTTATAAGAGAGATCATCTTGTAATTCGAGCATCTCGTGATCCACTGCGCGATGCGGAGATTCCTTGAAGCAACGACGAAGTTGCGACACATGGAAGACGTAGTGGATATGAGAGAATTGCGGTGGCAACTCTAGTTTATATGCCACCTGACCACGTCTAGCAACAATGCGGAAAGGACCAATGTAGCGTGGAGCTAGCTTGCCTTTGATTCCGAAGTGGTGCCCTTCATAGGAGTGACACGCAGGTAAGCTTGATCACCAGGTTGATAAGTCAAACCCCATCGTTTGCGAGCATAGTTGCTCTTCTGGCGATCCTGAGCCGCCTTGAGATTTTCACGGACGATACGGACTTGCTCTTTGGTGTGTTGAATAATATCCTGACCCACGAGCGGTCGTTCCCCAGTTTCTGACCAGTTCAGAGGGGTTCGACACTTACGTCCATAAAGTACTTCGAAGGGGGACATCTTCATGCTGGCTTGATAGCTGTTGTTATAAGAGAACTCGGCATACGGAAGAGATTCTTCCCACTTCTTGCCGAAAGATATAACACAAGCCCGAAGCATATCTTCAAGCACTTGATTGACTCGCTCGACTTGGCCTTGGGATTGGGGATGATAAGCTGAACTCCAGGTAATATGAGTTCCCATAGCCTCTTGGAAACTTTCCCAGAACTTGGAGGTGAAAAGACCGCCACGGTCCAAACTGATCTCCTTTGGAATACCGTGGAGTGAAACAATTCTGGAGATATAAAGCTCTGCTAACTGGCTAGTAGTGATCGTCTCCTTGACAGGCAGAAAGTGTGCAACCTTAGAAAGTTGGTCGACGATGAGGAGAATAGCATTGTGACCCTTCTGTGACTTGGGAAGGCCAGTAATGAAATCCATCTGAACCTTATCCCATTTCCATAAAGGTATAGGAAGCGGTTGTAGAATTCCGACAGGCTTCTGATGTTCTGCTTTAACGCGACGGCAAACGTCACATTCAGCAACATATCGAGCAATGTCCTGCTTCATTTTGGACCACCAGTACCTTTGACGGAGATCACGATACATCTTGGTGCTACCCGGATGAATAGATAGCGGTGTATCGTGTGCCTCCTTCATGACCTTGTCAGTCATAAGCTCGAAGCGAGGTACCACAATGCGGTCTCTGAAATACAAGGTTCCATCTTCAGACAGCGAGAAATCCCTGTACTTATTGAGGTGAAGATCTTTCTTCATCAGATCAACTTCAGCATCTTTAGCTTGCGCACTCTTAACAACCTTCTCAAGATCTGGCTGTATCACAAGGTTATTAAGAGAACCCTGTGGAACGATACGCAGATTCAGTTTGCTCAGTTCTTCATAAAGATGAGGTTGAGCTCGCTTAACCATGAGGTTGTTACAGTAGGACTTGCGGCTCAAGGCATTGGCCATCACATTAGGCTTGCCAGGGGTATAAGAAATACCACAGTCATAGTCTGTAATAGTTTCTAACCATCGCTGTTGGCGGAGATTGAGATCCGGCTGAGTAAATAAATACTTCAGACTCTGATGATCAGTATATATTTTACACCGGTTACCAAGAAGGTAATGCCGCCATAGCTTCAATGCATAAATCACTGCAGCAAGTTCAAGATCATGCACTGGATAGTTTTCTTCATGCGGACGTAATTGACGCGAAGCATAAGCAATTACTCTTCGTTCTTGCATTAAGACACAGCCTAAGCCTTGACGAGAGGCGTCGCAATATATCATGAAGTCTTTGCGAGAATCCGGACGAGCAAGCACTGGAGCAGAGGTCAGCTTGTCCTTGAGGGTCTGGAAGCTCTCCTGACATTTGTCTGTCCACTCAAACTTAACGCCTTTGTGAAGCAGATTAGTCAGGGGCTTGGCAATATTAGAAAAGTTCTCGACAAATCGACGGCAATAGCTTGCGAGGCCAAGAAAACTTCTCACTTGCTTGACGTTCTTCGGAGGAGCCCAGTCAAGAATAGCCTGAACCCGCTCCAGGTTAATAGCAATACCATCCTTGGAAATCACATGACCAAGGTAGGTTACTTCAGAAAGCCAGAACTCACATTTGGAAAATTTGGCATACATCTGGTGTTCTCGAAGCTTTTCCAGAACAAGACGAAGATGTTCGGCGTGTTCTTCCTTATTCTTCGAATAAACCAGAATATCATCTAGATATACCACGACAAACTTGTCAAGATAATCCATGAAAATATAATTCATCAGATGAGAGAACGTTGCTGGAGCATTGGTCAGACCAAAAGACATAACAGTGCACTCATAAGAGCCATATCGAGTAACAAATGCAGTCTTTGGAATATCCTCTTCACGGACACAGATCTGATGATAACCCAACCTCAAGTCGAGTTTAGAGAACACTGATGATCCAGCAAGTTGATCATATAGGTCATTGATCCGAGGGAGCGGATATTTATTCTGAATGGTTGCCTGGTTGATAGGGCGGTAATCTTGGACCAACCTGTTCGTACCATCTTTCTTCTTGACAAAGAGAGACGGTGCTCCCCAGGCAGAGGAACTAGGATGGATAAAGCCTTTGCGGAGTGATTTATCAATTTCCTCCTTAAGCTCAAGAAGTTCATGTGGAGGCATCTTGTAAGGACGCTTCGCAATAGGAGTTGTGCCTGGTTTCAAGTCGATGACAAACTCGACAGCTCTAACAGGAGGAACTCCTGGAAGTTCTTCCGGAAAGACGTCTTGAAAGTCACAGACGACTGGAATGTTCTCGATTCCCTCCAGTGGTGAGGCATTCAACGCATTCAGAGCGTATATCTGAGCCTCGGCGTTCTGAGTGATACTAGCACGATAATTTACTAGCTCATCTGACGGGTGCAGGCGATGTACAACTTTAGTGGCACAATTGATTGAGGCGTAATGAGCCTTCAACCAATCCATTCCCAGAATAAGGTCAATTTTGGAAGAGCTCAGGAGAATGGGAAACGCCTGAAACTTCAACCCTTCAATCTCAATAGTGACTTCGGGGCTGAACATGGAGGCTCGGCACTGACCCGCGGGAGTATTTACCGCTAACGGATGGTGCAATGCTTCATATTTAATGCCATGCATGAATGCAAAATCTCCCGACATGAATGAATGCGATGCTCCTGAATCAAATAAAACAGATGCTGGTACTGAATTAACAAAGAGAGTACCCATCACAGTTTCTGGTTGATCCTGAGCTTCAACCATGTTGACGTGATAAGCCTGACCCCGACCATAAGAAGGCCTGGCATTGTTGTTGCGAGGCTGATTAATTCCACGACCATTTCCACGGCCAGCAGGAGGAAGCACTAGCTGATTCTGACCCTGTGAACAGTCTCTGGCACGGTGACCTGGATGGCCACACTTGAAGCAGAGTCCACTCTCGGGACGAAGGGCAGGAGCTCGAGGTGGTGCAGCTCGCAGAGGCTGCCTTGGTGGTGGAGGGGGCAGACGCGGTGCAGCATAAGCAGGCCGGTACACGGGAGCGGTTGGACGATACATGCTCTGGGGAATCCATATGCGGCGCTTCTGTGAGGACGAGCCCGAAGATGAGCCCGCTTCACGGGTACGCTTGAGCGCGTCCTTATGCTTCTTCAACCCAGTCTCAACCTGAATAGCCTTGTTCACCAAGGTGGCGAAGTCGGCATAGTCTTGGACTAACAGGGCTAGCTGGATGTCATGGTGTAACCCATCACGGAACTTCTCCTGTCGGCGAGCGTCAGTAGCAATATCATCCTCAGCATAGCGAGACAGTTCAAGGAACTCCCGCTGATAAGCTTCTATGGTCTTGTTGCCCTGAACGAGGTTACGGAACTCCGCTTTCTTCCGGTCCATGATTCCCTGAGGAATATAGCGAGCACGGAAAGCAGCCTTGAACTCCACCCAGGTGATGATAGTTCCAGCAGGTAAGGTCTGTCTGTGAGTGGCCCACCATTGTGCTGCGGGTCCTTTCAGAAAGTAGGACGCATAGGTGACGTAGCTGGCAGGGGCAACAGCAGCTGACTCCATCTCATAGAAGATGTCACGGAGCCAATCATCAGCGTCCAGCGGGTTAACTGAGTTGCGGAAGACGGTTGGGTTGAGGCGCACGAACTCTTGCAGAGTGATCGCGGCAGGCTGCTGGTTGGCATTGGGTTGCGGTAACTGATTTATCACCCCTTGGATAAACTGGCGATGCAATTCAAACTGTTGCATCATAGCAGCCATATAGTCGGGCGGCGGTGGATTATTATCACCCATCCTACTAAATTCAATAGGGGGTAGTTTAGCAGGTAGCATTGACATAGTATGGAATCATTCATGAAGTAATCATGCACAACAAAAGGAAGTGCGATAGATACAACATCATAATCATCATGACATACAGATCCATACATAGGTTCGGTTATAGACCAGCGTTACAACAACATAAAAGTAAGCTAGACAACTAGGCGGCACGCAGGCACGCAGTGGAGGGATACAACAACGCGACATAGCGATATGCTACATCAACGTCGGGGAAAACCGATGTAACTAGGAAGCTGTCAGTGTCGATGGAGAATCCTATTCTCGAGAGAATAGTCCTGGTGTCCATGAACACTCTGATGCAGGCGCCGGTCATGACCGGAATAAGAGGTCCACGGGCAAGGGTAGTACCTCCAACTGCAGGCCAATCAACCCCAGGTGGCATCTCTGTCCTGCTCGGGTAAAGAATGTGCTCGGGATGTATCCCCGCGCCAACTGCTGGCATCAGATGCCTCAAAGCATCGTAGAGTCGGAGACGAGTAGTGTACAACTCGACAGCAAGAGCCTGGGCAGTGCGATCCATAGCCTCAAGGTAACGAACCAGGAACTGTGGATCATACCGACGACTCACATAGGTAGTACAGACAGCAGCATCGAACCGAGTCTCATCCCCAGCTGGAGCATACGGGATGTATCTGAACCCGGAATCCTCCAGGCGGGGGTACTCTCTGCGAAGATGTGTGATCGCAATAAAGGCAACCTCATGGACTGCCATCTCGACAGTCACTCCAAAGCCCTGGAAGGTGTACAACTCAGTGGTGGAGCGATCCTGCCGATCAAAGATAATCAATTTGGCGCGGTACTGCTCCTGGTTGAACTCGCGGTAGTCCTCGTAAACAGTGTACTGAGGATACCATCGAAATCCCAGTATGGTCAAGAGATCGACCAGAATGGCCGGGAACCCAGGCGTATCCTCCGCCATAGTCTGACGGACAATCTGTACTGCGGGTCTCATCTGAAAAAGCAGAGTTCAAGAAGTCAGATGACAGTGTGAAATAATTAGTGCAATTTTCAAAGAATTGATTCCAGATAATCCAGCTCTCCAGGTGAATGTGATTACGAGAACCTAGAGTTAGCGAAATCATTTGACCCAAATAGTGTTGGGGAACGGAGCATGAATTTCAAAAATTTCCTACGCTCACGCAAGATCTAGCCATGGAGATGCATCGCTACGAGAGGGGAGAGTGTGTTTACGTACCCTCGTAGACCGTTAGCGGAAGCGTCTCACAACGCGGTTCATGTAGTCAAACAATCCTTCGAGCTCCACCGATCGAGTACCGAACGTACGGCACCTCCGAGTTCTACACACGTGCAGCTCGATGACGTTCCTCGCCTTCTTGATCCAGCAAGACGTCGAGGTAGTAGATGAGTTCCGTCAGCACGACGGCGTGGCGACGGTGACAGTGAAGTGATTCCGGCAGGGCTTCGCCTAAGCTCTCCGAAAATATGACCGAGGTGGAAAACGGAGATCGGGGCACCGCACACGGCTATTGGACAATTGTGTGTCTCCAAGGGGTGCCCCTCCTCCGTATATAAAGGAGGGAGGGAGGAGGCCGGCCCCCTAGGGGTGCGCCAAGTGTGGTGTAACATCCCAAATTTTGGAATGTTATATTAATTACTAGAATGATTGTTTGTTTGATTGAGTGATTGAATTTGAGTGAAATTTGAAACTTTTTGAAACTTTTGAATGAGAGGGAATAAAATGACTTTCCCTTTTTTTTTTTGAATTCAATTTCATCCAATGCAAAACAAGGAGAGAAAATGACATGACTTCTTCAAGTGAAGGAATTGAAATTTTGGATTCTGAAAACTACTGAAAAATTTCTATTTTGGTAATTACTTCATTTGATTCTGTTCTTGAATGAATTCAAACCCACATGCCCAAATTCAAATTTTCTTGAGAGGTGGAACATGACCCTCCAAACCAGGGGCATTTTTGTGAGATTTTGAACCATAAAACCCAGGGGGTTATTTGAAAATTATTTGCAAAAGAAAATAAAATCAATTTAGGCTTTTTCTGAAAAATAATTTTTTTTAAAGTATTTATTTTGGCCGTGGAAAAATGTTCATCTTGTTGAAATTATTTTTCTTATCATTTTGGTATATAAAACTTCCTTGTTTGAGTTTGATTTGATTTTCCAAATCACCTTTTTCCTTCTCTGTTTTAACTAAAAGGAAATGTTGTTTTATTAGGAAATCCCGAGCAGGCCCAGAAGGAATATTCCGGCCCAGATCCTCTCCGGATCAGATCCGAATCCTTTCGGATCGGCCACCGCCCCACCCCGCGCTCTCTCTCTCTCTTCCACTGACGCGTGGATCCCACCGCCCGACCGCGAATCCCCTCGGTCATCGCCTTCCTTCCCCTCGCCGCACTTACCTTCGCCGGAGATGGTCGATCCCCGCGTCGATCTCCTCTGCCCCTGCCTTTCTATGACCACGGAGGCCGCCTATAAATACAGGAGCTTTCCCGCACCTCGTTTCGCCCGAGTCCCCCTCGCCCGACCCTCTCCTCTGCTCGCAATTGCTCGCCGGAGTCCGAGCACGTCCACCACGCCATTACCTCGCCCCGCTCCACCTCGCCCTTCCCGAGATCCTCCGAGGCCACCTACGTGTTCGCCTCGCTTACCCGCACCTCCCCGTGCACCCGCCCGAGCTCCAGAGCCACCGGAACAAGCTCCCCGTTGACCACCCGAGCACCCAGCCGCCATCGTCGACGCCGCGCTCACCACCGTCGCTCCCGACGCTACCTGACGCCACCATCGACCTCGCCACCGTCGCCTGCGTCGGCCGGAGCCTTACCCGCGCCCGAAGACCCACGGGAACGCTGCCCCGCACCACCTCACCGCCTCTGCCTCGCCGGAGAAGCTCCACCGCCGGCAACCCCCCTCTGTGAGCACCTCTTCCCCTCCCTTAGCCGTCAGATGTGAAACCAAGGGCCCAGATTAGAAGTTTTAAAACGGCCGAACCGTTTTTATTTATTTTGCGCACGTTCGCTCGCTAGCTCCCGCAACGCACGCCCGTAGCCAATGGCATTTGGCCACGTAGCCCGTTCGCTATTTAAGTTTTTCTTTTCTTTTCTGTTTTCTGTTTTAAAAACAGAAATAGTTCTGTTTTTGTTTTTGCTTTATCTTTTCGGATATTTAGAGTTTTTAATTGATTCTTTTTGCATTGTGTCACAATTTTTGTATAGTTTCTGTAGATATAAAGTTTGACCATGTTTGCAAATTTTAAATTTGAATTCAAACAGATTTGATTTAAATCTTGTTTTGTGAATAACTTGAGTTTAAAAATAGCTTTTTAGTTGATTTTTTTTGCTACTAGTCATTAGTGACTTTATTTAACAGTAGGTAGAATTTGAGAATTTTTAGAATATTTTAAATTAGGATTTTTAACAAAACAGATTCTGTTTTAGTTCTTTTTAGGTTTATTTCTATTTCTTTTGTTTTAAATTGTTTTATTTTATTTTATTTTATATTAGTTGACAAGTTTTACTTTGTTTTATGTTAGTTAGCAGTAGTATTTCAACCAAGTTTATTTTTATGTCATTTATTATTTTTATAGCATGAGATCAATTCTAGTTTCATAATAACTTGCAAATTGATTTCATTGCTAGTTTGATTTCCTATTTGAAAATTATTTCCATATATTGTTTTATAAATTTTATTTTCTGTTAACTTTAGTTTAGACCAGAAAACAATTTGTATTATAGTTGAAATTGTTTGTGGTCAATTCAAGGTTAACTTTGTTTAGGTTATAGGAAGAGTTTACTACAAGTTTTTCTATTAGTTCTTTTTTTTTGTAATAAAGTTTTATGAGAAAATATTTTCTGTGAATTTAGTGTTTTATATTTTTATTTCTGTTATTTTTATTATCTTAGTGTTTTCTTTGCTGTTATGTTCTATTAGTTAGAAAACTCATATTGTTTAGTGTGTTGTTTTCATAGTTCTTAGTTGTTCTTCAAAAGTAATTCTTTTGCTAGTAAAAATATTTGATAAATGCCTTTGTTAGATTTTGCTTTGTTATTGTTTTGTTGCATTTGAAAATAGGTTATTTGTAGGGAAAACTACCTTTGGTTGTTGTGATGAAGTTTTGTTGATTTTAACTTTTGTCTTAAGTATTTCCTTCATCACAACACTTTTGTGTTTGGTTTTTGTGTTGCTTTTTGATTGTTAATATTGATTGTTAGTATGATTCCTTATATGAGTGCAATGTTTGATTATATAGATTTTCATCAAAGAGTGACGAATAGTTCTATCAAGTTATTTCTGAGAGCGATATTTATCTTCATCAACTGTACAGGCAAGTTCACTTTGATCATCTTACATTACCTATGTTTTATTTGCATTAGAATAAATCTCTCCATCATACATCCAGTAGGATATTGAGCTTGAACTTGTGGTAGTATCATGAGGTAGGAGAAACCCAACACCCTGTTACCATTGCCCGGGAAGGGACGTTACTTCACAATTGCTACGCTTTAGTAGACGGGGTTTGGTTGTGAGATTCAGGAGTGTTGTGAGGTTAATTAATTATTTCAAGACCTACATGATGATCAAGACTTCAAGACTTCAAGGACTCAATATACCTCTGGATGGATTGGACATGCATTTTGGCAGCCTGATATTTATCATGGTTATGCCGGGAATCCTGGTATCTACCTGTGATCATCCCAACGGAATGCCACCCAGGCTCAAAGAGATGGATGGATACTTCAAGGCCGGAAAGCTTACGTGTGCAACCGCAAGTCAATATGGGCTCTGGCTTGGTTGACCTTAGTGGTGACTCTGGTAGGTCAGATTGCTACGAGACGTAGAAAAACGGTAGGATTGGATGGGCACTGACTTTCTATCAGAGGATCACTTTGGAAGACCATGTTTCGATCGTCTCGTTCTCAAACATCATGCAGTGCGAGGACACAACGAGAGGGATCGAATCTTGCGGGTAAAGTGTACAAACCTCTGCAGAGTGTTAAACTAATCGATTAGCCGTGTCCCCGGTTACGGACAACATGAGCACCGGAGATGATACTATCAGCCAGTCTCAACACAATTAATAAATTTTCATGATGAGTGGGTCTATTAATAATTTTGGGACATGAGAATTGGTTGGTGGAACCATCTCATTAACAACCAGCTTTTGTAGTGATATTTCCGTTTGACTCCTTTGTTGTAGGGAAAATAAAACCAGCTTTTCTGCAAAAACTCAGACACAGAGCCACAAAGCCTTTTGCATATAGAATAGTCTTATCATTTTAACCTATGGTGATCTTGCCGGTACATTCAATGTACTGACCTACACGGCTGCAACGTCTTATGTTGCAGATACTTCTCTATGACGAGTAAGAGTACGATTTAGGGTTACGGTCTACACTCAACCTGCCGTTGGTGTTTATTGGGACTCCACTCCCGTTGACTGTTTCCGCTGAGATTTAAGAGGTATATATCGATTTTACGTTATTTACATGTGATTGCACTTTGATATATACATTGATGTACTGTGTGTGCCAGCATACTGATCCAGGGATGGCACTGACACACAGAGGCTTGACTCGTTTTGAGTCGGGACGCTACAGAGATGGTATCAGAGCACATGTTGACTGTAGGACGTGACCCTAGAAACTGGAAAGCCCATAGGACAGGATATCTCTCAAAATTATTTTCAAAAAAATCTTTTACTTCTTATCCCTTCTGAGTTTTATCAAATAGTTAGATAATACCCTTGTCCCTTTGACCACTATGGAAAGAGCTACAAAAATTGAAGACTATAAGGACCTGAAGAAATTGAAGACCATCAAGAATTTCCAAGATTTTATGCCCCTTAGAAGACCAAACCCATGTTGCATACTCACGTTAGATACGATGATTTGTGAGCTGTCATTTGTGTGCATTTTTTTCCGACAGCTACAAATAAAACCTATTTTCAAAACTATTGTTTGTATTGTGTGTATCTCCCTCCATCTCTCTCTCGTATCTCATCCCCAAAACCTTGGACCCAATAGATGGTGAATGAAGCTGGACTTGTATTCTCTGGACCAATGACCCAGCTGGAGGCAGAAGTATGGATTCAAAACATGGAGAATAGCTTCAGGAGCAACTCGATTGCAAAGAAGTATGAGGTTCAATACGCTCTTCAGTACTTTACCCAAAGTGCTGCAACTTGGTGGAAAATGCATCACGCCATACAAGGATTTAATAGAGCAAAAAGTTGGGAAGAATTCAAGAAGACTCTGTTAAGGTCCCGTCTCATTCAGAAGCACTATGATAACCCGATAAAGAAGCCCTCGGAAAAAGGTTAGAAGAACCCATGATGACGGGAGAGATACCAGACCCAAACATAGATACCAAGTCATGTTATTCATGTGGAGAAGAAGGACATATTTCCCAGTATTGTCCAAATGAGTATCTGGGAGACTTCCCGACAGCAGAAGTGCAATATGAACCCCAGGAGATAGAAAGAATGGTCAACCTGGACAAGAAGAAAGGACAAGTAAGTGGAGGCATCAGATGTTTGCACTACGGCTTGGAGAGACCTCATTGTTGTTGCAAAGAGTATGAGCCAAGCATCAAGAAAGGAGCCCAACCCAAGAAGAAGAAGAAGACTCCGTGGTTTTCTACACGTAAGGATCTGAGTCACATCACTTGTCACCGGTGCAACAAGACAGGACACTACTTCTATACCTGCCCGGAGAAGAAGGCTAAATATGAGTAGTTGAGTTTTGGATTTTGGAAGTAATAAATGTAATAGCAAACAACTCTTATTGAGGTTATGAAGATAAATTATGTAACGGAAGTCTCAGAGATTGTAATAACTTCATGAATCAATAGAATTTATAGTGTCATGATTTCCTATGATGAATTGTATGAGTTGTTACTCTGTAAACAAAGATCTCCGACCAATTTCGAGGATATGAGAAAAAAAATGGTCTGTGCATGCATAGGTACATTTCATTTTAAGTGTGGTAGTAACCGGTAAAACCACAGGACCCAAGGAAAAATAATGTACTATTCATGCCAATAAGTCTGGACACAATGAATACAGTTGAAGGTAATGTTGGACCATATCAAACTATGTGGATGACAACATTTGTAATAAAGTACTTTTGAGGTGGGAATCTTGAGAATAAAATAAGGATGAAATGAAGGAATGATTATGATGAGCCAATACCTTGTTGGTAAACAGACCAATGGAAAGGAAACATGAATTCCACCGAGTGGAATCTAGACAAGGATGAGTCTGTGATTTATTACCCCGAAGGTATGATGAAATGAATTGAAGGTAATGTTGGAATATGAAATGCTAGTAACCCCAAGGGTGAGTTAAAGCCGTACAAGTATTGAAGTGAGCCACAACCTCAGGATTGATAAGGAGCAAGCCCTACCTTATTGAACAAAGGAACTTGGAAGAAGCTATGACAGATCAGCAGATGTTTTCTTAGGAGAATACGTAAACCTGAGAGTTGTGAAGAAACGATAGATGTTTGTTCAGCTTGCAGAATCAATGGATTTATCCGAACTTCGTTCATGGACAAGAGAAAATCTGCAATGCTTGTGAGGAAGCCCAAGTGTTAGAATACGAGATTCACTAAACCTTATACAAGGTAATGATTTGGGTGCGGAATGGATTGATCACCATGACGACTTACTCTTATCATTTCTCTTGCTATTTGGAATGGTAAATCTGAGTGACTTACCCATAGTAAAGAGACGACGTTCTTTGAAGCTTTTGTTTTAAGCCTTAGAATGGTATGATGGAAGACCCTTGTACATGGCAGCTGTTGTCACATGTAGGAATTTTACGGTGAGGATGAAGCCAAGACCCATTTTACTGCAGGATAACTACAAATGGTAGACCACCATGAGTTCATCGATAAGTTATTTAGACTGATCACGAGACTTGCCAGCTAAGAAGACCCAGTGATGGAAGAACTTTCTATTAGTGAAAGAACACTGGATTTTTGAAGGAAAGATTGTGACTATAAAGGAAGAGCATCACCAAAAGAGTTTTCTGTGGAGAATGTGAAGAGACAGATGTCAAGACCCCAGAGGACTGTCAAGATTTTGAGAGACCAGTAACTCTCATTTTAAGTGTGGTAGTACGCACACTTATCAGACCAGAGGATTTGCTAGAAGACCCCCAAACCCTAACCTTTTCTTTCTAGCTCTTCGAATCTCGAGGACGAGATTCATTTTAAGTGTGGTAGGTTTGTAACATCCCAAATTTTGGAATGTTATATTAATTACTAGAATGATTGTTTGTTTGATTGAGTGATTGAATTTGAGTGAAATTTGAAACTTTTTGAAACTTTTGAATGAGAGGGAATAAAATGACTTTCCCTTTTTTTTTGAATTCAATTTCATCCAATGCAAAACAAGGAGAGAAGATGACATGACTTCTTCAAGTGAAGGAATTGAAATTTTGGATTCTGAAAACTACTGAAAAATTTCTATTTTGGTAATTACTTCATTTGATTTTGTTCTTGAATGAATTCAAACCCACATGCCCAAATTCAAATTTTCTTGAGAGGTGGAACATGACCCTCCAAACCAGGGGCATTTTTGTGAGATTTTGAACCATAAAACCCAGGGGGTTATTTGAAAATTATTTGCAAAAGAAAATAAAATCAATTTAGGCTTTTTCTGAAAAATAATTTTTTTAAAGTATTTATTTTGGCCGTGGAAAAATGTTCATCTTGTTGAAATTATTTTTCTTATCATTTTGGTATATAAAACTTCCTTGTTTGAGTTTGATTTGATTTTGCAAATCACCTTTTTCCTTCTCTGTTTTAACTAAAAGGAAATGTTGTTTTATTAGGAAATCCCGAGCAGGCCCAGAAGGAATATTCCGGCCCAGATCCTCTCCGGATCAGATCCGTATCCTTTCGGATCGGCCACCGCCCCACCCCGCGCTCTCTCTCTTCCACTGACGCGTGGATCCCACCGCCCGACCGCGAATCCCCTCGGTCATCGCCTTCCTTCCCCTCGCCGCACTTACCTTCGCCGGAGATGGCCGATCCCCGCGTCGATCTCCTCTGCCCCTGCCTTTCTATGACCACGGAGGCCGCCTTTAAATACAGGAGCTTTCCCGCACCTCGTTTCGCCCGAGTCCCCCTCGCCCGACCCTCTCCTCTGCTCGCAATTGCTCGCCGGAGTCCGAGCACGTCCACCACGCCATTACCTCGCCCCGCTCCACCTCGCCCTTCCCGAGATCCTCCGAGGCCACCTACGTGTTCGCCTCGCTTACCCGCACCTCCCCGTGCACCCGCCCGAGCTCCAGAGCCACCGGAGCAAGCTCCCCGTTGACCACCCGAGCACCCAGCCGCCATCGTCGACGCCGCGCTCACCACCGTCGCTCCCGACGCTACCTGACGCCACCATCGACCTCGCCACCGTCGCCTGCGTCGGCCGGAGCCTTACCCGCGCCCGGAGACCCACGGGAACGCTGCCCCGCACCACCTCACCGCCTCTGCCTCGCCGGAGAAGCTCCACCGCCGGCAACCCCCCTCTGTGAGCACCTCTTCCCCTCCCTTAGCCGTCAGATCTGAAACCAAGGGCCCAGATTAGAAGTTTTAAAACGGCCGAACCATTTTTATTTATTTTGTGCACGTTCGCTCGCTAGCTCCTGCAACGCACGCCCGTAGCCAATGGCATTTGGCCACGTAGCCCGTTCGCTATTTAAGTTTTTCTTTTCTTTTCTGTTTTCTGTTTTAAAAACAGAAATAGTTCTGTTTTTGTTTTTGCTTTATCTTTACGGATATTTAGAGTTTTTAATTGATTCTTTTTGCATTGTGTCACAATTTTTGTATAGTTTCTGTAGATATAAAGTTTGACCATGTTTGCAAATTTTAAATTTGAATTCAAACAGATTTGATTTAAATCTTGTTTTGTGAATAACTTGAGTTTAAAAATAGCTTTTTAGTTGATTCTTTTTGCTACTAGTCATTAGTGACTTTATTTAACAGTAGGGAGAATTTGAGAATTTTTAGAATAATTTAAATTAGGGTTTTTAACAAAACAGATTCTGTTTTAGTTCTTTTTAGGTTTATTTCTATTTCTTTTGTTTTAAATTGTTTTAATTTATTTTATTTTATATTAGTTGACAAGTTTTACTTTGTTTTATGTTAGTTAGCAGTAGTATTTCAACCAAGTTTATTTTTATGTCATTTATTATTTTTATAGCATGAGATCAATTCTAGTTTCATAATAACTTGCAAATTGATTTCATTGCTAGTTTGATTTCCTATTTGAAAATTATTTCCATATATTGTTTTATAAATTTTATTTTCTGTTAACTTTAGTTTAGACCAGAAAACAATTTGTATTATAGTTGAAATTGTTTGTGGTCAATTCAAGGTTAACTTTGTTTAGGTTATAGGAAGAGTTTACTACAAGTTTTTCTATTAGTTCTTTTTTTTTGTAATAAAGTTTTATGAGAAAATATTTTCTGTGAATTTAGTTTTTTATATTTTTATTTCTGTTATTTTTATTATCTTAGTGTTTTCTTTGCTGTTATGTTCTATCAGTTAGAAAACTCATATTGTTTAGTGTGTTGTTTTCATAGTTCTTAGTTGTTCTTCAAAAGTAATTCTTTTGCTAGTAAAAATATTTGATAAATGCCTTTGTTAGATTTTGCTTTGTTATTGTTTTGTTGCATTTGAAAATAGGTTATTTGTAGGGAAAACTACCTTTGGTTGTTGTGATGAAGTTTTGTTGATTTTAACTTTTGTCTTAAGTATTTCCTTCATCACAACACTTTTGTGTTTGGTTTTTGTGTTGCTTTTTGATTGTTAATATTGATTGTTAGTATGATTCCTTATATGAGTGCAATGTTTGATTATATAGATTTTCATCGAAGAGTGACGAATAGTTCTATCAAGTTATTTCTGAGAGCGATATTTATCTTCATCAACTGTACAGGCAAGTTCACTTTGATCATCTTACATTACCTATGTTTTATTTGCATTAGAATAAATCTCTCCATCATACATCCAGTAGGATATTGAGCTTGAACTTGTGGTAGTATCATGAGGTAGGAGAAACCCAACACCCTGTTACCATTGCCCGGGAAGGGACGTTACTTCACAATTGCTACGCTTTAGTAGACGGGGTTTGGTTGTGAGATTCAGGAGTGTTGTGAGGTTAATTAATTATTTCAAGACCTACATGATGATCAAGACTTCAAGACTTCAAGGACTCAATATACCTCTGGGTGGATTGGACATGCATTTTGGCAGCCTGATATCTATCATGGTTATGCCGGGAATCCTGGTATCTACCTGTGATCATCCCAACGGAATGCCACCCAGGCTCAAAGAGATGGATGGATACTTCAAGGCCGGAAAGCTTACGTGTGCAACCGCAAGTCAATATGGGCTCTGGCTTGGTTGACCTTAGTGGTGACTCTGGTAGGTCAGATTGCTACGAGACGTAGAAGAACGGTAGGATTGGATGGGCACTGACTTTCTATAAGAGGATCACTTTGGAAGACCATGTTTCGATCGTCTCGTTCTCAAACATCATGCAGTGCGAGGACACAACGAGAGGGATCGAATCTTGCGGGTAAAGTGTACAAATCTCTGCAGAGTGTTAAACTAATCGATTAGCCGTGTCCCCGGTTACGGATAACATGAGCACCGGAGATGATACTATCAGCCAGTCTCAACACAATTAATAAATTTTCATGATGAGTGGGTCTATTAATAATTTTGGGACATGAGAATTGGTTGGTGGAACCATCTCATTAACAACCAGCTTTTGTAGTGATATTTCCGTTTGACTCCTTTGTTGTAGGGAAAATAAAACCAGCTTTTCTGCAAAAACTCAGACACAGAGCCACAAAGCCTTTTGCATATAGAATAGTCTTATCATTTTAACCTATGGTGATCTTGCCGGTACATTCAATGTACTGACCTACACGGCTGCAACGTCTTATGTTGCAGATACTTCTCTATGACGAGTAAGAGTACGATTTAGGGTTACGGTCTACACTCAACCTGCCATTGGTGTTTATTGGGACTCCACTCCCGTTGACTGTTTCCGCTGAGATTTAAGAGGTATATATCGATTTTACGTTATTTACATGTGATTGCACTTTGATATATACATTGATGTACTGTGTGTGCCCGCATACTGATCCAGGGATGGCACTGACACACAGAGGCTTGACTCATTTTGAGTCGGGACGCTACATGTGGGGAGTCCTACTAGGACTCCTTAGTCCTAGTAGGATTGCACCTCCCATACGGAGTAGGAAAGGGGGAAGGGAGAGGGAAAGGAAAGAGGGGGCTGCGCCCCCTCCCCTAGTCCAATTCGGTTTGGGCAAGGGGGGCGCGCGCCTCCTCACGTGGCCTGCCTCTCCTTTTTCCTGTATGGCCCAATAAGGCCCATTACTTCTCCCGGTGAATTCCCGTAACTCCCCGATACTCCGAAAAATACCCGAATCACTAGGAACCTTTCCGACGTCCGAATATAGCCTTCCAATATATGAATCTTTACCTCTCGACCATTTCGAGACTCCTCGTCATGTCCGTGATCTCATCCGGGACTCCGAACAAACTTCGGTCACCAATCACATAACTCATATAATACTATATCGTCATCGAACCTTAAGTGTGCGGACCCTACGGGTTCGGGAATGATGTAGACATGACTGAGACGACTCTCTGGTCAATAACCAACAGCGGAACCTGGATGCTCATATTAGTTCCTACATATTCCACGAAGATCTTTATCGGTGAACCTCATATGTCAACATACGTTGTTCCCTTTGTCCGGCGGTATGTTACTTGCCCGAGATTCGATCGTCGGTATCTAATCCCTAGTTCAATCTTGTTACCGGCAAGTCTCTTTACTCGTTCCATAATACATCATCTTGCAACTAACTCTTTAGTCACGGTGCTTGCAAGGCTTCTGTGATGCTGTATTACCGAGAGGGCCCAGAGATACCTCTCCGATAGTCGGAGTGACAAATCCCAATCTCGATCCATGCCAACTCAACAAACACTTTCGAAGATACCTGTAGTGCACCTTTATAATCACCCAGTAACGTTGTGACGTTTGATACACCCAAAGTATTCCTACGGTATCCGGGAGTTGCATGATCTCATGGTCAGAGGAACGTGTATTTGACATAGTGAAAGCAATAGCAATAAACTGAACGATCATTTGCTATGCTAACGGTTGGGTCATGTCCATCACATCATTCTCCTAATGATGTGATCCCGTTATCAAATGACAACTCATGTCCATGGTCAGGAAACCTTGACCATCTTTTGATCAACGAGCTAGTCTAGTAGAGGCATACTAGGGACATAGTATTTGTCTATTATCCACACATGTATTTAGTTTCCGGTCAATACAATTCTAGCATGAATAATAAACTATTATCATGAACGGGGAAATATGATAATAACTAATTTATTATTGCCTCTAGGGCATATTTCCAACAGTCTCCCACTTGCACTAGAGTCAATAATCTAGATTACATCTCCATGTAATTAACACTTAATCAGTTCTAAAGCTGATCATGTTTTGCTTGTGAGAGAGGTTTTAGTCAACGGGTCTGCAATATTCAGATTCGTGTGTTCTTGGCAAATCTCTATGTTATATGTAGATGCTGCTACCACACTCTGTTTGGAGCTACTCCAAAAGATTTCCCCACTATACTTATCCGGTCTGAGACTCATAGTCTTTCAGATCAGTGTTTAAAGCTTGCATCGACGTAACCCCTTACGACGAACTCTTTATCATCTCTATTCCTGAGAAATTCTTCCTTAGTCATCTTAAGGATAATTTGACCGCTGTCCAGTGATCTACTCCTGGATCACTTTGGTACCTCTTTTGCCAGACACATGGCAAGGCACACAGCTTGGCATACTTTATAGAACCTACGGCCGAGGCATAGGGGATAACCTTCATCCATTCTATTTATTTTGCCGTGGTCGAGATTTGAGTCTTACTCAACTTCACACCTTTCACCACAGTCAAGAACTCCTTCTTTGACTGATCCATTTTGAACTTCTTCAAAATCTTGTCAAGGTATATGTTTTGTGAAAGTCATCTGAGGCGTCTCAATCTATCTCTATAGATTTTAATGCCTAACATGTAAACAACCTTTACCTAGATCTTCAAGTCTTACTCCACTTCACACCGGACAAGAACTTATTTCTTTTGACTTGATCCATTTTGAACTTCTTCAAAATCTCATCAAGGTGTGTGAAAATCTTTTATCAGGTGTCTTGATCTATCTCTATAGATCTCGATGCCCAAACCATGGATAACTCAAAAACAGGTTTTTTTATTGAAAAACTCCTTTCAATTAATTATTTATGCTTTCCAGAAATTCTACATCATTTCCAATCACATATACTTATTAGAAATGTTATAGAGCTCCCACTCACTTTGTTGTAAATACAAGTTTCTCCATAAACTTGCATAAACCCAAACGCTTTGATCACTTCATCAAAGCAAGTATTCCAGCTCCGAGATGCTTGCACCAGTCCATAGACGGATCGCTGGAGCTTGCATACTTTGTTAGCACCTTTAGGATCGACAAAACCTTCCGGTTGCATCATATACAATTCTTCCTTAAGGAATCCATTAAGGAATGCCGTTTTGACGTCCATTTGCCAGATTTCATAATCATAAAATGCAGCAATTGCTAATATAATTCTGACAGACTTTAGCATCGCTACGGGTGAGAAAGTCTCATCGTAGTCAACTCCTTGAACTTGTCGATAACCTTTACCAACAAGTAGTGCTTTATAGACGGTGACATTACCATCAGCGTCCGTCTTCTTCTTAAAGATCCATTTATTTTTAATAGCTCGCCGTTCATCGGGCAAGTCTACCAAAGTCCACACTTTGTTCTCATACATGGATCTAATCTCGGATTTCATGGCCTCAAGCCATTTGTCGGATTCCGGGCTCGCCATCGTTTCTTCATAGTTCGTAGGTTCACCGTTGTCTAACAACATGACCTCCAAGACAGGATTGCCGTACCAATCTGGTGCGGAGCGTGTCCTGGTTGACCTACGAGGTTCTGTAGCAACTTGATCCGAAGCTTCATGATCATCATCATCTACTTCCTCTCTGGTCTATGTCGGTGTCACAGAAATTCCTTCCTGTGACGTACTACTATCCAGAGGAGGTACAATTACCTCATCAAGTTCTACATTCCTCCCACTCACTTCTTTCGAGAGAAACTCCTTCTCTAGAAAGAATCCATTCTTAGCAACGAATACTTTGCCTTCGGATCTGTGGTAGAAGGTGTACCCAACGGTCTCCTTTGGGTATCCTATGAAGACGCACTTATCCGCTTTGGGTTCGAGCTTATCTGGCTGAAGCCTTTTGACATAAGCATCGTATCCCCAAACTTTTAGAAATGTCATCTTTAGGTTTCTTGCAAACCACAGTTCATACGGTGTCATCTCAAAGGATTTAGACAGTGCCCTTGTTTAAAGTGAATGCAGCAGTCTCTAATGCATAACCCCACAATGATAGTGGCAAATCGGTAAGAGACATCATAGAACGCACCATATCCAATAGAGTACGATTACGACGTTCGGACACACCATTACGCTGTGATGTTCCATGTGGTGTGAGCTGTGAAACAATTCCACATTGTCTTAAGTGATTGCCAAACTCGTAACTCAAATATTCTCCTCCATGATCAGATCGTAAGAACTTTATTTTCTTGTTACGATGGTTCTCTACTTCACTCTGAAATTCTTTGAACTTTTCAAATGTTTCAGATTTATGCTTCATCAAGTAGACATCACCATATCTACTCAAATCATCAGTGAACGTGAGAATATGACGATATCCACCGCGCGCCTCAACACTCATCGGACCGCATACATCGGTATGTATTATTTCCAATAAGTTGGTTGCTCGCTCCATTGTTCCGGAGAACGGAGTTTTAGTCATCTTGCCAATAAGGCACGGTTCACATGTCTCAAATGATTCATAATCAAGAGATTCCAAAAACCCATCTGCATGGAGTTTCTTCATGTGTTTAACACTGATATGACCTAAGCGGCAGTGCCACAAATATGTGGTACTATCATTATCTTTTGGCATTCGTGTTATGAACATATGTATTACTACGATCAAGATTCAATAAACCTTTCATTTTAAGTGCATGATCATCAATGATATTATCAAAATAAATAGAATAACAATTATTCTCTAAAATTGAATAACCGTTTTGCAATAAACACTATCAGATATAATGTTCATGCTTAACGCAAGCACCAAATAACAATTATTTAGGTTCATCACTAATCCTGAAGGTAGAGAGAGCGTGGCGATGGTGATCACATCAACCTTGGAGACACTTCCAATGCACATCGTCACCTCGTTCTTTAGCTAGCCCTCGTTTATTCCGAAGCTCCATGTTTCAAGTTGTAAGCAACTGAACAAGTATCAAATACCCAGGTGCTCCTACGAGTACTAGTAAGGTACATATCAATAACATGTATATCAAATATCTTTGTTGACATTGCCAGTCTTATTATCTGCCAGTTACTTTGGGGAAGTTCCGCTCCCTGTGACATTTCCCTTTGTAATGGGAGCACTAAGTCTCAGGTTTGGTTCAGCCTTGTGTTTCTTTGCGTGAGCGGCACCTGTTTTACCGTTCTTCTTGAAGTTCCCTTTTCTTTCCCTTGCCCTTCTTGAAACTAGTGGTCTTATTAACCATCAACTAGTAACGGCAAGCAATATGTATACACCCACACCCACAACTCACTTGTGTTCTACTCGTGCAAATCACATCTACGCATAGACCTGGCTCGGATGCCACTGTTGGGGAACGGAGCATGAATTTCAAAAATTTCCTACGCTCACGCAAGATCTAGCCATGGAGATGCATCGTTACGAGAGGGGAGAGTGTGTCTACGTACCCTCGTAGACCGTTAGCGGAAGCGTCTCACAACACGGTTGATGTAGTCGAACAATCCTTCGAGCTCCACCGATCGAGTACCGAAAGTACGGCACCTCCGAGTTCTACACACGTGCAGCTCGGTGACGATCCTCGCCTTCTTGATCCAGCAAGACGTCGAGGAAGTAGATGAGTTCCGTCAGCACGACGGCATGGCGACGGTGACGGTGAAGTGATTCCGGCAGGGCTTCGCCTAAGCTCTCCGAAAATATGACCGAGGTGGAAAACGGAGATCGGGGCACCGCACACGGCTATTGGACAATTGTGTGTCTCCAAGGGGTGCCCCTCCTCCGTATATAAAGGAGGGAGGGAGGAGGCCAGCCCCCTAGGGGTGCGCCAAGTGTGGGGAGTCCTACTAGGACTCCTTAGTCCTAGTAGGATTCCACCTCCCAAACGGAGTAGGAAAGGGGGAAGGGAGAGGGAAAGGAAATAGGGGGCTGCGCCCCCTCCCCTAGTCCAATTCGGTTTGGGCAAGGGGGGCGTGCGCCTCCTCACGTGGCCTGCCTCTTCTTTTCCCGTATGGCCCAATAAGGCCCATTACTTCTCCCGATGAATTCCCGTAACTCCCCGGTACTCCGAAAAAATACCCGAATCACTCGGAACCTTTCCGACGTCCGAATATAGCCTTCCAATATATGAATCTTTACCTCTCGACCATTTCGAGACTCCTTGTCATGTTCGTGATCTCATCCGGGACTCCGAACAAACTTCGGTCACCAATCACATAACTCATATAATACTAAATCGTCATCGAACCTTAAGTGTGCGGAGCCTACGGGTTCGGGAATGATGTAGACATGACCGAGACGACTCTCCGGTCAATAACCAACAGCGGGACCTGGATGCTCATATTGGTTCCTACATATTCCACGAAGATCTTTATCGGTGAACCTCATATGACAACATACATTGTTCCCTTTTGTCCGGCGGTATGTTACTTGCCCGAGATTCGATCGTCGGTATCTAATACCTAGTTCAATCTCTTTACCGGCAAGTCTCTTTACTCGTTCCGTAATACATCATCTTGCAACTAACTCTTTAGTCACGGTGCTTGCAAGGCTTCTGTGATGCTGTATTACCGAGAGGGCCCAGAGATACCTCTCCGATAGTCGGAGTGACAAATCCCAATCTCGATCCATGCCAACTCAACAAACACTTTCGGAGATACCTGTAGTGCACCTTTATAATCACCCAGTTACGTTGTGACGTTTGATACACCCAAAGTATTCCTACGGTATCCGGGAGTTGCATGATCTCATGGTCAGAGGAACGTGTATTTGACATAGTGAAAGCAATAGCAATAAACTGACCGATCATTTGCTATGCTAACGGTTGGGTCAAGTCCATCACATCATTCTCCTAATGATGTGATCCCATTATCAAATGACAACTCATGTCCATGGTCAGGAAATCTTGACCATCTTTTGATCAACGAGCTAGTCTAGTAGAGGCTTACTAGGGACACAGTATTTGTTTATCTATTCACACATGTATTTAGTTTCCGGTCAATACAATTATAGCATGAATAATAAACTATTATCATGAACGGGGAAATATGATAATAACTAATTTATTATTGCCTCTAGGGCATATTTCCAACAAGTACTCATCCAAAGTACTCAGCAAGACTTACATCAGATCTATACTAAGTATGCAACATTATCAAAGGAAGGCTGTATATGTGGATTAGACTGCAGAAATGCCAGAATAGAGAGAAGGCCTAGTCCTATCGAAGACTAGCATCTTCAGTGGTCTTGCAGCATTAGAAGAGTGCAGATTAGTACAATATAAAGTAGTAGTGTTATACATCAATCTCGCCCAGCGATCCTTTCTCGACTCCCTGCGAGAAAGCAATCCCAGGGCCATCATATCCATTTCTCATCTCAAGTATCCAGTTCTAGTTGTATCGATCGGGATACAACTCCGAGCGTCCGTTACCGAGGATCCGGCTATTCGAATAGATGTTTTCTTCCCTGCAGGGGTGCACCAACTTACCCACCACGCTCGATTAACTCCGGCCGGACACACTTTTCTAGGTTCTGCCCGGCCTCGGCTAAAACGACACGCCGCAGTCCTACTTAGGCTCAATAGGGAGGCTAGCACGCCGGACTAACCTATGCCCCCAGGGGTCTTGGGCCATCCCCCGGGGAACTCCTACACGTTGCGAAGGCGACCTGAAGCAGACCTAGCCCCCTTAATACAAGCGCGGGCTTAACCAGTCCAATCCGGCGCGCGCCGCTCAGTCGCTGACGTCTAGAAAGCTTCGGCTGATGCGTACGACGCAGAGTACCCATATTTATTCCCGCGTGATGGTTAGTGCTATCGGGCCAGAGGCCCAATCGGATCAAATATCCAAACCGTTAGTGTATTGGGAGCGCGCGGTAACGAGCAGAGACTCACGATCGATGTGACCCCGTCGCCCCGTCTCGTGGGCTTGCGGCAAGGGCTAAGAATGCCCGACCACGCCACGTAATTATCTCGCGGGCACCCTCCAGGTCGACCCGACTCCACCTCACTCGCATCTTATGCTCGTGCGGGTACCCCTCAGGGCCGACCCGACTTTATCCAGTTATTCAGTATCAACAGTAATGTAAAGGCAACCGTGTGTCTACCACATCAAGAAGGAATCCGAGGAATCACCCTCGATGGATTCCCTCTTGATTATCCCGTTAAGGTGAAACCAGAGGAATCACCCTCGATGATATTCACACATGCGGGGGCACGACAGAAGCTTTGTCGGAGGTGGGGAAGAGGAATCACCCTTGATAACCCATCACTGACTAGCTGTTCTGCAGAGACCATATCAGAAGTGAGTTAATAGGTATCACCCTCGTCACTCGATATTAGCTCTGCGGAGTCGAGCAGGTTAGGGGGTGTGATGTGATGTGTTGAATCCAGTCTGTCGATCACTCTGATCGAGACACAAATACTACAGCGGGGCAACTACTACAAGGAAGAGGGGTCCCAGATGGTTTTCCACCCGCCTATACTAAGCAGTTTGGATATCAGGCAGGTATCAATAATAGTTACAAAAATAGGCTATGCATCAGAAATAGGATAAGCAGTAGCAGTAGCAATTTCTAATGCAAGCAGGAGGGAGAAAGAATAGGCGATATCGGCATGCGTCAAAGGGGGTTGCTTGCCTGGAAGCTCTGCGGCAAAGGAGGGGTCGTCGGTAGTGTCGTCGATCTCCTGAGCGGTGTCGGTCTCGGGGGCTATCGGAATCGAAGAGGGGGAAGAAACAATAAATAAAAGCAGATGAATGCAACACATATACATGGTATGGTGGTATGCAGTGTTGGTGGTGGCCTAATGCAATGCTATATGTCGCAGACGAGGCGAAAAAATATCTAGGATATTTTCCCGGCGTTTAGGTCGATTTCGGTATACTGAACCGGAGGGGAAGGTTCCATGTTCAGGTAGATAGGAGTGATGGTCAAGCATTTTGACCACATATTCGGATTCGTCTCGTTTTTCTGATCATTTTTCATATATAAAGTTTTCAATCTGAGCTACGGTTTAATTTCTATGATTTTCAAAGTTTTAAACATTTTCTGGAATTATTTAAATTAACAGAATTAGATAGAAAAGGAATATGACGTCGGCATGACATGGGGATGACGTCAGCAGTCAACAGCCGCACTGACCAGGTCAAACCTGACCAGTGGGTCCCACCTGTCATACACAGAGGGGCTAACAACAGTTTATTTTAAATAAACAGAGTTAATTAGCAGTTGGGCCCCACCTGTCAGTGACTTATCTAATTAACTAATTATGTTTTAGTTTTTAATTAGTCTTAAACGTTTAATTAGCAGGTGGGGCCCGCATGTCAGTGTCACTGGGCTGCCCAGTCAGCACGTTGACTGAGTCAACCCAGTCAACGGGGCCCGCGGGGCCCAGGGTCAGTGGCCCAGTGGTGGGGCCCGGCCAGCCACGTCGGCGGCGGCCGGCGGCTCAACGCCGGCGACGCCAGAGCACGGCGGAGGCACGGGCGTGCGTCGGAAAACGCCTACAGAGCGCCGTTTGGCGCGCGGCTGGGCTCGTTCGAACGAGTCAAACGAGCCGCGTCGAGTGGTGGTGGTGGCGCTGCCGGACTTGGCCGGGAACGGCGCCGGCGATGAGCTACGGCTACGGCGCATTCGGGTGCTTGTTGGAAACGGCGCTACGCGGCGCTACGGCTCGAACTAGAGGGCTAGGCGTGCTCTACGCGATGCGGCGAGCGTGTTGGACACGATCCCGTGACCGTTGGGTCACCGGAGCCTCGCCGGCGATGATCTAGGCGGCGGCGAGTTCGGGTCCGAGTGGAGCTACTAGCTAGCGAGCACGCGCGGCTGAACGGAGTGAGAAGGAAGGGGAGGAGCTCACCGTGAAGGCACAAGTAGGCCCGGTGACGGTTTAGGAGCAGCAGGAGTCGCAGGAGAGGAAGAAGATCGCCGGCGACCGCACGAAAGGGGGCGGCCCGATTCTTGCACTGCAGTGCTCCCCGACGCCCGTTCGAAGATGCAGACGACGCGGTCGACGTCGGCGGAGGCGAGGGACACGGTGGCGAGGCGTGACGTCGACGGTGGCTGCGAGAACGACGGCGAGCGGCGACGGATCCGCTCAGGCGTCGATGAAAACGGGCGAGAGAGAGCGAGGGAGAGGGGGAAAGTGGATGAGGACGACGAGGGAGTGGGCAGGGGAGGATCTTATCCCCTCGGCCGGCCGCGGGCGTCGCCGTGTCGTCGTCTCGCCGGAACGAGCCGGTGCGGCCACGGGCGCGCTGACACGGCGAGGGAGAGAGAGGGGAGGAGGGAGAAGGGGCCTGGTCGGCTGGGCCGAGTGCACTGTGCACTTAGGCCCAGTCCCAGCAGTAGTCTAGGCCTTTTTGCATTTTTCTTTTCTGTTTTATTTTTACAGAGACAATTCTGCAATATTTGAGCTGTCAAATGACTTTGTAAAAATGTGGAACTTGGCCACATAAATACAATGCATTATTCTGCTGTGCCACAAAAAGTTTGGGCAATTTTGGAATTCATTTCAATTTTTCAAAAATGAATAGGGCATTTAAAGTGCTGTTCTGGCACTGTTTAATTGCCCTAGCCCAAATGCACGTTGATGGTGATGTTGTTTTCCTTAACAACAATTGTTTTGGAATATTTGCTAGAAGGTGAACATTTTTCCAGAAATTTTTTGAGCAACTTTATTTTGCACTTGAATTTGAATTGATTTCAGAGAGGAATTTGAATTGAAGTGTTTAACCACTGTGGTCATGCAATGCAAATGAAGATGGCTTGACATGATTAACACAAAGTCACAGTGCTTTATTACATAGGGGTGTTATAGAGCTGCACGCGAGTATGTCTTCGTCCTGGTGCTGCTCTGGCCGCGGGCTCCGTCGTCGGTGGCGGCCGCAGCTCGGGTGCGTTTTCGCGGGGACGGCGCTTGGTTGGAGGCTGCGTCTCGTCGGCGTTTTGTTCTTCCGGGGCTCGCTCCACCTCGAGCTCGTCTTCTCGGACGGGATCGACGGGCCATCGGCGTAGATTCCTGCCGCTCGTCTTGGGCGGTGAGGTTAGGTTTGGCCTGGCCGGCGTGCGCGGCGGCGGGCTTGGTGTGCTCGGGTTTGGTCGAGGAGGCGGCGCCGTCGACCAAATCGGGAGTTTTGTTTCCTCGGCTTCGTCTCTGCCACGTCGACACGTCCTCCGGTGTCGATGGGAAGCCGGTGGAGTCCTGTACAGGAGTGCTCGGTGTCGATGGGAAGCCGGTGGAGTCCTGTACAGGAGTGCTCGGGCCGGCGTTGGTCACCTGTGCGGTGGCGGCGGCGGCTAGCGAGAGATTTGGTGGCCCAGCACTCGGGTGGTGGTTTGTGGTGGCAGATCTGGTGATTCTCCTTCGACTTCTTCAAACGGAGGTGCCGGAGCTGGAACCGAGGTTTTGCACGGGGATGTTCCCCGGTCGACGTGCCACAACGGCTACGCCTCGCCGTTCGCGGTGGGGCTCATCTTCGACTCAGAAAGCCGTTTCCGGCGATGGTATGCCCTCGGTTCAGGGCTTGGTGGTTTCTGGCGTCTTCCTTTGCTGTTCGTCTCGACGGCGGCGGCGGCGGTCGGCGGCTGGTGTTGGCTCTTTCTGCGTTAAGGCCCCCCGGGGACCGGATTGTACTTTCTCTTTCTTTGGGGGTCTTTCTCTTTCTTTGGGGTCTTTTTGCATTTGTGTTGGGACACCCGGGGTCTCTCGTGGTCTCTCGGCGATGCTGCGTATGTGCTATATTTGTAACCTTTGCTGGTTAAGAAATATGCAGTTATTCTTAAAAAAAAAAAAACGTATCTTATCCACAGTCCTTCTCCACACCACACCGCCCACTCTCAGCCACACACGCCACTCTACTTCATCCCCCCTCTCTCGACACGGGCCTCGTGAGGAAGTGCGCCGGCGACGAGGCGGGCTGCGCCGTCCACGAGGCAGATGGCGGCTAAGAGGATGCGGGCGGCGGCGAGAGGAGGCGGGCGGCGGAGACAAGGAGTGGAGGCATCAAATAGCAAGCGGCGGCGGATTTAGGAGGCGAGCGGCGGCCGATTTGGGAGGGGAGATCGTCGGCGGCGTCCCCATGGGTGTACGAGGACCCGGCCTTCGTCGTCTTCTTCCATACGTGACGCCGCAGGCGTGGAGCTCGGGCCAGAGCAGCGGTTGCTCGGGGGAGGAGCTGCAGCAGGAGCTGGCCATGGACGGGAGCTGCGTTCAGAACCTCGCGGCGGCTATAGAAGGGGGCGCGGGGGTCAGCGGCAGCAGGGCCACAAGCCACCGGAGCTCTTCATGGCTGGGTGTGTGTTTCCTGCATGGTCAGGTGCTCCGCCCGCCGTGTTGCTCGTCTCGTCCGACGGATCTGTACTCGAAGCAGGCGAAGAGCTCTGAACTCCAAGCAGACGGCCAGGTGAACTTCAAGCAGGCGGCCAGGCTGCTGGCTCTGAACTCCAAGCTGGGAGAAGAGCTTGCTGATCCCATTTTTTCTGGGAGTTCAAGGTGATATTCTAGCTATTCTCCTTTCTTGCACGTGCTACTCCCGGCCACGCACGGCTGGTGCTACTCCGTGAGCAGATTTGTCACTTGTTTGCTTATCATGTAGAGGTCAAATAGCTAACCAAGTAGATGTAGTATGTGCATATGGTAAGATAACAATATACGTGCAATCCAAATTTCATGTGTTGCCATGGCAATTTAATTTCACACACCATGGCAAATTACTACCCCATGGCAAATAATTCATAAACATCATGGCAATTCCATTTTCCTTCTTGAATTGTGAATTTTCTATGTCAATGTAGTATGTTGTATCTGAATTTGCCATCAGTTAAAGAACAAAATCCCAAATTTTGCCATGGAATAATTGTTTCTACATTTGTCATGAATTAGAGTTTTTTTCATAGCCATGGCAATTTTTAGAGATTGCAACCATGAAGTACAGATAGTTTGCCATGTTCATATACTATTTTCATAGCAATTTTTTAAAATTTGGCCATGTCAATGTAATATGTTCTTCTAGTAAATAGTTGCCATGATATGATGTACTGTAACATTTTAAAGAACTACTATGATTTTCAGAGATCGTTTTGCCATGTCAATGCAACATGCTCTCTAAATTTTCTTAGGGGTTTTTTGTACGGCAAATTTACTTTTATAGCCATGGAAATTTTACTATATTGCCATGGCAATTTTCTAGTTTTTTTGCCATGGCAAATTTACCTTTTTATTGCCATGGCAAGTTTTTATTTCTTATTTTCGCCACGGCAATTTTAGTTTTATTGCGATGGAAATTTTACTTATACATGCATGGTGATTTTTACTAATCACTCATGGCAATTTTTACTTTTCATTAAATTTATGAACTATGGCAAAATCTTTTTTCTTCATATCTTGGGTAACACTTCTTCATGCTCTATGGCAATTTTACTAAAGAATCACTTTTGTACATTATTTTTAAATTTTCTCTAAGATGGCAAAATTAGTTTATGGACCATGGCGGACTTAGTTTACGAACCATGGCAAGTTTAATTCAACTACCATGGCAAGTTTAATTCAACTACCATGGCAAGTTTAATTCAACTACCATGGCAAGTTTAATTCAACTACCATGGCAAATTTATTTTTGTAGCATGGCAAAAAAAATTACATACATGGCAATTTTCCTTGTACAAAGCAGGAAATTTTTAGTAAAGACACAATGCCATGGGCATTTTCCATTGCAATTTTTGTTCTTTTTTTAAAATATGCCCCTTCAAGTTTCTAGATCTTTTGAGCATGTCATTGCAATTTTTAATGTGCATTTGGTCGCAAAGCAAAAAATAATAATTTGTGGCTCATACATCATACCGAAATTTGAAACATTTTTTTCTGAATAGTCACATGATAATTGTATGCAAAAAATGATCATCATAACAATTTTTGTTTTAAGAACATGGCTAATTGTACTTTCTATGAAATACCATGGTAATTTAAGTAATACACCATGGTATTTTAAGTAATACACCATGGTATTTTAATTTTAATTAAAATACCATGGCAAATTTCCATTTGCATCTGCCATGGCAATTTTTGTCCACACATTTGTGTTATTGTACATACATGGCAAATTTGCCACACAAACCATGGCAATTTTAATTAAACTACCATGGCAAAATTGAGTTTGAATATGCCATGGCAATTTTTTGTTCTTAATTTGTCTTTGCATCGCTCATTCTCTTTTCCATGGCAAAATTGGATTTGAATATGCCATGGCAATTTGTGTGTACCGTTCAATTTTTACATTTCATGGCAATTCCCATACAAAGAATGGTAATTTAAAACATAAACACTATGGAAAATTTAAGTTTTTTATCCTGGCAAATTTTAACTTTCTACCATGGCAAAAAAATGCACCATGACAATTTTTTCCATGGCAAACTTATGTTCAAACATCCAACCACAACCACAACTTTATTGCCATGGCAATTATATCATGTCACCATTGCAACTTTATTGCCATGGCAATTTTACCTTTATTGCCATGGTGACATAGCTTTCATCGTCTCGCCATTACAACTTCTTCCATGCCACACCCACATTTTTCGCCGCGGTAAATTTCTTAAATCTTTGCCATGGCAAAATTGCCATGTGACCATTAGTCCTTAATTTTTGCCATGCACAACTTTTACCTTTTTTCTAAATTCCTTGGCTTTGAGTTTTGCTAGGGGTTGAAAATTAAGTCATTTTTGCCATGTAATCAGTACAATCTTTTTTAAAAATTTGCCATGTTTTCTAGAGAACAAAAACTATCTATTTTTTTATGACAATTTTTGTTCTCAAGAATTTTTTTTACGTTTGTTTTTTTACATATTTTTTTTATCAAAATAGGTGCCATTTTTTACGTGGAACGATTGTTGTGTATATGATGGCAAATTTCCAATACAACCTATTTCTTCTACGCCATGGCAAAAAAAAATCACGCAAAGGGGATGATGATTGGGCCAGTAGGCTGGAAACGGGCCTGGCTGTCGTTGCGTTCGGGACGGGGGGCCTCTCGTACCGAACCAATCGTTCGGTGTGGCTCCTCCCCCGACCGAACGTTCGGTCCTTATCGGGGTCCAACAGGTAACAGGCTGGGGACTCTAGCGACTCGGAATACAGGAAGCAAGGACCCAAACACCAGGACCCAGGCAACCAAAAGCATCACCATTTTAACCCAGCGCACACAGCCACAGCCAGGAGAACAGCACAAACTCACACACCAAAACGCTTCAGCCAATGCGTTGTCAAACCCCGAAGATCAGTTGCAGCTCCCTTGCTTTAAGCATAAGCTTCTCTTTTGCCTCCATCATCCGCTCCCTATGCTTTGCCTTGCCGGCATCCATTGCGATCAGCGCAATTGCTTTGTAAGCAACCTGAGCAGAAGAAGAAGGCAATTTATGTTCAAAAACCACCGTATTGCGACAACACCAAATCGCCCAGGCCAGCGCACCAAACAAAGCCCATCCCACTCCTCAGTGGCATATTGTAGCATCTCCTTTACCGAAAATGATGCCGTTCCTAAGATACCATGCTCTCCACCACATAAACAACATGTTTGCTCGGGTTTCTTCATCTAGTCTAGTTTATCAAGGAGGATCAGCGCCCACTCTTTCCCAGTGCATCTGAGCTCATGTTTTTCATGAACCTTGGATACGCAGCCAGTCTCTAGTGAGTTTTTCCTTAATACTGCTGGTTAAGAGAATTTCTTGTAAATCCATCATGCATGACACGTTGACAGCACAAAGGACCTCGTCGGATTCCAAAAACACCGGGCTGAAGTGTCATGTCTAATAGAAGCCTATAAGATTAAATTGTTACAAAGTTTTCTTTAGCTGATTACAAAGTTGTTTGATTCCAAGAGATTTCGGTTAATTTCCTTTAAAAAGTCGCGTAAAGGAAATATATATATATAACTTGATCCTACAAATCAAATAACACACCTAGCCATTCCGTTCCTCTAAAATTAGCCAGGTACTGTTGCCATTATTCCCAAGGATTTCACTCCTTTAAAATTACCATGAATCAAAAAGGCACCGAGTGGGAGCATATACCTCGTTTAACACATGCTGCTGCAGTGCTCCCTTGATCTTCTTTCCCTGCCCTCCGCTCCCCGTTAGGCGTCTCGGGAGGTTCTCGTCCTTTCCCCGTCTCTTGCCCTCCGCCGGCCGCCGCGGCGGCAGGAGGGACGGGGAACCCCGGATCCTCGTTATTGGCTTGTAGATAGGTGTAGAGGTGAGGTTTGCGGCGGCGGTGCTTGGATGGTGGCGGTGCCGGCGTGTGCAAATAAGTGTCTCTGGCTCCAGCCCCATCTCGCCTTCGCCGGCGAGGAGCTCGTGAGTCCTGCTGTCCGCGTCGATGGTGCCGAGGCGGTGGCGGCAGCATCGATTTGGGTCTTTTGTTCCCCGGTCCCATCCTCGCCGTGGCGGCTTGTGCTCCGGAGCAGCCATGGGATTCCTGGGGAGGTGTACAGGAGCTTTGTTGGTGCTTGGCCGGCGAGACGCAGAGGATGCTGGCTCGGCTGCAGGGTTGTGGTAGGAGGTGCGGCGGCTTCGACTTGTTCTCTTTGTCGGCCACGACGGGAGACGGCGAGGTCGTGCTCGGCGAAGTTGTGGGGTGTGTCCCCACCGGTGCTCCCTATCTCCTATGTGCCTTGCCATTCATGGCAGGCCTCAGGTGGACGCCATAAAGCAGCTGATCTGTGAGGGGCTTCGTCGGTGTTTGGGTTTGCTGGATGCTTGGCGTTCTCCGCGTTGGCGGGGAGACGGCGGCTGATGGGGGTGAGCGGCGGAGCTGGCATCTGCAGGGTCTTGGAAGAGCTTTTCATGTTTTTTCTTTTCTCCAGGGTTGTTCCTGTAAATGTTCTATTCTCTCGGCTTTGCTCGATGTTTCGAGATGGCGTTGGCGTGTTGGGATCTTGTAACTCTGTTTTTCTTTAATGAATGCGTCAATGTTCTAAAAAAAAAAAAAAAAACTCCGCTTTACCCAACCTCGAATGGCTCCTTCTCCGAGTCCTCCGATGACTCCAACATACCTCGATCGATCCGCTCTACTGGACTGCGACGGGCGTATCCGGACTCTGGATTCATCCCCTACTGTGGTAACTGGTAACCAAACCTAACTTGCTTCATTAGTTTTTGGGAAATGTTAACGTCCACGCGTGTGGCACCCATCAACTGGTCCACACGCCTTCATATCCGTCCATTTAGGGCTCCTTTGATTCAAAAAATTACATAGGATTTTTGGAGGGTTAGAATTCTTAGGATTTTTTCCTATGGTTGTCATTTGATTCAAAGGATTGGATCCTATAGGATTTTTTCCTATGGAATCAAGTGTACTACATTTCAATGGAAATCAAGCATCCACTCCAATCACTTTTTACATTTTTTTTGTTTTTCCTGTGGCATCAAACACTCTATGCTAATTATATAGGATTCAAATGGACATGCCACTCAAATCCTGTGTTTTTTCTATTCCTACGTTCTGAAAATCCTGCAAATCAAAGAGGGCCTTAGCTTGCACGAATCTTATAGACTTGGGATCCGGACTCGAGCGCCACGTCAGCGACGAGCGCCGTGCGGTGGAACTGCCGCTCGTCCGAACGATTTCATTCCACGCACACGGCACGCTCGCCTACCTTATCCCCTTTCTCTCCTCGTTGACTCACTTTCTCTCCTCGTTGACTCACTCACAGGACCTCGCATCTGACGCGAGTGGAGGCCATGCGCCGGCGTCGAGGAGCACATCCGCGGTGATTTTGGACGGGCGGCGCCATTCCAGTGTCTGGCGGCGGCGGAGCTCAGGCGGGCCGCTACGGAGAGGAACTCCACCGGACGAAATCGAGGCGTCATGGGCGGGCGATTTGGGCGGGCAGCGCCATTCCCGTGCCTGGCGCCGGCGGAGCCGAGGCGGCCCGCTGCGGAGAGTAGCTCCACCGAGCTGTCTCGCGACAGAGGCCATGCGTGGGCTCGACGAGGCGTGATGCACGGGCGATTTTGGGCTGGCGGCGCAGTCCCCGTGCCTGGCGCCGGTGGAGCCGAGGCGGGCTGCTACGGAGAGGAGCTCCACCGGGATGTCGCGCGGCGGAGGCGGTGGCTCGCCACCGATGCTTCCACCTCGCTGCCGTCGTCGTCCTGCTTCCTGGGTCTCCTCCGAGCTCGCCATCATCGCCCAAGGTAAGCGGCGCTTTACGCACCACCCTTATGTAGATAGAAGAACTTCTCCACCGACGACGACTCAATTTCTGCCTCGTTAATCTCTGGCAATTCACTGACGGATAGAAGCAGCGGTGGTGGAGTTGAGTCCAGTCAGTAGCACTAGCGCTAGTTCCTTCCATGATCCTGTAGGCCGAGAGGTGGGTCTCTTGTGAAGCTGGAATTGCAGAAGCTTTCACATGAGTTAGCCTGAATGTGTTAGTTCGTCATGTTTGTTCTAAACCAACCTCTGTTGTAGTCCAGGTATATACAATCTTTGTTCAGTTGTAGCTGAAGAAGAAGAGAGGGTTAGTAATTAGGAGTAGTACTCAGTACTTTATAGAACTTTGTTGTGAAGGAAATGAATCAACAATATCTGCGTGTTGCTCCAGTTCAACTCGTCCACAACACTTTTACTATAGTTCGTTATCAAATGAACACTAACTAGTAGTAGTACAATACAGAGTTGGGTCTCTGCGAGTCTGATTGCTAGGTTGTCATGTGAGCTCACGGGGCTGGAGATTTGGTGGCTGTCATGCTGTCCGACGATGCTAGTATGATTCAGATACTCGCGCCCGTAGCTCAAATGTCACTAAATTTTGCCATGTCACTTGCACATTTTTGTACTCAGTTTTGTTTCATTTTTGAGTTCAATCTTCTCAATGTTGCCATGCAATGTCCCAACGATAACAACCGATAATTGCTATGAGTAGTTGCCATGGCAACATTATGGAGTAGTTTCCATGGGCATAATTTCTACGAGTAGTTGCGACGGCGAATTTCTATAGTAGTTGCCATGTCAACATTCTGCAGTAATTGTCATGGCAAGTTTCTGTAATAGTCGCCATGGGCAGAATTTCTACGAGTAGTTGCCATGGCAAAATTTTCTGTAGTAGTTGCCATGGGCAGTATCCATGCAAGTAGTTGCTATGGCAAATTTGTTTGGGACAATGGCAAACTTTTTTATCATGGCAAAAATGGTTAGTGAATTTGCCATGGCAAATTCACTTGATGTCCCACGGCAAATTCACTTTATTGTCCATGACAAGTTTCTTTTTTTAAGATCCCGTTAAACTTCTTTTACAAACCATGACATTTTTCTGACAAACCATGGCAAATCTATTTAAATGGAATAGATTTTCCATACTACATGGCACTTTTTTCCCTGGAACATGGCAATTCTTTTTTACGAAGCATGGCAAATTTAGTTAAATGGATTTTTTTTCCTATTGAGTACAAAATTGTCATAGCACATGCAATTGATTTGCCGTACTACATGGCAATTTTTCCCCCTCCACCTTGGCAAGTTTATTTTACGAACCATGGCAAAATTAGATAACTGAAATAGATTTTGCCATACTACATGGCAAAAAATTTCCCCTGACCATGGCAATTATATTTTATGAAGTATGGCAAATTCAGTAAAATTGAATAGATTTGCCATATTACATGGCATTTTTTTCCCATCCACCATGGCAAGTTTATTTCTAAGAACCATGGCAAATTTAGTTATTTGAAACAGATTTGCCATACGACATGGCATTTTTTCCCCTAGCCATGGCAATTCAATTTTTTACGAAGCATGCCAAATTTAGTAAAATGGAGTAGATTTGTCATACTTGATGGCATTTTTCCCCAAACCATGGCAATTATTTTTGTTACAAACCATGGGAAATTTATTTAAATGGATCATGGCAAATTTTTCTGCCGTTGTTGCCATGGGCAGAATCCCTACATGTAGTTGCCATGGCAAATACCGCTAAAAAAAAGTTGCCATGGCAAATTTGTTTGTGACAATGGCAAACTTTTTTTACCACGGCAAAAATGTTTAGTGAATTTGCCATGGCAAATTCACTTGATGTCCCATGGTAAATTCACTTTCTTGCCCATGGCAAGTTTCTTTTTTTAAGATAATGTCAAACTTTTTTTTTGGATTTGCCATACTACATGTTCCCTGGAACATGGCAATTCTATTTTTTGCGAAGCATGGCAAATTTAGTTAAATGCATTGTTTTTGTTGAGTACAAAATTGTCATAGCATATGCAATTGATTTGCCATACTACATGGCAATTTTTTCCCCTGACCATGGCAATTCTATTTTATGAAGTATGGCAAATTTAGTAAAATGGAATAGATTTGCCATACTACATGGCAATTTTTGATATGAATCTGCCATAGCAATTTTCTTGTTCATACAAAACACGGCAATTTTAATAAAAACACCATGGCAATTTTTCACGTGAATCTGCCGTCGCAATTTTTCTTCATATTTAATTTTCAACTTTTTTTTTCACACACCGCAAATTCCTCATACAAAAACATGGCAATTTTAATTAAAACACCATGGCATTTCATATGAATCTGCCACGGCAATTTTATTGTTTATACTTAATTTTAACCTTTTTGTATTTTTTTCACACACGACAATTTTAACTAAAACACCATGGCAAATTTTCATATGAATCTACCATGGCAATTTCATTCGTAATTCTTTGTGTTACTTTTACATACATGGAAAATTTCTCATAATAAACATGACAATTGTAATTAAAATACGATGATGTTTTTTTATTTGAACCATGGCAATTTCATTTCATAGTATTGTGTTCTTTTACACCGCGGCAAATTTCATATACAAACATGGGAATTTTAATCAAAATATCATGGCATTTTTTCTAATACGAATCTGATGGCATTTTTTTTTCCGTAAATTTTGTGCTACTTTACATACAACGGAAAATTTCTCATAAAACATGTTTTTTTAATTCAAATATGACGACAATTTTTTTATATGAACCATGGCAAGTTTATTTTCACAGTTTTGTCTTTTCTGTATCTAGATGGCAAATTTTCGCATACGAACATGGAGATTTTAATTGAAATATCATGTCAAGTTTCTAATATAAATCTGCCATGGCAATTTTTGACTTCACACATTTTTTGTAGTGTTTCTTTGTGTATTTTAACCAACACTTTTTGTTTTTCGTATTTATTTCTCAAGGAAATGTTGTTGTTGGGCTTTTCAATGCTCGTGGCCCACTAGAGGGGGTCCAACGTCGGAGGTGTTCGCGCTAGGGCGTGGTTCTGATCGAACAGAAACGTTCGCTCGATGGTGCCTCTCCCACCTAATGTTTCGTTCGGTCAGGGTGTCCTCGTGCCACACGTGTGGCAGATATTGCTTCGTGCCACACGGGCAGTTTTAATGTTCGCCCACACAAGGTTGTGTGGGCTGTCTCCTGGGTACGACCACACGAGTCGTGTGGTCGGGTGTCCATTGTGCCACACGTGTGGTAGTTATCGGCGTCCTAATTTGATTGTTCCGAGATTTCCTCCCTGCCCCTGCCACTTTGGTTTTTTCGTTGCTCTAAATCCGAATATATCATTCAGACAGTTTGGTGTGGACAAATAGACAATAGATGCCTACATCTGCAGCAGAGGCAACGGCGACGCTGGGCGTGGAGGTCGCAAGAGCCTGTGTTGAGCTTATACTTGATGATGAAGGGCTCCGCACGGTTGACAATAGGGTTGCGCGCGCATTGGTAATTTTGCTCCTGGCGGCGTGACCCCATGCTGCTAACCGTCTCTACGGGGCGCAAAGTCGGCGGGTATTATCCTCCGTATTGGAGGTTCCCGGCGGCGCACTCCGGTGATTTGATGTCTCCCGCTCGGTGCAGAGGTTTAGAGTGTTCGACATGGCCCAAGATGGCATCTGGCGACTCAACTTCTGCTTGATGTGTGGGTTCCGCCCTTGTCCGAGGTGTCCATGTGACTGGCCTAAATTGGCTCTGTGTGGGCGGTCTGGACTGTCGATGGCACGGGATCAGTGGAGATGGCGGGCGTCTGTACGCGCTGCTCGGCAAGAGAGGAGGCAAAGAAGCCCAAGTCCAAATGAGGCCCAACTTGCCAAAGGCCCATTCATGCATGGATGAAGAGGAGTGGTGCACCATGGATTATGAACAGCCCCACCTTTGACTAGTCTTCCTGAACTTATGGACCTAGGTTTACTATACTACCCTTCCCACCTACCACCACCGAGAGTACTATACTACCCTTCCCACCTAACACCACCGAGGGTAGGGTTGGGCATTCGGTATAAACCGAAAATTCGCTCGCCGGCTTGGCCCATGTATTTTGTTTTGTCGCGACTCGTGAACGCACGCGCTTGAGGCTACCTAGCGCGGGAACAGCTCGTTGTTGGACGTACGTTCACGCGTCCTAGTCTATATTCGGGTTCTCTGTTTGGTTACCGTGCCTATACCGAACCGAACGAATTAAGTTCGGTTTGCAGAGATACTAACCGAATTTTTTGGTTTCGGTCTTCGGTTTGTCGGTTTTTATGCCCACCCCTAACCGAGGGTAGCCTTGATCATTTGTCAAGTCACCCTTCTCTATATAAGGCCCCCATGGGTATCTACTCTCATTCCACCTTCACTTGAATAAACTCAAGGGGAGGGCACCATTGATCTTGGGCCTGGCAATAGCCTCAAGTTTGCTTTGGAGTCGAGTCTGAGGAGTCGCGTATGACTCGGATCGATCTCGGCCAGGAGTTTGGGAGAGGGTTCCGAGGAGTCACGCACGACTCGAAGCCTGCCACCGTCCAGCCCCACCCGAGGCCTTCCGAACATAGGACTAGGTTGCGCTCCCACGAGGCGACTGAACCTATTCAAAAAACATCGTTGTGCCACTCCTGTCGAGTGTACGGCGACATTCGCTATAAGGCCGTCGTACACACCATCGCTAATACTTGTTTACTTTCGATATTGTTACAAAGGATAACCCCTAGTCAAGAGTTGTTTCCTTAACAACAACATTGGTGCTAACTGTGGGGAATCCTCGCCATCGTTTGAAGCCGCGACCGACAAAGCTAGATGGCCCCGACAAAGCGAGTCTCGGCTGCGGCCGAAGCATCTCTCAAGGAAAAGGTTGTGACCAGAAGGTCGTCAAAGAGAAAGGACACTACCTCGGACGTGGAGGGCGAAGTGCGCAACACCATGGAGGGCGGAGCCCTAAGAACCAGCATAGCCGACCCACTCATAACCGTCCTCGAAGGGGCCAACCTCAAGAGCGGCACCACCACGCCTCGCGTGGCCGCCAGATTCAAGGCTCACAAAGGCTCCAACGCCTCGTTCGAACTCGTCGGGACAGCCGCTCGGCAAGGTACTGTCACCAATGCTCCGACAGGCCAAGGACTGCACGACGTGGAAGGCTGTTACCTTGAAGAAGTCGAGGCGCTGCTCGCACCCGATACCATCCCAGATCCCTGTGTCATCGCCAGCACCCGTCAATGCTGACGATATTGACCTCGACACCATCCGGGCATTGGTCGTGCCCCACCAGGCCGCCATCGCCGATGCCCAGCACCCTCCCGCGTGACCTCAAGTGCCTGGGGGCAACCCTGCGCAAGGCCCCACGGTGACACCACCATCCAACCGACTCCGCACGGACCATGTGGCATCAAGGGAGTCCGGCTCGGCAGGAGGACTAACCTTCAACACTCCAAACATCCCACCATTAGTACCACGGTACCACCTCCTCCCATGTATGGAGCGCCATGGTTTCATCCCTATTGAGGGCCTCAGTTCGCCGCACCCCCGCCTCATCCGGGAGCGCCTCCAACTCATCCCGCACACACCAACACCACTCACACATACACACATAACACTCCTTGAAGCGTTGCACCTCATCGGGCTTGGCGCCTGTGATGACCATGTCATCGACATAGATGCCAACGACGAGTAGTGTACTCGCGGTCCCTCGCGAGTACACGCCATGCTCAGAGGCATTGCGAGAGAAGCTGAGCGATGCTAAGCTTGCATCCAGCTTGGTGTTGAACGCTCTCGGGGCTTGCCGGATACCATACAGGGCCTTGCATAGCTTGTACACTCCCTGCTCATACTTGCTGGTGATGAAGCCTGGCGGCTGGGTGATGTACACCTCCTCATCGAGGTCGACGTTGAGGAACACCGACTTGACGTCCATGTCCTGCACCTCCCAACCCTGATGAGCCGCCAGGTCAAGGATCAGTCGCACGGACTCGAGCCTTGCCACCGGAGCGAAGACCTCCTCGAAGTCCACCCCCGCATGCTGCACGTAGCCTTTTGCGATGAGGCATGCCTTGTGCTTAACAATGGCGCCGTGCTCGTCCTTCTTCACCTTGAACACCCACTTGAGCCTGATGGCTCGATGCCCCATAGGCAGCGTGGTGAGTGTCCAAGTGGCATTGTCGTTGATCAACGACAGCTCATCTAGCATCGCGCGACACCAGTAACCCTCTAGTTATGCTTCCGCGAATGTGGTCAGCTCCTCGTCGGCCATCAGATGCAAGACGTCGTCATCATCGTCGAGGTTCTCGGGCAGCTGTGGTGGTCCCACAGCCTCGCCAAGAAGATCATTGAGGCGGCGGTACCTATGTGGGGCGCCAACGCTATCGTCGGCGTCGAACAGGTCCGGCTGTGTCATTGGCGGGGTTACAAACTGCCCGGGAACCACCTCGCTCGTAAGTGGGGTGCTCGGGGATGCTGCACCCGGGGTCGGTGTTCCCGGGGGTCGCAGTTCCTGGGTCCACACTTCCCAGGGTCGCTGTGCGGAGCGTCGCACTGCCCGGGGTCGTGCTTCCTGGGGTCGCTGTGACGGACATCGCACTGCCCGGGGTGGCTCCTCCCAGGGTAGAGGTTCCCAGGGACGTTCTTCCCGGGATCCTCGAGTGCGCTGGGTACTCCACGACGTGGCAGATGCCTCACAAACCGGATGGCCTAGCCCACCGGATGGGCGCACGGTCGGAAAACTGACTGGGCCATCTAAAAAAGAGAAAATAAAATGTAACTATAATGGTAAGGTGGTTTTGCAAACATGGAAAAAACAAAGGAGATGAAAGACAAGGAAAATCAATAAACAGATCTAGGGCTAGGACCTTTGCCGAGAGAAGCTCTCAGAAAAGCCTGCCAGATCTAGGGCTAGGACCTTAACCGAGAGGAGCTCTCGGAAATGTTAAGCTTTTCCGAGAGCCTATTATTTAGGGCTTGTTTTGAATTGTGTTTATTTGGCCCTTTCTTTTTGTGTCTGATATTTCATACCTTTTTATGACTAATGTTTCAAAATACCATAACTTTTTGTGACTCATGTTTTGGGTTAGATATTTTTCAAATCCCAACTATAAGCACTATAAGGTTAAAAAAATAAAAACAATGACCTATGAGGTAAGGTGGTTTTGCAAACATGGAAAAAACAAAGGAGGTGAAAGACAAGGAAAATCAATAAACAGATATTACCGAGCGTCGATAATAAGCGCTCGGAAAAGCCTGCCAGATCTAGGGCTAGGACCTTTTCCGAGTTTTTTGTGAATCGGCTCTCGAAAAAGGTCCCTAACCTAGATCTGTCTTATGATTTACCGAGCTCTCCTTTTGGATTGCTCTCAGAAATGTCTCCCGTGGGGACTTAAGGAAATTTTCGGGCGCTCTCTCTCTCTCTCTCTCTCTCTCTCTCTCTTCTCTCGTCTTTTCCCCGCGTCCACCGCCGCCCCTCCACAATGCCGCCCCGTCCACCTAGCTCCTCTGCCGCCGCCGCCGCCGGGACCACCTCCACCGAGCACCCTCCACCGCCACGTCCGCCACCTCCACCAAGCTCCCCCACTGCCGCGGCCACCCGTCCAGCGAGCTCCCCCACTGCCACAGCCCCGGCCGCTCCTCCACGTCCGGCGTCCACCTCCCCCGCCGGCCTCCTCCCCCGCCGTCTCCCTCCCCCACCGTCCCCCTCCTCCGTCCTCCATTTTTTTTCAATTTTGTTGTATATATATGTGCATGTGATGTGTTAGTGTGTGATGTGTGTGTGAGTGAGTGTGTGCTGTTGGTGTGTGTGATGCTAGTGTGTGTGTGTGAGTGTGTGATGTTGGTGTGTGTGATGCTAGTGTGTGTGTGTGAGTGTGTGTTGTTGGTGTGTGTGAGTGTTATGTGTGTATGTGTGAGTGGTGTTGGTGTGTGTGTGATTTTATTGTGACAATGTTGATAGTTAAGGGTAGAGTATATTATAGATACATATGCTTGACACTACCACTACTGCAGGAATGCCCAGCAGTGACAGGCGCAAAAAGCCTAGTAGTGGCGGGCCAGGCTCTCAGGGCCGTCCGCCACTGACCTCCCGCCACTACTAATGTAGCATCAGCCCGCCACTGGTGGCAGTACAATAGTGGCGGGCACGCGTTATCGCCCGCCACAACTATTATAGCTACCGAGTGATGCATTTGTCTGTGCCCGCCACTGCTTTGTCTCTGCCCGCCACTATTGTGCGTAGCAGCAGTGGCAAGCACCTTTGCCGCCTGCCACTGGTAGTGATGTTGGCATGTAGAGAAATTGCTGCCGCGGCAGCGTTATTTTGTTGCCGTGGCAACATTTTAATGGCGCTGTAGCAGTATTTTGCACTCGATCATCCCATTGCATTACATATATATAGAATATTGTATTAGCATTCAAACAATCATCCACATTCAAACAATCCTATTACAATGGTGATACAATAATTAAGAGTATTACTGAAGCAAACATATATAGTATAAGAAGTGTAGGGCAACAAACAAACATGTATGTCTCAACTCATATAACGAACAACGAATCAAGATGTTTTGAAGCAGTGTTTCGCTCGCAATAGATTACCGCAATATGTCTTTGACTCGATGAAGTCATTCTTCATCTCGCTCTGGCTGGCAGTGGAACTTCCCATCCTCATTTACAACCTCTTTGTTGATGATTTTGGCCAACACCTTTTGGAGGCGCCCATGCTCTGTTAATAGTTCCGCTATGTCCATGTCCCTCTCTATCTCTTCGGACCACTTGACGATCTGGTTATGATTACGCAAATATTTGCTTTTCTTCAAAAAGTCGTCCATGATAGCCATGGCACAGTAGCCAGACCTATGAGAGGTTTTGACATTTGGTTCTTGATAGCAACAAGCGCTAGTGAAGAACTTGAATTCTTAATGCTCTGTTATCGTCTCTCTGAAGTTCTTACACTTGGATAGAGCATCATTTAGAACCTTCTTCAATCTGGTCCATTGCTTTTCAGGGTGTTTCTTCGAATCGAAGAAATAAGCCAAGCCCTGCGTTGGCAATAGTGCGATTACGATCCAATGTCGGTCGCTACGCAAAAGAATGAAGAAATTAGCATTGATGCAAGATCAAACCACAAGGCCATTTATATGTTTAAAAATAAATGAGTGAGCGTTAACGACTTACTTGTCGCAATATGGCACTAGAAAGGTGTCCTTATGTGGATGATTGACAATAAAGAACGGGAACAGGTAGTCCGAGATGACCTCCTGGCTATCTGTGGTTTCCAGGTTGTGGCAGTGCATGTAAAAAGGATTAGGTAAGGACACTTTACCATGCGGGAGTAGGGGATATGTAGCTCGATGAAGTACCCAAAGCCTCATTAACTCTGGGGAGACTGCGCTGACAGAGAAGATATTTGCATGGATGACCTCATTAAAGGCTAGATCAATTCTGCCGGCCGAAAACTCCTGGACGAAACTATAACCTTCTATGACCTTGGCCGTGTATCCACGTTGACCTTCTTTTGATTTATGTACCACATCGACGTGTAGAACTTGAAGATCAATCGAGAGGGTCTTCAACATAGCATCCGATAGAAACGGTTCCCCGGGCTTATACATGTTCATTTTCCGCCCTTCTTCGGGGATGACAACAGGCACAGGTGGTTTATCCGCGGATGGTCTGCAACTGTCACGTACATTCTCCTCCCCTGAATGCGGATTATCTGGCACTACGTCTTCGGTGTCAGCATATCCATGGGGAATCTCTTCTATATCATTCATTGGCCACTTAAGCAGGTGGCTCTGGGTCACTTGTCCTAACATAGTGATGCCCTCGTCAGGGGGATGAGGCAACGACCAAGATTCGAAGCCCGTCACTGCCTCCTGCACCAGCACCCTCGTCATGTGAAGTGGCGGGACGACCCCGTGCATCATTCTGCTACCATCGGTAAACGGGATGATTTGCCCCTTGGCAACCCTTGTCTTCACCCTGTCCACGGTGGCTTGCAGCCAGCTTGGAATAAAGTGGACTACTCGTGGCTGTTGGGTGATGCTAGGTGTATGCAGCCCAGTAGGACTTGGCGTGCCGTGCGGAAACATTTCAGCTAACCTCTTCTCAACTGCTGCATCTACTACTGCATCTAACTTTGTTTTGCTTATGTACTTCCTTCTGTATTTTTTAAGTTCTTTGGTTTCGGGGCAGGCGTCGTCCCACAACATCTTACCCCCTCCCAACGCACGCCCAGTCTTGGGCTTCCTGTTGACCCCAAAACCCTTGTTCACTACCCGGGTAAGAGGGTCATCATACCTATAGCCGTGGGGAGATTCATGAGGACCCGGTCCAAATTCCTGCTTTATTTTTCTATACAAAAAATACATGTTTTGGTAAACGATTAGTAAGGTACGTAATAAATAAACTGTGGGGACTAAATTGTTAGTGGTGATTGACGTTACCAGGTTCTCCTCCGTCGAGTGAAGCTCCTACGTCGAGAGGACTAACTCCTTACTGTTTGGGTCTTGGACTGCACGGGCCCTGAGAAAACAGAAGTCACGAGGACGATCTCGATATTCCGAGAACGAAGGCGGTTTACCCGTGGCTATAAAGTCCGCGGCCTCCTTCTACCACTTGGGGTTCTGCAGCCTTGTAACCACCAGGGCCCAGACGGTGGTTACCTGGCAGCTTTTTCCGTAAATTACGGAAATGATCGCTGATTTCCTTGCTTGACTCGCTACCAGAGGATTCACAAAACTTCGTCCATTCTTCGGGATCCATAGTTGGATTGAGCCACTTAACGGTCTCAAAGTCCTTACCCACTAGATTGCAACGGGCACTGCTCTTCCAGTCCCTGAACATCTTTGGCCATTTTGACATGGCATAATCTTTGGCTAACTTTTTGACGTCGGACGGAAATTCATAACTACGGTTTAACGCCTGGAGTGGAGTCTTCTTGTGTCCGACCAAATCCTTGCTACCGATTGGGACGGTATTTCACAAAATGCAACCTAGCATTTTGCTATACGTTTTTGCTGCGTCATCTGGGGTGACGGGCTCGCCTTTCGGGCCAACTGCGGTGATTCTAATGATACCTTTGTGAAGCTTGTTTGGATCCCTTGCCTTTCGGTTGCTCTTGTTTGTGGCGGCCGTGCTGGATGAAGTCCCGTCTGTGTGGCTCATTTTCCTCTGGCCCGGTGGTCGGTTCATCCTATTGGTCGTTGCCCATCTCGATGTCAGGGTTGGCCGTATCCACGTCAGGGGCGCCCATCTCGACGTCAGGGTTGGTGTAGTGAGGTTCCTTTTGAGATGATGTTCCGGCATCGGGATCCATTTGTCGAACTGCAGTATTGTAACAAAGAGTTATGATTGAACATATAAAGAAAATGGCGACTAAAAATTTCGGCATGACCTTTGCTAAAAGTAGGCCATATTGAGTACCAGAAATTTGACGAAACGGAAACGAATCGACGTTTCGTCAAAACATTGGCACTCATATTAAGTCCTGCAAATCAAACACAACCATCTGGTTGCACATCGAATGACACCAGCCCATGCACATGTTTGTACAGGTACATCTAAGAACATCTAAGATGTAACTCCTTTGTGTGGCATTTCATCGAACACGTTACAATCATCTACAATAGTGCAACATATGGATGTGAGAACCTAGTGAAATTATACCTTGAGACAGATGTGAAGAAGAAACATGCGACGCCGGCGACGGTGTTGACGAGACGGCCGGGGTTCGTTGCGACGGCCGCGAGGGTGGAAAGGTGCCGGCGCAGGGGGATCCCGCTGGGGAAAACTACGGCGGCGGTGGCAGCGGAGTACGAGGACGGGCGATGGCCGCGGATCGGAGCACGTGAGAGGAGAGAGACGTGCGCGACGGCGGCGGCGGCGGCGGTTGCGGTGGACGAGCGCGCGTGAGGAGACAGAAGGAGGGGAACACAGTGCGGTTAGATTCGAAATTAGGACGCGGGGCCGTGTTTTCGTTATTGGCACGTGGCGGGCAATCCACGTCGCCCGCCACTGGAGATGTTAGCTCTGACGCGCAACACCAGCCGCCCGCTAGCGCTAACCTTTTTTTGCGAGGGTAAAGGGTTTCGAACGTAAACAACTGCCTCACACACACATAACTCATTTTATAAAAATATTTTAAACTTACAACTTTTTCCATGAGTAATAGACGCTATTAGAAGCCCCATGCTAAAATTTTAAAACTTTTGGAGTTGGTTTGTTATTTTCGCGGCATTAATTGAATTTCCGGCAACTAAAAATGGCAAAAAGTCTTTGGCGTGCAAACGAACTCGGAAACGTTTGAAACTTTGCATCCTATCTTCATTGGACACCTGTAGAGCGAGGTAAAAATTTGAGATCGTTACGACCAAAATTTGATGCACATCGTGTACAAACAGGACACTCTTCTACCAAGTGTAACGGTTTCGAACGTAAACAACCGCCTCACACACACAAAACTCATTTTTTTAAATATTTTGAACTTACAACTTTTTCCATGAGTAATAGACGCTATTGGAAGCCCCGTGCTAAAATTTTAAAACTTTTGGAGTTGGTTTGCTATTTTTGCGTCATTAATTGAATTTTCGGCAACTAAAAAAGGCAAAAAATCTTCGGCCGTGCAAAACGAGCTCGGAAATGTTTGAAACTTTGCATGATGTCTTCATTGGACACCTGTAGGGTGAGGTAAAAATTTAAGATCGTTACGACCAAAACTTGATACACATCGTGTACAAACAGGACACTCTTCCACCAAGTGTAAGGGTTTCGAACGTAAACACCCGCCTCACACACACATAACTCATTTTTAAAAAATATTTTGAACTTGTAACTTTTTCCATGAGTAATAGACGCTATTGGAAGCCCCCGCTAAAATTTTAAAACTTTTGGAGTTAGTTTGCTATTTTTGCGGCATTAATTGAATTTCTGGCAAAAATGGCAAAAAAATCTTTAGTCGTGCAAACGAGATCGGAAACGTCTGAAACTTTCCATGCTGTCTTCATTGGACACCTGTAGGGTGAGGTAAAAATTTACGATCGTTACGACAAAACTTGATACACATCGTGTACAAACAGGACACCCTTCCACCAAGTGCAAGGATTTCGAACGTAAACAACCGCCTCACACACACATAACTCATTTTAAAAATATATTTTGAACTTGTAACTTTTTCCATGAGTAATAGACGCTATTGGAAGCCTTGTGCTAAAATTTTAAAACTTTTGGAGTTGGTTTGTTATTTTCGCGTCATTAATTGAATTTCTGGCAACTAAAAAAGGCAAAAAATCTTTGGCCGTGCAAACGAGCTCAAAAATGTTTGAAACTTTGCATGCTGTTTTCATTGGACACCTGTAGGGTGAGGTAAAAATTTGAGATCGTTACGACCAAAACTTGATGCACATCGTGTACAAACAGGACACTCTTCCACCAAGTGTAAGGGTTTCGAACGTAAACAACCACATCACACACACATAACTCATTTAAAAAAATATTTTGAACATTCAACTTTTTCCATGAGTAATAGACACTATTGGAAGCTCCGTGCTAAAATTTTAAAACTTTTGGAGTTGTTTTGCTATTTTCGCGGTATTAATTGAATTTTCGGCAAATAAAAATGGCAACAAATCTTTGGCCATGCAAACTAGCTCGGAAACGTTTGAAACTTTGCATGCTGTCTTCATTGGACACCTGTAGGGTGAGGTAAAAATTTGAGATCGTTACGACCAAAACTTGATGCACATCGTGTACAAACAGGACACTCTTCCATCAAGTGTAAGGGTTTCGAACGTAAAGAACCGCCTCACACACACAGAACTCATTTTTTAAAAATATTTTCAACTTACACATTTTTCCATGAGTAATAGACGCTATTGGAAGCCCCGTGCTAAAATTTTAAAACTTTTGGAGTTGGTTTGTTAGTTTCGCGGCATTAATTGATATTCTGGCAACTAAAGAAGGCAAAATATCTTTCGCCGTGCAAACGAGCTCGGAAACGTTTGAAACTTTGCATGCTGTCTTCATTGGACACCTGTAGGGTGAGGTAAAAATTTAAGATCGTTACGACCAAAATTTGAGATCGTTATGACCAAACCTTGATGCACATCGTGTACAAACATGACACACTGACGTCTTTGATAGCGTGTTTGACTTACTTGTGGCGGGCACCTCCCAGGACCCGCCACTGTTAACTTCTGGATATATATATATATATATATATATATATATATATATATATATATATATATATATATATATATATATATATATATATACATTTTTGCGCGGGTCACCACATTTTATCTGTGGCGGGCTTAGATGTTGCCGCCACTGCTAAGTTCAGATTATATAAAATTTATTTTTTGCGCGGGTCACCCCAGTTTATCCGTGGCAGGCATAACTGGGGCCGTCACTGATACCCACCCTACCAGTGGCGGGTCCTCAACTAAGCCCGCCAGTGCTACCTTTCATTACACGGGCAAATTTTGGGTAGTTCACTTGTGGTGGGCCCTTGTTATCGCCCGCCACAGCTAGCCTAAGAACAATGGCTGGTACGATTTGCTACCCGCCACTGCAAACTTTCGAAAGTAGCTGTGGCGGGTGCCCTGCCTCGCCTGCCACACATTTGAGTTCACCTATAAGGCTTTTCCCAGTAGTGTACTCTCTTCTTTCGTGCAGAACATGCACCTATTTTAACAGTAGAGAGTGGCTTTCGTTGCACGCTTCAAGGGTAATCTCTCCCATTCATGTTTAGGTTTACTTATTTGTAGATCACCTAAAAAGTCACGTAACCTAGGCGTCTCCCGTTCGAAAGGGTTATATTTATAAATATGCAAGTTTTTGCATATTTATAATCGCAAATCTTTAGAATTGTCCACGTTTTCCATGGACAGCCCGAGGATGTGTAGGCTGAGTTCATTTTCATGCTCTACTTCGATCCGAGACAGAATTTTGACAGCGTCTCCCTGTTGTTCTCTGGATACACATTCTCTCGACTTGTTGCCGAGACGTGTATTTGGAGAACAGCGGGGAGGTGCTGCCGAATTTTTGTCTCGGATCGTAGTATAGCATGGAAGCGGACCCAGTCTACACATCCTCGGGTGGGATTATGACCTATCTTTACCTATTGGATCGCTCAGTGCATGTCGTAAAACTTGATGGAAACCACTTGTTGCATAAAAAACATTATGTGTGTGTTTCCCATTATATCAGAGGATGGAAGATCGTGAGTGGATGTACACTGGACATCCCAGCATGGAGGGTATGACCTCTGAGTGGAGGTCAAAGACCAATGAGTTCTTGGAACTAGCATTTGTGGGAGAAACGCCACCTGGTGGAATTTGGTGCCCCTGCGCGCAGTGCGATAACCATTCTCAAAAAGATAAGATTACTATGAGCAAACACTTAGGCAAACATGGGTTTACGCCAGGCTATTACCGGTGGGTCTTTCACGGTGAGACAGAACAGTCCAGAGTGGAGGCTGTGTGACAGCGCACCGGGGAATATGATACTGGGATTGAAAACCTGTTAGAAGACCTCCGCCATGCACATGCGCCGAAGGACCCGGTCTCGGAGGAGCCGTCGGAAAGACCGGAAGAGTTTCATGCAGCTTTGTTTGCGGCATAGAAGCCCCTTCACGCCCATACAGAGGTTACTCCACTGGATGGCATCGCACGCCTCATGGCCCTCAAGGCGGACCATGGCATGAGCATAGTTTGCTTCAATGATTTTTTGTCCGTTATTGCCAGCCTTCTACCTAAAGAAAATATTTTTCCAAAGAACATGTATGAGTCGAACAAAGTTCTCGGTTCACTAAAGATGCCGTATGAGCAGATACATGCTTGTCCAAAGGGATGCATGTTATTTAGAAACGAACATAAAGATACAAATTACTGTGTCAAGTCCAAATCCTCTAGGTATATTGAGGTACAAAATGATGATGGTACCAAGAGGCAGCTCACAATTGGTGTCAATATCCTTCGGTATCTTCCATTCACAGAAAGGATCCAACGGTTTCTTATGACTGAGGAATCTGCCCAATATGGGCCGTCGAAGGGAAGATGTACGATCCAAAGAAGATGCAACATCCACGGGATATGGTGAAGCATGGAAGAGATTTGTTCAAATTCATTAAAAAAGTAGGGGACCCGAAGATTGTAGCTATTGGGATAACAACCGATGGGTTCAATCCATATGGTTTGATGGCTGCCATATATAGCTGTTGTCCCGTATATGTTATTCCCCTGAATCTCCCCCCTGGCGTTTGCATGCAACGACATAACATGTTCCTGTCGCTGATAATTCCGGGGCCTAGCTATCCGGGGAAGAATATGAGTGTGTACATGGAGTCGCTGGTGGATGACTTGCTCGTTGCCTGGAACGATGGGGGTAAGGACATACGATGCTGTTTCGAAGGAGCACTTCAATATGCATATCTGGTACGACACATCGCTACATGACCTACCGGAGCGTGCGATATTTTGGGACTGGTGTGTAAAGGAGAAGTGGCCTTGCCCAGTGTGCCGATAGCGTGTGACTTTCATTTGGCTGGCTAAGGGTCGCAAGTATGTATGCTTTGACCAACATCGGCAGTTCCTTCGTCTTGATCACCCATTCAGACAAGACATTGTGAACTTCCGGAAAGGTGTTATTGTTGATGACCCGCCACCATCTACTATGACCGGTCCCCAGCTTAAGGACGAGTTAGATGCTCTCGAGAAAAATCTCAATGGGAAAGGTTTTGTGGGATATGGAGACACACACCAGTGAACTGACATTCCAAGCTTGTGGAGGCTCCCTTACTTTAAAGATCTCCTCCTTCCACACAACATTGATGTAATGTACACTAAAAAGAATATCACCGAGGCCCTTCTTGGCACACTCCTCAACACCGAGAAGTCAAAGGATAACATTCAGGCTAGGATCGATCAAGCCCAGCTATGCGACATGCCAAAACTAAAAATGGTGGCTCGTGCAAGTGGAAAATCTTGGCAGAAGCCATCGGCCCCGTTCAGCCCTTCAAAGCCCCAAAGGAAGGAAATTCTCCTGTGGATTGTGAACAAGTTGTTCTTCCCTGATGGGTACGCAGCTAATATCATGAGGGGGGTGAATATGGGTACACAGCGAATAGGGGGGCTCAAGAGTCATGACTACCACGTATGGCTTGAGCGGATAATGCATGTGATGATTCGAGGGTATGCCAAAGAGGATACTTGGCGAGTGCTGGCGGAGTTGAGCTACTTCTTTCACCAGCTTTGTGCCAAAGAATTACATTATGATGTGGTTGAAAAGTTGGAGGAACAGGCACCCAAGTTACTATGCAAGTTAGAGAAGATATTTCTGCCAGGGTTCTTTAATCCGATGCAACATATGATCTTGTATCTCCCGTATGAGGCACGAATGGGGGGACCTGTGCAGTATCGATGGCAGTATGCACCTGAAAGGGTGTTCAAGCATCTTCGTGGCCAATGTAAGAATAAAGCCCGTATCGAAGCATCCATAGCCGAGGCATACCTGAACCCGGAGGTGGTAACCACCACGACAAAGTACTATCATGACAGTATTCACACTAAGCTAAATCCAGCTCCTCGTTACAATGAAGAATCCATCAGTGATGTTTCCGACCTTAGCCTCTTCATAGGTCATGGTGGCAAAGCTAGTGGTCGGAAGCGCAAGAACTTTTCACCTACCGAGTGGTCGAGTATTATGATCTATGTCTTGACCAACATGGATGAAGTGCAGCAGTACATAAAGTAAGTGCACAACATATTCATTCACAACTACTCACTAGCACTACTAGGGAAAAGGTTATAGGTAGATGCTTAGAAATAGCGTGGGCTAAGTGGGCCGCGCTGCTGATACTTAGCAGTAGCGTGCCATAGGAAGCCGCGCTGCAGGTAAACCGTAGCAGCAACGTCGGTTGTACAGACCGACGCTACTGCTAAGGGGGCCCACAGTGCCCCCGGGGCTAGCCATAGTAGCAGCGCGTGATGCCGGGCACGCGCTAGCACTAACGTGGTAGCAGTAGCGCCGGCTGCCTGGCCTGCGTTGCTACTATGGCTAGCCCCGGGGGGCACTGTTGGCACGGTGGGCCTGGCTTAGCAGTAGTGCCGGGTGCGAGGCCCGCGCTACAGCTAACGTGCTTAGCAGTAGTGCCGGGTGCGAGGCCCGTGCTACAGCTAACGTGCTTAGCAGTAGTGCCGGCCCGTTCCCCGCGCTACTGCTAATCCAGCCTTATCCTCTTCAAACGGCCCGTCCACCTCACTCTCCCTCTGCTCACTCTCTCTCGACATTCTTCCTCCCGCCGCCGCCACCGCCATCCACCATTGCCGTCGTCCCCAGCCTCGGTAAGACTCCTCCTCCCTCCTCCCTCCTACTCCATCCTTCTCCAGCCGCCACCCCTCCTCCCTCCTCCCTCCTCCTCCAGCCGCCGCCCCTCCTCCCTCCTCCTCCATCCTCCTCCCTCCTCCAGCCGCCGCACCTCCTCCCTCCTGCAGCCGCCGGCCCTCCTCCCTCCTCCCTCATTTAACTAAATTAGTTTATAGTTTATAGTTTCTAGTTTGTAGTTTACTGAATTAGTTTATTGTTTCTAGTTTATAGTTTCTACTTTACTGAATTATTTAAAATTTTAGTTGGTAGAAAAATGTATTGGACACTTTGATTTAACTAAATTTTGGCACAGTTTTAATATTGTTTAGGCATTTTGTTTAATTCATATAAATTCAACTATGCCTCATATAACAAAGTGTTATATATGAAAGTTGATCAGCATCATGTCTACTTTCTGTTTATGCAACTTTCAACTATAACTAAAATTGCCAACCCACTGTTTCATTCTGTTTAAAAGTGCATGATGATGTTGTAGGCAGAAAAGTAAAAAACTTGTATAGTTTGTAAATCTTGAACCTTAGCTCCATTTTTTGAAGCAGAGAAACTAGTGTGAAGAAGCGAGGAGGTGCACGAAGAAGGATAACCAGATCCTGTAGAACAAGCTACAGAAGACCACCAAGGTATATAAGTTTCTGACTTAAAGATGAAGAGCTTATACTTGATCAACAATGAGTATGATTTTGGACATGTGTTGCTGTGAAGAAGATGGATATTGGGCATGGATTGCTTGTCTATTTGGACATGTGTAACATTTTGCAGGGAACACCTCCGAGTGGCTTGTGTTTTGCCGGAATGTTGATTCATTTCTGTTCCGGCAAATTTCAGGCACTCGATATGTCCTGTTTTTAGCAAAGGTCATGCGAAATTTTTCGTGAATTTTGGCATGACTTGTGCTAGAAAGTAGGACATATCGAGCGCCAGTGATTTGTCGAAACGGGAATTAAATGACATTCCGGCAAAACATAGGCCATTTTTTTATGTCATTACTCGATATATGTAATGTTAATTGACTGATGCTTAGGGTTGACTTTCAGTCTGTCGGGGCTCCCGACTGTTGTCGTGGGGGTCGTTTCCTCTCCTTCTTCTCGTGATATGCCTTGGTAATGCACGAGAGAAGGGGGGAAGCGACCATCACCGACGGTCGAAATATCAGTGAAGGAGTGTCCACCATATACGGTCGAAATATCAGAGAGGAAGAATCCCAACTGTTGTTGTGGGGGTCGCTTCCTCCTCTTCTCCTCGTGATAGACCTTGGTAATGCACGAGGGAAGGGGGGATGCGACCATCACCGATGGTCGATATATCAGAGAGGAAGAATCCCGACTGTTGTCGTGGGGGTCGCTTCTCCTTCTTTCCCGTGTGCTAGACATTTTGGTGTAATGCACTCGGGAAAGAAGGGAGGAGGGACCATCACCGACGGTTGCAATATCAGAGAGGGAGTGCCCACCATATAGACCACGTGAGATGAGAGTTTTCAAGGAAGACTCGACAGACCGAAAGTCAACCCGTGCTGAATAATGATTTGTGTGTTGAGTTCCTGGTAATTGCCGTCGATTTTTAATCTTTGAATTATGAACACAGGAAATGTCTGACGACGATAGTATCCCCGAGTGCGATTACTGCACTGACGACGGGGGTATGTGCGACAGGACTCTCCTGGATAACGATAGGTGCTTCACCCTCATGCTGAAGGAGACCTTCGAACATTTTACGGTATGTGACGACGGCAAGTATTTTTCATAATTAAGCATGACATGTGGTTTTTTGCTTTAACATGTAATTTCCGTTTTTTTACAATTCGACTAGTGCATCCCCTGCTATGCAAGACCTTATGTCTTAGAGAAGCTCGATTTCAAAGATAGGGAGAGTATGGAGACGAAGAAAGCTCACCTTAAGACGAAACATGGTTTCGTTTTTGCGGTTAAGCTCTACAATGCAGTAAATCACACACATTTTGATTGTTCAAATTGGAGAGGACTATGCAAGGCCTACGGATTTCAGGAGGATATGAAAATAACCTTCGATATTGGTCCTGAAGATGATCCTGAAGATAATATCGACATTTGGGTGGATGTGGACATGATTCCAATTCTACCTCTATGTGAGTTTGTCAAACAAATTTGTTAAGTAATTTATTTTGTTTATTTAAAAATAGTTGGTATGCATCCCTACTAAACTTGTTTATTTATAATTGACAGCTTATTTCTTTTGTCCAAGAAATACATGGAAGGCTGTAGACAAGACCTACTACAGTTATGGCTCAGAGCTAACTTGGGAGGAGAAAAATTCTCTTGTCTCATTTGTTAATGATGTTGAGACTTTTAAGATCAATTATGAAGTTAGCCAAAATTATAGTGGATACGTGCCACTAGTCCACGAGTTGAGTGATGGTAACATCCGTGCAAATAGCATGGTAAGATTTTGTACTATTGTGTCACTTGTCCATCTTTTGCATACATTCTTCTTAAGTAAACTACATTGCTAACTATGTTACTATTATGTTCTTCAACAGAAGCTCCTGAAGGATGTTGTGCCTCAGCTGATGTATGCCAAAGGTGAGATGAGTATGATTAGCTTACGACCAAGTCCGCCGGTGGCTTTCGAAAGTGCGTACTCGATTTCTCTAACAGATGAAAGGCTCAAAATCAAAGGATGGAGAAAAGTAATGAATGCGCGTAGGCAACCAATTGGAGACAGCTTGAATGTGCGCATGCCACAAATTGGAGACAAGTGGATCTCTATTATCCATTTTGGAGATGGAGGGGTTTACCTGTTTTATTCTATTTTACCTAAGAGAGAGGAGTAGGTCCTAGCTAGTACTTGTCATGTACTAGAATGATGATGAGTTATTTACCTAGGATGATAACAATTAGCTAGTGTTGGTTAACTTGTCATGTGCTATATTGATGGTGAGTTATTATATGACTACGGATGATGAGTTGTTATAAGACTACGATGATGATGAGGAGGAGGCCGTAGTACTTGTCATGTGCTAGAATGATGATGAGTTATTATATATATGACTACGGATGATGAGTTGTTATATGACTACGATGATGATGAGTTGTTATATCATTATGATAATGATGAGTTGTTATATCATTGGGGTGGAAGAAAGACGGATTAGATTAAAGTGGATGGATCCAAGTGACCAAGTTGAATTAGTAGGATGATATGATGTTGGGACGGCACACAAGTGTCGAATGAAGGCAATGCCTATCAAGTCCAATTTGCATTGAGGGGCATATATAAGGAGGTTGTTGCATCGTCGGAAGTCAAATCACTCGAAGTGTTTGCAACTAAGGTGGTCAAGGCTGATTTGAATACGTTAGTTGCAAACACTTTGAGTGATTTGACTTCCGAGCCTTGACCACCTTAGTTGCAAACACTTCAAGTGATTTGACTTCCGAGGATGCAACAACCTCCTTATATATGCCCCCAATGCAAATTGGACTTGATAGGCATTGCCTTCATTCGGCACTTGTGTGCCGTCCCAACATTATATCGTCCTACTAATTCAACTTGGTCACTTGGATCCATCCACTTTAATCTAATCTGTGTTTCTTCCACAACCTCTTCATTGCTACTATATAAAAAATTTGTATTACGGTGTATAAATACAGTATAAATATAAAGAAATGAAATACGCACGAATAGTAGTAGCGCGGGGAAACAACCGGCGCTGCTGCTATTTAGCAGTAGCGCGGGTCCAACCCCACGCTACTGCTAGACACAAGTAGTAGTAGCGCGGGGTCAGACCCACGCTACTACTAACAATTAGCTGTAGCGTCCTAGCAGTAGTGCGGGCCCCCACGCTACTGCTAGCCCTTAACCCCGCGCTACTACTAGGGTTTTCCCTAGTAGTGTAGTCTTGAGTCCTAACTCAAATTCCTCTCATTGCTATAGGGAATTCCAGAACGAATTCTGGAAGCTACCAAGGCCCCCTAGGGACGAAGAAGCAGCGAACCTTCTTGAAGATACTTAGTGCTGATGGCGGTTTCATTTCTTGGTTCTGAAGAAAAGTAATTTTCCTAACTTTATGTACACTTCAAGTTGTTCTTACTTACCGGTAATGAACCAGACAATCTCCTATTAATCTTGTAGGCATACACGAAGGTTGATATGGAAGCCAATTTGAGAGAAGTAGCCAAAGGTTTTGAATACGAGGCCAAGTCAATTAAGGCTTACGACATGAATGGTATCGCTTCCACACTGATAAACACACACGTGAGAGGCCCAATTGAAGGACAATAAATAGTGGGGTCTATTGTCTAGGGACAGATGGACGTCACTACTACGGAACAATCAACGAAATTTACGAGCTGCATTACTGTGGTCTCCAGCATGTGAAGCCCATCGTATTCAAATGCAGTTGGCTCAATCCAGACAAAGTGAGAGGGACCCCTAGTATTGGCTGGGTCGAAAGTTGAACGAGCATCCAAATATGTAGGAAATGATGTCTATATTATGGCTCAACAGGCTACGCAAGTGTTTTATCTCCCGTACCCGTGCACATCTACGAATCATATCAATCTCTTGAAAGGGGATGTTTGTGTTCAAGGTACCCCCGCATACCAAGGTAGCTACCCCAAACAAGGACGATTACCACATAAACCCTGACACATATGAGGGTGAGTCCTATCAAGAAGCCGACAATGAAGAAGACGAAGATGATGCTATGGAAGATGAGGGCGTGCAAGACGAAGATGATGCTATGGAAGATGAGGCTATGGATGACATGGAAGTAGATAATGCGCAGGATGAATATGAGGAGGTTCAGGACCTTCAAGATTTGGCATTACTTCTGCGATGGCAAATGGGGCTTGATGATGATGATGAGGGTCCCCCTGAAGATTTCGAGGATGAATGTATGAACGGGCGTGATAGCGATGATGACAGTCCTGATCCAAATGTTGCACCTAATACTGACCCCTATATCTAAGAACTCCATGTATTCGTGTGACAACTCTATGTATTCGTGTGACAACTCCATGTATTCATGTAACAACTCTATGTATTCGTGTGTGTAACAACTCTATGTATTATTGTGACAACTCCATGTATTCTTGATATGTGATATATTTAATGTATTTACATCAAGTTGTATCATCTGTACTAATTGGTTTGTTCTTTCTCGTATCAGGTGATTGAAACATGACATGTGGCAACAAGAATCCAAAGGAATGTTTGAAAGATGTGGCCGCTCTGTACACTGACCAGCTTGCTCGACCGGTGAAAGAGGTGGCAGCTCCTGCATCGGTTGCCACAGCCGCCAAGAAGGCCAAACGACCGGCGGGTGTAGAACCATCCACCCAGAAAGGCCGGGCGAAACGAGGTCGATTAGGATGCGGGGAAGGAGGAGGAGGGCGAGGTGGAGTAGGAGGTGGACGAGGAGGAGAGGAGGTGGCTCAAGGAGGCGCACGAGGAGGAGGACGAGAGGAGGCAGCTGGTGGAGGCGGACGAGGAGGACGAGGAAAGGATGCGGCTGGACGAGGAGGACGAGGAGGGAACGAGGTGGCTGGAGGAGGCGGACGAGGAGGACGAGGAGGAGGAGTGGAGGTGGATGGAGGAGACGGACGCGTAGGAGAGGAGACAGTTGGAGGAGGCGGACGAGGAGGAGCATCCTTACGTAGAGCAGCCTGGGGTAGAGCACCCCTTCCTTCTCCTGGACACTCCACTGCAGTGGTTCGTCAGCCTCAGAAGGAGGATGCACGACGACTGGAGGCGGATGCACGACAGCTGGAGGAGGAGGACACAGAGGCGGGGGAGGAGGCAGGTGAGAAGGAGGAGGAGGATGAGGAGGAGGAGGAGGAGGAGGTGGTGGAGGATGACGATGCCGAGAGGCAGCTGGTTGTTCGTCAGGTTTCGCACGGTGGGGATGGACCCTCACGACTGATAGAGAACCACGATGTGACCGTCTCACAGCAGGGCGGTTCGACTATCAACACTACTTCGACGACGAAAGTGTGGCTGCATGGTCCTTCAAAGCTTCCCCGTCGACCATATGTGCATAAACACGTGTTGATTAAACCAATGCGAGAGAAGTAAGTGGTTATATCGACTCTTATGAATTACTAACGTCCATCCCATATAAAGTGTACCTTTATCATTTCATCACATATAAAATGACTTTACTTTTCATTTTGCAGGAGCTTAATATAAAAGCTGGTGAGAGGCGTCCGCCACGTCCGCCGAGCGGCATCATTGTGGGTCTTTGTAGGTTACATTATCCTAGACTGGTCACTTTGCCGGACGGTAACATTGAGCCAGCTTGGTCATGGGAGCACTACAAACACGATCCAGATTTCCTGGACCCACAAGGAAGGGTTTACGATACCAGAGCCTTGCGGGTGGTCAACGATTTCTGGGTAAGTCCTTTGAAACACCGCAATGTCAATACCAAAAGGTTTAAAATTGCTATAGTCATGATTTTACCCTTCTCCCATGTATGCATGTTTGTAGGATTTCTTTACCTGCGCCGAGGGTCAGCAAGATCGCGCAAATGTGGTGATTGAGAATATTGCCAAGAAACTTGTCCACGACATGCACTATGAGGAGCGCGTCCGGTTAGTGGTCAAGTATGAAGCGGAGTATCTCAATCTCAAGATTTCAAAAAAGGATGCTCGAGAGAAGCATCTTACACGGCAAGAATACTTCAAGGCAAGTGATGATGGTTTCTTATTATTCCCTACATGACCGCAAATTAGATTCCTTCCTATGATGTTTTTGTTTACTTATTACAGGTGCTTCCTCGGTGGTGCGCCGACAAACTTCCGTGCTGGGGGAAGATCGTCGATCGGTGGACAGATCCAGTGTGGCAGGCTGAACACAAGGTAATATCGACTCGGCGTAAGGTGATGGGTTGTCCAGGACACCGTCAAGGCAACCTCACTATCCCTGGTGTCGTCGACAAACATGTAAGCAACAATATCGTTTTCTTTTCATCAAGTTCTCTTTCATTTGTGAGCGTTCCCTTGATTGTTCGGATCGCTTTCTTTTGCAGAAAGAAGATACTGGCGAGGATATCTCTTACTTTACGGAGTGGACCAACAAACGTACCAAAGACGACAAGAACAAGGACCCTCTCCACCCGGAGAATGACTGGATCAACCCTAAAGCCCGGTCAAATGGGGTGAAATACACCACCAAATTCAAGGAGACGTACGGGGAAGATGCTGATCCTCACGTGGGGGACTTTGACCCTAAGGTGGCCATTGCCGCGGAAGGCGGCAGGCCGAATGTTGGTTCACGTCGATTCCATCATAACCTCCTCCCTTCCGAGAGTCTCCACGCTCCGTGCTACGAGTACTAGCTCTAGTCCTACCATAGAGCCGCGCGTACCACATTCCGTGGCCATGTTTGAGGAAATTCAGGTCAGTGCTTCTTCATTGATCCTTCATGGTCCTGCATGTTTGCATTTCAACACGGATGACATTTGCATTGCCATATTGTAGACCTGGCTGAATGACACCCAGAAAGAACGAGATGAAGACCGGGCTAAGCTGAAGGCACAAAATGATCTACTGAAGTCTTTACATCATATGGTGGCCAATCTTTATTCTATGCAGGGCAAACCAGTGCCAGACATGCCAGCGGCGCAAGAGTGGAACATTGTGAGTTCTGTTCGAACTATTTCCATCACCATTTTCATCATTACCATATGCATTCATCTTATTGTCTCAAAATTCTTACAGCTCAATCATTCACAAGGGTCGAACAATGTTCCGGAAATTCCACTTCAAGTTGGTGGAGTTGGGCAAGCAAACGAAATGGCGCCTTGTGATGTTGATGTTCCCACTCCGATATCCAAAACCACGTGAACTTCATGTTATGTTGATGTTTGAACTCTTACTTGTGTGTGCTTGAGACTTGTGAACTTGTGGTAGTCTGCTTGAGAACTATTGCTTTTATGTTGCGGAATGGTGCACTTTTTGTGAACTATTGCTTTTATGTGGGATGTTGCTCGAGAACTATTGCTTTTATGTGGGATGTGCTATATACTGTTGCTATATGTGCTTTGCTGCAGGGATAATTGAAAAATAAACCAAAAAGGCTGCCGGACAAAACTTTGCCGAGAGTAACACTCGGCAACAAAACCTAGGTCGAGGGCAACACTTGGCAAATTCTATTGAACTGGTGCAGGCTGCTAAATTTGCCGAGGGCAACTCTCGGTAAAGGTTGTCGACCTGTAGACCCTGACATCTTTGCCGAGAAATACAAACAGGTCTCGGCAAATAGCATCTCCTTTGCCGAGAGGCGGCTCTCGGTAAAGATTAATCTCGGCAGTATTGGTGGGACCCGACTATCAGGCGGCTGACACGTGGCGGCGTCCTATTCGCTACTATTGCTGAGTGTAACTCTCGGCAAAGAAGGAACACGGCATTAGTTCCTGGGCCCGCATGTCAGGTGGTGGACACGTGGTGGCTTTATTGGCTCTGTTCTTTGCCGAGCGTCACACTCGGCAAGGAAAACACTCGGCTTAGGTCGTAGGACCAGCCTGTCAGGTGGCGGACACATGGCAGGTTCCTATTCGTTTGTTTTGCCGAGAGTGGCTCTCGGCAAAGAGCCAGTCGGCATTAGGCTTGGGTCCCGCCTGTCAGGTTATGGATACGTGGCGGCGTCGTAATCCTTGATGTTTGCTGAGAGCTGTTCTCTGGCTCTCGGTAAAGCTGCGGCACGTGGCAACCGCCGTCTCCGTCTCGTGTCCGTGAAGACGCTTTATTTTGCCGAGGGCACTGTTTGACTCTCGGCAAACAGTTTGCCGAGTGCCCGACGTTTGGTTCTCGGCAAAATTCTGCTTGCCTGAGAGGTGTACGCCGAGTACTCTTTGCCGAGAACTATTCTCGGCAAAGACTTTGCCGAGTTTATTTGGCCCTTCGCCGAGTGTTTCTGGCACTCGGCGTAGGGTGAAATTCCAGTAGTGTCTGGAGATGAAGCTAGGAAGGCATCCTTTTGGACAAGAGGACTAAAGAGATTCAAAGTTGGTATGATAGTAAAACAACCGCTATATCAACCAAAACGCTAACTTATGAGTCTGAAATAGATTGAAAAAAAAAGATGGGCTCATCTGCACAGAGAACGCAACAGCTATCAGTTATTCAACACATGAGAGAACAGACCCATGTAGCTGTCATAAGCGTTTGCAGTTTCTTTACAGCACACCATGCTTCTGTTATAAGGTTAACTCCAGAAGCCCCCGTGAATTGAATTCATAGCCAAACAGAAGAATGAGTGAACTGAAACCTAGAACATAGGTTTTTTGCAATGATTATTCGCATATTTAAGTTGTTAGAAGCTAATAGAAATGGTTAATTGCATCAAAAGAGAACCATATCAGTGTTTTTTTCTACGAAAGGAACCATGTCAGTGTCACCTATCATGTAAAAAAATTAAAAATTGAACTGCTTCCAACTGGTATACCATATGGAAGAGGCGGCATTGCAGCTCTTCATGTGTGTAAAATGTTTAAATATATGTGAGCCTAAAACGTTTGGTGGAAAAGCAAGATTTACAGTTCTACTTCAAGATGATACCTTAATTGGAGAAAGATCGTAAAAGAAAAACACGTCAGGAAGAGCTTGTACCCGACCACTCTCGCTAATTCTCTACAGTCACACAGAAAACTGCATAAAGAAATAAGAGCATCTTCAGAAATGATTGAAATTTACATATATGTCCATCTGCACACATGAGTATGCTTGTTTACACAAGGTAGAGAGGCATAAATTGCCTGATTGGAGAGAATAATCAGCTCGTTCATGTGAGAGTGGACAGTGGGAACAACCTGAAAGATAAAAAGGAAAAGAAGAGAGCATGATACTGTGACCACGTGTTCAAACATTAGTCAAGGTGTAAATGTCAGGGGTAAGGATCTAACAACATCGGAGTAGCTACAAAATGAAATTAGAAGGGTGAGCTAGCTTTCCATACTTGTTGTGCTTGGACAATTTCAAAGGATCGATTGTTAATCTGTGCCAAATCTTCTCTACAAGACCAAGAAAATGAAGCACCATGGGAAAAATGAGCAGTGCATTGTCCAAGACCAAATCACGACCAGACATTGTGTCGGCATCATCATCCGAATCTTTCTGCAACAACTAGGCATTTTCAAATTACCTCAGTCCGAAGCATAAACAGGTGTTGCAATAAACCTGTGTTCACTCGGTCTATGAGTGAGCACTTGGATGTAAAACCGAGTGAAGTTGTGTGTCTCAGTTCACTCGGGTAGGCAATCCGACTGGAGTTCAGTCGGATGGTAGTCTGTACTAGGGCATGCTAGGATGCCATCTAGTAACCAACTGGACTGAGTGTGTTCAGTCAGTTGGGTAGGGCATGCCGAGTGAAGTTCACTCGGATGTCGTTCTGGTCCACTCGGACGAAGGGTGTTCACCTGCTCCCATCAGATCACTGTCCAATCAGAGCAGGTAGGAGGAGGTAGGAGTAGATGAGAGTAGGTAGGATATTTTCCTTGTACCTTGTCTATAAGTACCACGTGAATAGAAGCAAAAGTGAGAGGCTGCCGCACAAGCCAGAAAATCACTCTCGCGCGTGTGTGTGTGCTCTCCGCTTTATCCCCTCATCTCCACTCGGCGCAGACCGAGAGACAGCGGCTGGCCACGCCGGAGCGCTGCTCGCAGGTCGGCTCCGAGGCGCCGTGACAAGAGAGGCGAATAGCTGACAATTGGCATCAGAGCCTAGGTCATGCCGAAGGGCAGTATCACCGGCGACGGCTCCAAGACCGCCGAACAGATCTCGGCTGAGGAGGCACGCGTGGCCGATCCGTTCGCGCTGCAAGGCAGGCCGGGAGGCGGGCTGGGCGCGCCACGCTCCGTGCGCGACGTGGGCATGTCCAGCACCTCCTTCCCACTTCTCGCGAGGACCAACTACGCCACCTGGTCACTCCTGATGAAGGTTATCCTTGAGGCCTGACACATGTGGAAGGCCGTGGACACCGGCGATGTGGAGTACGACGAGGACCGGGTAGCGATGGAGGGACTCCTGCGCTCCATCTCACCGGAGATGGTGCTCACCCTTGGCGGCAAGAAAACCGCAAAGGAGGCGTGGGACACCATCATGACCCTGCGCATCGGTGCAGACCGAGTGCGGGAGTCGAAGGCGCAAACCCATCGTCTCCAGTACGAGGAGATCAAGTTCAAGCCGAATGAGCAAGTTGACGACTTCGCCATGCGCTTGCAAGGTCTAGTCACCGAGCTCTGAACGCTCGGTGACCCAATCGACGAGAAGAGGGTGATCCTGAAGCTGCTTCGAGTCGTCCCTAGGCAGTACAAGCAACTAGCATGGTCTATCGAGAGCCTGGTGGATCTGTCCACCATCTCCATCGAGGAACTCATCGGCCGACTGAACGTCGTCGAGGAGCACGGCGTCGACGCTGGCGAGCGTGCTGATGGCCGACTGCTGCTCATGAAGGAGCAGTGGAACACGCGCTTTCAACAGTGCGGTCAAGATGGTTCTTCCGGCAGTGAGGGGAGTTCCTCCATGGGAAACCGCTGTCGCAGTCGGGGGCGCGGGCGTGCCTCCAACGGCGGCAAAGTAAACTCAGGCGGCGATGCAAGGCGCGACGACGAGTGCCGCTACTGCAAGAAACCCGGCCACTGGGCTCGGGACTGCCACACAAGGATAAGGGAGGAGGCGCACCTGGTGGAAGGCGTACCAAACGACGGCGACGACACACCTGTCCTCCTCATGGCCGAGTGCCAACCAACAAGCTCGGTCTAACTGAGTGCACCGCGTGAAGAAACGAGTCAGCCTGGATATATCGGCTGGAGGTCTCTTCGGTCGGTGGACATCCGACTGAACGATGACCAGGAACCAACCCTCCTCATGGCAGTGTGCGAGCCAACTGGAGCTGTATCCAGTCGGGCGACTGCTGATCCCGACTGGAGCAGACAGTCAGATGGAGCTGCACTCGGGCATGGACTCTGACTCGGCACGAAGCAAACCCGAGTGGGAGGCCATGTGCTTCTCAACGAGGAGCGCACACGGCTGAGACTCGGCAATGAGAGCGAGCCGAGTGAGGCCCCCTAGTACCTCGACACCGGGGCCTCCAATCACATGACGAGCAACCGCTCGGTCTTCGCCGAGCTGGATGAAGGTGTGGTCGGCTCCGTGCATTTCGGCGACAACTCGGTCATCGAAATCAAGGGGCGCGGCACGGTGATGTTCTCTGTGCGGGGCGATGAGCACCGTGCACTGACAGAGGTGTACTACATTCCCCGTCTGACGATGAGCATCCTCAGTCTGGGACAGCTCGATGAGAACGGCTGTCCCACCTCCATCCACTCGGGCGTTATGTCCATCTGTGACAGACAGCATTGCCTTCTCGCCAAGGTACATCGCTCAGTGAACCTCCGGTACCGAGTGCGGCTGCAAATCACGCTTCCCGTGTGTCTGTCCGCATGATGCGGAGACGATGCGTGGCTGTGGCACGAGTGACTCGGTCATCAACACTTTGGAGCACTGCAGAAGATGCAGTTGAACAGACTGGTGCGTGGGCTTCCCCCGATTGCTCACGCAAACCAGCTCTGCGACGCCTGCCTCGCCGGGAAGCAGCGATGGGCCTCGTTCCCGCAAGCGATGTCATTTCGAGCAAGCAAGAAGCTCGAGCTGATCCATGCGGATCTTTGTGGCCTAATCACTCCGGAGACACCAGGCGGCAAGAGGTACTTCCTACTAATGGTGGATGACCTCAGTCGGTTCATGTGGCTCGCGCTGCTGGCCACAAAGGACGAAGCCGAGTGCGCTATACGGTGCATCAAGAAAGCGGCGGAAGTGCAAAGCGGCTGCACTCCGCAGACGCTGCGCACGGACCACGGTGGGGAGTTTAGGTCCAGGACCTTTGAGGAGTTTTGCACCGACCACAGAGTGCAACGCCACCTCTCGGATCCCTATTCGCCCTAGCAGAACGGGGTGGTCGAGTAGCGAAACCGGTCGGTTGTCGCCATGGCGCGCTGCATCATGAAGGCGTGCAACGTTCCCAACTGGCTTTGGGGGGAGGCGGTGACCACAGCAGTCTACCTGCTGAACCGCTCCTACACTCGGTCAGTGGACAGGAAGACCCCGTATGAAGCATGGCGCGACAAGGAGCCGACTGTGCAATATCTCCGAGTGTTTCGGTGCGTGGTTCACGTCAAGACGATGAAGCCACACCTCTAGAAGCTCAAAGACCGATCCAGTCGGATGGTCTTCCTCGGATATGAGACTGGGTCCAAAGCCTACAAGGTGTTTGATCCAGTCACTCAGCGCATCTTCGCCAGTCGGGATGCTGTCTTCGATGAGTCTGCGTGCTGGGACTCGCAGCAGACAGGCGGCGATGTCCATAGCGACTTCCTCATCGACTACACGGAGCAAGGACTACTCCCAGTCAGCTCGCGGAGCCTGACTGTATCGGACCCGACTGAAGGATCAGTTGGATCACCGAAGAAACCAAGTGAGCAACCACTCAGGACGCATCAGAAGGAACCGACTGAGATGTCATTCGGCTCACCCTCAACCCCGCAGTCGGGTCCAACAGCTTTGGCCCCGACTGTGGAATTCACGTCGCCACTGACGATCCACTCGGGAGAGCTCGACTCGGCTGACGACCCCGAGTTAACGCACCGGTTCCGCACTATGCAGAACATGCTTGACTTTGGCCCGGCTACTGAGCCGAATGAAGAGCTCCACTTCGTCGCAGTAGAAGAGCCTGGCACCTTCACTGAAGCTGAACAACACGCAACTTGGCGGCGTGCAATGCTGGAAGAAATGGAGGCAATCGAGGACAACCACACGTAGCATCTCTCCACCCTTCCACTCGGGCAATGAGCAATCGGCCTCAAGTGGGTGTACAAGGTGAAGAAGGATGCACTCGGGAAGGTCCTCAAGCACAAGGCGTGCCTAGTCGCAAAGGGCAGCGTCCATCAGCACGGCATCGACTACGACGAGGTGTTCACTCCAGTGGCACGCCTCAAATCTGTCTGAGTGTTGCTGGCTCTAGCTGCTAGCTCAGGCTGGGCAGTCCACCACATGGATGTCAAGTCAGCCTTCCTCAATGGAGAGCTCGAAGAGGAGGTCTACATCACGCAACCACTCGGTTTCGAGACACTCGGGAAGGAGCACTTGGTGCTACGCCTGGACAAGGCGCTCTACGGCCTGAAACAAGCACCCAGGGCCTGAAACACCAAGATCGACGCATGCCTCACTCGGACTCGGTGCGAGTCAGAGCACGGAGTGAATGCACGTGGGATGGCTAGATCCCGACTGCTCGTGGGCGTCTACGTGGATGACCTGGTGATCACTGGATCCAATCCAGGTGATCTCAACAGCTTCATGCAGGAGATGAAGAACCTGTTTGAGATGTCCGACCTAGGATTGCTGAGTTTCTATCTCAGGATCGAGGTCTGATAGCACTCGGATGGAATTTCCATATCCCAGTCGGCCTATGCTGAGAAGCTGCTGGAGAAGACCGGCATGGGTGCAACCAAGCCCTGCCATGTGCCCATGGAACCCCGCTTCAAGCTGTCCAAGGCCAGCACAGCGCAAGCGATGGATGCTAACGAGTACCGCAGCATCATCGGCAGCCTGCGGTACTTGGTGCACACAAGACCAGACCTGACGTACTCAGTCGGGTTTGTCTCACGGTTCATGGAGGCACCGACTGAAGAGCACCTTGCGGCAGTCAAGCGAATTCTTCACTACATCGCCGGCACAACTTCGCTCGGGTGCATGTTTGAGAGAAGCACTCGGACACCGCGCTTGGTCGGCTACGGCGATAGCGACCTAGGCGGGGACGTGGACTCGCGCAAGAGCACGTCCGGAATGCTCTTCTTCCTCGGGAGCAACCTTGTGACCTGGCAATCCCAGAAGCAGAAGAGCGTGGCTCTCTTGAGCTGCGAGTCTGAATACGTGGCTGCTACCACTGCTGCTTCCCAGGGGATCTAGCTGGCTCGCTTGCTAGCCGAGCTGAGAAACGACGAAGTAGATAGTGTTGTCCTCAAGGTGGACAACAAATCGGCAATTGCAGTTGCCAAGAATCGCGTCTTCCACGACCGATCAAAACACATCGAGCTGAAGTACCACTTCATTTGGGACTGCGTGGAGACAAATAAGATCTAGCTGGAGTTCGTTGCAACCGAGCACCAACTCGTGGACATGTTCACCAAACCACTCGGCCGAGTGCGTCTTCTGCAGCTTCGCTCAAGCGCTGACATGGTGGAGGTGACCTCCTGAACGCAAGGCTTAGGTGGAAATTGTTGCAGTAAACCTGTGTTCACTCGGTCCGTGAGTGAGCACTCGGATGTAAAACCGAGTGAAACTGTGTGTCTCAGTTCACTCGGGTAGGCAGTCCGACTGGAGTTCAGTCGGGTGGTAGTCTGTACTAGGGCATGCTAGGATGCCATCTAGTAAGCAACTGGACTGAGTGTGTTCAGTCAGTTGGGTAGGGCATGCCGAGTGAAGTTCACTCAGATGCCGTTCTAGTCTACTCGGACGAAGGGTGTTCACCTGCTCCCATCAGATCACTGTCCAATCGGAGCAGGTAGGAGTAGGTGAGAGTAGGTAGGATATTTTCCTTGTACCTTTTCTATAAGTACCCCATGAATAGAAGCAAAAAGTGAGAGGCTGCCTCACAAGCCAGAAAATCACTCTCTCTCGCGCGCGCATGAGTGTGTGTGTGTGTGTGTGTGTGTGTGTGTGTGCTCTCTGCTCTATCCCCTCGTCTCCACTCGGCGCAGACCGAGAGCCAGCGGCCGGCCACGCCGGAGTGCTGCTCGCAAGCCGGCGCCGAGGCGCCGCGACAAGAGAGGCGGATGGCTGACAACAGGAAGAGAACAAAAATTCGACAAGGCAGAAGAGAGGGAGAGGGCTCACCTAGAGGATCTTCTCGTTGCCGCATCGGCGACCATGGCCCAGACCATGGCCAGGTCCCTACTGCTGCCGCCGCTGCCTTCCATAGTGCTGTCTCATTGTACCCGGTGTGCGCCACCCTCCCTCTTGCGTCCTCCCCGCTGCGCAAATCGCTTCATATGGGAACTACCGCCGCCGCCGTTGTGGTCGCCAAAACCAACCCTGCCTCTCGTGCGGCCACCCCCTTCGCCGCTCAGTTTTGCGTCGGTGAGAGCTGCAGTGGCAAGGGAGAGACGAGAAAGGCCGGCGGGTGGGGGCTGGTTGAGTGATGGCGGTGAGGTAAGCCTGCTGGAAGGAGGAGGTGGGGTGCCGATGCAGACTCGACCTCGGAGTGTAGATCGGTCCAACCGTGGAACTGACCGGATGTGGAGGCGGGATGAGGGGAGAGATGAGGAAGGTTGGCGGCGTGTTTCTCTCGTCGAGGTGGGTGCCGCCGCGCAGATGCGGAAGCACTGACAAGATGGAGATCAAGGAGGTGGCGGCACAGGCTAGGTCTCGCTCTGGGAGGCCAGGAGCATCTCCAACCATAAATCTCAAATTTGGCCCTCATTTTACTGTTCGGACATGTCCGCTCCTCCCCCCATTTGTCCTCTTCTCCATGAGTGGCCTCCAATTTATCCCCAAATTATCTGGACACATGCATATAATTGGTGGGGATGGAGAGAGAGGAGAGAAAGAAAAAAGAAAGAGAGAAAATGGTTCGCGTGGGCCGGGTCTGACGTGGTGGACTGTCCGGACACGTCAGGACATCCCCATATCCTCCCTATGCATGGGCTGAGTTTGGGGGTTTGTGGGGCCTCTGTTGGAGGTGTGTTTTTGTGTCCGGACAATGTCCGGTCTATCCGCCCGGACATATGGGGACGGTTGGGGGTTGGAGATGCTCTAAGGGCATTTCCAACGCGGACCCCTACTCTGTCCTCATATGTCCGGTTCGGACGGTCCGGACACTTTTAAGCATCCAACATAGACACCGATATTAGGCCGGATACGGACGGACATCTGAAATCTCTCAGTCTGACCCCCAATCGAGGGACGGAGTAGGGGAGTTCAGACGTCCGCCATGTCGGACTCCGACAACCAGGACCCAGCTCAACCCCCCCTCAAGCCCGCGGTTTTCCCGTCTGCATTGAAGCTCACCGTTTCCCCTACCCGCATTCATGACGTGGCGGCCGCCACGCCGCCCGAGGAGCCTACCCTAGCCGTCCCACCGCGTTTTAACCTGCCCTCCCCCGCACTCTCACTCTCACTCACTCCCCTCCCAAAACACTAGCCACCGACCACCGCCCCGCCCCCCACCATACCGCCACCGGCCGCCGCGATGGGCAAGAAGAGGATGACAGAGGAGAAGAAGGAGCACAACCGGGCGTGGTGGCTGCTCGACGAGGTTGCTCTCGTCGAGGTGGGCACCGCCGCACAGACGAGACGGAGATCAAGGGGCGGCAGCGCAGGCTCTGTCTCGCTCTGCGAGGCTAATCGCCGATTAACCAGAGAAAGGGGAAGCGGCTGCTTCGACCGGAAGGAAATGTACGGGATAAGAGCATGTCCAACAACAGATGCCAAAAATAGCCGCCGTGCCAAAAAAAACTGTCATTTGGGTCATTTTGGACCACAAAAATGCCTCCAATATATGCCCTATAGGTATATTATATGGTGCCCAAAAAATTCTACATCATACCCAAAATTTTGCTACAAGTGATGCAAATATACATCACCTCTAGTTACTGTCTCAAAACCGAAATAGCCTCGGCGGGAACCCCAACCGTGTAGGAGATATGCCCTAGAGGCAATAATAAATGTTATTATTTATCTCCATGTTCATAATTATGCTTATGTTCCATGCTAAAACTGCTATGGTTCTCGAGTCTGCAATAACCACGAGGCTCAGAGGAAGACTCATATGCACGTGTGGAATAATAAACGGTAAAATGTATTCCTAGTCTGGCCTCTAAGACTAGCTCAAGTGTTGCATGATGGTTCTGTTTTCCTGATCATAGGCATGACTATCCCGGCAACTTTGACGGCACAATGTTAGAGGAACATTTGTGTTGAATCGACCCGAATTGATTTTATGCTATGAGATACATTCGTCACAAGTTAAATGGTTAATAACACAGAGATAGTTAATGTTTGCATGATTCCTTAGACCATGAGAGTACTTTGGGGTTTGTTAAACGTCATCCGTAAATGGGTGGCTATTACGGCGGCTTACGGGTTCATGGAAAAGTATGTCAAGTAACTTGATAGCTCAAGATTGGGATTTGCACCTCCGACGATGGAGAGATATCTCTGGGCCCTCTCGGTGTTACGGTATCCATCATCGTCTGGCCAGACACTTTGTGATTTGATCACGGGGATGCCGGAACACGGGAACGAGAAAAGAGAACTATACCGGTAACGAGGTAACTGGCATAGTGGACAAGTTGTTGATCCACGGGGATGCCAACATATCTCACCTCGGGTATTTGTAACATATCGCGAAGCTACAGGAATAGCACACGGCAACTGGAGGTTCACTCGAATATTCATTCGTGTGGGTATAGGGGTCAATATGGGTGTCCACGGCTCGGATGTTGATCATTGATCGGAAAGAGTTCCGGTCATGTCTATACTTCACCGAACCTATAGGGTCACACGCTTAAGGTTCATCTATCTGCTGAATACTAGACAAGGAGTCTGAGAGAAAATCACCGGAAAAGTTTCGGACGCAACGGAAACTTTCCGGAGAGGACACCGGAATAGTTCCGGTAAAACTGAAAAGTTGTTTCAGGGGATACCATAAAGTCAAATTGGTTTCGGCACACGCCTGATAATTCTTGGAGGGTGCCAGAATCATTCTGGAAACTTCTGGGAATTTTTCGGGATAAAAACCTGATATGTTCCGGAGCTGCCGGAACCGGTTCGGTTGCTTTTCGCAGATGAAAATCACTAATCCGAAATTGTTTCGGAACGAATCCAAAATCATTTTAGTGGGTACTGGAATTGTTCTAAGACCCACAGAAATATTTTCAGATTTAACGGTCGGGGAAAATTGTCTCCGTGAATAGTGAAAATCACTTTATGGTTACTTTATTTGAAAGCCACCTTTTAGGGCTTTTGCAAAAAGGCTTCTAGAAGGACTTCGGGACCAAGGAACCCCCTTTGGGGGTGCCCCCATGAAGGTGGCCGGCCAAGGGTGGAGCTCCTCCTTGGAGCTCCACATGGCACTCCTTTTTCCCCTTATGCCCTTTATGTGAAACATAAAGTGGGGGTACTTTGGTATTTTTGAATGCCCATCCTACCCCTTGGTTTTCCTATAAATAGGAGGTGAGGGGGCTGCCCAAACCTCATCCTTGCTCTCATACACATGCCATTGACTTGTCTGGCTTCTCTCTCCCTCCCAGCGAAATAGTTTCGTAGAGCCGAAAGACTGTCTGGGTTCCGGCAGGAACTAGTTATGGACGGCGAAGCCCTGTCGGATAGATGACACCGTATGTGTGCAACTCTGTAGAGAGATCGTAGTTTCGGTCTTAGTTCGAGAGTGCCTCCCGAAGGGCTGTCTGAGTGACTGTCCGAGTTTCGAGGGTCCTCCCGAAGGGTTGTCCGAGTGACCGTCCGAGTTTCGAAGGTCCTCCCGAAGGACTGTCCGACCGCCTCCCGGAGGGCTGTCCGTGGGGCAGACGAGGGTATACATCCTCGCGGTTGGGAGGTTGTAAATCCTAGCTGCGGGGATCTGCACCGCCGATCGTCATCGACTCTACTTCCGCTGCGCTACGAGTCGGTAACGAAAAAGATCAAACCTTGTATGCAGTCTCCATAGTGGTCCTGGGCTGGTGCGTAGGTAGGAAATTTTTGTTTTCTGCTGCGTTACCCTACAAACCTCCCACGATGAAACTTCCCCGCCGCCGACCGTCGCCACCCCCCGCCGATTCCGACCGATTCTCGCCGCCGCCGCAACTCCGTCGGCCGCCCCTAGTCCCGCCGCCACCCGCCGCTCGGGACGTCCGCCGCGACCCCCGCGACCGTCGCCAAATCTTGGGACGCCGCTGCCCGATTTCGGCCGTACCCTGCCCCGCCATCGCCTGAGATGGTCGCTGCAGCACCGCCTCCACCCGCCAACGTCGATTAGCGGCCGCCGCGACCGCCGCCCAGCCGCTGCTCCTTTCGAGCTCTCGGCGCTCGGTGGGCGCGGCTCCGCCGGATTTGGTCGCATCCCCCCGCTGCTCTCCGGCCCCTGGAAGATCTCGACGCCATTCCTAGCCGGCCCGGCGACCGCCTCGGCCCCGGCGAGCTACGCCGGCCGGAATTCACCTCGGCGCCCATTTGGTGTTCGACGGAATTCCTCTATGGTAATTTTTTTTTCATTTTTCCTTTTTGGTGTGACATAGGAGTTGTTTGTGATGGACGATGTCGTGTTGTGTAGACGAGTTTGCTTGAATCCTTTTATGTTATGTTTGATGAACAATTGTGTTGAATTTAAGATTGTGAATTGATGAACTATGTAATAATTAAGTACTATTTGTGTTTTATTTGTTTCGGATCAATTTGACATGGGTTTGATATTATTTTATAACATTGCATATGCTCAAATATGTGTGTTAGATGAAGAAGGCCAAATTTTAGGGCTGCTGAAAAAACAGAAGCTTTTTTGATGCCAAAAACCTTCTCTCTCCTCACCTAAAACCATTTTTTGAGCACCAAATCTTTGGCATCTGTTGAAGATGCTCTGCTAAGCGCGTTGCCTTTTCTCTCTACTTCCTGGCCAATCCTTTTCTCTCCTTTGGGCGGTGTAGAAAAACGTCACGTGGCAAACCATGCTTAATAAAAGGGTTTAATGCGTCCTCCACGTACCTCTCGAAAAAACAGAACCCCTTTCCCCTCTCCCCTCTCTCTGTGTTCTGTACTTCTGTTCGTCGTCCGGCCCCCGCGTGATTTCTTCTCTCCTTCGCTCGTTCTACTGGACTGGTGAGCAAACCTAACTTGCTTCAAGATTTCCGAGATTTGCAAGAGTAGCGCGGATTTGCTTGGGCGAGAACTAGCTCGGCCGGAGATCTATTTATTTTTGTCCCGGTCTTTTTGCTGCAAATAATCCCCTTATCTTCAATTCGATCCAGCTTGTGGCGGATCTGCTAATTTGCGAGCTGATTGGTGGAGGGAGGAGTAATAGCAATCGGTTTGTTTGGTTCCGCCTACAGCTACAGTTTTTTTTTTTTTTTACAAGTACTGTATGTTTGTATGTATATGGGACGCTTATTCAGCTGACTTCCTTCCCAAACCATCTGCGATTGCCGCAGTCTTAGACTCTTCAGCGTATTATCTAAAAACAACGGTCATCTATATCTTCGTACAATAACAAAAGATAGATATGTGACTTTAGTTTAGGGAGCATAAGATAGATCTGGGAGAGCACAAGTTAACTCTGCATAATAACAACAGTTAACTGTACCAGGGGATCTAACCAAAGGTCGTCTATATGGTGGTTTCGCAAGCAAATGTCGTTTATTTTATTAAATTTTGTTAGACACGTACACCGTTTTGAAATTTAAGAGGCTTTAGTTCAGCAGCCAATTCATGGAGCCCTACTTTTTTTTTTTTTTTTGCGGGAAAAACTTCCGATCTATTTATCAAACATCATGGCAATACACGTGGAGGATTTAGTTCAGCAGCCAATTCATGAAGCCCTACTTAATTACAACTTCTAAGCAATGGTGTGGTGCACTGGTGCTAACAGTGTTTTTTCTTTTATCTTTTGTGCAGTATGATTTAGTAGTAGATCGTGACATTGACAGAGACAATGGCGACTTGTAAGTTGGGCGTGGAGGTCGTAAGTGCTCATGGCCTGAGGCGCCAGGACGGGCAGGGTATCAGTCCCTATGTCGTGCTTAGATTTGATTGTCGGCATTTCCGCACAACTACCAAGGAGAATGATCCGAACCCAGTGTGGAACGAGCGCTATTACTTCGACGTGTCCGATCCATCTAATCTTCCCAGGCTATTTCTTAAAGCGACTATACACCACGACGCAAGATCCAAAAACGATTGGCGTGGCAAAACCATAATTCACGGGACCTCGTTCGTGCCCCTCCCGGATGCCGTTGTCGTGGATTATCCATTGAAGAGATTCAAGAAGTTAGCGCCTATACAAGGGAAATTGCGTCTGAAAGTATACATCATTGGTGAGGCCTCCATCAGAGCTTGATCCTCTTACGGCAATGGACAGTGCCATATGCTCCATATTGCGGGGTGAGAGTTCACCAAAGGATATACCTTTCCAATGCTTGAAAGAAATAACGAATAACTTCTCTGATGACCGAGTACTTGGACAGGGTGGCTCTGCTGATGTATACAAGGTAAGATTACAGCATATCGTTCTCTGTATTTTATTTTTTCTTGTTTAAAACTTATCTATGTTTGTCTTCCAAAAATATGCAACTAGAGTTGACCCAAAAACCTATATCCGTACTAATAGGATGACTTCAAACAGGGAGTGCTGCACAATGGGGAAATGATTGCTGTGAAGAAGATTGTGTCGTCATTAAGACCAGGCCTGCAAAAGCAGTTTGAGAATGAGGTTCATCATCTCATGATGCTTAAGCACCCCAATATAGTGCGATTTGTAGGCTACTGCTATGAAACACGGAATGCGTATTCAGAGTACAATGGGAAACATGTTTTTGCAGAGATGGCGGAAAGGTTACTTTGCTTGGAGTATCTGCCCAAGGGAAGCCTTGATAATTATCTATCAGGTACGACATTCAATATTGTATGTTGTTTCTCGGTTTCATCTTTATTTGAGATTGTAGTTTGTGAGGTTTGAGCTTTGCTCCTAAAAACTGTATTTTATTCACATATATCAAGTGTTGCAACGGATAAATATGTTGTGCAGATATCAATCAATAATGGACAAATAAGAACAAAATTGTAGAATTTTGTAGCCCTTTCATGTATGGATATACTATCTAGAGAACAAAAATAATAGATTTTCAGGTTACATCTATGAGAATGCTCTTCTTCTGGTTACAAATGCAGATGAATCTTCTGGCCTTGATTGGAGCACACGCTACAATATAATCAAAGGGATTTGCTATGGTTTTCGTTACCTTCATGACGAAATTGATAAACCTATTACTCACTTGGACCTTAAACCCGCGAACATATTGTTGGATGACAATATGGTACCGAAATTTACAGACTTCGGTCTGTCAAGACTGCTTGATGAACAAACTATTTGCACTGCGTCTCGTGCTGGAACATTGTGAGTTAATGGCACCTTTTAATCAAATACTTTTTATTCATAAGCAAGATGTGTTTTCTTTACAATCACCCAAATTATATTCGTGTTGCGATTCAGGGGTTACATGGCACCAGAATTCCTACGCACAGGTACACTTACACCAAAGTCAGACATATTCAGTTTGGGTGTAATAATCTTGGAGGTAGTAACAGGACACAGGGACTACCCGGATGTTACTAGAACACCTCCAGATGACTTTATCGAGCTTGTAAGGAAATTTTGTCTTGCATTTCAAAATGGAGCTCTTTGTTTCACAGACACGATGTTGTACTTTACATTTTGCACACTAACATTCTAGATGTTTGTTCTGGTCTCACAGGGGCTCAAGAAATGGAGAAATGTGTTACAGAGATCACCAGGTTATGCACTACTAGAAAAACGGCTATAACTAATATGGACATTAATGGCGCACCATGTATGTGGTGCGCCACTGCTATATATCAGTGGCGCACCAGATATTGGTGCGCCATTAATGTTTATATTACTAATGGCGCACCTGGTGTGTGGTGCGCCATTACTAGTTTTGTCCTGGCCCCACACCCCTCCCCAGACTTAGCAATGGCGCACCAGGGAAAAGTGCGCCATTACTAGTTTTAACTAGTAATGGCGCACCACACCCACGGTGCGCCACTACTAAGTTTGACCAAGGTTTGACCCATCCCCTAGACATATCAATGGCGCACTACGTATAGATGCGCCATTGTTATTTCAGGTAACAATGGCGCACTACGTATAGATGCGCCATTGCTATTTTAGGTAACAATGGCGCACCTACACGAAGTGCGCCATTGATATGCACTGTTCATGTCGCAGCCACCACCCACCACACGCCCCCCCCAGTCCCCCCCCCACACCCCCCCAGCCCACCGCTGCCAGCCGCCGCGCCGACCCCCCGCGCCGGCTCTCCCCGCGCCCCTTCTCCTTCCTCTCCTCCTCTCACCTCCCTCTCTCTCCCCGTGCAGAAGCCCGCCATGGCCAAGGCTCGAGCTCGAGCTCGGCCGAGCCCCGCGCCGCCCCTGGAGCCCGCCAGCCGGCGGCCTCCCCGCGACCAGATCCGTGCGCCGCCGCCTATCCCCGGCCTCCCCGACCTCTCCTCCGGCCTCCCTCGGTCCCACCGCGCGCCACGTTTACCAAGCAGGCCTTGGCCGCCAAGGAGAGGGGCCAGCAGCTCGTTATCTCCCGCCGCGCGCAGCAGGCGCTGCCGCTCGAGCCCGTCATCGAGGTCAGCGATATCGACGCCGTCCTCCAGCGAGCCGCCGAGGAGGAACTCCTCCACGGAGACGACGCGGAGGGCGCCGCCGCTCTCTCCGCCGCGCTCGGCTTCGGCCTCATCGATCTGTAAGCGCCCGGTTCTGTTTTGGCTCCCCGCAGGTGTTCGACGAATTGCCTCTGACACGGGTGCTGCGGCTATTTTGCGTTGCAGGGATGGGACGGGGGACACGGAGGAGGAGAGGCGGCTTCTGCGGGAGGAGCAGGAGGCCCTGCACGCCGACAGCCTCAGGGTGCCCCGCCGGTGAGTGCTCGGCACCGTCGTTTCTTTCTTCTTTGGTCGTCTGGAGTGGGATGAGCTGTGCATGGTTGAACGGAATCGGAATGTTTTCAGGCCCCCGTGGACTGCCCAGATGACGACCGAGGAGCTCGACACCAACGAGAAGCGGGCCTTCCTGGAGTGGCGGAGGAACCTCGCCAGGTTGGTGCACTTCTCTGCTGTGTTTCTAGCAGTGCCGTTGTTCAAAAGTTACATTGCTCCTTTGTACAGGAAACGGTTGTCGAGTGTATTTCAGGAAATATCGGGTTTATGCTCTTAGGTGCAGGAAATCTCCCGATTTTGTATTCATACCATTTCGGAAAACTCACCTAACTAACTCCCCACCTTGGCATGTTAACAATTTAAGTAACACTACTTGCTACAAAATACTTCAGCAGTAGTTGGTTAGGGTGTTGTTTGTTTATGAAACTATGTCGATATATCAATGTAAAACCCAGGTCATGTGTTGTAGCCATAAAACCCCAGGTTTTCTGCAACTATGACCTTAGACTTGGGTATCTTTTGAATCTTATGTTAGAAATCATACCTGGACTTGTTCTGAATATTCGTGCTAAATTCTGAAGCTGGTTCATTCTTTCTGGGCAATGAAAATGTAAAGTACTAATTTAAGTATTCAAATTGAACAGTATATAAACAAAGCACATAGAGCTATAGAAGCTTTTAATTGGTTTCTTCAGCTTGAATGGAAGCAATGTACATATTCCTGACTACTCTTTTCAATGTCTGAGCATGCAGTCCATCTAAGTTAATTTTAAATTTGCTACTATGCTGTTTGTTCTACAAAAGTCAATTATAAAAGAAATGTTCTGCAGATTGCAAGAGAATGAAGAACTTGTCCTTACGCCTTTTGAGAAGAATCTTGATATCTGGAGACAACTCTGGAGAGTACTTGAGCGCAGTGATTTGGATGATATCATCTATACATGTTCCTGGATAACTAAGCCTATGTAACTGAGAAATTGGATTATTGAGAAATTGTTAATAGCATCTTCATACCATTCTGGAGATTATTTGGGGGAACATCAACAGTGTGACAACAAACAACACAGTATGCTTTTCTAAGTATCCTTGCAATGGGTCAATCATCTTATGGTTTTCTGCTCTATTGTTATTTTCCTGCCGATAGGACTATATAAATCATCATTTTTGTTATACCAAAGGGCGTTTAAGCACAGTGTGCTACAGCAGTTAAAATGCTCCAAATGATCAGGCCACATTCATGGATCCTCTGATACTGATAGTCTGATGCTTTAGGTGGTACAGCTGAAAATGAAGAAGGCACTTCCCCTAAAAGGCGGGTCGGCAGGCTCGAGGCATGGAACGAAATCTCCCAAGGAGCTGGAGAGCGTCTTGAAGCAATATTTTGGGTACTCGGAGTTCCGAGGAAGGCAGCTAGAGGCCATAGAGGCTGTTCTTTCAGGTCCTCACTCTGCCCCTGTTTCCACATTCGTGTTCTGTTTTCGTGTTTAACCCCCTGAATGTCGATGAGATTAGTACTTCAAATATTTACTTTGTTTAATCTGTCAAACAACAAATTTGCAGGAAGGGATTGCTTCTGTTTGATGCCAACTGGAGGTGGCAAGTCAATATGCTACCAGATCCCTGCTCTAGTGAAGGCAGGCGTTGTTCTTGTCATCTCACCCTTCATAGGTGAATTGACCCATCAAGTTTCCATACTTTCAGTTTCACAAGTTCTACTACTTGAAAAGAATGTATGTACATACTTTTTGATTTATACTAACAGTTTCTTGATTTCTTGTATGTAAAATCTGCTGATCAGCGCTAATGGTAAGTTTAACTATCCACTCTTCCACTTTTTCTCTGTTACCCTTAAATCTTGGGATAGCTTTGAAAGTCATTTGGTCTGCAAAATTTACAGGAGAATCAGGTTAGCAGCTTGAAAAGTAAAGGAATTCCAGCTGAATTTCTCTCTTCGACACAAACAACTGCTAACAAAAACAAGGTAAGGGTCTTTACACACTGCGATATAAGGCTCTCGTGAGACATGCTCAGTTCTTGCATTGCTTTCGGTGTATCTTTTAACTGTCCCAACTGACATTTTGACCCTATGAATTCATACACTAGCCGGTGGTGCACAAGTTGTACTCTGTACTAAATCAGCGACAAATAATATGGATCGGAGGAAGTATTAATTCTCTGAGAATTGGAATTCATGAACTAGATCATGGTGTCTAGGATCTAAAGAGTGAACAACTTCTGCATGCTTACTTTTCCTTTTGACTTCAAAGTTTTATTAAACATATACGCTCTTTCCTCAGATACATGAAGATCTCGATTCTGGTAATCCTTCTTTAAAATTGCTGTATGTCACTCCTGAGTTAGTTGCAACATCTGGCTTCAAGGCAAAGTTAACAAAGCTCTACAACAGAGGTCTTCTTGGTCTCGTTGCTATTGATGAGGTCTAAACTAAGTTCACCTTTACTCCTTTAGTAACATCCTGTTGTTGTTTGATCTCTTGTAAAGAAAATCTGGTGCTTATTTGCCTACTTTCTCCCTCTCCACAGGCTCATTGTATAGATGCGCCACGGTCACCTGGGTGTCGTTCTGTAGTTTAGTCTGTCTCATGAGGTTTCAGAAAGCTCGTGCTAGGACTAGGATGTGAGTATGCACACAGAAGTTTCGGTTTCAATCCAAGCTGATGCTTGTCAACATAATAACCCTCAAATAACGTGATTGTAACTCAACCAAACATGACATGGCAACCGCCTGTACATACTGAAGCAGTACATTAGATTGTTCCTTTTTTCTAATTCTTTTCATGTCCTGGTTGCTTGGTAGTTTCAAGTATCTTGCCAATGTCTAGAAATATACACGCACAAGTATCTTGCTCTTTATATACAGTAGCACATCTACTTCATTAGTAATTTTTTCATTTAGTGTAGATTGTACATCTAGCAACTAATTTTAGTGTAGCTTGTTCATTTAGTGTAGCTTGCCAATTTCTCAGTTTCCATCATCTATGCAAATGCAATCATCTTGTGCAGTACCAGCTACCTGGAGTGTTTTTAAACATTCATTTAATTTAATCATCATCTGGTCATTTGTTTCTTTTGCAGATTTCCTCAAACAACTGATGTTGCTCTCTTCTCCCCTCGAACCTGCTTCTCTCTCTCTTTGTAAATCATGAGAATGCTGATGTAACATGTCATTACTTGATGCCATTGACTACTAGTAGCGGTGTATGTATTTTGATTGTGTGACTTGTTGATTCGAACAAATTATGTTTATTAAATGTATGAATTTGTATGTATGGATGAAAAATATATATATATATATATTTTATGTGTGTGTACTATAATTTGTATGCATAAAATGGAATTGATGAATTTTTTTTTAATTTCTAATTAGTTTGTTTTATTTTTAATTTTTTTTATTTATATTATATGTTATAAATAGTTTGTTTGTCTTTCTGCTTATTTTGTTACAGTTTGCAGGGATAAAAATTTGAAAAAAATATTTTTCGAATATTTTTTTTGAATTTTTTTTTGTTAGTAGTGGCGCACCACACCCACGGTGCGCCACTACTAACAAATTTTTTTTTTGAAAAAAAAATTTTATTTTTCAAAATTTTTTTTTTGAATTTTTTTTTTTACTAGTGGCGCACCGTGGTGTGGTGCGCCATTACTAGTTAAAACTAGTAATGGCGCACCGTGGTTGTGGTGCGCCATTACTAGTTAAAACTAGTAATGGCGCACCTGAAGTGTTATTAATGGCGCACCAGGTGATGCGCCACTAGTATTTGGATTACTAATGGCGCACCAGAGGTGCGCCATTACTATTTGTTACTAATGGCATGTTAATAGTGGCGCACCTATAGTGTGCCATTAATAGCAAAAACAGGTGCGCCACTAATAGCCTTTTTTCTAGTAGTGATGGATCCCTAAAAATAGACTGCGAACAGATAAAGAGATGCCTCCAGGTAGGTCTAATCTGCGTGAATCCTGACCGCACCAAGAGGCCTATGATAACGAAGGTTATCAGTATGCTGCAAGGATCGAAAAGTATCGACTGCGATATTAGCGTTGTATTTCAACAGATGTGTATCTAGTATATGGGGACATTGCATTCATATGTAGTGCAGGGAGCCGATGCAGATGCATAGACACTTGTAAGAGTGGGTGGACCGATGCAGATCATGACCTGGTGGTGATCTGCAGCATGGTGAGCCGGTGCGTCGACCCTGATTCAATGTGTTTTAATCACAGTTCAAGTGTGGGGGCTCTGCTATACAATGCTGCTCCTAGTCCTATATGATGGTACTGAGCCTTGTTCTGCCTTTAGTTGTGCTAGACTGACGTTGTGAGTGTGGTTAGGGGTGTCGCCACCGTGTTTGCGTAATCTGAAGAAAGAGGGAAATGAAGCCCGTGATTCTGAATTCAATGGCATATTGTACTTGCGAATCATCCAAAGTGCTCACTGTTTCTGTGTGTACTCTTTCCTGAACCTTGGATAAGCAAGCGAGCACGCAAGCAGTACACTGATTCCAGTGAGTTTTGAACCTTAACTGCACAGTACTCTAGTGCTCAAATGAAATCCATCGTACTACCACTTACAGTAATGCAGAATGAATTGAGGGGCCCGGCCGTATGATTTACGATCCCGTCTAGTCTCCGGCGAGCACTCCTCCTAACACTAGCACGCCAGGTCACTTGCTTCCACCCAGAGCCTCCCCCTCCTCCGGGCGGCCATAGACGGCGTCCTCCTCCGGCCTCGACCGATCCGTTCTACTGCCGTTGCCGCATCCGGACTCTGGATCCATCCCTTGTTTGCCGGTGACCAAACCTAACTTGCTTCATTACTTGTTAACAGATTCCATTATTTTTTCCCTTTTGATCTTTTCGTTGCTCCTTTAATCCACTCCACTCCACTCCACTCCATCCAGTTTAATTAGTGCCGATCTGTTAATCTGCAGCCCGTCATTTTTCCAATAGAGAATTAGGTCCGCTGGCCCTCATCTGCAGGTCCCGTACTCCTTCACTCACTCCTTCGGCTCCAGCTTCACCCATACCCACAGGGGATTTGGATTAGCCTGTCCGTTGATGTCTCCATTGTTGGGACTGTTAGCGTTGAGTGAAATCAAAGAGAAGGTTAACTTAGTCCTGTCCTGTTTTTATATTAGCACAAGTATATCTTCCTATGATCCCCCCATTTGCAATCCGTTTAGGTTGCTTGCTTGCAGTTGCAGATGTGGACTCCTTCCCGGTGTATATCTTCATAAAATTCAGAGGCTCTCGCAGCCACTTCACTTCATGGACTCCTGCCTTGTATAGGCAATGGCGCTAACCAACTGTGTTGTTTCCCCTTTTGTGCAGCAGCACGATTTTAGAAAACTGCGACGTCGCCGCCGGAGACAATGGTGGCATATAAGGTGGCCATGGAGGATGCAGGTGCTCATGACCTGATGCCCATGGACGGGCACGGTTCTTCAAGTGCCTGTGTCGAGCTTTGCTTTAATGGCCGGCGGTTCCGCACCGCCATTAAGGAGAAGGATCTGAACCAGGTGTGGAACGAGCGCTTCTACTTTGACCTGTCTATCAATACAAGCTCCCCATGCTTGCTGTCAATACATATGTTCACCACGTTAACAAATCCGCCCAAGCTGTGCCAGACTCTCCTTTCCTTGGCAGGGTCCTATCTTTTGGTTCTCAAATCCCGATCCTCTCTGATGCCGTAATATTAAAGTACTACCCGTTGAGGGAGCGTTCGTTTCACCAGCCTGTCACTTGGGAGTTGGGTCAGAAAGTATCACCGCGGATGACCCCTCCGTCGGAGCTTTGAAACCTCATCTTCCGGTGATGGATAGTGCAATGTGCTCCTTCCCTGCACTGCAGTTGTAGGCGGACCGGAGTCCAGCACCGCACGATATACCATTACAATGTCTGAAAGAAATCATTGATAACCAAACTGGTTTTATCAATGGCAGAAACACCGCCGAAAACTTCGTCTACGTGGTGGACCTTATCAGCTGCTGTCACTCTAGGAAGGCCCAAAACCATGGTCATTGTCAGGGATATAACCCCGTGATATAACCCGGCCGGAGTATAACCCGGCCAGGACTTGGCGATTCACTGAAGACCCGGAAACCAGCTTGGCGGTTCATAGTCAAGACCCATAAGGTGGGCCAGAAGACGGAGACCAAACCACATGGCGGGTTACCAAGTGGGCCAAGAGAAAGACAAAACATGAAGACCAGGCCATATGGCGGCTTACCAGATGGGCTGAGGCCAAGGCCCAAGAGGCAGGAGGCGACTCATGGGCCAGAAGGTATAAGCCGCCATAAGATGACTTGTTCTGTAAGACTAGGAAGTTGGAACCAGGATCGGTTACGTTGTATAACCCGACCCGGACTCTTGTAAGCCGTCGGACCTCAGCCTATGTATATAAAGGCGAGACCTGGCGGCGAGTTAGACAGGTTAAGACAGACAGACAAGCCTTACGGCGAGAGAGACCAAGCAGTCGAGAGCTAGGGCAAGCAAGCCGCCCCTTGTAATCGATACACCAGTTAATACAGCATAAGCAGGACGTAGGCTTTTACCTCCACCGTGAGGGGCCGAACCTGGGTAAACTCGTCTCCCTTCTCCCGTTTAACCCCTTTGAGTCCACTTCCATGGCGTTGGCCTCGAACCTAAGCCTTCGGGCATCTGCCATGACAAAACCATGACAGTTGGCGCCCACCGTGGGGCTAGCGCTCGGTGGTGTTGAGTTCTCAAAGGGTTCTCTCTCTGGGAACGAGGGGTACGCCATTGGTGAGATGATCAAGAATCGCCATGGGAGACTCTACCTCGACGACGCCGGCTGGGGTCCTGAAGCCGACTCAATCGAGCATGGTTTCCGGGTCCCCTTCGGCAGAATCAACGTTTTCTTTGGCAAGACTGGCGGATCTGAACCCGGGCCGGACATTTGCACCGACATCGTCAAGCCGGCCCGGCACGAGCAACCCGCCCAAAGCGTGCAACCCGCCCGTGTTGACCCGGGCAAGAAGCACGTCTTCGTTGGCTTTACTCAGGGCATGGAACTTGAAGGTTCTATGTCACAGGAGGAAACTCTTGTCTACTTAGAGGAAGGATCTTCGAGTAGAGAGACGGAATCGATCTATCAGCTTCATAATGGTGGACTTGGGGGCTACGACGAGCCTTACCCCGAGTCAGAGTATCATGAGCCGGAGGAGGATGAGCTGCCAAACCGCGCTGCCGTCTTTATGACGGGTTCCGCGGCGGCTCCGAGCGGTACAGCCGCCGGTGCGACCGGGTCTGGGGCTGGCAGGTCGCCGGCTCAGGTTCTTCTGGATCTGATGAACGAGTTTACAACCCTAATGGAGACTGAGGTCACTGTTGAAAACCAAGCGGCCCGTAACGCGGAAATCGCAAAGTTGAAGAATCAGATGGCCGGAGTCCAACAGGAGATCAATGAGCTGAAGGCTCAGATGGATGCGGAGGCAGAATGCCTTAAGGCGGACACTTTTCGTTTTGAGTTAGAGCAGCAGTCAGCAGCGGCGGTTTATCGCATGAGACATCAATCCCGCTTGCCGGAGCAGTATGAAGCTAGGAAACTTTTTAACACGCCAGGAATGGGACGGAACGTACCTTTGACCTTAACCCGGATGGCGGAAATACCTGGAAGCCGGGCGGCGGCTCAGCGTCAGCAGCTAGACCCGCCCCGATGGAACCAAAACCCGCCACCACTTTACCCAACACCGCCGGGTCATTATGCTAACCCGGCGGAGAACATGGTGGTAGCGGCAACCAGGCTTGATACAATCCCAATTCCCGATGAGGCGCCCTACGCAGAAGAGGTGCGGAATGCCATCGGATATCTGCGGACGGCGATAGCCCAGCAGGAGAAATATAATTACAGCCGGAGTCGCGTGCACTCAACCCCCATCCACAGCCGTAGGTACAGCCGGCGTTATGAGTCGCCGGCGGTCTCTAGCAGTAACCCGCCTCAAGCTGATCGGGCGGCTCTGAATGTTCAGGCACGGGTGGAACGGGCAAAAGCACAACAAGAAGCGGCGGCTCAGGCGATAGCGGCGGCTCATCAAGAACCCACAGTTGCACCCTCCATCTCAGCAGGAGCAGGAATAACCTCCAGGGCTGTGGGAGTGCCCTGTTTGGTGCCGACTCTGCGGAATGAGCGTTTGCCGAAAGATTTTAAGGGTCCTCGAAAGGTACCCAATTACACTGCCGACTTACCTCCAGAGGCTTGGGTTGAAAGCTATGAGCTAGCCATGGAGATGTTAGACGTCAGTGATGCAGTATGCGCAAAGTATTTCATCATGATGCTGGAAGGGCCGACTCGCACATGGTTGAAGGGTTTACCACCCAACACCATTACTTCCTGGGCCGAGTTAAGGGCGAAATTCATCAAAAATTTCCAAGGAACGTGCAAGCAGCCCATGACGATTGTGGATTTGGACCATTGTTTACAGCGTACAGATGAGTCGGCTCATCACTGGGTCCGGCGGGTCTCCGAAATCATCCACTCTTCTGAGCAGAATACGGCGTCTCAGGCGGTTTTGATTCTAGAAAAGAATTGTCACTTCACGCCTTTGAAGCAGAAGCTTGGCCGGCTCAAACGGTCATGTCAAGACATGGGGAGCTCATGGCGGCTCTCACCAAATATGCAGACTCCGACAACACGAAAGACCCAGGCTCTGATGATGAGAAATCAGGTCAGGGGAAGAAAGGCAACAATGGCAAGGGCCAACAGCAAAGTATGGCTGGAAGTAATAACCCGAGCAAGTGAAAGCACCCGGACGGCGGGTCAGAACTGGTGGCAAACACCAACACCAGGAACACCCGTGCTAAGGGCAAAGCTCCTATCAACCTGGAAGAGATGCTCAGTAAGCCTTGCCCAGAACACAGCCGGCCCGATAAGCCGGCACGACATACCTGGGGAGATTGCTACGTTATGCAACAGTTCCGGGATTACAGCCTTCAACAGCATCGTGATAACGGTAATGGTCCATCAGGCGGCTCAGCACCGGGCGGCTCAGGGGCCGGCTTTGGTGCTGGCGGCTCAGGAACCGGTTACCAAGCTCAGAGCGATCATGGAGGTCATAGTCAACAGTTTGGCGATGGAAGCCAGCAGCAGAATAACCAGTTGGGGTATCTGACTAACCCGAAACAACTCGGTCAGGGTCAGTACCATGCTTAAAACCCGGCTCAAAAGAAGTCTGTCTCTCACAAAGCTTTGAGACCTTGATATCTGGCTCAGCGTCCGGTTCAAAAGAATTCATCTCTCGCAAGTTCGATTTTTCAAGAATATTGTAAAGTCGCCCAAGAGGACGAGCCGCCATGATGTACCATTCAAATATATGGGTACCCTGGTTCATTGAATAATCATAAAAGTCATTTGGGGGCTTCCAACCCACTGGGTTTAGCTTTCAACCCTCTTGACCGGCTTTTAAGCCATAACCAGACCGGAGTAATCCTGCCTGTTTGCCAAGATGTTACTCCGACCCCCTGTACTCTTGATAAGTCATGAACTTATCCAGGTTAAAACATGATGGGTCATGTGAGAGCCGGCTTACAGAAAGCGAGGATCCTCCATGGGCTGTTAAGCCGCCTTCATTGAAACTTGGTTAAACCTGCCTGTTCGCCAAGATGCTACTCCGATCCCCTATACTCTTGATAAGTCATGAACTTATCCAGGTTAAAACATGATGGGTCATGTGAGAGCGGGCTTACCGAAGCAAGGACAAACCAGTGGCTATCACGCTAGTTTCATTGAAGTAAGACTCGAAGCCAGACTATGAAAGGTCGTTTGGGAGCTTTTTACCCGCCGGGTTAAGCTTTAACCCTCTCGATCAGGCTCTTCAGCCACCATCAGACCAGGTTATACACCCAAAGGGTTGACACCGTCAACAAAGTCATTTGGGGGCTTCTAACCCACCGGGTTTAGCTTACACACCCTCTTGAGCGGCTCTTCAAGCCACCCTCACAACAATGCAAAACATATTCTGCTCTGTTTTTTGCAGGTCTCGTCTTCTAAGACAAGCCAGTCACCAAACCGGGTTACATCGTAACCTCTGCAAGCATAATAAGACTAAGTAGCCGACATGGCTGGATATTCTTGAAGAGCCGCCCTATTGATTATATCGCCGGGTCATCTAATTGACCGGCTCTTGGATTTCTTCAAACAGTGCCCTGTAGTATACTACAGCACTCATGGATTTCTCAAGCACATATTTGCCGGATTGCATCGCAACCACGAGCAGGGATTTCACTATTAATACCGGGTTACAACCACGGTCAAGGAATCATATTATTCTTATACAGTCCCGAGTCGCCGCAGGCAGGCAACCCGGCTCTTGGGGGCTATATTATTCAAGTCCGGTTTATATCAAATATGCAAGTCCCATGTCGCTGCAAGCATGCACCACGGCACTTGGGGACTAATGCAAACCGGTTTTCAAGTCAGTACATTATCAACAAGACCCTGTTATCTCAAGGAGATGAGCCGGTTTTCTGCAAATCCTTTTAAGTCCCGGCCCAGTACATATTACTGACCCGGCACTTGGGGGCTACACCGCTCAGATCAAATTCTCTAAAGTCTCAAGTCGCCGCAGGCATGCGACCCGGCACTTGGGGGCTACAGTATTCAGCTGTTCAAGCAGACTATAAGGTTCCCATTGAAGACCCGGCCTGTCATATACTGAAGAGCCAGCTCTTGGGGGCTACACCAGCTGAAGCTTTATAAGGTATAAGGCAGTTACAAGTCCCAGGCTGCTGCAAACAAGACAACCTGATACTTGGGGGCTGCACAGTTAAAGATGTTATTGCAAAGCGCCAAGTCATCATGGATAAACTTGGAGCTTGGGAGCTACAGGTAATAAGGATATATCAAAAATTGAAGAGAGTGTTCAAGATGTCAATTCTGGAGTCTGGTTATTTGACCCGGTGTCACCAACATTACATGACCCGGCGTCGTCAAAGATTATAACCTGGCGGTGATGACCTGCCGAGTTTATTGGAGGCCGACTCAATGGCATATGGGTGTTGTATTCCCAGAATTTTACTTCGAAAGACGCTAACAAGCAAGATGATTGAGAAGACGGCTCGTTCACATGAAGAAGAAACCCGGATTTTGAAAGGAACTACTTCATTAAAGCTGGCCAGTGGAGCGAGCCGGTCACTTAAACATATTTGTTTTTATGTCAGGAGCTTAGCATGAATAAATTCAAGCAAACCTGGGGGCTAATGTCAGGGATATAACTCCGTGATATAACCCGGCCGGAGTATAACCCGGCCAGGACTTGGCGATTCACTGAAGACCCGGAAACCAGCTTGGCGGTTCATAGTCAAGACCCATAAGGTGGGCCAGAAGACGGAGACCAAACCACATGGCGGGTTACCAAGTGGGCCAAGAGGAAGACAAGACATGAAGACCAGGCCATATGGCGGCTTACCAGATGGGCTGAGGCCAAGGCCCAAGAGGCAGGAGGCGACTCATGGGCCAGAAGGTATAAGCCGCCATAAGATGACTTGTTCTGTAAGACTAGGAAGTTGGAACCAGGATCGGTTACGTTGTATAACCCGACCCGGACTCTTGTAAGCCGTCGGACCTCAGCCTATGTATATAAAGGCGAGACCTGGCGGCGAGTTAGACAGGTTAAGACAGACAGACAAGCCTTACGGCGAAAGAGACCAAGCAGTCGAGAGCTAGGGCAAGCAAGCCGCCCCTTGTAATCGATACACCAGTTAATACAGCATAAGCAGGACGTAGGCTTTTACCTCCACAGTGAGGGGCCGAACCTGGGTAAACTCGTGTCCCTTGTCCCGTTTAACCCCTTTGAGTCCACTTCCATGACGTTGGCCTCGAACCTAAGCCTTCGGGCATCTGCCGTGACAAAACCACGACAGTCATGAAACTAGACTTCCGCAAAGCCTTTGACTCCATCTCCTGGGACTCTACTTACGATCCTCTCCCATCGTGGATTGATCTCCAACAACTGGTGTTCGTGGATTAGCGCCCTCATTTCCTCCACCAAGACCATGGTTCTTGTGAACGGGTCCCCATTAGTTGGATTAACTGTAAGAATGGTCTTCGCCAAGGTGACCCCCTTCCCCGTTACCTTTTTATCATTGTCGCTGTCCTCCTTCAACGTCTAATCCTGCAGGCATACAACGGAGATTCTCTTTGTCACCCTCTCTTCCCTGAATGCCCCCCTCAGTTCTCCAATATGCCGATGACACATTGATCATAGCTCACGCCACTCCGAAAGCCGCAAAACTCCTTAAAGACATCCTTGACGACTTTGCCCTCGCCATTGATCTGGCCATCATCTTTCACAAAACCACTTTTGTTTCCTTGCACTCAGATGCTATCATTGCTTCTGAGATTGCCAACACTGTCGGTTGTTCCATTTCTTCCTTCCCACAAACCTACCTCGGCTTACCCCTCTCCCACACTAAGCTCCCCCCTCCCCTCGGTTTTCCATACCATCGCCCAAACCTTCTATAAATTCCACTCGGGTTGGGCGGCTGGCTTGCTGTCCGTGGTGCTAGGTTAACTCTTATTTCCTCTGTCCTCGACTCCCTTGCTATCTACTTTATGTCTGTTTTTTGCCTGCCTAAAAAAATTCTAAAAGAGCTAGACGCGATCTGTAGGGCCTTTTCTGGACGGCCAAAAAAACTTCTACTGGGGCTCAATGTCTTATCGCTTGGAAAAATGTGTGCAAACCAAAAAATTGTGGTGGTCCAGGTATCAAAAACTTACTTTTACAAAACAACTGCTTGCTAATGAAATTTGCCTTTAAGTTGCTTTAGAACCTGGATCTCCCTTGGGTGCACTGGTACCACTACCGCTACTCCACCGCCATCGTAGACAAAACCTCAAACCCTTCCTTCCTCTGGAAAACCGTGAACTCTCAACTACCTACACTACAAAAAAATTCCTTTGTTTTCACTAATAACGGCCACTCTACTTTCTTTTGGTATGATACTTGGATCCTATCCCAACCCCTTGCCGCAACCTTCCCCCACTTATACTCCCACTCCACCAACTCCCTTATCATGGTCTCGTAAGTCATGCAGGACGGTTTGCTAGCTAACCTACGAAATCAACTTACCGCGGTTGCCTCTGCCGAACTTGTTGTTGTGTTGTCTTTATTGCAGGATTTCGAGCACGATGACACCGCCGACGATAGGTATCTCACTCATGGTCTGCCGTTCTCCACCAAAATCGCATACCATCTCCTCACCGGCGATCGAGCCCGGCCACGACATAAACACCCAACTCATATGGGCGTCTCATGTTCCCATCAAGGTACAGGTCTTCGGGTGGCTACTCTTCAAGGACCGCCTCAACTCCAAGGCGAACCTGTAGGGTCGCATACATAATGGAACGAGAATTAAATACGAGAGAGAGAGAGAGAGAGAGAGAGAGGAAAGGGGGCCAGAAGGAGTTCTGGAGCCACCCATTAGTGGGAAAAGTGGGTTGACCGTACCAAACCGGGGGGGGGGGGTGGAGTTGTCCCCTATATAAAGGAGGTAAAGGGGCTGGCCGAACCATCCAATCTGGCGGCCGCTCCTCTACCTCCACCTCTTCCACGTCCTCTGTTTCCTACTGCTGCACAAGGCTGCTAGCACCGCCCTGCGCTGTCGGATTCTCATTCCTGTATGTGTGGATACCTTGAAGGCACGGCCACCGCCATAGTGATTGGATCGGATGCAACATCTTGGACGACATCGACTACTTGGACTACAGCCGCTTCCGCTACGTCGACCCTGTTGCGCCCCGGGACCGGCACCATGCAGATCTAGCAACCTCCACTAGCCTCTACAAAATATTGATCCTAAAGCGACACCTTCACACAACATGCACATGGAAACGTGCACGCCATGTGGGTGGAACTGTCAGTATCACAACACAGTTTATGAAAGAATCCACAACAACAACAGACATATAGATTACAACAACTCCGAGGAATCAAATTTAACGAATGAATACAACAAGGGTCTTAGGACCAAGCTACAACTCATACAACAGAAGCGAATATTCCTTAGACAGGTAAAGAATACAAATTGCCTTAAGAAGGCTTTGAAGATAAGCAAATGGCGTCCATATCCCTGCCCAGACCACTGTCTGTGGGATAACCAGCTAAGGTCGTCCATCATCAAACCTGCTTCCCGAACTGCTGCCGGCTGGATTGGAGCAATCCAGGGGAAAAGAATAATTAAAGCAAGGTGAGTACTCATCCGAAGTACTCGCAAGACTTACCAGGCGACCTACACTATTTATGCAACAAGTATCAAAAGGGGGTAAGTGGTTTAGTGGCAGCAAGCACTAATCATTCTATAGAGACATGCTACAACTTGTGTCTATTAGAGATAAGGAAAGAGAGCGCGTCTGAAGCAAAGTAACCCGTGATACCCAACTATTCTATTCACCTACCTAACCGCAAACATAACACTACCTTGTTTTCCCCTCTGCATTCCCACGAAGAAGAACCCACAAGGCACTCTCACGGTTGGCAAGTTTTATTTAATATAGTTAAAGTAGTATTAGCATCAAGATTAAGGGTGGTCAAGTTTTAGCATTTATGGTTGCAGTTGTTCTATTGTGACGCCCACGACTCAATCGTGCACTAATCATACACGCAAACATGCACGATCAAGATCAGAGACTCACGGGAAGATATCACAACACAACTCTAATACACAAATTTAAATATTACTCTTCATATTACAAACCAGGGGTCATGAGGACCCGAATACATAAGTCAGCGGAAGCAAATATTATCTGAGTACAGACATAGTTAAACAAGTTTGCCTTAAGATGGCTAGCATAACAACGACACTAAATCGAAAAGGCGCAGGCCTCCTGCCTGGGGCCTCCGAATTACTCCTGGCCGTCGGTCTCCACGTAGTTGTAGTCACCGTCAGGGATCTCCGGCTCCTGGGCTCCGTCCTCTGATCGCAGTAACTGGGTAGGGGAAAAGAGGTAGCAAAGCAACCGTGAGTACTCATCCAAAGTACTCGCAAGACTTACATCAGAACTATGCTAAGTATGCATCGGTATCAAAGGGATGGGGCTATATCTTTAGACTATACTGCAGAAATGCCAGAGTAGAGAGGAAGAGCCTATCCTGTCGAAGACTAACATCTTGCAGCATCAGAAGAGAGTAGTGTATATTTAACATATAGTAACATGTCAATGGAAGTTAAACCCTGAGATCCTTCCTCGACTACCCTGCGAGAAGGCGATCCCAGAGCAGTATATCAATTAAGCATTATTATAGGATCCGGTTCTGGTTGTAGTAGATCAGAATACAACTCCGAGTGTCCTGTTACCGTGGACACGGCTATTCGAATAGATTAACTTCCCTGCAGGGGTGCACCACATTACCCAACACGCTCGATTACTTTTGGCCGGACACACTTTTCCGGGTAATGCCCGGCCTCGGGTGATCGACATGACGTAGTCCTACCTAGGTTCTCTAGAGAGGTCAGCACGCCGGTCTAAATCCTAAGTACGAAGGGGTCATGGACCTATCACCCTAAGCACTCCTGCGCGTTGCGTACGCGGCCGGAACCAAGCGCGACTGTGGAAACACCAACAGACGTAACCAGCTCACCCAGGCGCACGCCGCTCAACTGTGACGTCTGACAGAGCTTTCGGGAGGAACGTACGACGCCGAGGGCCCATACCATAATCCCGCGTGGTGGTTAGTGCGTATAGGCCAGAGGCCAACTCAGATCAAATACCCAAATCCGTTAACGTGTTATTAGTAGCTCGTGGAGACGACCAGTGCTTCGGTCGTTCTGACTTGGTAACTCGCCTGAGTCATAGTCTCGAGCCATCAATCCTGCATCGTCATAGGCGGTATTGATATACTTGAGATGGTCATCATCATCCTCCTCCATGACATCATCAGCATTTGCATCTTCGACTGGGGCGACCTCATCTGGCACTAATGGAGGCTCTCCCTCGCGTCGTCCGCTATCACCCGCCACGATAGGGGCATGTAATTTGGTAGGTGGGGTGGTGTTCATACCTTCTTGAGGAGCTGTCGTTGGTGTGCTACCGGGCGCCTCGACACGAAGAAGAGTCTTCGGCCAAGGCAAGAACCAGCTCTTGCATGCGCCAATCCGTTTAGGGGTCTCCTCGTCATCGATTGGTACCGGAGGAGGCAAATCCTCGAAGCCTGCTTTGACACTGGCCACGTTAACCTTGAATACGCCATGGGGCATCTCTTGGTTGTGGAACATGCGGTCCTTCGGCTTCACGATCGTTCCCTTTCCCACGCCCACCTTCTGGCCATTGATGTCGTACAGTAGGGTGCACGGGGTTTCGTTGGCCTACGATGACATGTCTGCGACGTCAAACATCCGAAAGGCAACTGAAACGGAAGACTATAGACATGCTGGTGAAAAGGGTATGACGCGTAATTACCGTGAGGGTGTCGAGGTCAGCCAAAGACGAAGCCCCACCGAGCATGCCAGAGACGGAGGACGGGCTGCTATTAACAGGAGCGGGACCAGGTATGGGAGCATGTGTGGTTGCGTGAGCAGGTGCTGGTGGTGCGATGTTCACTGAATTGCTCCCGACATAGCTGGGAAGGGGAAAGTCCTCTGGCCCTTTATCTGGATTTTGCTTCGTCCAATCGATAATTTCTAGAATCAAGCTGCTAATGGAAGATGCGACCGCTGCATTGACCGGTGCATTGACTACCCCGACCAACTCTTCTTTGGTCTCAGCTTTGGTCTTATTGACCGCAATCGCGACCTTCTCGTCATTGGTCTGTTGAGTAAGAAACCGTCTCTGCCTTCTTTCCTCTGGCTTCTCGTGGTAGCACGTCTTCCACGAGGCGCCATCTCCGACGCCATGCACACGTCCATACGACGGCGGTTTGTCCTCCAGGACCTTTTTCAGTATGTTCAGGGCCCGGTTGAAAGGTGTGTCCCACTTGGGCCTCGCCGATGACTGTGACGACTCATCGCTTTCGGCTGTCTTTTGGTGTTGCCCTTTCTGCAAAAGGAATGTGGATGGTTTACAAATGTGACAAAACTTGTAGTCGAATTGATTGGATGCTAATATAATAAGGTGGTAATATAACAATTACCAGAAGTCTCATGAACTCCCTCGTGTTCGGGTCTGTGTAAAAGATCATATTGATGTGGTCCCACTTGTACCGGGCCCTGATCCAGTCACGCTCCTGCGGGTCGGTGAACTCCGCCAAGGGGTCTGGGATTCTGTGACTTTCACGTTCGGCGTCCTCCTTGGCCCATACCTGCCTCTTCCCTTCGTAACCACGGCTTCCGAGGCGGTGGGGAGGCGTGTTCCTGGCCTGGAGCGCCTTCATTTTCTCTGACCTTTGCTTGACTTCTTCTTTAGCGCAAGTCTCCTTGAATTTTTTGAAGTCCTCTTCCGTTAGTGTCGGATTGTCCGCATGAATCTTGGACCACGGTTCATTCTTCGCAATCGCTTTTTTCACCCTAACTTTCCAGGCGGACAAGTCGTTGGTGAACGTCACCATCGCCTTGCTGTTTATCTTTGTCATGGCTTCGTCGTCCCACGGATGTTTGCTTTCCTCCCGGCCGGGGAACAGGAACCTATTGTGCAACTTCTTTAGGAGCATGTGCTCCATATGTGGTATCTTCTTTAACTTCTCATCGTTGATGTTGGCAGTTTCCCTGAGGATGCATCCTAGTTGATTGCCGTAGCACGTGCGCGCTTCCTCCGGTGCCGTTGGCTCTAATTTCGTGGGGTGCATCGCCGTGACCACAATTTGTCCGATGCCGAGCTCGTTTGGTTTTCGTGTCCTCTTCCACTCCGGTGCTTACCGGCAATGATAGCATAGTTGCCGGTCTCGGGGGTGGTGTCGGTGCTGGTGCCAGTGTCGGTGCCGGTGTCAGCGTCGGTGTCGGGGTTGGTGCCACTGCCGCCACCCTGCACCCGCAACTGGTGTTCGTCCAGGTAATCGAAATAATGATTTACTGCCTCGACGGGGTCTTCTTCGAGGCGACCAGAACCCCCGGCTTTGGCGTGGCTAGACATGTTTCCTATTCAACAAATCTAAATAAAAGATATAATGAAGAGAAAAAAGGGGGCTATATTTGGTCGGAATGTTGATTCATTTCCCTTCCGGCAAATCCCGGGCACTCCATATGTCCTAGTTTCTAGCACAAGTCATGCCAAAAATCACGGAAATTTTCGGCATGACCTTTGCTAAAAAAGTGGACATATGGAGCGCCTGAAATTTGCCGAAACGGAAATGAATCAACATTCTGGCAAAACATAGGCCACTCGGATATTCTTCGACATTCAAACAACATTGTAAAATCATATAACATCAATGACATATATCATATAACATCAATGACATATGAGCATCACAGGAGCACATACTGAAATGACCTCACAAAACATTGCAAAATAGTGGTCTTTTCAAAAACCAAAAACCTTTGCAAAATGACCTCACTAAACATTTGCTACTGTTTTTTATTTATAGCTAAAAAAGTCTAGGAAGGGAGCTACTATTTTTTATTTATAGCTATTTTATATACCTACAAAAATTGCCTAGCTAATTTCCTAAAAAAATTTGCTACTGTTTTTTATTTATAGCTAAAAAAGTCTAGGAAGGGAGCTACTATTTTTTATTTATAGCTAATTTATATACCTACAAAAATTACCCTAGCTAATTTCCTAAAAAAATTTGCTACTGTTTTTTATTTTATATACCCTAAACTAAATTGCCCTAGCTAATTTTTTTCCTAAATGCTCTCTCTCTCTCTCTCTCTGCTACTGCCCTAAACAAAAATTTGCTAAACATATTTACTAATTTAGCTAAATTTGCTAAATTTGGTACTGCCCTAAACTAAATTTGCTAAAAAAAATTGCTACATATTTGCTAATTTAGCTAAATTTGCTAAATTTGGTACTACCTTAAACAAATTTGCCCTAAACTAAATTTGCTAAACAAATTTGCTACTATTTTAGTATAGCGCAGAGAGAGAGAGAGAGGAGGGCAGGGGAGAGGAGAGGGAGAGGCTTACGGGCTCGGGCTCGGGTGGCAGCGGTCGAGGGCGGGCAGGGGAGAGGGCGGCGGCGGCGAGCTCGAGGGCGGGCAGGGGAGAGGGCGGCGGCGGCGGTGAGGTCGAGGGCGGGTAGGGGCGACGGCGGTCGAGGGCGGGCAGGGGAGAGGGCGGCGGCGGCGAACTCGAGGGCGGGCAGGGGAGAGGGCGGTGGCGGCGGCAGTGAGGTCGAGGGCGTGCGACAGAGAGGAGGGGGAGAGGTGGGAGAGGAGGGGAAAAGGGACTTGCAAAATTTTGAGACCGCGCGACGGTTAACTAAAAATAGCAGTAGCGCTGGGGTTAGGATCCAGCGCTATAGCTAACTTAGCTATAGCACTGGGTCATAATCCAGCGCTACTGCTAACTATTCCAAATTTATTTTTTTAATTCTAAAGTACACATAGCAGTAGCGCTGTATTAGGACCCATCGCTATAGCTAAGTTAGCTATAGTGCTGGTTTATAATCCAGCGCTACTGCTATTTTTCTTTTCTTTTTATTATTTTCCTTTTCTAGTTTTTAGTTTTCTTTTCTTTTTATTATTTTCCTTTCCTTTTGTGTTTACTTTTCTTTTTCTTTTGTATTGCTTTCTCCCTTTTGTTTTTGTTTTTTGTTTTTCTCCCGACGGCCTCGCACGCAGTCGACGAGAACGTCTCCCTACCACACTACGAGAATATCACTGGAACCATGCATGTGGTGGTAATTGAAGGGGATACGATGTATACATCATTTGACCGATAACGGTTACTTAAGTGCGTACACAAAATAGATACATATATATAAATGATGGTTTCTCAGCTGCGTCGACGACGTTTCACATTGAGCTTCTTCCCTTTCTTGTTCGTTGTGGAATAATTGAGCCCCTCGTTGTGACTTTTCCGGCACCATGGAGTACGATCTTTCTTAGGTAATGTAGTCTTGATTCTTCTTTTCACGTATGCTTCATCTTCATCGTCATCTTCCCTCATCGGGTTGCCGTATTGGTCGTAGTCTTCCTCGTTGGCGACTCCATCCATTCCGACGATGCTCCTTTTGCCTCTCCTCACGACAACACGGCTGGGATTGATCGGGTCGGTTATGAAGAAGCATTGTGTCACGTGCTTAGCGTGTACCCATGGCTCAATTTTGGCGATGACGTTAACGTTCACGGTAGCGCTCTTCGCGTTGGGTATAGACATGGTAGTGAAATACTTGTTTTCTCTTACGACGTCCTTAGCCCATCTAACACGGAACATCGTCGCATCGTGCATTCTAGCGTAGTCAAGCTCCTAGATCTCTTCGACCCTTCCATAGAATCTTTTAGTTGTGCCGTTGGCGTCGGTCACGCATTCAATCGTCACCCCTGAGTTCTGATAATCACTGTCCATGTCTTTGGCCTCCGTGTAGAACGTGTACCCATTGATATCGTATGCCTAATAGGTCGCAAGTTTGGGCGTGGGGCCATGTGCTAAGGCGTGTATGAGCAATCCGTCCGAACTGCCCTCTTCCAGGGGATTAGCAAGAACTTGCTCTTTGAACCAACGCAAGAAAGTGGCGTTGTGCTCTACAGTAACTTCGTCGTCCGTCTTGCGCATCCCCTTATCACGGTACTTCTTTGCGATGGTTTCTTTGTGCAGTGTCACATAATCATCTACCACATCTAGGTGTTGTAGCACTACTAAGTTAGCCCTGTCAAAGTCGTTCCGTCGATCCGAGTAGTCCACGTGCAATTCCCTCTGGCCGTTGTTGTGACCTTCTCCTCCGAGCCTCCCATGGTGCTTCTTGACGGGCAAACCAACAACAGGGTCTCCGACGCCTATATAATTCTTTCAAAAGGAGATGCACTCTTGCGCCAGATACCCCTGGATGATGCTCCCATCGGGACGGGACATGTTACGAACGAATCCTTTGATGACCCCGTTCGTCCTCTCGAACGGCATCATGCTGTGAAGGAATGTCGGCCCGAGGTCGATGATGTCGTCCACGATGTGGATAGACAGATGCACCATGACATCAAAGAACGCGGGCGGGAAGTACATCTCAAGCTCACATAGTATGACAACAATCTCTTCCTGTAGCCTTCAGAGCTGCTTCACACTGATGGACTTTCAAGAGATAACGTCGAAGAAGTTGCAGAGACCAGTAAGCGTGTCATGGACGTGCTTGTCCATTATCCCTCTAATGGCAACCGGGAGTATCTGCGTCATCATCACGTGACAGCCATGAGACTTCATCCCGCTGAACCTTTTCTTCTTGGTGTCTAGAAATCTGCTTATCTTCCCACAGTAACCGGAACTGACTTTGATTCCTGTAAGGCACTTGATGAATTGATCGATCTCCTTCGCACTTAAGGTGAAGCAAGAAGGGGGGCAATAATTCTCCTCCTTCTTGTTGACTTTTCTGCCCCTTTCCCCCGCCTCCGTCTCCGTCTCCATCTCCTCCGTCGACTTTTTACGGGGCGGCATGTGGAGATCTCACCTGATCTCCAAATCTTCCAAGTCTTTCCTTGCCTTTGGCCCATCCTTGGTCTTCTCCAGCATGTTCATCAGTGTGCCAAGCAAGCTCTCGAGGACATTCTTCGTGATATGCATTTGATCAAGGCAATGAGGCGTGTCGTGATTGGGCCAGTACTGCAAGTCCCAGAAAATAGACCTCGTTTTCCATACCTTCAGCAGCGGCTCCGGCGCCCTTTTCATCTTTCCCGGCGCGGGGCACTGTTCCTAGTTTTTCAACAGCTCGTTGATTTCGGTGCCGCTCCTCTTACGTGGAGGTCCTCGATGCTCAGCCAAACCATTGAATAGATCTCCACATTTTCTCCACGGGTCATCCTTCTCGAGCCATCTACGATGCCCCATGTACACAATTTTCCCAGACCCGCCATCTTTCGTTGACGTAAGCTGCTGAGACGTTGTATCATCCATGCACCTCGTGCATCCGTAGTATCCGTGGCACACCTGGCCTGAGGTGTACCCGTAACCGAGATAGTCGTGCACCGTCGTCATCAGCGCGGCTCTCATATAGAAATACTCTCCTTTGCTGGTGTCCCATGTCCATGCCGGTGTTTTCCATAACGTCTCTAGCTCCTCTTTCAAAAGCCCCATATACAGGTTAATATTATTTCATGGTTGTTTCGGTCCTTGAATCAGCATGCTCATGTGTATGTACTTTGTCTTCATGCACTTCCATGGGGGGAGGTTGTACATCCATACAAAGACGGGCCATGTGCTGTGGTTGGTGTTCTAGTTTCCAAACGGATTCATGCCATCGGTACTCGCACCAAGCACGACGTTCCTTGCATCTTCTGCGAAAAATCCATATTCAGCATTGAATGCTCTCCACTGGCTAGCATCTGTGAGGTGTCTCAGCTTCGGATCATCTCCATCGTTGGGCTTCTTCCTCTCCGCGTGCCAGCGCATGAGCTTTGCTTCCTTAGGATCTACGAAATACCGCTGCAGACGGGGAGTGATCGAAAAGTACGTACAACTTTCTGAGGAGCTTTCTTTCCTGCCTTCTTGTATCGAGAAGCATTGCACACTGGACAGCAGGTTTTTTCAGCGTGCTCCCCCCGATAAATGATGCAATCATTGATGCATGCGTGGTATCTAATGTGCGGCAGATCAAGAGGGCAAACGATTTTCTTGGCCTCCTCGACACTAGTAGGACACAGGTTCCCTGCGGGAAGAACTTTATTATGTAGATTGTTCAAATGCTCATCGAGGCTTTTGTCTGTCCATTTGTTTTTGGCCTTCGTCTTTAGAAGTTCGAGCGTGAAACTCAAGCGGATCACCTCATGATCGCAACCATCATACAATGGAGTCTTTGAGTTTACTTCCAGTTGCGCCAGCTTGGCCTCCTCTCTAGAAGCAGCTCTGTCGCTACTCGTACTCTTGCGAAGGAGGTCTCGAACATGAGGGTCCTGCACGACTGAACTTAGTAGCGTCGAAGACTGCGGCGTGTAGTCCGCCGCCTCTTCTCCGCCATGTCCGGACTCTTCTTCGCTGTGTCCGGAATCTTCTCCGCCGCCACCATGTCCGGACTCTTCCCTGTCGCCATGTCCGGTGCCATCGTCTTCGTGTCGATCGATCATCTCTTCGTCTAGCCCCATGTCGTTATTCCCTGCCATGTGGACATCCTCATCATCATCTTCACTTATCCACTGAGTATAGCCATCCATGAAACCATTCATCAGCAGGTGCGCCTTCATACTGCCATGACCAAAAGGGTCCAAAAGGACTCCTTCTTTGCATCTTGTACACGGACATCTAATCCTAGTCCGATTATTTGCATACATGTCCATCACCGCGGATTGCAAGTATCGCTCCACCTTCCATCCACTCACCTCATGACCGACTGCACGGTATAACAAGCAAAAGGGTTATAAAAAAAATGCATGCATGCATCAAAGTCATATAAAAATTTGGCATGACCTTGCCTCAAAATAGGACATATCAAGTTTGCTCGAAATTCACCAAAATGGAAATAAATCGACATTTCGGCAAAACATAAGCAACTCGGGGGCATGTCACTCACACAAATCCCTCCATATCTCAAACACACATATTCCCATTCTTGAAATGCACAACTTTTTACTCACCTATCTCCCGAGAGAGATCGAGCACGGTTAGATGAGGCCTTCGCTACCTATATATAGGGATCGAAAGTGGATGGCTAAATAGCTAGCTAGATCTAGTTGTTGGGAGGAGAGATGACTCTAGCTAACTAATGGAGATGGAGAGAGATGAACTAGCTAGATCTATATGTATGGAAGGAGGGAGAGCCAAATAAATGAGGAAGATAGAGAAGAAAGGCCATTTATGGAGGAGAATTATGGTGGAGGGGGGCATTAATGGGGAGAGAAGAGAGGTAGAAGGAAGAGAGAAGAAGGGCAATAATGGTGGAGAAGTAACTTAGAGAGGGAGAGGGGAAAGGAGGGGAGAGGGGAGGAAGGGGGAGGGGAGGGGGTGGGTGAAAAGGTGGCAGCCATGCCTAGCAGTAGCGCTGTATTCCTGAAGGCGCTACTGCTATGGTGCTTAGCAGTAGCGCTTGTCGGAAGCAGCGCTACTACTAAGTGGGGCCCAATAGTAGTAGTGATGTTGTCTTAGCAAGCGCTACTGCTAAAATCTTAGCAGTAGCGCTGTATTCTGGGCCGCGCTGCTACTTCAGCTAGCGTCGTTGGGCTCGTTTGGTCCCACTTATCAGTAGCGCTCTTTCCATTTCCAGCGCTACTGCTAAAGCGTCACTTGTAGCGCAGCCCTAGACCCACGGTACTGCTAATTAGCAGCAGCGCTGGTTATTTTCCAGCACTACTACTGATGTCCTACCTATAAGCATTGTCCTAGTAGTGTATTCCTACTGTCAAAAAGAAATATGAAATAATTATGGTAGGGGATATGCCTGTCCCCATTGAGGTAACTTAGTGTTTTCGCGAAAATTCTTCGGTTTCATGTTAATTGAAAGGAGTTATTAATAAGACTTGATCAACCTTATTAATGGATTCTTGTTGAGAGGCATGAGATTGATGAATTTAGCAAGCACAACTTTCTGTACACAACTTTTACTCTCTGTTTTTATTAGTTAAATAAAGTAAAATGCCATGTTTTTTCTGTTTTCTGAATTTTCCGTGCAATAAAAAAGGGCCTAGAAATGAAAGTGCTCAGAATGCTCTGAAATTTTTACATGATTTTTTATTTAATAGATTAGAATTTCTGGCATAAAAATCAATACAGAAGTGCACCCTGGGTGGCCACATGGCACCAGGGCGCGCTCCCCGGGGTGTGCCCCTGTGCCATGTGGGCCACCCAGGGGCACCATCACTTATCCCTTCCAGCCATCTCCTTCTCTTACCTTAGAAAAAATTCCTGCCTAGTTCTAGCCCATGTTCTAGCTCATCTTGCTGTGATTTTCGATCTCCTTGCTCGGAACTCCATTTCCGAAACTGTTTTGAGGAATTGCTCCTTGGTATGTGACTCCTCCATTGCTCCAATTAGTTTTTGTTTTAGTGGTTTATATTTTGCATATTTAGCTACTCTTGGTGCTACAGAAAATGAGCTTGCATGTTGAATTCTTTGAGTGCTATGTAGTTTGAATGCTTGATATGGCCTCTAGGCACTTGTATGAGTAGTTGCTATCAATTTTGTGAAGTTTTGTTAACATCTTTTTGTGGACCAATTTTTTTCAGAAATTCGTTCTTAGGAAAATGAACTTTCTTTGGAGGAGTTCCTCTAGGAGGAAATCTATGGAGGCATCCTCAAGCTCAAGCTCCGCACGTCCATCCTATGAAGAGCCCCGACCAAGCTCGGTGAGAGGTGTAGAAACACAAGGATGCCGATGGCCGTGTGAGGATTTTATGTTGGGGGCAGGAATCAAGGTGGAGTTTTATGAATATATTCGTAATGCCGACCTCACCGCGTACATGGCAGATAAGCCTGATCAGTACCTTCATCTTACCCATTCCTTTACTCAGCATTTTTCATACAATCCTCGCACCTCTAGAGTTTCGTTTCGCATTTATGATGACCTCCACAGTCTATCTCTAGGAGAATTATGTTTTGCTTGCAAACTTCCATACTGGGGGTCGCTAAACGAACCACCTACAGATGAGTATTCATTGTTTTTAAGCAGTCTTTGCTGGGGTGAGGATAGAGGGGTTACACAGGCTAGAATAAATAGTATTCAATTCCCCGCTATTCGCTATTTTGCACTTTTCAATGGGAAGTGCATCGCGGGCAAGCAGGATTGTAGTGCACTTTGTGCTCCTGATCTGAGTATTATTCACACTGCTTTGACTGGCGAGAAACATTATAATTTGGGTGTTATTGTAGCACGTAGGCTGCACCGCAACGCGAACAATGGTGATTTATATGGAGGGATATATGCTTCATGTGTAGCTGCACACTTAAGGATCCGACCGAAGTTCAATGACACCATTGTACCTTACAAATACTTGAACTTTGCCACTATGCATCCACATAAGTTTCTGAAGCCAGACGCACACACGTATGAGTATAATTTGATTTTTAACAGATATGACCCTGTGTATGTGCTTTTGCCTGCACCCGCTGTCTTTGATTTTCAGGCTAAGGGAAGACATTCTTTAACAAAGAGCGAGGCACAAGAGTACAATGCAGAGATTGAGGCTGCCCGTTGGGCTGAGGTGGTTGCTCAGCAGGCTTCTTCGAGCTACCACTTCGACTATTATCCTGGACAGGGTTGGCAGTAGACCAAGCTAGGCCAAAAGCCTAAGCTTGGGGAATACGTATTTCCCACCGACATTTTATTCATGCATACATTTCACTGTAGTTGTCGGTGCTCATACTTTTTCATTTTATCATCCATGTTAGTTTTATTTTCTCATTTTCTTCTTGTGTGTTTGAAAAACTTTAAGAAAACCCAAAAACACAGTTAGCTTCTTTTTGGTTTTTGCTTCTCAGTTTAAGTAGTTGTAGCTCCTAAAAATGAAAAACCCAAAAAGATTTCTCGATTTCTTATTTTGCTTGTTGGGAGCTTTCCCGTGTAAATAGTTTTTCTCATTTTGTTTTTCTTTCTTTAATTTGCCTTCTTCAAGAAAAAACAAAAACTCCAAAAATATTTCAGTGTGTTTCTCTGAATTTCTTTTCTTTTTGTTGAGACCTTATAAGGAGAAGGCCACGATGAAAATGTTGAGTGGCTCTCATATGCCTTATTGATGATCTAATAGAGAGCCCATTTTACCTTGTCTTCTCCTTTGAATAAAATGTTGCAGATTCCAGCTTAATCCATGGCACCCTTGCACTATTATTATTTCTATACCATTCGGTCGTGCAAGTGAAAGGCAATAATGACTATGATTTAGTGGAGTGACCGTGTCAAAGAAAAGCAGGTATGAACTCAACCTGTTCTTGTCTTTATTAATGTGTTTAGATTGATGTCCATGATTCAGCATATTATGATCAAACATGTTTGTGATGACAATTAGAAATAATAGTTGTTCATGCCATGCTTAAGTAGCTAGGGGTTGATAATGATTTACCTTGTATGTCAACATGCACTGAAAATGATTGTGATGTGGTATGATGGTATGGTATCCTCCTCTGAATGTTTCAAGTAGCTTGACTTGGCACATGTTTATGCATGTAGTTGAATCAAAACCAACATAGCCTCTATGATATTTATGTTCATGGTGCTCATATCCTACTCATGCTAATACTCAATGTTGATTATGCATAATGTATGTTCATGACCATATTCGCTCTCTAGCTGGTCGCTTCTTAATCTTATTGCTAGCCTTCACCTGTACTAAGCGGGAATTTTGCTTGTGCATCAAAACCTTTAAAAACCTGAGTTGTTCCAGATGAGTCCACCATACCTACCTATAAGTGGTATTACCCTGCCGTTCCAAGTAAATTTGCATGTGCCATCTCTAAAAACCTTCAAATGAACATCTGTTTTGTGTGCCTGGAACGCTCATGGAGCGACAGGGGGTAGTCGATATCTTCTATGCTAAGTGAATTATTCTCAGATGAGTGTTTATTCACTTGTCATCGCACGAGAAAAGGGTGGTAATCGGGATTCCCAGTCCCGAACTTAAACTTGCAATTACTTAAACAAACTCTCCTGGACCGTAAGTGGAATGAAGGGCAACCGATTTCGATCTGCCGCGGACTATGAAATGGTGAAGGGGGGGTAAACTTTACTTTTATCGCTTGGGAACCGCCACTAATTTGTTTAGCATGGAAGATATTGAAAAATCTCGGTCGTAACATTGACAGGAAGGGCATGCCACCCAAAATTAAATTTTATCTCTGTTTTGAAACTTTGAGCTCTGGCACCTCTGGAAATCCATGCTTCCCTCTGCGAAGGGCCTATCTATTTACTTTTATTGTTGAGTCATCACCTTCTCAAACAAGCACCAGACTAGAGAGCACTATTGTCATCCTCATGCATTGTGTGTGATTAATCGTTGAGTGCATCATGACTGGATCTTTGTTGCCATGAATTACAATGTTTAGTAGCTGCTTGAACTTTGGAGGTGCTCTGCATTTATGTTTTGCGGTCTCAGAAAGGGCTAGCGAGATACCATCATTGTCATATTATATCATGATTGTTTTGACAAAGTGTTGGTATTTGAGGTACTTTATTATTGATCTCTAGTTGATTATGCCATTGATATGAATGAATATGATTTCTAAGAGTTATCATGAGCATGGTTAGTTATAATATTTGCTGAAAACTTGGATGTTGTTTAAATGTATTCATAAGCACAAGAACAAAAAGAGTTTGTAAAAGTTTTTCTTTATCACTGTCAGTTTGCCAACTGAATTGCTTGAGGACCAGCAATGAGTTAAGCTTGGGGGAGTTGATACGTCTCCATCGTATCTACTTTTCCAAACACTTTTGCTCTTGTTTTGGACTCTAATTTGCATGATTTGAATGGAACTAACCCGGACTGACGTTGTTTTCAGCAGAATTGCCATTGTGTTGTTTTTGTGCAGAACTCAAAGTTCTCAGAACCGGATGAAACTTTCTGGAGATTTTTTATGGAATTAATAAGGAATTATGGAGCAAAAACCTGCTGAAAAGGGGGTCCAGGGTGGCCACATGGCACCTGGGCGCGCCCCCCAGGGGCGCGCCCTGATGCCATGTGGGCCCTTGGTAGCTCCCCTGACCCTACCTCCAGGCCTATAAAATCACATCTTCGGAGAAAAAATCAGGGAGGAAGAATTATCGCGTTTCACGAGACGGAGCCGCCACCACCTCCTGTTCTTCTTCGGGAGGCCAGATCTGGAGCCCGTTTGGGGCTCCGGAGAGGGGAATCTTCGATCTTCGTCATCACCAACCTCTCTTCATTGCCAATTCCATGATGCTCCTCACCGGGAGTGAGTAATTCCTTCATAGGCTCGCTGGTCAGTGTAGGGGTTGGATGAGATCGATCATGTATTGAGTTAGTTTTGTTAGGGCTTGATCCCTAGTATCCACTATGTTCTGAGATTGATGTTGCTATGACTTTGCTATGCTTAATGCTTGTCACTAGGGCCCGAGTGCCATGATTTCAGATCTGAACCGTTTATGTTTTCACCAATATATTTGTGTTTTAGATCCGATCTTGCAAGTTGTATGCACCTGCTATGTGTTATGATCCGCATCCCCCAGGGTGACAATAACTGGGATTCTTTCCGGTGATTATCGTAGTTTGAGGAGTTCATGTATTAACTATGTGTTAATGCTTTGTTCCGGTTCTCTATTAAAAGGAGGCCTTAATATCCCTTGGTTTCCTTATGGACCCCACTGCCACGGGAGGGTAGGACAAAAGATGTCATGCAAGTTCTTTTCCATAAGCACGTATGACTATTTACGGAATGCATGCCTACATTCTATTGACGAACTGGAGCTAGTTCTGTGTCGCCCTAGGTTATAACTGCTATATGATCGATATCATCCAACACACCCATCATCACCAATCCAGTGCCTACGAGTTTCCACATACTGTTGTTTGCTAAGTTACTAGTTTTGCTGCTACTATTACACTTGCTACAAATTTGCTACTATTACTGTTACCGTTACTGCTGCTTGGGTTACTTGCTATCAAACTATCATATTACCTTGCTACTAATCACTTTGCTACAGATATTTTGTCTCCAGGTGTGGTTGAATTGACAACTCAACTGCTAATACTTCCAAGTATTCTTTGGCTCCCCTTGTGTCGAATCAATAAATTTGGGTTGAATACTCTACCCTCGAAAACTGTTGCGATCCCCTATACTTGTGGGTTATCAGGCGCCGTGGCGGAGAAGATCGACGTGGGCGTCACCGATGTGGTTCCTCCGGCTCGATCCGGAGGTGAGGACGATGGAGGGGCTAGACATTTCCTGGCAGTTCGGGGACAACTCCAGCCACGACAACGACGATGACATGGCGGTAGCAGCGCTCGGGCTCTGCTTCAGATCGAGGGAAGAGAAGCAGGAAGAGGGAACGGGAGCTAGGGTTAGGCGCAGGGGGCGAGGGGAGGCCGAGGGTGGCCTTATCCGCGTCGGGGCAGCACCGGATGGCCGACGCGCGGCGCATCGGCGTCATGGCGTGCGCGCAGCTTACACCAAGGCGGGAGCAGGTGGGAGGAGGGAGAAGGGCTCCGGTGGGCTGGGCCTGCTACTGTAGCAGGTGGGCTGCAGTGCACATGCAGCTCTTCCTTTTTCTTTATTCCTTTTCTGTTATATACTCCAGCTAGTGTTTTGCATTTTCTTTTTGCATCAAATCACTTTTGTATACTGGGAAACTTGGCCACATATTTACTTTGCAATATTTGGCACTGCCGCAAAAAGTTTGGTGGTTATTTGAATTCATTTGAATTGGATTTAACTAGAAATGATTTAATTTGAGCTGTTTGCTCACTATTTTGGATGCTAGATTCCAAATGAGTAAACAAGTGATGTTGTTTTTCTTAACCATAATTATCTATGGAATATTTGCAAAATGATGAACTATTTAATTTTCTTATTTGGGGAACTTTTATTTTCACTTGCAATTTGAATTTTGATTTGAAGTGAAATTTAAAATGAGATATGAAACTAAAGATGATCAAGCATTGTAACCCATGATGGCTTGGCATGATTAAAAGATGATCACTATGCTTAATTACAGGGGGTGTTACAAATCTCCTCCACTAAAAGAAATCTCGTCCCGAGATTTAAGAAGTAGAATAAGGGGGTCAAGGTCGGGTCAAGGATCTAACGAATCTTCTCATTCCTTGCTGCTCTTCTCAAAGAAGTTGATCTCTTTCGTTGATGTCATCATTTCTCTGCTTTAGGTCATCACGATGAAGTCGTCATCCTTTCTTCGGGAACTCCATCGTACTTACGAATAGGGTAGGAGGGGAAACTATGAAGTTGTATGTCTACAAGGACTGATATTCGGTAAAAAAAATTAGGAAATGAGACACAAGGTATCTCTCGAGTTGAAACTTAAGAAAAACATCGAGAGCAAAGTAAGAAGGTACAATAAGAAGTTTCAAGCGGGCAAGCTATAGTTCGATGCCTAATCAGAAGGTGAAAGGGGTTCAGAGCAACAAGAATAAATATTGCGTCTGATACTGGAATAGAACATCGTAAGGAAAGTGGCTTGTGGAATTTCATATGAAGCCAAATACAAAGGATAATTTCGGATACAAGGATCACGGAGTTGGTTTCATGAAACTTAATGATCAAGAGATCTTTCGGAGCGGGTTCAAACGATCGGCATGCTCAGGTCAGAAAGATAATTGATTACATGGGTAACTGGGAGATTGTTGGGCCGGTTTCCAAAATATATCTTGGAATAGCCCAAAGTCACACCAGCCCCAAGATCAGATACAACTGGTGGACTTCCTTGATATAGATATCCAGTACAAATATATTACACAAAGTCGAGCCAGGGTGGTTCAACAATTATTACAACTTGTCAATATATGACAGTGGCGGGTATAGGATAGTGGCGCGGTGATACTATAACACTGGTACAATAAAATAATGTCAAGCGTCAGTGTGAGGCCTGACTATTTTATTGGTGGGGCAGAAGCACTGCGGATGATACACGTGGTAGACTCCATAACCACACGGTGACTGATTGGGACTCCTCTAGGCGTCGGGCTCGCTAATGTACTCTTCCTCCAAAATATCGTCTCCATCCAGGCCTGGCCAAATTAACAAGCTAGGGACAAGCCTGTGAGTACGTTTGAATGTACTCGCAAACATTATGAACGAAAGATATACCGAATGCCACAGAATGCATATGATCATGATGCAATAATTTATATGCATAAGTTGACTGATACAAAAACATGGCATGATAAATATCAATACAATAAAAAGGGTTAGTCATATTCTTAAAGTGGTAAATCAAGAAAATAAAATGGAAAATCGGGTGTTAGACCGCTCGAAAAATTTCAAGAAATGAAATGCCAAACGGGTGTCTGAATGCGACGCCTCGAGAGGTCTTGAAAAGAAATGCCAAACGGGTGTCTGAATGCGACGCCTCGAGAGGTCTTGAAAAGAAATGCCAAACGGGTGTCTGAATGCGACGCCTCGAGAGGTCTTGAAAAGAAATGCCAAAAGGGTGTCTGAATGCGACGCCTCGAGAGGTCTTGAAAAAAATGAGTATCCAGGTGGACTAGCCATCCCAAGTGATACTCAGAAAATAAAATAAAACTGAGTATCCAGGTGGACTAGCCATCCCAAGTGATACTCAGAAAAGAAAATAAAACTGAGTATTCAGGTGGACTAGCCATCCCAAGTGATACTCAGAAAAGAAAATAAAACTGAGTATCCAGGTGGACTAGCCATCCCAAGTGATACTCAAGGTTGCACATAAGAGGAAAAGGTTAGTCCACAGAAATATTCATGTTAGCATTAATATTCATGATAGCATCAGTAGTGACAATAATTATCCTGCAAAATGAACCATGCTCAGTTTTAATTATTTCCTCCGAAGACCGACACCGGGACCGACACTTGACCCAACCCAACTAACGTCCCTGACCATGGACACGGCTATTCGAATAGTTTTAACTCTGCAGAGGTTGTACTCTTTACCCACAAGTAAAGGATTCCCTTAGTCAACCTCGAAATGTTGACTAATTCCGATCACGGTTTTTGGGCTGAAAGCACACCTAACCAGCACACACACCAGCTTAACTGTTCTGATGCCCGGAATCACCCAAGGTATCATTTCAGAAAAACTCTAAGACGGGGAGACCATCGTCTCGACTTGCATGGGATCACAATTTCTAATGCGCGGATTACAAGGGGTGCCCCCCTCTCGGCCCAGCCGGATACACCCATGCCCCCTAGCCCGATGACTGGCATTACTCCCGGGCCATGGAAACCTTCATCGCGGCCCCTCTGTGTGGTGTGCACATGGCTAGGGGTTAGCAACTTACTAAGCCGTACTTCCCTTGCGGAAAGACATGTGGTAGCACTGTTATTAGTTAGGCATTATGGAACAAGACTCGATCTAGGTCGACTCAGGAGGTTACTTTCTTTTTATAACTGACATGCTCCAGCATGCCCACGGTGACATCATCGTGTCACGATGTGATCCGTGCCCATCGGCACGACACATGCAGGGGTTTGTTGGAAATATGCCCTAGAGGCAATAATAAATTGGTTATTATTATATTTCCTTGTTCATGATAATTGTTTATTATCCATGCTATAATTGTATTGATTGGAAACTCAAATACATGTGTGGGTACATAGACAACACTGTGTCCCTAGTAAGCCTCTAGTTGACTAGCTCGTTGATCAAAGATGGTTAAGGTTTCCTAGCCATTGACATGAGATGTCATTTGATAACGGGATCACATCATTAGGAGAATGATGTGATGGACAAGACCCAAACTGTAAACGTAGCATTTGATCGTGTCAGTTTATTGCTATTGTTTTCTGCATGTCAAGTATCTGTTCCTTTGACCATGAGATCATGCAACTCACTGACACCGGAGGAATACCTTGTGTGTATCAAACGTCGCAACGTAACTGGGTGACTATAAAGGTGCTCTACAGGTATCTCCGAGGGTGTCTGTTGGGTTGGCATGGATCAAGACTGGGATTTGTTACTCCGTGTGACGGAGAGGTATCTCAGGGCCCACTCGGTAATACAACATCACATTGAGCCTTGCAAGCAAAGTGACTAAAGAGTTAGCCACAGGATCTTGTATTACGGAACGAGTAAAGAGACTTGCCGGTAACGAGATTGAACTAGGTATAGTGATACCGACGATCGAATCTCGGGCAAGTAACATACCGAAGAACAAAGGGAATAGCATACGGGATTAACTGAGTCCTTGACATAGAGGTTCGACCGATAAAAGATCTTCGTAGAATATGTAGGAGCCAATATGGGCATCCAGGTCCCGCTATTGGTTATTGGCCGTAGAGGTGTCTCGGTCATGTCTACATAGTTCTCGAACCCGCAGGGTCTACACACTTAACGTTTGGTGATGATTAGTATAGTTGAGTTATTATGTTGGTGACCGAAGGTTGTTCGGAGTGCAAAAGTAGTTTTGCTGCCGCGTAAGCGGTACTACCGCTTGGTGAAGCGGTACTACCGCCCGAGCGGTACTACCGCTTGTGTGAAGCGGTACTACCGCCCAAGCGGTACTACCGCTTGTGTGAAGCGGTACTACCGCTTGTGTGCGGCTGTGCACGGTTCGGCAGGGATCCGAGTTGGACTCTTTCCCTGCGGGCCAAACCGACCTTGTGCGGGCAAAACCGACCTGGAAGAGGCTTTTACTCCAAGTTTAGACCCCAAGGCTCAACATATAAATAGAGGGGCAGGGCTAGCACACAAGACACATCAAGATTTACCCAAGCCGTGTGCGGCAACCCTAACCCTCTAGTTCCTCCGTCATAATCTCCGTAGCGCTTGGCGAAGCCCTGCAGAGATTGTTCCTCACCACCATCACCACGCCGTCGTGCTGCTGGAACTCAACCACTACTTCACCATCGCTCGCTGGATCGAGGAGGTGAAGGCGTCATCAAGCCGTACGTGTGTTGAACGCGGAGGTGCCGTCCGTTCGGCGCTAGTTCGTGATCGGGTCGAGGGACGACTTGCGATTTGGATCGCGGAGACGTTCGACTACATCAACCGCGTTTCTTAAACGCTTCTGCTTAGCGATCTACAAGGGTATGTAGATTCACTCTCCCTCTCGTAGATGCTCATCACCATGGATAGATCTTGTGTGTGCGTAGGAAAATTTTTTGTTTCCCATGCAACGTTCCCCAACAGTGGCATCATGAGCCAGGTCTATGCGTAGATGAGATCTCGAGTAGAACACAAACGAGTTGTGGGCGTGGGTGTATACATATTGCTTGCCGTTACTAGTTGATATTTGATTCGGCGGTACTGTGAGATGAAGCGGCCCGGACCGACATTACGCGTACACTTACGCGAGACAGGTTCCTTCAACTAACATGTAACTTCGTTGCATAAAGATGGCTAGCGGGTGTCTGTCTCTCTCACTTTAGTTGAATCGATTTCAATGAAGAGGGTTCTTTTAGAAGATCAAAAAGCAATCACTACACCACGTTGTGGTTTTGCGTAGGTAAGAACGGTTCTTGCAAACCCGTAGCAGCCACGTAAAATTTGCAACAACAATTAGAGGACGTCTAACTTGTTTTTGCAGGGTATGATGTGATATGATATGGCCAATTACATGATGAGATATATGTGATGTATGAGATGATCATGTATTGTATAGAATATCACGACTTGCATGTCGATGAGTACGGCAACTGGCAGGAGCCATAGAGTTGTCTTTAATTATTGTATGACCTGCGTGTCAATCATTAAGCGCTATGTAATGCTTTACTTTATCGCTAAACGTTAGCAATAGTCGTGGAAGCAACAGTCGGCGCGACAACCTCATGGCGACACGTTGATGGAGATCAAGATGATGGAGATCATGGTGTCATGCCGGTGACGATGGAGATCATGCCGGTGCTTTGGAGATGGAGATCAAAAGCACAAGTTCATGGCCATATCATGTCACTTATGATTTGCATGTGATGTTAATCCTTTTATGCATCTTATTTTGCTTAGGACGACGGTAGCATTATAAGGTGATCCCTCACTTAAATTTCAAGATAAATTGTGTTCTCCCCAAGTGTGCACCGTTGCGAAAGTTCGTCGTTTCGAGACACGCCGTGATGATCGGGTGTGATAGACTCTACGTTCACATACAACGGGTGTAAGCCATGTTGCACGTGCGGAACACTCGGGTTAAACTTGACGAGCCTAGCATGTACAGACATGGCCTCGGAACACAAGAGACCGAAAGGTCGAACATGAGTCATATAGTAGATATGATCAACATGAAGATGTTCACCATTGAAACCACCTCAACTCACGTGATGATCGGACTTGAGTTGGTGGATTTGGATCATGTTACACTCGAATGATCGGAGGGATGTCAATTTGAGTGGGAGTTTTTTTAAGTAATATGATTAACTAAACTCATTATCTAGAACAATAGTCTAAGTTGTCTTTGCTATATTTATGTTGTAGATCATGGCTCGCGCAGTAGCACCCCTGAATTTTAATGCGTTCCTAGAGAAAGCTAAGTTGAAAGATGATGGAAGTAACTTTGTGGACTGGGCCCGTAATCTAAGGATTATCCTTACGGCTTCCCAGAAGGCTTATGTCCTTGATGCACCGCTTGGTGATCCACCCGCTCCAGTTGAGTCTCTAGACGTTGTGAACGCCTGGCAGGCTCGTTCTGATGATTACTCAATAGTTCAATGTGCAATGTTGTATGGCTTAGAACCGGGACTTCAAAGACGTTTTGAACGTCATGGAGCATATGAGATGTTCCAGGAGTTGAAGTTTATCTTTCAGAAGAATGCCCGGATCGAGAGATATGAGATCTCCGATAAGTTCTATGCTTGCAAGATGGAGGAGAACGGGTCTATCAGTGATCACGTGCTCAGAATGTCTGGGTACTCCACCCGTCTGGCTGAGTTAGGGATGCCCCTTCCGCCAGAGGCTATCACTGACAGAGTTCTTCAATCATTGCCACCTAGCTACAAGAGCTTCGTGTTGAACTATAACATGCACGGGATGAACAAGTCAGTCGCCGAGCTGTTTGCGATGCTGAAAGCCGCTGAGTCTGAAATTCAGAAGGAGCATCAAGTGTTGATGGTCAATAAAACCACTAGTTTCAAGAAAAATGGCAAGGGTAAGAAGGGTAACTCCAAGAAGAGTGGCAAAGCAGTTGCTCCTCTCGTGAAGAAACCCAAGGCTGGACCCAAACCAGAAACTGTGTGTTTTCATTGCAAGGGAACTGGACACTGGAAGCAGAATTGCCCCAAGTATTTGGCTGACAAGATGGCGGCCAACAACAAACAAGGTATATATGATATACATGTTATTGATGTGTACCTTACCAACTCTCGTTGTAGTGCCTGGGTATTTGATACCGGTGCGGTTGCTCATATTTGCAACTCAAAACAGGAACTGCGGAATAGACGGAGGCTGGCAAAGGACGAAGTGACGATGCGCGTGGGAAATGGTTCCAAGGTTGATGTGATCGCCGTCGGCACGCTCGCTCTTCGATTACCGTCGGGATTAGTGATGAACCTAAATAAGTGTTATTTGGTGCCTGCGTTAAGCATGAACATTATATCTGGATCTTGTTTATTGCGAGACGGTTACTCATTTAAATCAGAGAATAATGGTTGTTCTATTTATATGAGTAATATCTTTTATGGTCATGCACCCAATGTGAGGGGTTTATTCTTATTGAATCTCGATAGTAATGATACACATGTTCATAACATTGATGCCAAAAGATGTAGAATTGATAATGATAATACCACTTTCTTGTGGCACTGCCGTTTAGGTCATATTGGCGTAAAACGCATGAGGAAGCTCCATGCTGATGGACTTTTGGAGTCACTTGATTTTGAATCACTTGACACATGTGAGCCATGCCTCATGGGCAAGATGACTAAAACGCCGTTCTCTGGAACAATGGAACGGGCAAGTGACTTAGTGGAAATCATACATACTGATGTGTGCGGTCCGATGAGTATTGAAGCGCGCGGTGGTTATCGTTACTTTCTCACCTTCACTGATGACTTAAGTAGATATGGGTATATTTACTTAATGAAACACAAGTCTGAAACATTTGAAAAGTTCAAACAATTTCAGAGTGAAGTTGAGAATCATCGTAACAAGAAGATTAAATTCCTACGATCTGATCGAGGAGGAGAATATCTGAGTTATGAGTTTGGCAGTCACTTAAGACAGTGTGGAATTGTTTCACAATTGACACCGCCTGGAACACCACAGCGTAATGGTGTGTCCGAACGTCGTAATCGAACTTTATTGGATATGGTGCGATCTATGATGTCTCTTGCCGATTTGCCACTATCGTTTTGGGGTTATGCATTAGAGACAGCTGCATTCACTTTAAATAGGGCACCATCGAAATCCGTTGAGATGACGCCATATGAACTTTGGTTTGGCAAGAAACCAAAGCTGTCGTTTCTTAAAGTTTGGGGATGTGATGCTTATGTCAAAAAGCTTCAGCCTGAAAAGCTGGAACCCAAAGCGGAGAAATGCGTCTTCATAGGATACCCAAAAGAGACAGTTGGGTATACCTTCTATCTCAGATCCGAAGGCAAAGTGTTTGTCGCTAAAAATGGAACATTTCTTGAGAAAGAGTTTCTCTCGAAAGAATTGAGTGGGAGGAAGATAGAACTTGATGAGGTTGTTGAACCTTTACTTCAACCTGAGAGTAGCGCAGCGCAGAAAGTTGTTTCTGTGGAGCCTACATTAGCTGAAGAGGAAGTTAATGATGATGATCATGAAGCTTTGGATCAAGTTGCTATCGAACCTCGTAGGTCGACAAGGACGCGTACTGCTCCCGAGTGGTACGGCAACCCTGTCTTAGAGGTCATGTTGTTAGACAACGATGAACCTACGAGCTATGGAGAAGCGATGATGGGCCCGGATTCCGAGAAGTGGTTAGAGGCCATGAAATCCGAGATGGGATCCATGTATGAAAACAAAGTATGGACTTTGGAAGTATTACCTGAAGGGCGTAAGGCCATTCAGAACAAATGGATCTTTAAGAGGAAGACGGACGCGGACGGTAATGTCACCGTCTATAAAGCTCGACTTGTGGCAAAGGGTTTTTCACAAGTTCAAGGAGTTGACTACGATGAGACCTTCTCACCCGTAGCGATGCTTAAGTCCGTCAGAATCATGTTAGCAATAGCTGCCTTTTTCGATTATGAAATTTGGCAGATGGATGTCAAAACAGCGTTCCTTAACGGTTACCTTAAGGAAGAGTTGTATATGATGCAACCAGAAGGTTTTGTCGATCCAGAGAATGCTGACAAAGTTTGCAAACTCCAGCGATCCATTTATGGACTGGTGCAAGCATCTCGGAGTTGGAATCTTCGTTTTGATGAGGTGATCAAAGCGTTCGAGTTTATACAAGTTTACGGAGAAGCTTGTATTTACAAGAAAGTGAGTGGGAAGTCTATAGCGTTTCTAATATTATATGTGGATGACATATTGCTGATTGGAAACAATATAGAAATGTTGGAAAGCGTAAAGGAATATTTGAACAAGAGTTTTTCAATGAAGGACCTAGGAGAAGCTGCTTTCATATTAGGCATCAAGATCTATAGAGATAGATCAAGACGCTTAATAGGACTTTCACAAAGCACATACCTTGATAAGATTTTGAAGAAGTTCAAAATGGATCAGTCCAAGAAGGGGTTCTTGCCTGTTTTGCAAGGTGTGAAGTTGAGTAAGACTCAATGCCCAGTGACTGCAGAAGATAGAGAAAAGATGAGTGTCATCCCCTATGCTTCGGCCATAGGCTCTATCATGTATGCAATGCTGTGCACAAGACCCGATGTCAGCCTTGCCATAAGTATGGTCGGAAGGTTTCAAGGTGATCCAGGAATGGAACACTGGACGGCGGTCAAGAATATCCTGAAGTACCTGAAAAGGACTAAGGACATGTTTCTCGTTTATGGAGGTGATCAAGAGCTCGTCGTAAAGGGTTACGTCGATGCAAGCTTTGACACTGATCCGGATGACTCAAAGTCGCAAACCGGATACGTATTTATTCTAAATGGGGGTGCGGTTAGCTGGTGCAGTTCCAAGCAAAGCGTGGTAGCAGATTCTACATGCGAAGCGGAGTACATCGCTGCCTCGGAGGCAGCGAAGGAAGGTGTCTGGATGAAGGAGTTCATGACAGATCTTGGAGTAGTGCCTAGTGCACTTAACCCAATGACTCTGTTTTGTGATAATACTGGTGCCATTGCTCTAGCCAAGGAACCAAGATTTCACAAGAGGATCAGACACATAAAGCGACGCTTCAATTCCATCCGCGATTACATCAAGGAGGACGACATAAATATTTGCAAAGTACACACGGATCTAAATGTTGCAGATCCGATGACTAAACCTCTTCCAAGGGCTAAACATGAACAACACCAGAACTGCATGGGTGTTCGATTCATTACAATGTAAATCACATAGTGATGTGAACTAGATTATTGACTCTAGTGCAAGTGGGAGACTGTTGGAAATATGCCCTAGAGGCAATAATAAATTGGTTATTATTATATTTCCTTGTTCATGATAATTGTTTATTATCCATGCTATAATTGTATTGATTGGAAACTCAAATACATGTGTGGGTACATAGACAACACTATGTCCCTAGTAAGCCTCTAGTTGACTAGCTCGTTGATCAAAGATGGTTAAGGTTTCCTAGCCATTGACATGAGATGTCATTTGATAACGGGGTCACATCATTAGGAGAATGATGTGATGGACAAGACCCAAACTGTAAACGTAGCATTTGATCGTGTCAGTTTATTGCTATTGTTTTCTGCATGTCAAGTATCTGTTCCTTTGACCATGAGATCATGCAACTCACTGACACCGGAGGAATACCTTGTGTGTATCAAACGTCGCAACGTAACTGGGTGACTATAAAGGTGCTCTACAGGTATCTCCGAGGGTGTCTGTTGGGTTGGCATGGATCAAGACTGGGATTTGTTACTCCGTGTGACGGAGAGGTATCTCAGGGCCCACTCGGTAATACAACATCACATTGAGCCTTGCAAGCAAAGTGACTAAAGAGTTAGCCACAGGATCTTGTATTACGGAACGAGTAAAGAGACTTGCCGGTAACGAGATTGAACTAGGTATAGTGATACCGACGATCGAATCTTGGGCAAGTAACATACCGAAGAACAAAGGGAATAGCATACGGGATTAACTGAATCCTTGACATAGAGGTTCGACCGATAAAAGATCTTCGTAGAATATGTAGGAGCCAATATGGGCATCCAGGTCCCGCTATTGGTTATTGGCCGTAGAGGTGTCTCGGTCATGTCTACATAGTTCTCGAACCCGCAGGGTCTACACACTTAACGTTTGGTGACGATTAGTATAGTTGAGTTATTATGTTGGTGACCGAAGGTTGTTCGGAGTCCCGGATAAGATCCCGGACATGACGAGGATCTCCGGAATAGTCCGGAGGTAAAGATTGATATATGTGATAATAGTGTTTTGATCTCCGGAAGAGTTCCGGAGTTCACCGGAAGGGGTTCCGGATGTTTGCCGAAGTGTTCGGGTGTAGCAACACTTTATATGGGCCAAGGGATAAAAGCCCACGAGGTATTGGAAAGTGCAAAAGTAGTTTTGCTGCCGCGTAAGCGGTACTACCGCTTGGTGAAGCGGTACTACCGCCCGAGCGGTACTACTGCTTGTGTGAAGCGGTACTACCGCCCAAGCGGTACTACCGCTTGTGTGAAGCGGTACTACCGCTTGTGTGCGGCTGTGCACGGTTCGGCAGGGATCCGAGTTGGACTCTTTCCCTGCGGGCCAAACCGACCTTGTGCGGGCAAAACCGACCTGGAAGAGGCTTTTACTCCAAGTTTAGACCCCAAGGCTCAACATATAAATAGAGGGGCAGGGCTAGCACACAAGACACATCAAGATTTCCCCAAGCCGTGTGCGGAAACCCTAACCCTCTAGTTCCTCCGTCATAATCTCCGTAGCGCTTGGCGAAGCCCTGCAGAGATTGTTCCTCACCACCATCACCACGCCGTCGTGCTGCTGGAACTCAACCACTACTTCACCATCGCTCGCTGGATCGAGGAGGTGAAGGCGTCATCAAGCCGTACGTGTGTTGAACGCGGAGGTGCCGTCCGTTCGGCGCTAGTTCGTGATCGGATCGAGGGACGACTTGCGATTTGGATCGCGGAGACGTTCGACTACATCAACCGCGTTTCTTAAACGCTTCCGCTTAGCGATCTACAAGGGTATGTAGATTCACTCTCCCTCTCGTAGATGCTCATCACCATGGATAGATCTTGTGTGTGCGTAGGAAATTTTTTTGTTTCCCATGCAACGTTCCCCAACAGGGTTAAACCCCTAGTTCATTACCAACTCTCTCTATGTTAGTGGTTCTCTTAGTGTATGCACGAAAATGCACAAACGCAAACATGACCATGCATGCACTGACTATCCGTCGCATAACCGAAAATCATAACTATGCAAACATGCAAGCAAACACCATATCCCAAGTTTATATGCTTGCCTTGCTCAAAGAAGTCAGAAGATGATCCCTCGAGATTTTCAGCAAAGTTTCCTTCTTCGGTTTCTATAAAATAAGAATTCAAATCCCAATTAAAAAATTTCTGATAGCACAAAAATTTGGCTCAAAATATTTTGAAATAACTTCCAAAAAAACTAGAGTGAAAAATAAGATGTTCAGAAAAAGAATCAAGTGAAATGGATTTGTGGTTTAAAAGTTATAAAGATTTTAAAACCAGGGACCTCTTTGTAAATAAAATAACTGCCAGCGGGTCCCTGCGGTAAAAATAGAAAGCGCCTCAGAAGGTAATAGGCTTTCCAGTGCAGAAAGCGTATAGAGGCAGAAGGTGCTTTCGATTATAACAGAAAAGAATAAAACGCTGACGGGTGGGCCCCACCCGTCAGGTTTGAAATTCAAACGCGCCTCGCGCGTGTGTACAGAGGAGGTGCGGTGGTCACCTGCGGCGATCGTCGGTGTTTCAGAGGGCGGCGAGGATATGAGCATGCTCAGGAAGGTGTTCCGCATCGGTGGGTGGTGGAGGTGGTCGCCGGCGAGCACCGTAGCGACGGCGAGGTCAACTCCAGCGGACGGCGGCGTCGGTGATGATGGATGTCGTCGTAGAGGGCTCCGAACGTCAAATTGACACACGGAATGAATGTGGTGGAGTGGTGGAGGGTGACTGGCAAGATTTGGAAGGTGGAAATGGAGTAGTGGCGTCGCGGCGTTCTTGGATGCCCGCGGCGGATCGGTGGCCGGAGGTGGAGAAGGAGGCTTCCCCGCAGTCGGGCGACTCCTCTGGGGTTCAATTGGGAGTGGGTGGAGGTGCTGTGGAAGCAGAACGGGGGTCAGGGCTCCTTTTATAGGCGGTCTGAGGCGGTGCAGATCACGCCAGAGTGATGGTTGCCGGCGGGGCAGTTGGAGACGGTGGGCGAGGTCGGTGAGTGATCAGTGAGAGTGGTGGAGACTTCCCAAAGCATCAGCGCGACGTCCTCGAGTTCTACTGCCTTATCACGAAGCCGAGCTCCCGTATGGCCATGGCGGGTGGCGTGTGGCTCCGGCGACTGACAGGCGGGCGCGGGGTGGTTTGGACGGTGCGTCAACGCCGCGGAGGAGCTGCCGCATGGAGAGGAGGTAGGCGCGGGCGTCGCTGTGCAGTGATGGTGCCTGGTGGCTCGAGGTGATCCGCTCGGCACGCCGTGGCCGAGCACGGTGGTTGTGCCACCGGCCAGGCAGTGGCCAGTGACTGGCGAGAGGGCCCCCCCGGCGATGCATTGAAGATCACCAGAGGTGCAGATGAGGGAGAGGTGAAGTGGAGTGCACTGCACGACACCGATTCCCTCTTCTCTGCATCTCTGAATTTTTTTGACAGTGAGCTACAGTGCACATGAGGTGTTCGATGAAATGCTAGATGGCCACAGGCATTTTTGAAATTTTTGAAATTTTTGTGGTGAAGTACTAATGTAAGACAAGGGTGATGGCAGAATTTCAGAATTTTTGGAGTGGTGTAGAATAGGTTTTAAGCAAGGAGTTTGAATCTTGTTCAAATTTCTTTTGAATGAAATTTGAAAAATTTGAACTATGGACCAGAAGGTTTTTTGGTGAAATGGAGTGTGGATACTGTCAAGTTGTTGGGATAAATTTTGTGGGTGCAGAAGAGTTGGGAAAAATATAGTTCCTTTGTAAATCAAAAGAACTAGGAGTAAATGGAATTCAAACTTGGAAATTACTAAATATGATAAAAAATATTTTTGTGGAGAGGAGAAGTATTGGGTACTGTCCTAGCGTGTGAAAATGACTTGGATGATAATTTAAAAATGGCAAAATAATTTTTGTGAGAATTTTCTATGTGCTTGAAAAAAGATGAAATGGATCATTTCATTGATCCTTCAAAAATAATTATTCAAGTAATAAACCATCAAATCAGAACCATTTAAAAAAAATTGAAACCCAATTGAAACTCAAAATGATTTTCAAAACAGAAAAAGAGAGAAATAGGGCCATAGTGATCCAAGAAAATTTATTTGAAAGAAAAGAATTAAAATTCAAAAGAAAATATTTTGGGGGTGTTACAGAGATACAGTCGCAAGTACTACTGAAAGGTAAGGCAAACTGCACCAGTATGTATTTGGGAACTCAAGCATTTCCGAATCATTAGGATGATCAGAATCGAAGTGATCAACATTCATACCACCATGATGAATAAGAAGGGTGGTGGCATCTTCTGCGATCACGATACAAGGCTTGTCAGAGGTTGGTTTGTCAGCTACGTTGGCCACAGCATCGGTACCAAGGGCGGGGGACGAAGAGAACCATTTTCCTGCTCACAATGCGAGGCGGTCCAATAGGCAAGGTTCTCGTCCACCGGTGTTACCGGAATGTTAACAACAATAGCAACAGGGTCTCACTGATAGAGTTGTACACCGAGGTGTTTACATAAGCAGGGAATTATTACTGCTTAGATCATATAAATTATTTGAAGGGTCAAACAAACCAATGGAAAGGAAAATGTAATTAATAGATTAATCAGACCAATGGAAAGGAAAATGTGTTTATACACAAGGATTATGAGTATATCCTTTCCCAAGGATAAGCAGAGCATGACACACATGATAGGTCATCAAATACATAACCCTTTAGGTAAAGGGGCGAGGAAATTCATGACGTTACCCATACAACAGTGTTTGGATGATTGATCAAAAAACATTTAGCATTGCGCTTCCAATGTTCTTGTTGATGTTCGGAGTACCACAGTCATGCTTCGGGGTAGCAATGATATGGTGTTTAAGTAAGGGTGGGTTTTGAAGATCACAAGAAATACGCAAGGAGCAATTTCAAGAATAGCAAGGAACGTAAGGTATAACCAGAACACGACCAAGTCTATGTTGGAAGGAAGGCAAGGATGTTGCCGATGACAACCCCAATTATCGAGGGGCGTGATGATGAGGTAACAATAAGGTGACATGATCAAAACTAAGATGTGATGACGTAGAAGGTCATCGGAACTACGGATGTGATACCAACTCAGAATCAATCTTGCTGTTCAAAACAAAAAGAAATGACGAAAAAGCTTGACGTAAACTTAGCTCATCGTCAAAAATTGTGCTCTGGGAAGGACTAGGTAGTAATAATGTAGCTGATCAGGCTAGGAATGACATGATTGAGTTCAAATTTCCCAGCAACAAAGTACTAGGAGTACTGAATCACAGTGTGGATTTGAGTCACTTGTCAGAGTTCTCGAGTGACGGACAATGCAAACCTGCGGAGTGACTAAAACGGTGAGAAGTATTATTCCAACAAGAATTCGTAAGAGGTAGTGCAGTGGCACGATATCCTCGAGATACCAGAGGGTAATACTGAGAGGTAGAATAGAATAGAAACTGAATTGGATCGTTGAGGTGCGGAAGGCAACTACGCTAACCTTGTCAAAAAATAGATGAGGCACGGGAATGGAGTTATCAAATGAGGTCAGCATGGTCAGAACCATAACTACAAGGGAACAAATTTAATGATACCGGAAGAATTATACAAAGGAATAAATGTTTAGCAAGAAGCTTCCGTGATAAGATCTACATCGTGTCCATGGGCATGAACACAAAGTTCATGGTCAACTCCCACTTCTTCGATGCATAACCCTTCATTCACTTCAAGCTTTCGATGAAGTTGTAGTGTTGATAATCTGTCTGGCGTAACGCCAGTTGAGTATGACCCGTACAAGTTACCGGGTTCACACAAATTGTAGAAAGCATAGATACATCTCATCAGAGGAGTTTAGTAAGCTATATAGCAAACTTATAGAAGCAACGGGTACAAACTCAAAAGCAGAGGGCTAACGACACGGAGTAGATTATACAATTCGCCAAAGGCTTTGTATCAGGGGAAATCCATCAATGATTTAAAACATGAAGGAACTGTCGGATAGTAACCCACCAAAGGGATCATATCGGTTAAACAATGGCCCCACATTAGAGCCAATCGAGAGAAGAAAGGAGGCAAAGACATCGGGTTATGGAAACATCAGAATGTCCCAAAGTATAAAATACGAAGGAATTGCAAATTCCATAACGGGGATCAGAAGCAGATGCTCTGATGAAAGAATGAATAAGTTGAATAGACTTAGGGGCTCAATTAATCGCAAATTGATTGGCCGAGAATCAGCTCATGTTCAAAATGACGTCTGAGCCGGAAGGATGAATTCTAGGATTTGAATGATGATTGCGAGTAGCTGCAAGCATATCGAATCAAAGGACTCAAGATGATAATGACAAAGGACGTCAATGAATACTGCTAGGCATACAGATTTAACCATAATGCTGGCAGGTAAGAAGAATCTCAAAAGCAGTAAGCCACAGAGGATTCTCTGAAGATCGGATAGCATTACGGAGTATTTTGTGAGAAACCTGAACAACTGAGGTTGAACAAATCCCCGAGAAGTGAGAGGAATTATTCGTAGGTGCATTCATGAGACAAGGAACTACAAGGCAGTAGGTATAAAGGATTCTCGGAACATCAGAGAGTGTATTCAGAATCATCAGGTAAATCAAGAGATCATCTGGATTGAGGGGGGGTCTCCGGGAGGAAGTGGTTACGAGAACCTAAAGTTAGAGTTAGTAAATTTTTAACCCGAATAGAAGAGAGATCAGAATCCCAGAGTAAAGGTGCGGAATAAAAGATCCTAATCCCATTCATTTGCGTTGTGGGCCCGTAAGCCACACAACATTGTTAGTAAAGTAGTTTTTCAATGACTAGACTCAACTTCGACCAAGGAATTGGAAGGGAGGGCTCCTACAGGCAGTCGGCTCTGATACGAACTTGTGATGCTCCCGACTCAATCGTGCACTAATCATACACGCAAACATGTATGATCAAGATCAGAGACTTACGGGAAGATATCACAACACAACTCTAATACACAAATTTAAATATAACTCTTCATATTACAAACCAGGGGTCACGAGGACCCGAATACATAAGTCAACGGATGCAAATATTATCTGAGTACAGACATAGTTAAACAAGTTTGCCTTAAGAAGGCTAGCCTAACAACGACACTAGATAAAAAAGGCGCAGGCTTCCTGCCTGGTGCCGCCAAACTAGTCCTGGCCGTTGGTCTCCACATAGTAGTAGTCACCATCGGGGATCTCTGGCCCTTGGGCTCCATCCTCTGATTACATTAACCGGGTAGGGGAAAAGAGGTAGCAAAGCAACCGTGAGTACTCATCCAAAGTACTCGCAAGACTTACATCAGAACTATGCTAAGTATGCATCGGTATCAAAGGGATGGGGTTATATCTTTGGATTATACTACAGAAATGCCAGAGTGGGAGGAAGAAATGCCAGAGTGGGTTATATCTTTGGATTATACTAACATCTTGCAGTATCAGAAGAGAGTAGCGTATATTTAACATAGAGTAACATGTCAATGGAAGTCAAACCCTGAGATCCTTCCTTGACAACCCTGCGAGAAGGCGATCCCAGAGCAGTATATCAATTAAGCATTATTATAGGATCCGGTTCTGGTTGTAGTAGATCAGAATACAACTCCGAGCATCCTGTAACCGTGGACACGGGTATTCGAATAGATTAACTTCCCTGCAGGGGTGCACCACATTACCCAACACGCTCGATTACCTTTGGCCGGACACACTTTTCTGGGTAATGCCTGGCCTCGGGTGATCGACACGACGTAGTCCTACCTAGGCTCTCCAGAGAGGTCAGCATGCCGGTCTAAATCCTAAGTGCGAAGCGGACATGGACCTATCACCCTAAGCACTCCTGCGCGTTGCGTACGCGGCCGGGACCAAGCGCGATTGTGGATACACCAACAGACGTAACCAGCTCACCGGGGCACACATCGCTCAACTGTGACCTCTGACAGAGCTTTCGGGAGGAACATACGACGCCGAGGGCCCATACCATAATCCTGCATAGTGGTTAGTGCGTATAGGCCAGAGGCCAACTCAGATCAAATACCCAAATCCGTTAACGTGTTAATAGTAGCTCGCGGAGACGACCAGTGCTTCGATCGTTCCGACTTGGTAACTCGCGGACCACAACCAGGGACCAGGCCCACCTCTCACTGGATGGTCACCGCCTGCCCTGGCGTTCCGACTAAAGTGCGTCTGTTGTGTTTGGTATCGGGACAAGTCTGGAGCTACCACCACATCCTGGGTGGTACCGCTAAATAGCCAGCCGCCACAGTATCTCTCGCGGGTGCTCTTCGGGAAAGCCCGTCTTTTGTATGTATCACTCGCGGGTACCCTTCGGGCCGACCCAACTTTAGCAGTTATCAGCATGGCAATAATGTAAAACATATCCGTGGTCTCCGCCCAGTGGGGTCAGGACCCAAGAATCTAGCATGGCAACACGGACAAGGGTGTAGGGCCACAGATGGATCAACAACATGGCTAAACTAAGTATCATGGGATAGCTGGTAATGTATCAATAGTAGAATACAAAAGCAGGCTATGCATCTGAATAGGAACTACCGGAACATCAACAGTAGCAAATTCTAATGCAAGAATAAGAAGGAAGAATAGGCGATATCTGGATGGTCAAGGAGGTTTTGCTTGCCTGGAAGTTCTGCAGTGAAAGAGGGGTCGTCGGTGGTGTAGTAGTCCTCAGGGGCCTCGGTAGTCTCGGGGTCTACCGGAGAAGAAGAGGGGGAAGAAACAATGAATACAAATCATACAGATGCAATCACAATGCATGTCATGGCAAAACTAAATGACAATGTGACCTAATGCACTAGTAAGTTTTTTTACAAGACGAGGGAAAATATTCAGGAATATTTTCCAGCTCCATTTGATTATCGATATACTGATCCGGAGGGGAAGGTTCCATGTTCATCATGATAGGAGTGATGGTCAAGCATTTTGATGGCATATTCGGATTCATCTTATTTTTCTCATCTTTTTCATATATAAATTATTTTCATCTGAGCTACGGTTTATTTTATATGATTTTTCAAAGATTAAATGATTTTCTGAAATTTCTGGAATTCTTTTAATTCAAAATAAAACAGAAAATACATTTTAAACCCAGCAGTGGGCTAGCCATAGCCACTGACTGGTGGGGCCAGTCAACTGCCCAGTCAACAGTTGACTGGTCCACGTTTGACTGGTCAAGGGTCCTGTGGGACCCACGTGTCAGTGACTCAGTTATTTAAACTGTTTCAATTTAAATCCTAACTAAACAGTTAACAGGGGCTGGCCCACTAGTCAGTGGCCGTTTAGGGTCTTTAGTTAGTGGCTAATGATGCCACATTAGCCGGTTAACGACGGCGAGACAGAGCGCACCGGCGGCGACCGTGCGCTCGTCTCCGGCGACCAAACGGACGGCTACAACCTCCAAAAGATCAACCGCAGCGAGGCGTGTGCAGTGACACATGCGGTTCAGGTGAAATTGGCTGGAGTCGACCTTAACGACAACATTGGGCGGTGGCCAAGGTACGGGCTCGTCGGCAAGGCGGGCTACAGGACGCAGGGAAGAGAGGGGAGAGGTCAGGGAGGTCCGGGAACTCACAAATAGCTCGCTGCGGTGGACGGAGGAGACGGGGAGGCACTGGAGCAGCGGCAATTCAAGGAGGGGTGACGGCGGCCGTGGTGGAGAGCATCGACGTGGGCGTCGCCGATGCGGCTTATCCGACTCGATCCGGAGGTGAGGACGATGAAGGCAAGGACGACGGAGCGGCTAGACATCTCCTGGCAGCTCGGGGACGACTCCGGCCGTGACAACGACGATGACATGGCGGCAGCAGCGCTCGGGCGCTGCTTTAGATCGAGGGAAGAGAAGGGGGAAGAGGGAACGGAAGCTAGGGTTAGGCGCAGGGGGCGAGGGTAGGCCGAGGGTGGCCTTATCCGCATCGGGGCAGCATCGGATGGCCGACGCGCGACGCATTAGCGTCCATGGCGTGCGCACAGCCGACAACTAGGTGGGAGCAGGTGGGAGGAGGGGGAAGGGCTCCGGTGGGCTGGGCCTGCTACTGTAGCAGGTGGGCTGCAGTGCACAGGTAGCTTTTCCTTTTTCTTTATTCCTTTTCTATTAAATACTGCAGCTAGTGTTTTGCATTTTTTTTTGCATCAAATCACTTTTGTACACTGTGAAACTTGGCCACATATTTACTTTGCAATATTTGGCACTGCCACAAAAAGTTTTGGTGGTTATTTGAATTCATTAGAATTGGATTTAACTAGAAATGATTTAATTGGAGATGTTTGCTCACTGTTTTGGATGCTAGATTCCAAATGAGTAAACAAGTGATGTTGTTTTTCTTAACCATAATTATCTATGGAATATTTGCAAAATGATGAACTATTTAATTTTCTTATTTGTGCAACTTTCACTTGCAATTTGAATTATGATTTGAAGTGGAATTTTAAATGAGATATGAAACTAAAGATGATCAAGCATTGTAACCCATGATGGCTTGGCATGATTAAAAGATGATCACTTTGCTTAATTACAGGGGGTGTTACAAACCTCCTCCACTAAAAGAAATCTCGTCCCAAGATTTAAGAAGTACAGTAAGGGGGACAAGGTCGGGTCAAGGATCTAACGAATCTTCTCGTTCCTTGCTGCTCTTCTCAAAGAAGTTGATATCTTTCGTTAATGTCTTCATTTCTCTGCTTCTGGTCATCACGATGAAGTCATCATACTTTCTTCAGGAACTCCATCGTACTTACGAATAGGGTAGGAGGGGAAACTATGAAGACAGATGTCTACAAGTACTGATATTCGATAAAAAAAATCAGGGAATGAGACACAAGGTATCTCTCGAGTTGAAACTTAAGAAAAACATCGAGAGCAAAGTAAGAAGGTACAATAAGAAGTTTCAAGTGGGCAGGCAATCGTTCGATGCCTAATCAGAAGATGAAAGGGGTTCAGAGCAAGAAGAATAAATATTGCGTCTGGTACCGGAATAGAACATCATAAGGAAAGTGGCTTGTGGAATTTCATACAAAGCCAAATACAAAGGACAATTTCGGATACAAGGATCACGGAGTTGGTTTCATGAAACTTTATGATCAAGAGATCTTTAAGAGCGGGGTCAAACGATCGGCATGCTCAGGTCATAACGATAATTGATTACATGGGTAACTGGGAGATACAGTCGCAAGTACTATCGAAAGGTAAGGCACACTGCACCAGTATGTATTTGGGAACTCGAGCATTTTCAAATCATTAGGATGATCAGAATCGAAGTGATCAACATTCATACCACCATGATGAATAAGAAGGGCGTGGTGGCATCTTGTGCGATCACGATACAAGGCTTGTCAGAGGTTGGTTTGTCAGCTACGTTGGCAACATCGTCGATACCAAGGGCGGGGGACGAAGAGAACCATTTTCCTGCTCGCAATGCGAGGCGGTCCAATAGGCAAGGTTCTCGTCCATCGGTGTTACCGGAATGTTAACAACAATAGCAACAGGGTCTAACTGACAGAGTTGTACACCGAGGTGTTTACATAAGCAGGGAATTATTACTGCTTTCATACAAATTATTTGAAGGGTCAAACAGACCAATGGAAAGGAAAATGTAATTATTAGATTAATCAGACCAATGGAAAAGAAAATGTGTTTATACACAAGGATTATGAGTATATCCTTTCCCAAGGATAAGCAGAGCATGACACACATGACAAGTCATCAAGTACATAACCCTTTAGGTAAAGGGGCGAGGAAATTCATGACGTTACCCATACAACAGTGTTTGGATAATTGATCAAAAAACATTTAGCATTGCGCTTCCAATGTTCTTGTTGATGTTCGGAGTACCACAGTCATGCTTCGGGGTAGCAATGATATGGTGTTTAAGTAAGGGTGGGTTTTGAAGATCACAAGAAGTACGCAAGGAGCAATATCAAGAATGGCAAGGATGATAAGGTATAACCAGAACACGACCAAGTCTTTGTTGGAAGGAAGGCAAGGATGTTGCCGATGACAACACCAATTATCGAGGGGCGTGATGATGAGGTAACAATAAGGTGACATGATCAAAACGAAGATGTGATGAGGCAGAAGGTCATCGGAACCATGGATGTGACACCAACTCAGAATCAATCTTGCTGTTCAAAACAAAATGATATGACGAAGAAGCTCGACGTAAACTTAGCTCATCATGAAAATTGTGCTCCAGGAAGGACTAGGTAGTAATAATGTAGCCGATCAGGCTAGGAATGACATGATCGAGTTCCAATTTCCCAGCAACAAGGTACTAGGAGTACTGAATCATAGTGTGGATTCAAGTCGCTTGTCAGAGTTCTCGAGTGACGGACAATGCAAACCTACGGAGTGACTAAAACGGTGAGAAGTATTATTCCAACAAGAATTCATAAGAGGTAGTGCAGTGGCATGATATCCTCGAGATATCAGAGGGTATTACTCGAAGGTAGAACAGAATAGAAACTGAATTGGATCGTTGAGGTGCGGAAGGCAACTACTCTAACCTTGTCGAAAAATAGACGAGGCACGGGAATGGAGTTATCAAATGAGGTCAGCATGGTCAGAACCAAAACTACAAGGGATCAAATTTAATGATACCAGAAGAATTATACAAAGTAATAAATGTTTTGCAAGAAGCTTCCGTGATAAGATCTACATCATGTCCATGGGTATGAACACAGAGTTCAAGGTCGACTCCCACTTCTTCGATGCATAACCCTTCATTCACTTCAAGCTTTCGATGAAGTTGTAGTGTTGATAATTTATCTAGTGTAACACCAGTTGAGTATGACCCATAAAAGTTACCGGGTTCACACAAATTGTAGAAAGCATAGATACAGCTCATCAGAGGAGTTTAGTAAGCTATATAGCCAACTTATAGAAGCAACAGGTACAAACTCAAAAGCAAAGGGCTCACGACACGGAGTAGATGATACAATTCACCAAAGGCTTTTGTATCAGCAGAAATCCATCAATGATTTAAAACATGAAGGAACTGTCGGATAGTAACCCACCAAAGGGATCATATCGGTTAAACAATGGCTCCACATTAGAGCCCATCGAGAGAAGAAAGGAGGCAAAGACATCGGGTTATGGAAACATCAGAATAACCCAAAGTATAAAATACGAAGGAATTGCAAAGTCCATAACGGGGATCAGAAGCAGACGCTCTGATGAAAGAATGAATAAGTTGAATAGACTTAGGGGCTCAATCGATCGCAAATTGATTGGACGAGAATCAGCTCATGTTCAAAATGACGTCTGAGCCGGAAGGATGAATTCTAGGATTTGAATGATGATTGCAAGTAGCTGCAAGCATATCAGATCGAAGGACTCAAGATGATAATGAAAAAGGACGTCAATGAATACTACTAGGCATACGGATTTAACCATAATGCAGACATGCATGAAGAATCTCAAAAGCAGTAAGCTGCAGAGGATTCTCGGAAGATCGGATAGCATTACGGAGTATTTTGTGAGACACATGAACAACTGAGGATGAACAAATCGCCGAGAAGTGAGAGGAATTATTCGTAGGTGCATTCATGAGACAAGGAACTGCAAGGCTATAGGTATAAAGGATTCTCAGAACATCAGAGAGTGTATTCGGAAGCATCTGGTAAATCAAGCCATCATCTGGATTGAGGGGGGTCTCCGGGAGGAAGTGGTTACGAGAATCTAAAGTTAGAGTTAGTAAATTTTTAACCCGAATAGAAGAGAGATCAGAATCCCAGAGTAAAGGTGCGGAATAAAAGAGCCTAATCCCATCTTTTTGTGATGTGGGCCCGTAAGCCACACAACACTGTTAGTAAAGTAGTTTTTCAATGACTAGACTCAACTTTGACCAAGGAATTGGAAGGGAGGGCTCCTACAAGCAGTCGGCTTTGATACGAACTTGTGACGCTCCCGACTCAATCGTGCACTAATCATACACGTAAACATGTACGATCAAGATCAGAGACTCGCGGGAAGATATCACAACACAACTCTAATACACAAATTTAAATATAACTCTTCATATTACAAACCAGGGGTCACGAGGACCCGAATACATAAGTCAGCGGAAGCAAATATTATCTGAGTACTGACATAGTTAAACAAGTTTGCCTCAAGAAGGCTAGCATAACAACGACACTAGATCGAAAAAGCATAGACCTCCTGCCTGGGGCCTCTGAACTACTCCTGGCCATCGGTCTCCATGTAGTAGTAGTCACCGTCGAGGATCTCCAGCTCCTGGGCTCCGTCCTCTGATCGCAGTAACCGGGTAGGGGAAAAGAGGTAGCAAAGCAACCGTGAGTACTCATCCAAAGTACTCGCCAGACTTACATCAGAACTATGCTAAGTATGCATCGGTATCAAAGGGATGGGGCTATATCTTTGGACTATATTGCAGAAATGCCAGAGTTGAGAGGAAGAGCCTATCCTATCGAAGACTAACATCTTGCAGCATCAGAAGAGAGTAGCGTATATTTGACATATAGTAACATGTCAATGGAAGTCAAACCCTGAGATCCTTCCTCGACTACCCTGCGCGAAGGCGATCCTAGAGCAGTATATCAATTCAGCATTATTATAGGATCCAGTTCTGGTTGTAGTAGATCAGGATACATCTCCGAGCGTCCTGTTACCGTGGACACGGCTATTCAAATAGATTAACTTCCCTGCAGGGGTGCACCACATTACCCAACACGCTCGATTACCTTTGGCCGGACACACTTTTCCTGGTAATGCCCGGCCTCGGGTGATCGACACGATGTAGTCCTACCTAGGCTCTCCAGAGTGGTCAGCAAGCCGGTCTAAATCCTAAGTGTGAAGTGGTCATGGACCTATCACCCTAAGCACTCCTGCACGTTGCGTATGCGGCCGGGACCAAGCGCGACTGTGGAAACACTAACAGACGTAACCAGCTCACCAGGGCGCGCACCGCTCAACTATGACGTCTGACAGAGCTTTCGGGAGGAACACTACGATGCGGAGGGCCCATACCATAATCCCGCATGGTGGTTAGTGCGTATAGGCCAGAAGCCAACTCAGATCAAATACCCAAATCCGTTAACGTGTTATTAGTAGCTCGCGGAGATGACTAGTGCTTCGGTCGTTCCGACTTGGTAACTCACGGACCACGACCAGGGACCAGGCCCACCTCTCACTGGATGGTCTCCGCCTGCCCTGCCGTTCCGACTAAAGTGCGTCTGTCATGTTTGTAGGAGATATGCCCTAGAGGCAATAATAAATGTTATTGATTATCTCCCTGTTCATAATTATGTTTATGTTCCATGCTATAACTGCTATGGTTCTCGAGTCTACAATAACCACGAGGCTCGGAGGAAGACTCATATGCACGTGTGGGATAATAAACGGTAAAATGTATTCCTAGTCAAGCCTCTATGACTGGCTCAAGTATTGCATGATGATCCTGTTTTCCTGATCATGGGCATGGCTATGCCGGCAATTTTGAGGGCACAATTGTTGGTAGAACACTTGTGTTGAATCGACCCGATTGATGTTATGCTATGAGATACATTCGTCATAAGTTTATGGTTAATAACACAGAGAAGTTAATGTTTGCATAATTCCTTAGACCATGAGAGTGTCGAGTTTCTTCATGCTTGCTTCATGAACTTTGGGGTTTGTTAAACGTCATCCGTAAATGGGTGGCTATTACGGCGGCTTACGGGTTCATGGAAAAGTATGTCAAGGGACTTGATAGCTCAAGATTGGGATTTGCTCCTCCGACGATGGAGAGATATCTCTGGGCCCTCTCGGTGTTACGGTATCCATCATCGTCTGGCCAGACACAGGGTGATTTGATCACAGGGATGCCGGAACACGGGAACGAGAAAAGAGAACAATACCGGCAACGAGGTAACTGGCATTGTGGACAAGTGTTGATCCACGAGGATGCCGATGTTTCTCACCTCGGGTAATTGTAACATATCGCGAAGCAACAGGAATAGCTCACGGCAACTGGAGGTTCACTCGAATATTTATTCGTGTGGGTATAGGGGTCAATATGGGTGTCCACGGCTCCGATGTTGATCATTGATCGGAAGGGGTTCCGGGTCATGTCTATGCTTCACCGAACCTATAGGGTCACACGCTTAAGGGTCATCTATCTGCTGAATACTAGACGGGGAGTCTGAGAGAAATTCACCGAAAAAGTTTCGGACGAAACGGAAACGTTCCGGAGAGGATATCGGAATAGTTCCGGTAAAACTGAAAAGTTGTTTCAGAGGATACCATAAAGTCAGATTAGTTTCGGCACATGCCTGATAATTCTTGGAGGGTGCCAGAATCGTTCTGGAAACTTTCTGGAATTTTCCGGGATGAAAACCGGAAATGTTCCGGAGCTGCCGGAACCGCTTCAGATGCTTTTCGCAGATGAAAATCACTAAACCGGAATTGTTCCGGCTCGCGTTGAAAATTATTTTGGTGGGTACTGGAAATGTTCTAAGCCCACATGAATATTTTCAGTTCGATCAGACGCTGAAAAATGTCGTCGTGAATAGTGAAATCAGATTTATGGATATGGTTGGAAGTTGGCTTTCCACAAATATCTTCCCAAGATATTTTGGGATGACATGGCATTTTGGATATGCCCATCCTACCCCTTGTTTTTCCTATAAATAGAGGGGAGGAGGCAGCCCCATATGCTTCATGCTTGCTCTCACATACACATGCCATTGACTTGTCTGGCTTCTCTCTCCCTCCCAGCGAAATAGTTTCGTAGAGCCGAAAGGCTGTCTGGGTTCCGGTGGGAACTAGTTCTGGACGGCGAAGCCCTGCCGGATAGATGACACCGTATGTGTGCAACTCTGTAGAGAGATCGTAGTTTCGGTCTTAGTCCAGAGGCCTCCCGGAGGGCTGTCCGAGGATCCGTCCGGTGGGACTATCCGAGGGACTGTCCAGAGGCCTCCCGAAGGGCTGTCCGAGGATCCGTCCGGTGGGACTATCCGAGGGACTGTCCCGATGCCTCCCGAAGGGCTGCCCGGAGATCCGTCCGGTGAGCTGACGAGGGAGTACATCCTCGCGGTTGGGAGGTTGTAAAATCCTAGCTGCGGGGATCTGCACCGCCGATCGTCATCGACTCTACTTCCGCTGCGCTACGAGTCGGTAACGAAACAGATCAAACCTTGTATGCAGTCTCCATAGTGATCCTGGGCTGGTACGTAGGTCGGAAAATTTTTGTTTTCTGCTGCGTTCCCCAACAGTGGCATCAAGAGCCAGGCTATGCGTAGATGCAGGTTGCGATCTAGAATACATAGAGATGTATGGGTATTGCACAATATAATTAGGTAGTAGATGAGATCTATTACTGAAAATTATTTGTGCGGGTAGCAGATGAAATCTGTTACCCGATGTTCTTGTTGCTTCCCTGGAATTTGCGTTTGCTCAATCTCGAGACAGCATGGTGGAATTTCACAAAGTTCTGGCAATCCGCGATCCTGATTGATCAACGAAGTGCTATCAGTTCTTTGGGTTCCGCCATAGTCAAAAGAAAGATGAAATTCGCAGATGAATGGGCATTGCAGATATGATCTGCACGGGGGTCACGCGTATGACGAAGTTTAGTATGGGGCTCGAGATTTAATTATCTCGTGTTTCATACACCCCGAGATGTTAATCTAGCAATTTTGAATTATCATACTTGATGATAAAACGTTGGTAGCTGCGGTTTTGTTTCGAAACCTTAGAAGCCACGTAAAATGAAATTTTGCATAAACCGATTAGAGGCGTCTAACTTGGTTTTGCAGGATGGTTTGCATGTGCATATGATGTGGTATAGCAGTGTTCATAATAATTTGATTATGTATGAGATGACTATATGATGTAAATTGATTAACATGACCTGCGTGTCATGATTCGGCATGATGGCTGGAGCCATATGATTGCACTTTAATGACCTGCGTGTCAACCTTATGTAATGCACTTATTTTATTAGCTATAGAGATAGCAATATTATCTGGTGCATCGACAAGGTGGTGGCAATCTTCGCGAAGGTGAACACCGACGCGAATGCCGGAGACGAAGAAATGAAAGACTTCTCCGTCAGAAAGGGCTATACCATATCATGCTATTATGAATTGCCTAAGATGTTTATCCCTTATGATGCACCCTTTTGATTGCGCAGTAGTCGCTTTTTATTAGGGTGATCTCTCACTTAAATATCAAGTAGTTAGTGTTCTCCCAAGTGTAGCACCGTCACGGCACCTAACTTTTCGGGGCATTGCATGATCTCCATGGGTGCGAACGATTAGGGATGTGTGAGGCGGGTGAGTTGAGACCTCGCAGCGAGATCACTTGGTTGTCTTGACGTTCAGGCATGAAAGTCATGAGCTCGGAACACACGCATCGAAAGATGAACAAGAATCACATAGAGATGTGATCGGCAAGTTTGCCTACCGATTGAAGTTCGCGCCATTTGAGTTCATCTCGAACCGTGGCGTTGAAATTAAATGCGGGTCTTGAATCACTCAAAATCAATTATGAGAGATATTGATTTGAGTGGGAGCGCCCTTTAGAATTAATTCTTTTAATTCTTAGTGCAATTAATTATGAACTTTGTCTAAGTGAAAATTGCATAATAGTTGTAGAAGAATGGCTCGCGTTTCCACCTTCCCTATTAAAATTGAATAAGCTGTTAAATATCTGGTTAAAACTTTACGATTGGTAAACGTAATATGAGGATTGTCCTCAAGAGTGTCGAGAAGGATTTTGTCCTATCGCATGCTTTTAGTATTCTCCCGCTGATGCTATGGATAATGAGACTCGTCCTTTGATCCAAAAGCTAGAATTTCGTTACGGTCAAGTGCAATATGTTTGTTTCCATGAGACCCGAACTTCAAAAGTTTGGGATAGCTATGTGATATTCATGGAACTGAAAATCATTTTTCAGACACAAACAAAGGCTAAAAGATATGGGATATCCAAAGCAAGGTTTGTTTTGCAAACTGTTAGTAAAAGGTGTTTACTATGCATTTGACTAATAACAGAGGGATCCAGTAGAACGCCTGTCATATGATGAAGGTGAATAAAACAAACAACTTAAAGGAAATGTCCGAAGGGTGTTAGTAAGACTTCCACGCCTAGGAAATCCGGGGCTAACGCCACTCTTAAGTTGGATGCTTCTTCTGAGATAGAAGAAATACTAAAAGTTAAAACTGTTAGAAGTATAAAGGCAAAAAGAAAGAAGACTGGAATATCCAGCTCATGTATGAATGTCATACAAGTTTTTTATGTATAGAAGGCTGGTCAAAGAAATAGTTCTTGAGAATTATGATTAAACATGTTAATCACCAATTCTTGGGTATTGTGAGTTGATCACAGAGATACCCGCTCGATTGCACTCTGTTGCGACTCGATGCAAGAACTACTATGGCCTGAAAGACTAGCCAGGAATGAGGTCTTAATACACGCTGGGAACTTAGTAAAAGTTACTATACCTTCCATCGGTGTATTACCTATGTATTTATTTTTCATAATTCATTATAGAGTTTTACACACTCTAGCCCTTTGCATAAGGTATCTTGCAAGAAGGTTGTTCATAAGAGAACTTTTGATGTTCGGTGTTATGAATAACATAAGGGCCATACTTTCATTATGAATGAGATGTATGTTATGAATATTGATAATAATACTTTACCTCTGTATTTACTTTCATAAATCATTTTAGAGTTTTATACACTCTAGCCCATTTGCATAATGTTTGTTGCAAAAGTGTTGTTCATGAAAGAACAATTGTTGTTCGGAATCATGAATAACATAAGGGCCATGCTTCCATAGTGGATGGAACGTATGTTATGAATATTGATGGTAATATGATACATCCATAACACTGACGCTAAATGTCACAAGACTAAAGAGAATACCACACAAGTGTGGCACTGCGTTTGGTCACATTGGAGAAACCCGCATGGAAAATTCCATTATGATGGATTTTGAAAGTCGTTTGATTTTGAATCATCTGACACTTGCAACTTTCCTCCGAAAAGTGAAGTGACTGAAATACCGTTCACAGGTCATAAGGAACGAGCAACAAACTTATTGGTGATCATACATTTTGATGTGTGTAGTCCAATAAATGTTGTTGCTGGCAGTGGATTTATCTATCTTCAGAAATGACTCAAGTGGATATATGGATATTTACTTGATGAGACGTAAGTCTGGATCTTTTGAATTCATTCATAAGGTTTTCAAAAATGAAGTAGAAATTATTGTAACAAGGAAATTATGTTTCTACAATTGGATTGCGGAAAGGAATTTTTGAGTTACAAGTTTAGCGAATGTCTGATGAGTTGTGAAAAGAGTTTCATAACTTACACCTCCCGGAACTCCACTGAGAGTGGTACGTCCGTGAAGATGTAATCAAACCATTTTTGATATGGTAAGATCAAAAATGACATAAATCAATTTGCCATTATCTCTTTTAAAGTAATGCTTTAGAGACTACGGGTTTTACACTGAAAAGAGCGCCATCAGGTCTGTTGAAATGACGCCATGGTATGGTACGCCCAACCATGCTTGGTCTTTCCTTAACATTTGGAATATGGGGCTTGTGTAAAAGGTTACAAACCTATTCCAAATCAGACAAGAACTATTTTGTAGGTTATCCCAAGTAATTGGGAATTCCTCCACCACGATACCGAGGCAAAAGGTTTGCCACAAAGAACGGTATAATTTTGAAAGAAAATGTTTCTTGCAAAAAGGTGAGTGGGAGGACAGTGCAACTCGACGAGATAAACAGTATCTTCGTCATCAGATCAAAGGAAAGGAACCTTGGAAGTGATTCCGGAGTTTCCTACTGCGACTGATACGGAAGTCTCTACAATAAAATGTATGGACTTCGGTCGAACTTGTAGCTAAACCACGTAGGCAAAGCTCGTGCAAACCTATCAGGTGCGCAAACGAGATATTGTTGTTAGACAACAGTATACCTACAATACACAAGGAAGCGTTGATGGGCCCTGACTCCAGAATTGGCTAAATGCCAATACAATCCGAGATAGTTTCCATATAAGTGATTCGAGATTAAAATCTTGATACACCTTTCGGAAGACTTAGAGTCTAACGAATATTTATGGAACTAAAAACTGATACGGATAAAATGTTTTATCCATAAAGCTCGACTTGTTGCAATAACAAGTTCAAAGAGTTGACTACGATGAGATTGTCTCACCGTAGCGATGCTTAAAGTCGGTTCGGGTTGAACTAGCAATTAATACATATTTCAATCATGAGATATGAAACATGGATGACAAAAAGATTTCCATCTAATGGAAATGAAACCTAGGACTTGTATGTGATACAGTCCAAAGTAATTTGTCGATCCAGAGGATGCTAGTAAGTATGCAAACTTCAGAGTTCCAGCCATGGACAGAAGAGAGCAAAGTGGAGTTGGAATCTTCGTTTTTGATGGAATGGTCAAAGGGGTTTGACTTCATCAAATGGGTATCGAAGATGCTTGTGATTCAAGAAAGTAAGTGGGAGCATAATGATATTTCTAAAAACCTTGTGTACCTGACACATTGTTAAATTGGAAATTTCTTGACACGAATTAGGACTTCATTTAAAAATAGTTTTTCGATGAAGTGCTTGGGCTAAAACAGCCTTGATATTAGGCATGATGATCTATGGAGATAGATTTACCTAATGGGGCTAAAGCCAAAAATACATATTGACAAGATGCTAAAACTTTTTAGCATTTAAAAACGCCAAGGAGTGATTCTTGCCGAAGTCACATGGATAGAGTTTTGCAAAACTCGGTGTCTCAAAACACTGATGAGCGAAATACATGATGGAGATTCCACACACTTTCGTGTTTGGATTGATCATGTATTCCATGGTATGTAAAACAACCAGATATGTCCAATACTCCAAAGTTGTTGTGAGTATAGATACCAAAGTGATCAAAAGTACTGATCATGGGACAACAGTGAAAAATGGTCATTGAGTACTAAAGTAGCACTAATGACATGTTTTCTCGCAAGCGGAGATTATGAAGAGTTCGTTGTAAAAGGTTACATCGATACAGTCTTCATCATTTCTCCATGCGATTTTCGATTTAATTTGAGGGTTTTGTGTAATACACAATATGGTGGCACGGTAGTTGGAAATTGTTCCAAACAAGATACTGTGGCGAATTCTATAACAAAGGCTAAGTATGTTGATGCTTAAGAAGCGACAAAGAAGTTGTTGAATCATATAGTTCATTCATGAACTTAGTATGGTTCCAAGAAGGCTTTGGTCTATGGGACACTATAGCAGATAGTTGCTCCATAGCTCAGTCTGAGGAATCAGGTTTCGACCAATGATTCACACATATGCAAAGCCAAGTCCACACAAAATATGAATTTTGTGAAAGCGTGAAAACGCGAGGATATGCAAAGTTACACACGGAGCTGAAGTTGTCAGATCCGTTGGACATCAGGCTATACCACATGCGAAGCATATTTTACACCAGTATGCCATAGGTGTAAAGTGCATTAGCATTGACTAGATTATTGACTCTAGTGCAAGTGGGAGTCTGTAGGAGATATGCCCTAGAGGCAATAATAAATGTTATTGATTATCTCCCTGTTCATAATTATGTTTATGTTCCATGCTATAACTGCTATGGTTCTCGAGTCTACAATAACCACGAGGCTCGGAGGAAGACTCATATGCACGTGTGGGATAATAAACGGTAAAATGTATTCCTAGTCAAGCCTCTATGACTGGCTCAAGTATTGCATGATGATCCTGTTTTCCTGATCATGGGCATGGCTATGCCGGCAATTTTGAGGGCACAATTGTTGGTAGAACACTTGTGTTGAATCGACCCGATTGATGTTATGCTATGAGATACATTCGTCATAAGTTTATGGTTAATAACACAGAGAAGTTAATGTTTGCATAATTCCTTAGACCATGAGAGTGTCGAGTTTCTTCATGCTTGCTTCATGAACTTTGGGGTTTGTTAAACGTCATCCGTAAATGGGTGGCTATTACGGCGGCTTACGGGTTCATGGAAAAGTATGTCAAGGGACTTGATAGCTCAAGATTGGGATTTGCTCCTCCGACGATGGAGAGATATCTCTGGGCCCTCTCGGTGTTACGGTATCCATCATCGTCTGGCCAGACACAGGGTGATTTGATCACAGGGATGCCGGAACACGGGAACGAGAAAAGAGAACAATACCGGCAACGAGGTAACTGGCATTGTGGACAAGTGTTGATCCACGAGGATGCCGATGTTTCTCACCTCGGGTAATTGTAACATATCGCGAAGCAACAGGAATAGCTCACGGCAACTGGAGGTTCACTCGAATATTTATTCGTGTGGGTATAGGGGTCAATATGGGTGTCCACGGCTCCGATGTTGATCATTGATCGGAAGGGGTTCCGGGTCATGTCTATGCTTCACCGAACCTATAGGGTCACACGCTTAAGGGTCATCTATCTGCTGAATACTAGACGGGGAGTCTGAGAGAAATTCACCGAAAAAGTTTCGGACGAAACGGAAACGTTCCGGAGAGGATATCGGAATAGTTCCGGTAAAACTGAAAAGTTGTTTCAGAGGATACCATAAAGTCAGATTAGTTTCGGCACATGCCTGATAATTCTTGGAGGGTGCCAGAATCGTTCTGGAAACTTTCTGGAATTTTCCGGGATGAAAACCGGAAATGTTCCGGAGCTGCCGGAACCGCTTCAGATGCTTTTCGCAGATGAAAATCACTAAACCGGAATTGTTCCGGCTCGCGTTGAAAATTATTTTGGTGGGTACTGGAAATGTTCTAAGCCCACATGAATATTTTCAGTTCGATCAGACGCTGAAAAATGTCGTCGTGAATAGTGAAATCAGATTTATGGATATGGTTGGAAGTTGGCTTTCCACAAATATCTTCCCAAGATATTTTGGGATGACATGGCATTTTGGATATGCCCATCCTACCCCTTGTTTTTCCTATAAATAGAGGGGAGGAGGCAGCCCCATATGCTTCATGCTTGCTCTCACATACACATGCCATTGACTTGTCTGGCTTCTCTCTCCCTCCCAGCGAAATAGTTTCGTAGAGCCGAAAGGCTGTCTGGGTTCCGGTGGGAACTAGTTCTGGACGGCGAAGCCCTGCCGGATAGATGACACCGTATGTGTGCAACTCTGTAGAGAGATCGTAGTTTCGGTCTTAGTCCAGAGGCCTCCCGGAGGGCTGTCCGAGGATCCGTCCGGTGGGACTATCCGAGGGACTGTCCAGAGGCCTCCCGAAGGGCTGTCCGAGGATCCGTCCGGTGGGACTATCCGAGGGACTGTCCCGATGCCTCCCGAAGGGCTGCCCGGAGATCCGTCCGGTGAGCTGACGAGGGAGTACATCCTCGCGGTTGGGAGGTTGTAAAATCCTAGCTGCGGGGATCTGCACCGCCGATCGTCATCGACTCTACTTCCGCTGCGCTACGAGTCGGTAACGAAACAGATCAAACCTTGTATGCAGTCTCCATAGTGATCCTGGGCTGGTACGTAGGTCGGAAAATTTTTGTTTTCTGCTGCGTTCCCCAACAATGTTGGCTGTCGGGACAAGTCCGGAGCTACCACCATATCCAGGGTGTTATCGCTAAATAGCCCGCCGCCACAGTATCTCTCGCGGGTGCTCTCCGGGACAGCCCGTCTTTTGTATGTATCACTCGCGGGTACCCTTGGGGCCGACCCGAGTTTAGCAGTTATAAGCATGGCAATAATGTAAAACATATCCGTGGTCTCCGCCCAGCGGGGTCACGACCCGAGAATCTAGCATGGCAACACGGACAAGGGTGTAGGGCCACATATGGATCAACAGCATGGCTAAACTAAGTATCATGGGATAGCAGGTAATGTATCAACAATAGACTACAAAAGCAGGCTACGCATCAGAATAGGAACTACCGAAACATCAACGGTAGCAAATTCTAATGCAAGAATAAGAGGGAAGAATAGGCAATATCTGGATGGTCAAGGAGGTTTTGCTTGCCTGGAAGCTCTGTAGTGAAAGAGGGGTTGTCGGTGGTGTAGTAGTCCTCAGGGGCCTCTGCAGTCTCGGGGTCTACCGGAGAAGAACAGGGGGAAGAAACAATGAATACAAAGCATACAGATGCAATCACAATGCATGTCATGGCAAAACTAAATGACGATGTGACCTAATGCATTACTAAGTTTTTTTAGAACAGGAAGGAAAATATTCGGGAATATTTTCCCAGCTCCAGGTGATTATCGATATACTGATCCAGAGGGGAAGGTTCCATGCTCATCATGATAGGAGTGATGGTCAAGCATTTTGATGGCATATTCGGATTCGTCATATTTTTCTGATCATTTTTCATATATAAATTATTTTCATTTGAGATACGGTTTATTTTATATGATTTTTCAAAGATTAAATGATTTTCTGAAATTTATAGAATTCTTTTAATTCAAAATAAAATTGAAAATACATTTTACACCCAGCAGTGGGCTAGCCACATCCACTGACTGGTGGGGCCAGTCAACTGCCCAGTCAGCAGTTGACTGGTCCATGTTTGACTGGTCAACGGGTCCTATGGGACCCGCATGTCAGTGACTCAGTTAATTAAACCGTTTCAATTTAAATCCTAACTAAACAGTTAATAGGGGCTGGCCCACTAGTCAGTGACCATTTAGGGTCTTTAGTTAGTGGCTAATGATGCCACGTCAGCCGATTAATGACGGCGAGACAGAGCGCGTCGGCGGCGACCGTGCGCTCGTCTCCGGTGACCAAACGGACGCCTGTGAGCTCCAGAAGATCGAGCGCAGCGAGGCACGTGCAGTGGCGCGTGCAGTTCAGGAGAAATTGGCCAGAGTCGAGCGCAACAATGGTGTCAGGCGGCGGTCGAGGCACGGCCTTGTCGGCAAGGTGGGCTATGGGACGCAGGGAAGAGAGGGGAGAGGTCAGGGAGGTCCGGGAACTCACAGAGAGCTCACTGTGATGGTCGGAGGAGCCGGGGAGGCACTGCTACTTGTGAGCTGCGTTGGGTTTTTCCCCAAAGAGGAAGGGAGATGCAATATAGTAGCAGATAAGTATTTCCCTCAGTGAGAACCAAGGTTATCGAATCCAGTACGAGAACCACACAAACACCCCTCAACAGTACCTACACACACAGGAGCAAATACTTGCACCCAACGCGGGCAAGAGGGTTGTCAATCCCCTTGAACTCGTTACTTGCAAGGATTAAATATGATAGTGGTAGATAGATAAGTTGCAAACTAAAATAAAAGAAAGTAAAATTGGAGCAAGGTATTTAGGGTTTTAGTAATATGATAAAAGTAGACCCGGGGGCCATAGTTTTCACTAGAGGCTTCTCTCTCGAAAGAATAGCATACGGTGGGTATACAAATTATTGTTGGGCAATTGATAGAATAGCGCATAGTTATGATGTTATTCATGGCAATGATCATGTATATAGGCATTACATCCGTGATAAGTAGACCAAAACGATTCTGCATCTACTACTATTACTCCACCCATCGACCGCTATCTAGCATGCATCTAGGGTATTAAGTTCATGACAAACGGAGTAACGCTTTAAGCAAGATGACATGATGTAAACAAAATAAAATCAAGCAATATGATTAAACCCCATCGTTTTACACTTAGTGGCAGCAATACAATACGTGCCGCGCTTTCCCCTTCTGTCACGAGGTGAGGACACCACAAGATTGAACCCACTACAAAGCACCTCTCCCGCTGAAGATAAGTCAATCTAGTTGGCCAAACTAAACGGATTGATCAGAGAGAAATACAAAGCTATAACAATCATGCATAAAAAAGTTCAGAAGTGACTCAATTACTTTCAATGAATAATCTGATCATAAACCCACAATTCATCGGATCCCAACAAACACACCGCAAAACAAGATTACATCGGAACAATCGGATTGATCTCCGAGGAGAACATGGTATTGAAGATCGGAGAGAGAGAGAAGAAGCCATCTAGCTAATAACTATGGACCTGTAGGTCTATGGTAAACTACTCACACATCATCGGAAGGGTAGCAAGGTTGATGTAGAGGCCCTCTGTGATCGATTCCACCTCCGGCAGATTACCAGAAAAGGTCTCCAGATGGGATCTTCAACGAACAGAGACTTGCGGCGGCGGAAAGGTTTCTTCTTCTTGCGTTATGTTGGTTTGGAGATATTTGGGAATATATAGAAGTGGAATTAGGTCAGACGGAGTTGTGTGGGACCCACAAGCTCAGGAGCGCAGCTACCCCCTGGGGTGCGCCCTATGAGCTTGTGGCTCTCCCGTATACCTTCTGGTCTCCACCCGAACCTTCTAGGGTTTCTTCTGGTCCAAAAATAACCCCCGTAAAGTTTCATCTTATTTGGACTTCATTTGATATTGATTTTCTAAAAAAAGCCAAAAACAAGCAAAAAACAAGAACTAGCACTGGGCACTGAGTTAATAGGTTAGTTCCCAAAAATGATATAAAATTGCATATGATTGCATATAAAGTATATAAGATTGATAATATAACGGCATGAAAAAATCACAAATTATAGATACATTGGAGACGTATCAGGCATTGGAGCGGCGGCAATTCGAGGAGGGGCGACGGCGGCCGTGACGGAGAAGATCGATGTGGGCATCGCCGATGCGGTTCCTCTGGCTCGATCCGGAGGTGAGGACGATGAAGGCGAGGACGACAAAGCGGCTATACATCTCCTAGCAGCTCGGGGACGATTTTGACCACTACAACAATGATGACATGGCGGCAGCATTGCTCGGGCGCTGCTCCAGATCGAGGGAAGAGAAGGAGGAAGAGGGAACGGGAGCTAGGGTTAGGCGCAGGGGGTGATGGGAGGCCGAGGGTGGCCTTATCCGCGTCGGGGCAGCACCGGATGGCCGACGCGTGGCGCATCGGCGTCCATTGCATGCGCGCAGCCGACACCAAGGAGGGAGTAGGTGAGAGGAGGGAGAATGGCTCCGGTGGTCTGGGCCTGCTACTGTAGCAGGTGGGTTGCAGTGCACAGGCAGCTTTTCCTTTTTCTTTATTCCTTTTCTGTTAAATACTCCAGCTAGTGTTTTGCATTTTCTTTTTGCATCAAATCACTTTTGTACAATGTGAAACTTGGCCACATATTTACTTTGCAATATTTGGCACTGCCACAAAAAGTTTGGTGGCTATTTGAATTCATTTGAATTGGATATAACTAGAAATGATTTAATTGGAGCTGTTTGCTCACTGTTTTGGATGCTAGATTCCAAATGAGTAAACAAGTGATGTTGTTTTTCTTAACAATAATTATCTATGGAATATTTGCAAAATGATGAACTATTTAATTTTCTTATTTGTGCAACTTTTATTTTTACTTACAATTTGAATTTTGATTTGAAGTGGAATTTCAAATGAGATATGAAACTAAAGATGATCAAGCATTGTAACCCATGATGGCTTGGCATCAGTAAAAGATGATCACTGTGCTTAACTACAGGTGGTGTTACAAATCTCCTCCACTAAAAGAAATCTCCTCCTGAGATTTAAGAAGTAGAGTAAGGGGGACAAGGTCGGGTCAAGGATCTAACGAATATTCTCGTTCCTTGCTGCTCTTCTCAAAGAAGTTGATATCTTTCGTTGATGTCTTTATTTCTCTGCTTCAGGTCATCACGATGAAGTCATCATCCTTTCTTTGGGAACTCCATCGTACTTATGAATAGGGTAGGAGGGGAAACTATGGAGACAGATGTCTACAAGGACTGATATTCGGTAAAAAAATCAGGGAATGAGACACAAGGTATCTCTCGGGTTGAAACTTAAGAAAAACTTCAAGAGCAAAGTAAGGAGGTACAGTAAGAAGTTTCAAGCGGGCAGGCAATCGTTCGATACCTAACCAGAAGGTGAAAGGGGTTCAGAGCAACAAGAATAAATATTGCGTCTGATACCAGAATAGAACATCGTAAGGAAAGTGGCTTGTGGAATTTCATACGAAGCCAAATACAGAGGACAATTTTGGATACAAGGATCACGGAGTTGGTTTCATGAAACTTTATGATCAAGAGATGTTTTGGAGCGGGTTCAAATGATTGGCATGCTCAGGTCAGAACGATAATTGATTACATCGGTAACCGGGAGATACAGTCGCAAGTACTACCGAGAGGTAAGGCAGACTGCACCAGTATGCATTTGGGAACTCGAGCATTTCTGAATCATTAGGATGATCAGAATTGAAGTGACCAACATTCGTACTACCATGATGAATAAGAAGGGTGGTGGCATCTTGTGCGATCACGTTACAAGGCTTGTGAGAGGATGGTTTGTCAGCTACGTTGGCAATAGCGTCGGTACCAAGGGTGGCTGATGAAGAGAACCATTTTCCTACTCGCAATGCGAGGCGGTCCAATAGGCAAGGTTCTCGTCCACCGGTGTTACCGGAATGTTAACAACAATAGCAATAGGGTCTCACTGACAGAGTTGTACACCGAGGTGTTTACATAAGCAGGGAATTATTACTGCTTAGATCATATAAATTATTTGAAGGGTCAAATAGACCAATGGAAAAGAAAATATAATTAATAGATTAATCAGACCAATGGAAAGGAAAATGTGATTATACACAAGGATTATGAGTATATCCTTTCCCAAGGATAAGCACAACATGACACACATGACAGGTCATCAAGTACATAACCCTTTAGGTAAAGGGGCGAGGAAATTCATGACGTTACCCATACAACAGAGTATAGATAATTGATCAAAAAACATTTAGCATTGCGCTTCCAATGTTCTTGTTGATGTTTGGAGTACCACAGTCATGCTTCGGGGTAGCAATGATATGGTGTTTAAGTAAGGGTGGGTTTTGAAGATCACAAGAAATACGCAAGGAGCAATTTCAAGAATAGCAAGGAATGTAAGGTATAACCAGAACATGACCAAGTCTATGTTGGAAGGAAGGCAAGGATGTTGCCGATGACAACCCCAATTATCGAGGGGCATGATGATGAGGTAACAATAAGGTGACATGATCAAAACGAAGATGTGACAAGGCAGAAGGTCATCGGAACCACGGATATGACACAAACTCGGAATCAATCTTGTTGTTCAAAACAAAACGATATGACAAAGAAGCTCGACGTACACTTAGCTCATCGTCAAAAATTGTGCTCCGGGAAGGACCAGGTAGCAATAATGTAGCCGATCAGGCTAGGAATGACATGATCGAGTTCAAATTTCCCAGCAACAAGGTACTAGGAGTACTGACTCACACTGTGGATTCGAGTCACTTGTCAGAGTTCTCGAGTGACAGACAATGCAAACCTGCGGAGTGACTAAAATGGTGAGAAGTAATATTCCAACAAGAATTCATAAGAGGTAGTGTAGTGGCACGATATCCTCGAGATACCAGAGGGTAATACTCGAAGGTAGAACAGAATAGAAACTGAATTGGATCGTTGAGGTGCGGAAGGCAACTACTCAAACCTTGTGGAAAAATAGACGAGGCACGGGATTTGTGTTATCAAATGAGGTCAGCATGGTCGGAACCATAACTACAAGGGATCAAATTTAATGATATCGAAAGAATTATACAAAGGAATAAATGTTTTGCAAGAAGCTTCCGTGATAAGATCTACATCGTGTCCATGGGCATGAACACAGAGTTCAAGGTCGGTGATAAGACGTACTTTGCCGCCTGTTTTTTTTATCGACGACAAAGAGAAAGCACATCTCGCGGATCGATCACATGGATCGATGACGTGGCAGGGGTAGCTGTAGGGTAACGCAGCAGAAAACAAAAAAATTCTGACCTACACACCAGCCCAGGACCACTATGGAGACTGCATACAGGGTTTGATCTTTTCGTTACCGACTCGTAGCGCAGCGGAAGTAGTGTCGATGACGATCGGCGGTGCAGATCCCCGCAGCTAGGATTTACAACCTCCCAACCGCGAGGATGTATACCCTCATCTTCCCCTTGGACAGCCCTCCGGGAGGCGGTCGGACAGTCCCCCGGACGGTGTCGCGGACAGCCCTTCGGGAGGACCTTCGAAACTCGGACGGTCACTCGGACAGCCCTTCGGGAGGACCTCCGAAACTCGGACAGCCCTTCGACAGGCACTGTCGAACTAAGACCGAAACTACGATCTCTCTACAGAATTGCACACATACGGTGTCATCTATCCGGCAGGGCTTCGCCGTCCAGAACTAGTTCCCACCGGAACCCAGACAGCCTTTCGGCTCTACGAAACTATTTTGCTGGGAGGGAGAGAGAAAGCCAGATCATGCATGGCACTTGTATGTGAGAAGGGATGAGTTTTGGGCTGCCCCCTCCACCTCTATTTATAGGAGAAGGAGGGGTGGAGGGGCTGAAATTTCATCCACATCCATCCATGTCATCTCCAAGATATTTTGGAGCAAAAGCCCAAAAAGGTGGCTTTCCAAAAAGTAATCCAAAAAGCACTTTCACTATTCACGACGACATATTTCAGCGTCCGTTCGAACTGAAAATATTCATGTGGGCTTAGAATATTTCCAGTACCCACTAAAATAATTTTCAACGCGATCCGAAACAATTCCGGTTTAGTGATTTTCATCTGCGAAAAGCATCTGAAGCGGTTCCGGCAGCTCCGGAACATTTCCGGTTTTCATCCCGGAAAATTCCAGAAAGTTTCCAGAACGATTCTGGCACCCTCCAAGAATTATCAGGCATGTGCCGAAACCAATTTGACTTTATGGTGTACTCCGAAACAGCTTTTCGGTTTAGTGATTTTCATATGTGAAAAGCAACTAAAGCGGTTTCGGCAGTCCGGAACATTTCTGGTTTTTGTCTCTGAAAAATATGAGAAGTTACCGGAACAATTCTGGTACCTTCCAATAATTTCCAGGCATGTGCCGAAACCAATTTGACTTTATGGTACACTCCGAATCAACTTTTCGGTTTTACCGAAACTCTTCCGGTGTTCTCTCTCCGGAACTCTTCCGTTGTGTCCGAAACTTTTTCGGTGAATTTCTCTCAGACTCCCTGTCTAGTATTCAACAGATAGATGACCCTTAAGCATGTGACCCTATAGGTTCGGTGAAGTATAGACATGACCCGGAACCCCTTCCGATCAATGATCAACATCGGAGCCGTGGACACCCATATTGACCCCTATACCCACACGAATGAATATTCGAGTGAACCTCCAGTTGCCGTGTGCTATTCCTGTTGCTTTGCGATATGTTACAAATACCCAAGGTGAGACATGTTGGCATCCCCGTGGATCAACAACTTGTCCACTATGCCAGTTACCTCGTTACCGGTATTGTTCACTTTTCTCGTTCCCGTGTTCCGGCATCCCCGTGATCAAATCACAAAGTGTCTGGCCAGACGATGATGGATACTGTAACACCGAGAGGGCCCAGAGATATCTCTCCATCGTCGGAGGAGCAAATCCCAATCTTGAGCTATCAAGTTACTTGACATACTTTTCCATGAACCCGTAAGCCGCCGTAATAGCCACCCATTTACGGATGACGTTTAACAAACCCCAAAGTTCATGAAGCAAGCATGAAGAAACTCGATACTCTCATGGTCTAAGGAATCATGCAAACGTTAACCATCTCTGTGTTATTAACCATTAACTTATGACGAATGAATCTCATAGCATAACATCAATTCGGGTCGATTCAACACAAGTGTTCTACCAACATTGTGCCCTCAAAATTGCCGGCATAGCCATGCCCATGATCAGGAAAACAGGATCATCATGCAATACTTGAGCCAGTCTTAGAGGCCAGACTAGGAATACATTTTACCGTTTATTATTCCACACGTGCATATGAGTCTTCCTCCGAGCCTCGTGGTTATTGCAGACTCGAGAACCATAGCAGTTATAGCATGGAACATAAACCTAATTATGAACAGGGAGATAATCAATAACATTTATTATTGCCTCTAGGGCATATCGCCTACAGACTCCCACTTGCACTAGAGTCAATAATCTAGTCAATGCTAATGCAGTTTACACCTATGGCATACTAGTGTAAAATATGCTTCGCATGTGGTATAGCCTGATGTCCAACGGATCTGACGACTTCAGCTCCGTGTGTAACATTGCATATCCTCGTGTTTTCACGCTTTCACAAAATTCATATTTTGTGTGGACTTGGCTTTGCATATGTGTGAATCATTGGTCGAAACCTGATTCCTCAGACTGAGCTATGGAGCAACTATCTGCAATAGTGTCCCATAGACCAAAGCCATCTTGGAACCATACTAAGTTCATGAATGAACTATATGATTCAACAACTTCTTTGTCGCTTCTTAAGCGTCAACATACTTAGCCTTTGTTATAGAATTCGCCACAGTATCTTGTTTGGAACAATTTCCAACTACCGTGCCACCATATTGTGTATTACGCAAAACCCTTAACTTAAATCGAAAATCGCATGGAGCATTGATGAAGACTGTATCGATGTAATTACTTACAACGAGCACTTCATAATCTCTGCTTGCGAGAAAACATGTCATCATTACTGCTCTAGTACTCAATGACATCTTTCACTGTTGTCCCATGATAAGTACTTTGATCACTTTGGTATCTATACTCGCAACAACTTTGGAGTATTGGACATATCTGGTGGTTTTACATACCATGGAATACATGATTAATCCAAACACAAGAGTGTGTGGAATCACCATCATGTATTTTGCTCATCAGTGTTTTGGGACACCGAGTCTTGCAAAAACTCTTTCCATGTGACTTCGGCAAGAATCACTCCTTGGCGTTTTAAATGCTAAAAAGTTTTAGCATCTTGTCAATATGTATCTTTTCTCAGCCCCATTAGGTAAATCTATCTCCATAGAACATCATGCCTAATATTAAGGCTATTTAGCCCAAGCACTTCATCGAAAAACCCTTATCAAATGAAGTCCTAATTCATGTCAAGAAATTTATTTCCAATTAACAATGTGTCAAGCACACAACGTTTTTAGAAATATTATTATGCTCCCACTTACTTTCTTGAATCACAAGCATCTTCGTTACCCATTGATGAAATCAAACCCCTTTGACCATTTCATCAAAACACGAAGAATCCAACTCCTCTTTGCTCTCTTCTGTCCATCGCTGGAACTCTGAAGTTTGCATACCTACTAGCATCCTCTGAATCGACAAATTACTTTGGACTGTATCACATACAAGTCCTAGGTTTCATTTCCATCAGATAGAAATCCTTTTGTCATCCATGTTTCATATCTCATAATTTGAAATATGTATTAATTGCTAGTTCAACCCGAACCGACTTTAAGCATCGCTACGGTGAGACAATCTCATCGTAGTCAACTCCTTGAAGTTGTTATTGCAACAAGTCGAGCTTTATGGATAAAACATTTTATCCGTGTCAGTTTTTAGTTCCATAAATATTCGTTAGACTCTAAGTCTTCCGAAAGGTGTATCAAGATTTTAATCTTGAATCACTTATATGGAAACTATCTCGGATTGTATTGGCATTTAGCCAATTCCGGAGTCAGGGCCCATCAACGCTTCCTTGTGAATCGTAGGTATACTGTTGTCTAACAACAATATCTCGTTTGCGCACCTGATAGGTTTGCACGAGCTTTGCCTACGTGGTTCAGCTGCAAGTTCGACCGAAGTCCATACATTTTATTGTAGAGACTTCCGTATCAGTCGTAGTAGGAAACTCCGGAATTACTTCCAAGGTCTCTTTCCTTTGATCTGATGACGAAGATACTGTTTATCTCGTCGAGTTGCACTGTTCTCCCACTCACCTTTTTGAAAGAACCATTTTCTTCAAAAAGCATACCGTTTTGTGGCAAAATCCTTTGCCTCGGTATAGTGGTGGGGGAATACCCAATGACTTGGGATAACCTACAAAGTAGCACTTGTCTGATTTGGAATAGGTTTGTAACCTTTTACACAAGCCCCATATTCCAAATGTTAAGAAAAGATATAACATGGTTGGGCGTACCATGCCATGGCGTCATTTCAACAGACCTGATGGAGCTCTTTTCAGTGTAAAAGCCGCAGTCTCTAAAGCATCACTCTTTAAAAGGGATAATGGCAAATTTGTTTATGTCATCTTTGATCTTACCATGTCATAAATGGTTCGATTACATCTACACGGACTTTCCACTTGCAGTGGTGTTCCGGGAGGTGCAAGTTATGAAACCCCTTTCATAACTCATCAGACATTCGCTAAACTTGTAACTCAAATATTCCTTTCTGCAATCGAATTGTAGAAACATAATTTTCTTGTTACAATAACTTCTACTTCATTTTTGAAAACCTTATGAATGAATTCAAAAGATGCAGACTTACGTCTCATCAAGTAAATATCCATATATCTACTTGAGTCATTTCTGAACATAGATAAATCCACTACTTGCAACAACATTTATTGGACTACACACATCATAATGTATGATCACCAATATGTTCTTTGCTCGTTCCTTATGGCCTGTGAACGGTATTTCAGTCACTTCACTTTTCAGAGGAAAGTTGCAAGTGTCAGATGATTCAAAATCAAACGACTTCAAAATCCATCATAATGGAATTTTCCATGCGGGTTTCTCCAATGTGACCAAATGCAGTGCCACACATATCTGGTATTCTTTTAGTCTTGCGACATTTAGCGTCAGTGTTATGGATGTATCATATTACCATCAATATTTACAACATACATCCCATCCTGGATGGAAGCATGGCCCTTCATGTTATTCATAACACCGAACATCAAAAGTTCTCTTATGAATAACCTTCTTGCAAGATACCTTATGCAAAGGGCTAGAGTATATGAAACTCTAAATGAATTATGAAAGTAAATATAGAGGTAATGTATTATTATCAATATTCATAACATACATCTCATTCATAATGAAAGTATGGCCCTTATGTTATTCATATCACCGAACATCAAAAGTTCTCTTATGAACAACCTTCTTGCAAGATACCTTATGCAAAGGGCTAGAGTATATGAAACTCTAAAATGAATTATGAAAGTAAATACATAGGTAATACACCGATGGAAGGTATAGTAACTTTTACAATGTTTCCAGTGCGTATCAAAACCTCATCCCTGGCTAGTCTTTCAGGCCATAGTAGTTCTTACATCGAGTTGCAACAGAATGCAATCGAGCGGGTATCTTTGTGATCAACTCACAATACCCAAGAATTAGAGATTAACATGTTTAACCATGATTCCCAAGAACTATATCTTTGACCAGCCTTCTATACATCAAAAACTTGTATAACATTCATACATGAGCTGGATATTCCAGTCTTCTCTCTTTTTGCCTTTATACTTCTAACAGTTTAACTTTTAGTATTTCTCCAACTCTCAGAAGAAGCACCCAACTTAAGAGTGGCGTTAGCCCCGGACTTCCTAGGCGTGAAAGTTTCACTAACACCCTTCGGACACTTCCTTTCTCTTTAAGTTGTTGTTTTATTCACCTTCATTATATGACAGGCGTTCTTCTGGATCCCTCTCTTAACAGTCAAATGCCCAGTAAACACTTTACTAATAGTTTGCAAACAAACATGGCTTTGGATATCTCATATCTTTTAGCCTTTGTCTGTCTCTGAAAATGATTTTCAGATTCCATGAATATCACATAACTATCCAAACTTTCGAAGTTCGAGTCTCATGGAAGCAAACATATTGCACTTGACTGAAAACGGAATTCTAGCTTTTTGGATCGAAGGACCAGTGTCACATGATCCATAGCATTAGCGGGGGAATACCGAAAGCATGCGATAGGACAAGTCCTTCTCGGCACTCTAGAGGACAATCCTCACATTACGTTACCAATCGTAAAGTTTTATCCAGATATTTAACAGCTTATTCAATTTTAATTGGGAAGGTGGAAATGCGAGCCATTATTCTACAACTATTATGCAAATAACACTTAAACAGTGTTCATAATTAATTGCACTGAGAATTAAAAGAATTAATTCTACAGTGCGCTCCCACTCAAATCAATATCTCTCATAATTGATTGTGAGTGATACAAGACCCGCATTTAAATTGTTCGCCATTGGTGTAACACCACTGATGACGAAAATCTCAACCGGTAGGCCAACTTGCCAATCACATCTCTATGTGACTCTTGTTCATCTTTCGATGCGTGTGTTCCGAGCTCATGACGGTCATGCCTGAACGTCAAGACAACCAAGTGATCTCGCTGCGAGGTCTCAACTCACCCGCCTCACACTTCTCTAATCGTTCGTACCCGTGTGACACGGCGCACCCCGAAAAGATAGGTGCCGTGACGGTGCTACACTTGGGAGAACACTAACTACTTGATATTTTTGTGAGAGATCACCCTAATAAAAAGCGACTACCGCGCAATCAAAAGGGTGCATCATAAGGGATAAACATCTCAGGAAATTCATAATAGCATGATATGGTATAGCCCTTTTTTACGGAGAAGTCTTTCATTTCTTCGTCTTCGGCATTCGCGTTGGTGTTCACCTTCGCGAAGATTGCCACCACCTTGTCGATGCACCAGATAATATTGCTATCTCTATAGCTAATAAAATAAGTGCATTACTTAAGGTTGACACGCAGGTCATTAAAGTGACAGTCATATGGCTCCAGCCATCATGCCGAATCATGACACGCAGGTCATGTTAATATTACATCATATAGTCATCTCATACATAATCAAATTAACATGAGCACTGCTATACCACATCATATGCACATGCAAACCATCCTGCAAAACCAAGTTAGATGCCTCTAATCGGTTCATGCAAAATTTTATTTTTCGTGGCTTCTAAGGTTTCGAAACAAACCGAAGCTACCAACGTCCATCATCAAGTATGATACTTCAAGTTGCTAGATTAACTTTCCAGGGTGTATGAAACACGAGATAATAAAATCTCGAGCCCCATACTAAACTTCGTCATACGCGTGACCCCCGTGCAGATCACATCTGCATTGCCCTTTCGTCTGCGAAACATCCATCTTTCTCAACTATGGTGGAACCCAAAGAACTGTTAGCACTTCGTTGATCTGTCAATCAGCATACTTAGGAGCAGCATGAAAGGATCGCGGATTGCCAGAACTTTGTGAGATTCCACCATGCCGTCAAGATTAGGACTACGCAAATTCAGGGGAAGCAACAGGAACATCGGGTAACAGATTTCATCTGCTACCCGCACAAATAATTTTCAGTAATAGAACTCATCTACTACCTAATTATATTGTGCAACACCCATACATCTCTATGTATTCTAGATCGCAACCAGCATCTACGCATAGCACGGCTCTTGATGCCACTGTAGGGTAACGCAGCAGAAAACAAAAAATTTCCGACCTACGCACCAGCCCAGGACAACTATGGAGACTGCATACAAGGTTTGATCTTTTCGTTACCGACTCGTAGCGCAGCGGAAGTAGAGTCGATGACGATCGGCGGTGCAGATCCCCACATCTAGGATTTACAACCTCCCAACCGCGAGGATGTATACCCTCATCTTCCCCTCGGACAGCCCTCCGGGAGGCGGTCGGACAGTCCCCCGGACGGTGTCGTGGACAGCCCTTCGGGAGGACCTTCGAAACTCGGACGGTCACTCGGACAGCCCTTCGGGAGGACCTCCGAAACTCGGACGGTCACTCGGACAGCCCTTCGGGAGGCACTGTCGAACTAAGACCGAAACTACGATCTCTCTACAGAGTTGCACACATACGGTGTCATATATCCGGCAGGGCTTCGCCGTCCAGAACTAGTTCCCACCGGAACCCAGACAGCCTTTCGGCTCTATGAAACTATTTCGCTGGGAGGGAGAGAGAAAGCCAGATCATGAATGGCACTTGTATGTGAGAAGGGATGAGTTTTGGCTGCCCCTCCACCTCTATTTATAGGAGAAGGAGGGGTGGAGGGGCTGAAATTTCAGCCACATCCATCCATGTCATCTCCAAGATATTTTGGAGCAAAAGCCCAAAAAGGTGGCTTTCCAAAAAGTAATCCAAAAAGCACTTTCACTATTCACGACGACATATTTCAGCGTCCGTTCGAACTGAAAATATTCATGTGGGCTTAGAATATTTCCAGTACCCACTAAAATAATTTTCAACGCGATCCGAAACAATTCCGGTTTAGTGATTTTCATCTGCGAAAAGCATCTGAAGCGGTTCCGGCAGCTCCGGAACATTTCCAGTTTTCATCCCGGAAAATTCCAGAAAGTTTCCAGAACGATTCTGGCACCCTCCAAGAATTATCAGGCATGTGCCGAAACCAATTTGACTTTATGGTGTACTCCGAAACAGCTTTTCGGTTTAGTGATTTTCATCTGTGAAAAGCAACTAAAGCGGTTTCGGCAGTCCGGAACATTTCCGGTTTTTGTCTCTGAAAAATCTGAGAAGTTACCGGAACAATTCTGGTACCTTCCAATAATTTCCAGGCATGTGCCGAAACCAATTTGACTTTATGGTACACTCCGAAACAACTTTTCGGTTTTACCGAAACTCTTCCGGTGTTCTCTCTCCGGAACTCTTCCGTTGTGTCCGAAACTTTTTCGGTGAATTTCTCTCAGACTCCCTGTCTAGTATTCAACAGATAGATGACCCTTAAGCATGTGACCCTATAGGTTCGGTGAAGTATAGACATGACCCGGAACCCCTTCCGATCAATGATCAACATCGGAGCCGTGGACACCCATATTGACCCCTATACCCACACGAATGAATATTCGAGTGAACCTCCAGTTGCCGTGTGCTATTCCTGTTGCTTCGCGATATGTTACAAATACCCGAGGTGAGACATGTTGGCATCCCCGTGGATCAACAACTTGTCCACTATGCCAGTTACCTCGTTACCGGTATTGTTCTCTTTTCTCGTTCCCGTGTTCCGGCATCCCCGTGATCAAATCACAAAGTGTCTGGCCAGACGATGATGGATACCGTAACACCGAGAGGGCCCAGAGATATCTCTCCATCGTCGGAGGAGCAAATCCCAATCTTGAGCTATCAAGTTACTTGACATACTTTTCCATGAACCCGTAAGCCGCCGTAATAGCCACCCATTTACGGATGACGTTTAACAAACCCCAAAGTTCATGAAGCAAGCATGAAGAAACTCGATACTCTCATGGTCTAAGGAATCATGCAAACGTTAACCATCTCTGTGTTATTAACCATTAACTTATGACGAATGAATCTCATAGCATAACATCAATTCGGGTCGATTCAACACAAGTGTTCTACCAACATTGTGCCCTCAAAATTGCCGGCATAGCCATGCCCATGATCAGGAAAACAGGATCATCATGCAATACTTGAGCCAGTCTTAGAGGCCAGACTAGGAATACATTTTACCGTTTATTATTCCACACGTGCAAATGAGTCTTCCTCTGAGCCTCGTGGTTATTGCAGAATCGAGAACCATAGCAGTTATAGCATGGAACATAAACCTAATTATGAACAGGGAGATAATTAATAACATTTATTATTGCCTCTAGGGCATATCTCCTACAGTAGCCACCCCCACCACGCACGCACGTGCAGGCCAGCGCTTCCTCTCTCTCTCCTTTGTATCTCCTTTCTTTCTTTCTCTCCCGAGCCTCCTCTCTCTCTCTCCTTCCTTTCTGTGGCCCGACCTCGAGGGGACGTCGGTGAGCGAGGCCGGGCAGCGGTGAGGGAGGCCGGCATGGAGACGGCGGCCAGCGCGGGCGAGCGGTACCGGGCGGCCGGCGCGGATCGTGAGGGTAGAGACGGCATCGGCGGCGCAGGCGAGCGGGGCCGCACAATGCGGAGACGGCGGACGGCGCGGTCGCCGCGGCGACGGTGGCCGCCTCGTGGGCGAGTGGGGCTGGGCAGCTGGCGTGGGCGGGTGAGGATGGAGACGGCGGCCGGTGCGGCGGGTAAGGGCTGCCGGCGTGGAGACGGCGGCCGGCGCGGGCGAGCGGGTCCGGGCGGTGCCGAGGGTGGCCGGCGCGGCGGGTGAGGGTGGAGACAGCATCGGCGGCGTGGGCAAGCGGGGCCGGGTGGCAGCGAGGGCTGCCGATGTGGATGCCGTGGCGATGGCGGCCTCCTCGTGGGTGAGGGCGGAGGCATCGAGCGACCCCGCGCGAGGGCGTGTGCCATGGAGGCGATAACGACGAGCGTCACGGCGGCGCTGGCCGGCGGAGCTACGGGCAGCCTGATTTTGTTTTTAATATTTACCAATCTCTTTCCCGTCAATGAATATTTGGCTGACGGCAAAGGCGTACTTTGGCTGACGGCAAAGACTTTGCCGTCTATGAATATTCGGCTGACGGCAAAGTAGCTCTTTGCCAATTTATACTTTGCTGGCTATCTTTGCCGTCAGCAAGCTTCTTTGCCGTCTGTTTTCAGGCCTTTCCCATCTGCGTGCGGCTGACGGCAAATTAGCTGATTCCTGTAGTGCTACTGGGTTCCCTCCAATGGCTTTGGTGCCCTCTGGAAGCTTCATAAGTTGAAACTTGCCGGTGTATTTTTTCTCAATTTTTTTCCGTCCGGTAAAATTGATTTTGTAAAAAATTCCAAAAATAGCAACTGACACTTGTCTAAAATTAATAGGTTAGTCTAGAAAAATGATAAAAATTGGTGCCAAACCTATGCAAATATGATATAAAAGTACTATGAAACAAGCAAAAATTATAGATACGTTTGAGACGTATCAATATCCCCAAGCTTAATCCCTGCTCATCCTTGAGTAGATAGATAATAAAACAATATAATTTTTTGTTGTGAATGCTACCTAAACATGAATTTGACCAACTGATGTATCTCGTAAAAGTTTAACTCAAAGATAAAGCGATGCAATGCAATTGTCTATAATTGATAATAATCAAGTAACATTAAAACATACTCAAGTAAACAAGTTCTTGCTTTTCATGGATCAATGTGTTAAGTCTATGTTCCCATACAAATGTTTAGAAAGAATGTCAATATTATGTTAGGAACTCAACATTACTCAATCTTCATGGTATTATGGCAATCTTATCATAAACAAACCCAAGGCTGACCAAGTGCACAAATTACACGGCCCTTCTGTATTATCTACTCAACACTCATGCAATACTTAAGTGCGAGTCTCAATCTTAGCACTTAATGGAAAAAGAGAATAATTATGGGGGTTTATGAGAAGTCAAAAAGGAAGATAGTCTTGCATCAATGAGGCTGATCATTAGGCAATGGAGAAGCCTTATAATCGATGTCAATGCAAGGAATAGGGATTGTCATGCAACGAATGCACTAGAGCTATGAATATATGAAAGCTCTCCTCTGGACTAGTGGGATGTGCATCCAACTTGCTTGATCATGAAGACCTAGAGCATTTGAGGAAGCTCATCATTGGAATATACAAGACAAGTTCTATATTGTGAATCTCCCCACTAGTGTATATAAAACATGAAGCTCATGAAAACTCTATATGAAATGCAGAAGTGTTACTTTGAAGCACTTTATGATATCTGCTAAAACCAGGTGCTACTTTGATGCACAAGTGTATACTAAAAAGGAATAGTTGTGTTGCCCCCTCTCTTTTATTTCTCTCTTTTTTATTTTTTTTATCCTCGCGGTAGGAGCAACACTCGATAATGATGAACAATACACTTTAATTTTACTCATAACTCATCTCAATGATAACATGATACAAAACTCTAATGAATGCCTTTGGCAGTGTACCAGAATATGCAATGATCTAGCGTATCATATATGAAATAATTAAGAACGGTGACCTTGCCACATCAATATCATGCTAGCTCTATATGATCATGTGGGGCAAAATGACAGTGAAAGATCACATCTAGTCATGTAATGGAATGTAATGATGGATGTTGCATGGCAATGTATCTCGGAATGGCTATGGAAATGCCATGATAGGTAGGTATGGTGGCTGTTTTGAGGAAGATAGGTGTTTTATGTGTAGGAAAACAAGAGGAAATCCTCCCACGGGGTTTGGATGTATCAGCGAAGGATGCTATCGATGGTGATATCATCGATATCGGAGGTCAAGGATGACCCCCTATTTGATTTGGCCAGGGGCTAAACACTACAGAAGTTCTTCCTTCCAGTGATCAACCAAAGACAATATTTTTACCCAGGTTCAAGTAATCACGGACGTGTAATACTCTACGTTTAGCTCTGTTGATGATATATTGGTGTATATGATCTGTTATAAGATGATCACTTTAGTTCTCTCACTTTCTCTCTCTTGATCTAGGTGTTGGGTGTTCGATCCTCCTTCCCTTCCTTTTTTCTCTTGATTGTCTCCAAAAAACTCCCTTCTATCCAAAACTCCCTCTATGCATGGCCTCGGCCCTCCCTGTAACACCCCAAAAATTTAACCACATTTTTATTAAGTAAAATTTGTCCAGAAATAAAATTTTGAATTATATTAGACCTTTTATTAATTTCAGAGTATTTTTCTGTTCTCTGATTTCCAAAATGCTTGCCTCCATATAGGAATTTTTGTAAAAATATTGTGGGCCTTGGTAGTTTCTTAGATTACCTCAATTATATTTTTATAACAGTAGAAATTATTTCATAATAAAATTTGCCCCAAAATAATTCTTTTAATAGCATTTTCAATCTTTGAAATGCTTCTGATGCACTACAACCATTTTAAATAATTCTTTAAAAATTCTACAAAAAATTATGAGGGGTCATGAGATGCCTATAGATCACTTTTATGCAAAAACCCAACTTGGTGTTTTGAAAATTTTGAGTGGAACATCCTCTTTTCAATTCTGTCCTGTTTTTGAGTTTCAACTACAACCCTAATTTGCCTTGCTTCAATAATTCTGAAATTATTCCATCTTATAGTCCTTCCAACCAAACCCTTAAGTCCAGAATATCGGCTCCATTTGCTTCTTTTAAGGTCACCAAATGTTCTACTCAAATTCTGGTCCAGAACTGAAATTCTTCAAAACTTGCACTGATAAGTTTTTCTTTTTGCCAAACCAACTCCATCACCATTTCTATCATCTAAGGAGACATCATCCTGCCAATTTTCACAGCCAACAAAAATTTCTAGCTAGCCATAGCATTCTGACAAGCACCTTGTGTGCATGACAGAAATTTTGCAACTTCCTAAACTGCATTGAACACTTGGTCATCTGGCCAAACCAGCTTGTCCATCACCCCTCTCATGATCATAAGCACCATCCTGTTAATTTACAGCTCGTTTAGAGCCCTGTAGATGCCACAGGCATTGCATCGAACACCCTGTGGGCATGCACTGGACGCGGCCATGGTGCGTATATTGCAGCCGTGGCATCGAGCTACTACCGCTCCACTGCTGCCTCTCCTGCTCGCCCCAGCTCTCCCCTGGATCAACTCGACCACCTAGGAGCCCACCGACACACTCCCTGGCCGCTAGCGCCGGCCAGCGCCGACCAGCCACTGTCTCGAGTCGCCACCACCATCTTCCACTCAGGCACGGCACCGCCCGAGCTGTCTAACCCCGCCAACGCGCCCCCTCCTTAAATGCTGACCACCGTCCCCTCATCGACCTCTCCTCCGCCCTCACCGGCCATAGCTACCTCAACGGCGCCATCAATGGCCGTCGTCGTCGTGTCTTCCTTGGGAAGCCACGGAACCGACGTCGCACGGCTATAAAAGGGCCACCTCGAGCTCGCCTCTCTACACGCCAACCCTCCTTCGCACCCCCTGGGCCTCCCTGAGCAGCCAAATGACCTGGAGCGGTCGCCTTCTTCCTCTCCGACAGCTACGGCCGCTGCCACCTCTCTGCTGATTCCGGAGAAACCAAAGCTTCCCCCTCTCAAATCACTTCGTCAACATCCTTCTCTTGACCTCAGGAATCCATCCCACCCATCAATTTCGCTCGAGATCAATCGAGGGCAAAATCCCTCACTCGCCTCTGCCGGAGTTCTGCGGGTGAGCTCGCCGCTGACGACCCCGTGCTCCCCGGCGACCACAACGGGTACCCAAAGGATGGCCTCGATCTCCTGGTCACGCTCGTGGCCTCGGTTCACCGTGGGATGCCGCCGTTCGCCGGAGCTTCCGCTCCATTCGGCCTGAGGAAAGAGGCGGGGTGGACCACGGTCAAACCGGACCAGTGGGCCAGGTGGGCCCACTGCCAGTGACCCAGCACCCGCTAGCTCGGCTTAACTAGAGACGGGCTTCCTCGAGGCAGCTTCCGCGCGGGAAAAGTGAATTCCTAAAAGTACACCATCGACGTCGACCGGTTTTTCGCGCGGCCAAATGACCAGGCCCGGCCCAGTGGCACCACGCGGCTATACAACGCTCAGGGCGCACTTCTATCTTTTCTCTTTTTCTTTTCCAACAGATCTCAAATAATTCCACAGCAGCCATTTCGAAACCAAACTTGACGATTCAAATTTCTACATATTCCTTAAATCATGCTCTATTAATTTAGCAAGGATGAACATTTTTTCCTAAGCTCTGTCTTTGTTGAATCAATTAAATAGCCCACTTCTTTAATTATTTCAGCTTAGAAATCCCCTAGGAAATTCATATGGACTCCAAATAAATTGATTCCTTTTCTGTAATTCCTCATTCTTCATCTAGTTTATTTTAGTATTTATTTCAAATTTTTCCAAACAAACTTTTAGTACTGTTTTTGCTTTATGTGGTAATTGCAATATTTTTGAAAATAGGAAATGGAGGGAAGATAAAATTTTCAAAACCCTTGGAGTGCACCCAACACCTCTGCATGCTCAAGGCAAGCATCTTGAACACTTGATATGGTGATTGCATGGTTAAATTTTTGCAAGAATAATTGAATCATGCATATGTTGAATTCAGATAAAATTTGCATGCATGTAGTGTTGGCTTGCTTCCTCGTACCATGCAACGTGTGCTTGTCATGACTAACTTGCAGGAGCAGGTGTATGAGAAATACCGTCACCAGCAGAAGGGTGATCACGTTGGAGCGTGATCATGCCTTGTTGGTTATGCATGTTGGAGCATGCAAGGGTTGTGGCCCTGTCCTGGTGTCACTGTCGAAAGAATACTTTATTGTGCTAACCACTGTAGGAAATACTTAAGCCTCCTGAGTCGACATTAGATCGAGTCTTATTCCGGTAACCCCCATACCTGATTCGTGCTGCCACTTGTCCCTGCCGCAGGTAGGGTATGGTTCAGTAAGTTTTTAACCCCTTTCCCGCACACATCGTACAGAGAGGCTATAGTGAAAGATACCATTGATCACTGGTAGGCATGTCACTTGGTCCAGGGGCATGGGTGTAACCGGTCTGGGACCGAGGGGGTAGCACCCCTGTTTGCGTGCTGATATAAATATTGTGATCCCATGCTATTGGAGGCCATTGAATGAGGCCTTCCCACTTAGAGTTTTAATTTATCATTGCCTTGGGTGATTCCTGGCTCTGGTGAGTTAAGCTGGTGTGTGCTGGTCAGGTGTTTTTTCAACCCAAAGACCGTAATGGGAATTAGTCAGCAACTCGGTGCTGGCTAAAGAAATCCTTTACTTGTGGGTAAAGAGTACACCCTCTGCAGAGTTATACCTATTTGAATAGCCATGTTCGTGGTTAAGGACTACAGTCTGGGTTGGTCAAGTGTCGGTCTTAGTGTCGGTCTCCAGAGGAAATAATTAGATTGAGCATGATTTATTTTGCCGGATAATTATGACCACTACTAATGTTATCATGAATATTATTGTTGAGATGAATATTATTATGGACTAACCCGTTTTTCTTATTTTATTTCCTGAGTGTCTCGGGGGCTGGCTAGACTACCTCGGGCATTTAGTTTTATTTTCAAGACCTCTCGTGGCGTCGCTTGAGTTCTCGGGCGGTCCTGTCTCGCCCGATTCTCTTTTAGACACCCGTTCGGCATTTCTCTTCAAGACCTCTCGTGGCGTCGCTTGAGTTCTCGGGCGGTCCTGTCTCGTCCGATTCTCTTTTAGACACCCGTTTGGCATTTCTCTTCAAGACCGACCGTGGCGTCACTTTTAGACACCCGACTGGCATTTCTTTTATTTTCTTTTCTGGATTCTTGGGCGGTCCTGTCTCGCCCGATTCTCCACTTTTATTTTCTTTTGGATTCTCGGGCGGTCTTGTCTCGCCCGATTCTCCATTAACTTTCTTTGTTTGTCACTAACATTTTACATATTTATTTTACTACACATGTTAATATTTATCATGCCATGATTAAAATTTGGTCATCACATGCATAACATTTAATCCCTCATGAGCATATGCATTCGGTATATCTTTTGTTCATAATGTTTGCGAGTACATTCCAACGTACTCACAGGCTTGTCCCTGGCTATTTAATTGGCCAGGTCAGGATTTCAGCGAGGAGTACAACCACGACGTCCGTGCGGAGCCTAAGGTAGTAACCACGCGAGATAGGAATTATCCAGGTCAGCCGTTCCTGTGGGAATGGAGCCCATCGGCATTGGAGAACCACGAGTCGTTTCCATCATCCATCACCAGAATCATTGTAGTATCACTAGACCTTTATGGTCTTGTATCCAATTCTTGTAATTGCTTGGTAATCTGTAACAAGGACGTGTCCGCCAGTAACAGTAATCCTGGGGCTGGTGGCGACACGAGGGGTTAATTTCTAGGATATTGTGTTCCCGAAAATCTAGCCCGACAACCTTGGTATCAGAGCCAGGTTGACAATTGGCTAAACCTATCTTAGCCTGGTCACTATCCATAGGTTTCCACACCGTCCAAATCTTTTCTGTCCGTAGCCAAGCCCATCCCATCCGATATGCCTACACATAGGCCAGCCGACATCTTTTGACAGTCGGTGCCCAACCTATCAATCCTGTCCATAGGCCGGGTGCCTGTGGCCGACACCTGAATTGTCCCATCCACAAGCGTGCGATGGAAGACTCTGCTGGCTTATAAAGGAAGCATTGCCCCAAAACCCAGCACATCACAGCCTAACTCTCAGTTCGATATCCAACCACCAAGATGCCTGGCCCCATCATTCGCAATGAGACCACCGCAGCTGAGCTTGAAGGCTTTGTAGCCATCCTCGCCAATCTCACTCGTCGTGCCTTTGGCATAGAAGAGCCACCAGAATATGTTGTGTACCAAGAGCACACGAGTGATTCCATCCATCACTTCTGGGCCACGGTGCACATCTACGGGAGGAGTACCACCTCGGAGTGCCCCTACCGGTTCACCGGGAGGATGACCTCCGACGAGCCCCAAGCCATCCAACTTGCAGCCCGAGAGGCTGTAGTTCACCTCCGACATTTGACGTCGAGGGTTAACATCCGTCCTTTCTACTACTACCCTAGCCATGAAGGCTATGGTAGCCCGATCCAAGTCGCCAACGGGGACCATGAGACGGATCCTACCCTGGTGCATCTGGTGCGCTATCTGAGAGCGCAAGAGGCACTATTCGATCAGGTCACCCTTGATCTGATTGCGACCCGCATGACGCTTGCTATCCTGACCCCGGTGAGAAGAGAAGCAGCACCCACCACTAACACCCCGATAGTGCTGTTCGGGAGACCAGTTGAGCCCCACGCTCTGCCCCGGTTATCTACCCGGGCAATGCCTTCGTCTCCCCAGGGCAACTCCGCCGTCTCTTGGAGACTTACTCCAACGGGACTGTGGCTTCGACACCCCATGAAGAGCACCACCGCTACCCCAGCCCTGTAGCACCCCATCCGACCCCGGCCAACTCCGACACCGAAGCTCACGGAGAGGCCTCGACATCTACAAGACCCGCCCGGCTAGATGTCAACGAGGTGGACTGAGTCCACCAGAATTGTTGACGAGCTCTAGTGGCCCTGTTGCCCTGTATTTTTGTAGTAGCCGTGGTATGGCGTTGTGAGTTTGTAAAATTACTTGTGTACCCTTGTCTTGATAGTGGCACGCATGATCTAGTGTATATTGTTGGCGTGTGGTGGCAGAGTAAATTTTTGACGTGACTGCCAAAATCACCCTAAGCGACCTGCACAGTAATATGTCACATTCCTTGTTGGGATCGAGGTCTGAGATTTTGACTCAGACAGCCATATGACAGAGCCAATACGCAAGTCGTACTGGTGCCACCTCATTTTCCCTAACCTAGGCGCTCTATAAGAGGCCACTTTCATACCCAACACCAGCAACCATCAACCCTGAGCACCACTTTTCCCCATCCATCCACCCATGTCACAACCCGGAGCCTACCTGAGAACTCCAGATGCAAGACCTGGTAGTTTTGTTAGGATTTTGTGGGATTTTACCCGCAATACCCTTGGTTCCATCCACCCACCCCAGTATGAGTTGTACAAGATGAGGATCACCTCTGATTGCTCGAAATACTGGGCAGTTGTGCACATCCCACCAGCGGATTTAAACCAAGGCCCTCCATATGTTGTCTTTATCGGGAGATCCATGCCAACCTCAGGCATGGCCATGGAGGCTGCTGCTTATGAAGCAGTTACCCGTCTTTGATTTGCGGTCCCCTGTTCCAGTGCAAGGGAATACTGCTATTTCCCGAGCCGCGCAGCTTTTGGAGCAGAAGCTACATTCCGCTGTGAACGTATAGAGAGCGATCCAGCTCTTGTCTATCTCATTTAGTATGTGATGGCCCAGGAGCATTTCACTCAGCAATAATGGAGTATCTCCATCATCTTGCTGTTCTGAACCCCCGGATCACCCTTGGTGGGCCCCCTCTGCCAACTCAGGAGGGACGCGTTCTTCGTCTGCTTCCTCCACTTCCTCCGGATGAAGAAGAAGAATGTGCTCCAGCACCAGGAACCCTTCCGCAAGACCCCGTAGATCTTACCTTCGAACCGTAGACGGTCATGAGTGTGGTTGTTGCTGTATCTAACGCTAGTTGCATGATGCAACCTTTGTATTGTATTTTAGGGCGTAGGTCATAAGTGCATTATTATGTTTCCATTCTGCATCTAATTGTTTGTTTTGATCTGCATTTAATTCTTCCGCCCTTAACAAATCTCGAGGACGAGATTTTCTTAAGGGGGATAGAGTTTGTAACACCCCAAAAATTTAACCACATTTTTATTAAGTAAAATTTGGCCAGAAATACAATTTTGAATTATATTAGACCTTTTATTAATTTTAGAGTATTTTTCTGTTCTCTGATTTCCAAAATGATTCCCTCCATATAGGAGTTTGTAAAAATATTGTGGGCCTTGGTAGTTTTCTTAGATTACCTCAATTATATTTTTATAACAGTTGAAATTATTTCATAATAAAATTTACCCCAAAATAATTCTTTTAATAGCATTTTCAATCTTTGAAATGCTTCTGTTGCACTACAACCATTTTAAATAATTCTTTAAAAATTCCACAAAAAATTATGAGGGGTCATGAGATGCCTATAGATCACTTTTATGCAAAAACCCAACTTGGTCTTTTGAAAATTTTGAGTGGAACATCCTCTTTTCAATTATGTCCTGTTTTTGAGTTTCAACTACTACCCTAATTTTCCTTGCTTTAATAATTCTGAAATTATTACATCCTATAGTCCTTCCAACCAAACCCTTAAGTCCAGAATATCAGCTCCATTTGCATCTTTTAAGGTCAATGTTCTACTCAAATTCTGGTCCAGAACTGAAATTCTTCAAAACTTGCACTGACAAGTTTTTCTTTTTGCCAAACCAACTCCACCACCATTTCTATCATCTAAGGAGACATCATCCTACTAATTTTCACAGCCAACAAAAATCCCTAGCTAGCCATAGAATTCTGACAAGCACCTTGTGTGCATGACAGAAATTTTGCCACTTCCTAAACTGCATTGAACACTTGGTCATCTGGCCAAACCAGCTTGTCCATCACCCCTCTCATGATCATAAGCTCCATACTGTTAATTTTCAGCTCATTTAGAACCCTGTAGATGCCACTGGCATTGCATCGAACACCCTGCGGGCGTGCACTGGACGCGGCCAGGGCGCATATATTGCAGCCGTGGCATCGAGCTACTACCGCTCCACTACTGCCTCTCCTACAGGCCCCAGCTCTCCCCTGGATCAACTCGACCACCTAGGAGCCCACCGACACACTCCCTGGCCGCTAGCGCGGCCACAGCCGACCAGGCACTATCCCGAGTCATCGTCGCCGTCTTCCACTCGAGCACGGCACTGCCCAAGCCGTCTGACCCCACCAACGCGCCCCCTCCTTAAATGCTGACCACCGCCCCATCACCGACCCCCCTCCGCCCTCACCGGCCACAGCTACCTCAACGGCACCATCAATGGCCGCCGTTGTCATGTCTTCCTCGGGAAGCCACGGAACCGACGTCGCACAGCTATAAAAGGGCCACCTCGAGCTCGCCTCTCTACACGCCAGCCCTCCCTCGCACCCCCTGAGCTTCCCTGAGCAGCCAAATGACCTGGAGCGGTCGCCTTCTTCCTCTCCGATAGCTACGGCCGCCGCCACCTCTCCGCTGATTCCGGAGAAACCAAAGCTTCCCCCTCTCAAATCTCTTTGCCAACATCCTTCTCTTGAGTTTAGGAATCCATACCACCCATCAATTTCGCTCGGGATCAATCTGGGGCAAAATCCCTCACTCGCCTCCGCCGGAGTTCTGCGGGTGAGCTCACCGCCGACGACCCCATGCTCCCCGGCGACCACAACGGGTACCCAGAGGATCGTCTCAATCTCCTAGTCACGCTCGTGGCATCGGTACACCGTGGGATGCCTCCGCTCCGTTCAGCCAGAGGAAAGAGGCGGGGTGGACCGCGGTCAAACCTGACTAGTGGGCCAGGTGGGGCCCACTGTCAGTAACCCAGCACCCACCAGCTCGGCTTAACTGGAGACGGGCTTCCCCGAGGCAGCTTCCACACGGGAAAAGTGAATTCCTAAAAGTACGCCATCGACGTTGACCGGTTTTTCGCGCGGCCGAATGACCGTGCCCGGCCCAGTGGCACCACGCGGCTATACAGCGCTCAGGGCGCACTTCTATCTTTTCTCTTTTTCTTTTCCAACAGATCTCAAATAATTCCACAGCAGCCATTTCGAAACCAAACTTGACGATTCAAATTTCTACATATTCCTTAAATCATGCTCTATTAATTTAGCAAGGGTGAACATTTTTTCCTAAGCTCTGTCTTTGTTGAATCAATTGAATAGCCCACTTCTTTAATTATTTCAGCTTAGAAATCCCCTAGGAAATTCATATGGACTCCAAATAAATTGATTCCTTTTTTGTAATTCCTCATTTTTCATCTAGTTTATTTTAGTATTTATTTCAAATTTTTCGAAACAAACTTTTAGTACTGTTTTTTGCTTTATGTGGTAATTGCAATATTTTTGAAAATAGGAAATGGAGGGAAGATAAAATTTTCAAAACCCTTGGAGTACACCCAACACCTCTGCATGCTCAAGGCAAGCATCTTGAACACTTGATATGGTGATTGCATGGTTAAATTTTTGCAAGAATAATTGAATCATGCATATGTTGAATTCAAATAAAATTTGCATGCATGTAGTGTTGGCTTGCTTCCTCGTACCATGCAACGTGTGCTTGTCATGACTAACTTGTAGGAGCAGGTATATGAGAAATACCATCGCCAGCAGAAGGGTGATCACGTTGGAGCGTGATCATGCCTTGTTGGTTGTGCATGTTGGAGCATGCAAGGGTTGTGGCCCTGTTTGGTGTCACTGTCGAAAGAATACTTTATTGTGCTAACCACTGTAGGAAATACTTGAGCCTCCTGAGTCGACCATAGATCGAGTCTTGTTCCGGTAACCCCCATACTTGATTCGTGCTGCCACTTGTCCCTGCCACAGGTAGGGTATGGTTCAGTAAGTTGTTAACCCCTTTCCCGCACACACCGTACAGATAGGCCATAGTGAAAGATACCATTCATCACTGGTAGGCATGTCACTTGGTTCGGGGGCATGGGTGTAACCGGTCTGGGACCGAGGGGGTAGCACCCCTGTTTGCGCGCCGATATAAATATTGTGATCCCATGCTAGTGGATGGCAGGTGAGGGCATTCCCTGGAGGAGGACATTGCCTTGCCGCCAACTGCTCACCAGGCCCCACTAGCTAGGGCAGAGAGTTGGTGTAGATGCACCCATTTTCGTGCGGCCAAAGTCAAAAGTAACTGATGCACCCATCATATCTTGATAGGCAACAGACCCTATCGCCTGGCGTGATGTGAACCGGCATGGTTTTTTGTCATCATGAGCCCCTACAGGATGTAAGCCATTGTAGGCTTGTAAGCCTTGAATTAAATGCATTCGTCAGCCCACAGAACCCCAGGAAAGCTTCATAGGCTTTGCATTAAATGCCTTGTTGGTTGGCAGACCCCCTGGATGGCCCACTAGAGCAGAGTTGATGCTCGGGGGAGTTGAAGGTGCTCGGGAGGGGGGGAAGGGGGGTGAGCACTCCCCTTGGCACCTCGGGTTATTTTCATTGATGTTTGAAGTTGAAGCCGTAGAACCTGGGGGTCTGAAGGTGTTCGGTGGCAATGCACGATTGCCCTGCCCAAGTGAGAGCTCGTGCCCGAGGGAGCCCCAAGCACTGGCTCTTGATGCTCTTTCCTAGGCCCTTGCTCCTTGGGCCTTATGGCGCCGAGCCCGGCCCATTCCAACAGGCTTGGGGGACCTTGTTTCCCGTATTGCTCACAGTAGCCCCAGTCCTGCCATCAGGTGATGACCTTAAAGAGGGAAAGACTAGGGGGAGGGACTCTCCTTGATGGGCCGACGCAGGCGCCAACTCATCAATGTGGAGGAAGAGGCGTCGCCTTGGCCTTCGTGCGAAGTGGAACTGCCGGCCAATCTTGGTAATAATGGGGATCGTGCCCTGCCTTTAACCACACAGCCGCCGCCCACGCCCTTCGTTTTGAAAAGCCTCGTGCTCCACACCTTGTTCCTCTCTTCACATTCTGCCCAAATCCTCCTCCTTGTGCCTCCTCGCCTCCAGTCTTCTTCTTTCTAATCTCGTGCCACTGCCATGGCTAGCGACTACTTGCGCTGCTGTCCGGGAGGTTGCTCAGCACTTCACTCACGAGGATGGCATTGAGGGTGCTGCCGGGAACGTCAGCAATGACAACACTGGCGACGATGCGAGGAGCACAGGGGACGCCGACGGCGAGGAGTAGCCTCGTTCTCCTTTTATCTTTTTCTTCTATTCAGGGCCGAGGAGCCACTGTAAATGAACTTCTTCTTGTGTTTCCTGCATGCTTGCTCAAGCACTTGGTGCGAGGACAGTTACCAAGTTTAATAATTAGTAGGCATTTTTTCAATCATGATGATTATTGTCTTTATTTCTGCCAAATCCCCACCCGAGTAGCAAGGATCTCGTGCGTCATTTGCCCCACATCTCGGGGGAGCCCCCGAGCATGTATGTGCCAGTAGTGAGGTGCTCGGGCGGGCCCAAAACTCTCCAAGGAGCACACCGTTGCTCGAAGGTGTCCCGCCCACGAGCACGTGTGTGCCAGGCAATGAGGTACTCGGGGCAGACCCGACACTTCTCAAGGAGCAAGCCGTTAACCAAGGACACCCCCTTCTATGGACGGGTGGCACACAAGTGTATTTTGCTGAATAGAGTGGAGTGCGAACACTTCTACGCTCTGAGTAGGAAGGGCCCTGTGCACCATTTTCCCCACATTTCTGGGGACCCCCCGAACACGCATGTCCTAGCAGTGAGGTGTTCGAGCGGACTCGAAACACCCCAAGGAGCACACCTTTTACCCGAAGGAGTTTTTGCCCCTGAGCACATGCATACTAGGCAATGAGGTACTCGGGCATACCGACACTTCTCAAGGAGCACACTGTTACCCAAGGACGCCCTCTTCTATGGACGAGGGATTCGGGCAATTAGCACAGGAAAAAGCTTGGTAATTATATAAAGCTGTGACAACAAAGAGAGGATAAAAGAGACTTAGCTCCCGAGCAGTCTTGGACACCAGCCTCAATGCCCCCGACCATGGTGATCCCTTGTCCTGGAGCTTTTTTGCTTTGAATTGATCAAAAGCGCCCGGGGATTTCACCATGATTTGCTTGTAATCTTGCTAAGATATTAGAGGCATCTGCTGCAAGGGGGCCCTGCTGCCACGAGCTCTTCCATTGAGCTGGGTTGACCGATCAGACTGGAGTATGAGGAGTAAAGCTCCCCGAGCACCCTAAGGCTTGGTGGTGCTCGGGACAGACCCCAAGCATAGACATCCCATCATCAGGTGCTAGAGTAACCCCTGGCTCATACTTCAGCCTGGTCAGGACGAGCTCGCGCAAGGTAGGAGCTAGGAGCTCGTCACTCCTGGGAGTGGTTCCCTGCCAGTAGGTAAGTAAAGAGAATACTTGGCGGATAAATGTAAGATGGAAAGATCCAACACATATAATAACATTGACGATTTTGTCTGGACAAATGACTAGGCCGAGCACCTTGAACCAGTTGCCAGGGGCTTGAAGTTCCCTAGTCCCAGGGGTTTGAACTGCCTTGGGACTTGATGGTGCTCGGGGTAACTGACTTTGCAAAACCTTAACTGATTCAAGGGAGCCCCCAAACCCGTGTGCGAAACATGGTGCTCGAGGGGTTGGCCCAGGGTACAAACTTACCAAGGTTTATGGATAAAATTTGTGCAGCTGCTCGATGTTCCATGCATTTTGCAATGGTATGACTTCTTCAATGGCCAACCGGACGGATCCTGGTCGGGAGACACTGGTCACCAAGAATGGGCCATCCCACATGGGTGAGAGCTTGTTCTTTCCTTCTCACGTCTGGGCATGGCGGAGAATGAGATCTCCGGCTTCAAGCGTCCGAGCCCGAACACGGCGCTGATGATAGCGCCTGAGGCCCTGCTGGTACCGAACAGCGCTGATAGCAGCTTGGCACCAGAGCTCCTCCAAGAGGTTGACGTCATCGAATCTCCTTTGTTGCTGCTCTTCCTCCACGTAGGCCTGGACCTGAGAAGAGCCATGGGTGAGCTCGGAAGGGGGGACCACTTTTGCCCCGTAGATGAGGAAGAAAGGCATATCGCCAGTGGTCCTGCTCGAGATCGTCTGGATTGACCACAGTGCAAAGGGGAGTTCGTCGATCTAATGCCTGCTGCACTTCTTGAGTCTGTCAAAAGTTCTTGTCTTGAGCCCCTTGAGGATTTGCGCATTTGCTCGCTCCGCCTTCCCGTTGCTACGAGGATGAGTGATGGACACAAAGCAGAGCTTGATCCAAATCTCCTCGCAGTACTCGGTGAAGGCATCACTAGTGAACTACGTGCCATTGTCGGTGATGATGCGGTTGGGAACTCCGAAGCGGCATAACATTCCACGAATGAACCTGATTGCCGTGATTGCGGTGATCTTGGTGATAGGTACAGCTTCAGTCCACTTGGTGAACTTGTCAATGGCGATGTAGAGGTACTCGTAGCACCTGACTGCTTGAGGGAACGGTCCCAAGATATCCAGCCCCCAGACCGCAAAGGGCCATGAGAGGGGGATGGTTTGGAGGGTCTGAGCTGGCTGATGGATCTGCTTGGTGTGGAACTGACATGCCTCGCAGCGTCAAACCAGCTCGGTGGCATCCTAGAGAGTGGTTGGCCAGTAGAAGCCTTGCCGAAGGGCCTTCCTGGCCAGCGTGCTTGACGAAGCGTGGCTACCACACTTGCCTCCATGGACATCTGCGAGCAGGTAGCGGCCTTCTTCCCTAGAGATGCACTTTAGGAGGATCCAATTATCGCTGCGCCGGTAGAGGTCCCCATCCACCAGGGCATAGCACTTTGCTTGCTGATACGTCTCCGACGTATCTATAATTTTTGATTGTTTCATGCTATTATATTATCAATCTTAGATACTTTTGATGCAATTTTATATCATTTTCTGGGACTAACCTACTAACTCAGGGCCTAGTGCCAGTTCTTGTTTTTTTCCTGTCTCTGACCTTTTCAGAGAAAACTATACCAAACGAAGTCCAAACACGATGAAACTTTACGGGGTTATTTTTGGATCTAAAGAGACCCTAGAAGCTTTGGGAGGTGGCCAGAAGATGTACGGATGGGCCACAAGCTCATAGGGCACGCCCTAGGGGGGTAGGCGCGCCCCCCGAGCTCGTGGGCCCTCTGTAACTCCAACTGACCTAATTCCAATGCTATATATCCTTAATTATCCCCAAAACAATAGAGAGACACCAGAAGAAACTTTTCCGCCGCCTCAAGCCTCTGTTCTTCCACGATCCCATCTGGAGGCCTTTTCCGGTACTCTGTTGGAGGGGGAATCGATCACGGAGGGCTTTTACATCAGCCTTACTGCCCTACCGATGATGTGTGAGTAGTTTACCATAGACCTACGAGTCCATAGTTATTAGCTAGATGGCTTCTTCTCTCTCTCTGATCTTCAATACAATGTTCTCCTCGGAGATCAATCCGATTGTTCCGATGTAATCTTCTTTTGCGGTGTGTTTGTTGGGATCCGATGAATTGTGGGTTTATGATTAGATTATTCATTGAAAGTAATTGAGTCTTTTCTGAACTTTATTATGCATGATTGTTATAGCTTTGTATTTCTCTCCGATCTATTTGTTTAGTTTGGCCAACTAGATTGATTTATTTTGCAATGGGAGAGGTGCTTTGTAGTGGGTTCAATCTTGCGGTGTCCTCACCCAGTGGCAGTAAGGGTAGCGAGGCACGTATTGTATTGCTGACATTAAGGATGAAATGATGGGGTTTATTCATTTTGATTGAGTTTACTTTGTCTACATCATGTCATCTTACCTCATGCATTACTCTGTTTGTCATGAACTTAATACCTAGAGAGGCAAGCATAGAAGCGCTCTCGAAGTGGAGTAATAGTAGTAGATGCAGAATCGTTTCGGTCTACTTGTCTCAGACGTGATGCCTATATACATGATCATTGCCATGAATAACATCATAACTATGCGCTTTTCTATCAATTGCCTAACAGTAATTTGTCAACCCACCGTATGCTTATGTTTCTTCGAGAGAGAAGCCTCTAGTGAACACTATGGCCCCCGAGTCTACCTTTATCATATTTACTAAAACCCTAATTTACTTTGCTGCAATTTTACTTCCGTTATTTTACTTTGCAATTTATATTTCCACTATTACCAGTTTTGTTCCTTGCAAGTAACGAATCAAGGGGATTGACAACCCTCTTGTCCGCGTTGAGTGCAAGTATTTGCTTTTGTGTGTGCAGTTGCTGTTTACGTGGTCTTGTGTGGTGCTCCTACTGGTTCGATAACCTTGGTTCTCACTGAGGGAAATACTTATCTCTAATGTACTGCTTCTCCCTTCCTCTTCGGAGAAAATCCTAATGCAGCTCACAAGTAGCAGGAAGAATTTCTGGCGTTGTTGCCGGGGAGGAGATCAAAATAGTCTCCCGTCAACTTGCCAATTTCTGGCGCCGTTGCCGGGGAGCTATCATCAAGTACTACCAGGTTCCTTCACACAAACTATCATTTACTTGCTTTCTTTTCATTTTTCTTTTATTAGTCTCGTTATAAAAAAATAAAAAACACAAAAATATTTTACTTTGCTTGTTTGCTTGCTTTTATTGCCTTCATCTCATGACTCACAAAATAGAAAGTAAAGAAAAAATTTAAGATAACTATGGATCCTCATCCACTTGCTAATATTTTCAAAGAATCCAATTATGATAAACCAATTGCTAGTGACTTCAGTGCACTAGATTATCTTTATGAAGTTTTGCTTGAAAATCGTGAATCTAAAAATTGTGTTGAAGTGTTAAAAGATGAAATTTATAAAATGATTCATGATAGCTCCTTGGATGAAAAGCACGATTGCAATGATGGTATTATAAATTCTATTAATGTCAATTGTGTTAATAATATGCAAAACTACAAGCTTGGGGATAATGATTTTGTTATTTCCACCACTCATTGTAATGATCATGATTGGGGTGATGCTTCTTTTGATCTTGAAAATTTATTTAAGCCTCATGATGAATATGTTATTGATAATAATGCTTGCAATAATATTGAAAGTGGGTTTGGAAGAGTGTCAACTTTAGGTAAAAAGAATCCCACGTATTCAGAGAGTGTTCAATCTTATGAAAAGGCCCTAAATAGTGAAACAGAACCGAGTGCTGCTGGTGAAGCTCATGCTTCTCTAGTACGCGTATCAGAAGCAACCCAGAATGTCTCTGCTGAAGCAAATAATGAGCCCAGGGCTCAAGCATCTGAAGGTCCCCGCACTAGTGAGGCACAACCAGTGACTACACAAGCTTCAGTCCCTGAGGCAAATGATCCTCCCGCAGTTGGCGAAAGATCCACAAGGAACAGGGCTGCAACTCGAAGAAGGCTTTTGGTCATCAGAGAAGAAGCTAATGCTATCAACGATGATGATGTTGCTGATCTGTGCCCGAAGCCAGTGCTTCACTATTTGGTGAAACCAATCATGTGCCTCCATTTGACGAAGTTGCTTTCATCAGTGAAAAGGAGTTCTTCGCTGGCCCCAACCCTTAACTCAGCGATAGGACAACTACTGTGAGTCATTTCTGGACCTTAAACCAACAGATATATTATGCCAATGTTCTCTACAATCAGGACAGGATTTTTCCCGACATGTACCTGGACAGAGAGGAGATGGAACTATTGCCTTGTTTTGTGCATGTGTTGGGGTTGATTCAGATGATTAGCCTCACAAGATTTGTCACATTTCATCAGGATTGGAATGATGAGATCATTCTTCAATTCTATGCTACACTCTTCTTCTCTGGCGATGTGAAGGACATGAGAACATGGAAGCTGCAATGGATGACTCATCACACAGGGCGTATGAAGGATCTACTGAGGAGTTCCTGTCTTGCTTCACACCATTGTGGCCAATTAGAGTTGAGTCCAGGGAAGAGCAAAGGCTTCACTTACAAGATTTGGTGACTTCCGGGCTGTTAAACATGCTTCGTAAGCCTACCAATGACCCCGCAGAGCTCTCCAAACCCCTCACAGTTGCAGATATGTCATTCCAAGCTCAAGGGACAAATGAAAGAGACAATTCCATTCCAACTGATATTAGTACAAGTTCCTATGTTCCTCCTGTAGGGGAACGCGACAGAAAACAAAAATTTCCGGTACAGCGAGCACGCCCAGGACCACTATGGAGACTGCATACAAGGTTTGATCTGATCCGTACCGACTCGAAGGGCAGCGGAAGAAGATTCGGTGGAGATCATTGGTGCAGATCCCCATAGCTAGGATTTACAACCTCCCAACCGCGAGGATGTACTCCCTCGTTGGACAGCCCTCCGGGAGGCGGTCGGACAGTCCCCCGGACGATGTCACGGACAGCCCTTCGGGAGGACCCTCGAAACTCAAACGGTAACTCGGACAGCCCTTCGGGAGGACCCTCGAACAGCCCCTCGGGCAAAAAAATGAAACTACGACCTCTCTACGGGGTTGCACACATACGGTGTCAGCTATCTGGCAGGGCTTCGCCGTCTAGAACTAGTTCCTGCCGGAACCCAGACAACCTTTCGGCTCTACGAAACTATTTCGCTGGGAGGGAGAGAGAAGCCAGACAAGTCATGGCATGTGTATGAGAGCATGGATGAGGTTTGGGCAGCCCCCTCACCTCCTATTTATAGGAAGCCGAAGGGGTAGTGTGCCTCCACAAATTACCAAAAACCCCCATGCATAAGGCCACACATGAGGGTGTTATGGGTAAAATGGGATGCCATGTGGAGCTCCATGGAGCCCCACCTCCCTTGGACGGCCACCCCTTTGGGGGCCCCCATGAGGGTCTTCCTTGGCCCCCAAGCCCTTCTAGAAGCCTTTTTGCAAAAGCCCTAAAAGGTGGCTTTCCAAAAAAATATCCATAAAGTGATTTTCACTATTCACAGAACCAATTTTCCGTGACCGTTAAATCCGAAAATATTTCTATGGGTCTTAGAATAATTCCAGTACCCACACAAATGATTTTGGACGCGTTCCAAAACAATTTCGGATTAGTGATTTTCATCTGCGAAAATCAACCAAATCGGTTCCGGTAGCTCCGGAACATTTCCAGTTTTTGTCCTGAAAAATTCCCAGAAGTTTCCAGAACACTTCTGGCATCCTCCAAGAATTTCCAGGCGTGTGCCGAAACCAATTTGACTTTATGGTATCCCCTGAAACAACTTTTCAGTTTTACCGGAACTATTCCGGTGTCCTCTCCAGAACGTTTCCATAGCGTCCGAAAATTTTCCGGTGATTTTCTCTCAGACTCCCTGTCTAGTATTCAGCAGATAGATGACCCTTAAGCGTGTGATCCTATAGGTTCAGTGAAGCATAGACATGACACGGAACACTTTCCGATCAATGATCAACATCGGAGCCGTGGACACCCATATTGACCCCTATACCCACACGAAGAAATTATTCGAGTGAACCTCCAGTTGCCGTGTGCTATTCCTGTTGCTTCGCGATATGTTACAAAACCCCTGTTGCCGTGTGCTACTCGAGTGAACCTCGTTCCTTGTCATACTTTTCCGTGTACCCGAAAGCCGCCGTAATAACCACCCAGTTACGAATGACGTTTAACAAACCCCAAAGTTCACGAAGCAAGCACTAAGGAAGTCGATACTCTCATGGTCTAAGGAATTATGCAAACATTAATCATCTCTGTGATATTAACCATCTAATTGTGACGAAAGTATCTCATAGTTTAACATCAATTTGGGTCGATTCAACACAAGTGTTCTACCAACATTGCGCCCTCAAAATTGCCGGCATAGTCATGCCCATGATCAGGAAAACAGGATCATCATGGAATACTTGAGCTAGTCTTAGAGGCATGACTAGGAATACTTTTTACCATTTATCATACCACATGTGCACATGAGTTTCCTTCTGAGCCTCGTGTTATTGCAGACTCGAGAATCATTGTAGTTATAGCATGGAACATAAACATTCATTACAAACTTTGGAGATACAAAATTACTGTTATTACTGCCTCTAGGGCATATCTCCTATAGACTCCCACTTGCACTAGAGTCATAATCCAGTTACACGGCTTCCCTAACACCAATGGCTATCCGGTGCTGCTCATGCTTTGCTCGTGGTAGAGGCTTTGTCATCGGGTTTGACACTATCAGATCCGTGTGAACTTTGCTTACTTTCACTAAACCTTCTTCGACATGATGTCGAATGAGTTTATATTTGCGTTTAATATATCTTGTCTTATGGTGCGAACTTGGCTCCCTTGCCTGAGCCACGGCGCCACTATTATTACAATAGATCTCCACCGGGTCCAGAGCACTTGGAACCACACCAAGGTCTTCAAGAAATTGCTTGATCCATACCGCCTCCTTGGAGGCTTCTGAAGCTGTGACATATTCCGCCTCCGTCGTAGAATCCACCACAGTCTTTTGTTTGGAATTTTTCCAATCAACTGCGCCACCGTTCAATATGAAAACATAGCCTGATTGAGATTTGAAGTCATCTGGGTCAGTCATGAAGCCTGCATCAGTGTAACCACTTACAATGAGCTCTTCATAACCTTCGTACACAAGGAGTAAATCCTTGGTCCTTCTGAGGTACTTAAGAATACCCTTGACTGCGGCCCAGTGTTCCAATCTTGGATCACTTTGGTACCGGCTGCTAACACTTAGCGCATAGGAAACATCCGGTCTTGTACATAGCATGGCATACATAATAGAACCAACTGCCGAAGCATATGGAACATCATTCATTTGTACTCGCTCATCGAGAGTCCGAGGACACTGATTCTTGCAAAGCACTGTGCCAGGTGACATGGGGAGTAGACCTTTCTTGGAGTTCTCCATGTTGAACCTTTTCGACACCTTGTTAATGTACGTGCTTTGGCTAAGCGCTATCAAGCGTTTTGATCTATCTTTATAGATTCTGATGCCCAATAAATATGCTGCTTCGCCTAAGTCTTTCATTGAAAAACTCTTCTTCAATGAGTCTTTTATTTCACTAAGAAAATTCACGTCATTTCCAATCAACAATATGTCATCCACATACAGGATTAGAAATGCTTTTGCTCTCCCACTAAACTTCTTGTAAACACAAGATTCTTCGTCATTCCTGATGAAGCCAAACTCTTTGACCACTTCATCAAAACGAATGTTCCAGCTCCTTGACGCTTGCTTCAGACCATAAATGGCTTTCTGAAGTTTGCATACCTTTCCAGCATCCTTATGAATGACAAAACCTTCTGGCTATATCATGTATACATCCTCTTTGAGGTTTCCATTTAGGAAAGCCGTTTTGACATCCATCTGCCATATTCCATAATTGAAATAAGCAGCAATTGCTAGTAATATCCGAACAGGCCTAAGCATAGCTACGGGCGAGAAAGTCTCGTCGTAGTCCACTCCTAGAACTTGCATGAACCCTTTCGCGACAAGTCTAGCTTTGTGGATAGTAATGTTACCATCCGCGTCCGTCTTTCTTTTGAAAATCCATTTACAACCAATTGGCTTTACGCCTTCTGGAAGTTCTTCCAAGTTCCAAACTTGGTTTTCGTACATGGATTCCATTTCGGATTTCATGGCCTTGTGCCATTCCTTTGAGCTGGGCCCCGCCATCGATTCCTTGTAGTGCGCAGGTTCATCGTCTTCAAGAATGAAGATTTCGTTATGAAACCACTCAGGTGGCTGGATAGCCCTACCTGATCTGCGTTGTTCAGTTACAACTTTGTCTGAAGCTTCCGCATCATATGCGACAACTTCCGGCTCAGTTGTAGGGATAATTTGCGGAATTACTTCCGGTTCCTTACCCATATCAATGTTTGCCGAAGATTCACTAATCTCATTAAGTTGTATTGTCCTCCCACTCAATTCTTTAGCGAGAAACTCTTTCTCGAGAAAGACTCTATTTTTAGCGACAAACACTTTGCACTCGGAGGGTTGGTAGAAGAAATACCCAACTGTTTCCTTGGGATAACCTACAAAGTTACATTTGTCTAATCTGGGATCGAGTTTGCTTGGTTGTAAATGTTTTACATAAGCTTCACAATCCCAAACTTTGAGATGCGACAAATTGGGTTTCTTCCCATGCCATAACTCGTATGCTGTCGTCTCAACAGACTTAGATGGTGCTCTGTTTAATGTGTGAGCGGCAGTTTCTAGTGCGTGACCCCAAAAAGATATCGGTAGATCTGTAAGAGACATCATCGACCTAACCATGTCTAACAGGGTTCGGTTACGTCTTTCCGACACTCCATTTCTCCGTGGAGTTCCGGGAGGCATAAGCTATGAAACGATTCCACGGTCACTCAGATGTTGGCCAAACTCATGACTAAGATATTCGCCTTCGCGATCAGACCGCAGAAAATTAATCCTTTTGATATGATGATTTTCTACCTCATTCTGAGATTCTTTGAACTTTTCAAAGGTTTCCATCTTATGCTTCATCAAGTAGATATAGCCATACTGACTTAAATCATCAGTAAAAGTCACGAAGTAGAAATACCCACTCCGTGCGGCTGTGCTCATTGGACCACATACATCACTATGTATTATTTCCAATAATTCACCCGCCCGTTCGGGATGACCCGTGAACGACGTCTTGGTCATTTTCCCCATCAGACAAGCTTCACATGTGTCAAATGATTCAAAATCAAAAGATGGTAAAACTCCATTTGACTGGAATCTTTTCATGCATTTCTTTCCGATGTGGCCAAGTCAACAGTGCCACAAATAAGTGGTGGTGGTATCAGCCTTCTTAAGGCATTTAGCATTCATGTTAAAGACATCATTTCCACATTCAAGATTAGTATGAAAAGGCCCCCAACAATGGGTGCAAATCCATAAAACATATCCTTACAATAAAGCGAACAACCATTGTTCTCAGACTTGTAACAGTACCCATCGTGTACTAAACATGATCTAGAGATAATGTTTCTACACAATGCAGGAACAAAATAACAGTTACTTAGTTCCAAAATAAATCCCGAAGGAAGACATAGAGGCATAATGCCGACGGCTTGAGCGGCGATCGAATCACCATTCCTGACGTGCATCACGACTTCATTCTTTGCCAGCTTGCGCACCTTCTGAAGTCCCTGTATCGAGTTGCAAATGTGAGCAACCGATCCGGTATCAAATATCCAAGACTTAGAATTTTTGCTAGCAAGCAAAATGTCAATGACATTAACTTGTATAACAATTATACCTTTTCCGGTTTTCCCGGACTTCTTATCTTCCAGATACTTCTTGTTGTTTCTCTTCCAGTGTCCTGTGCCTTTGCAGTAAAAACACACAGCTTCAGTCTTGGCTCCGCCCTTAGATTTGCTTTGGGAGCCGGTCTTACCGGCGCCCTTGCGCTTCTTGGACCTGCCTTTCTTTTTGAAACTGGTGGTCTTTTTCACCAGCAACTTTTGCTGATTCTGCGGTCCTATCTCATTTATTTTGAGCATCGCTTCATAAACCATGGTAAGGATCAAATCATTACCAGGTGTCTTTGGAAAATTAATTCCCTTTTCAGCATAACCATCGTAATAGTTTGCTAGTCTGACACTATGCTCGTCAACTAGAGATTCCTTACTTATATTGCATTCTATCATGGCCTCAGTCATCTCATGAACTTTACCCGAATCCTGTTGGTGATACAGAACATCTAGTGCTTCGATGATCTCGAAGGAACTAAGTCGTTCAAAATGGTTCTGTAACACAGGATCCATGCAAGATAACACAAGGTTTTTAACAACACGAAAATCATCCTTTCACATGTCAAACACATTGACGATATCCTAAGTCATTTCTGGCGTGGAGGAATCACCTAGAGGTTGAACTAGCATGTAGTCTTTCTTAGCGCTCCTGAGGACAATCCTCAGGGGACGGACCCAGTCCGCATAGTTGTTTCCAGTCGCAGCTAACTTTACTCTTTCTAACATCGGTCCTAAGAAGAACGTGGTGTTGCGTGCCATTTGATCTACAACGGTAAACACAATTCACTTAGACTTTGTTCATAATTAATTTTGCACTAGTGAATAAACAATTTTATTCTAAAGTGCGCTCCCACTCAAATCAATATCTCTCAAAATTGATTATGAGTGATACAAGACCCACCTTTCAATTCAACGCCATTGATGTGGACATCACTAATGACGAGAATTTCAATCGGTAGGCAAACTTGCCAATCACATCTCCATGTGACTCTTGTTCATCTTTCGATGGGTTTGTTCCGAGCTCAGGACGATCCTGCCTGAACGTCAAAGACAACCAAGTGATCTTGCTGCGAGGTCTGACCTCACCCACCTCATTCCTCTCAATTCGTTCGTACCCATGTGGACATGGCGCACCCCGAAAAGATACGAATTATAGACGATCCTACACTTGGGTGAACACTAACTACTTTGATATTTTGAAGTGAGAGAACACCCTAATAAAAAGTGACTACCGCGCAATCAAGAAGGGTGCATCAAGAGGGATAAACATCTCACGCAATTCATAATAGCATGATATGGTATAGCCCCTTTTGACGGAGAAGTCAAGGATTTCTTCGTCTTCGGCATTCGCGTCGGTGTTCACCTTCGCAAAGATTGCCACCATCTTGTCGATGCACCAGATAATATTGCTATCTCTATAGCTAATAAAATAAGTGCATTACTTAAGGTTGACATGCAGGTCATTAAAGTGCCAATCATATGGCTCCAGCCATCATGCCGAATCATGACACGCAGGTCATGTTAATAGTTTACATCATATAGTCATCTCATACATAATCAAATTGAATATGAGCATTGCTATACCACATCACATGCAAACCATCCTGCAAAACCAAGTTAGATGCCTCTAATCGGTTTATGCAAAATTTTATTTTACGTGGCTTCTAAGGTTTTGACTTAAACCGCAGCTACCAACGTTCATCACCAAGTATGATTATTCAAGTCGCTAGATTAACATCGCGGGGTGTATGAAACACGAAATAATAAAATCTCGAGCCCCATACTAAACTTCGTCATACGCATGACCCCCGTGCAGATCATATCTGCATTGCCCTTTCGTCGGCGCGATTTCATCTTTCTCTCAACTATGGTGGAACCCAAAGAACTGATAGCACTTCGTTGATCAATCAGGATCGCGGATTGCCAGAACTTTGTGAAATTCTACCATGCCATTTCAAGATCAGAAATACGCAAATTCCAGGGATGCAACAAGAACATCGGGTAACAGATTTCATCTGCTACCCACATAAATAATTTTCAGCAATAGATCTCATCTACTCCAAAATAATATTATGCAGTACCCATACATCTCCATGTATTCTAGATCGTAACCTGCATCTACGCATAGCACGGCTCTTGATGCCACTGTAGGGGAATGCGATAGAAAACAAAATTTTCCGGTACAGCGAGCACGCCCAGGACCACTATGGAGACTGCATACAAGGTTTGATCTGATCCGTACCGACTCGAAGCGCAGCGGAAGAAGAGTCGGTGGAGATCGTCAGTGCAGATCCCCGCAGCTAGGATTCACAACCTCCCAACCGTGAGGATGTACTCCCTCGTTAGACAGCTCTCCGGGAGGCGGTCGGACAGTCCCCCGGACGATGTCACGGACAGCCCTTCGGGAGGACCCTCAAAACTCGAACGGTAACTCGGACAGCCCTTCGGGAGGACCCTCGAACAGCCCCTCGGGCAAAAGATCGAAACTACGACCTCTCTACGGGGTTGCACACATACGGTGTCAGCTATCCGGCAGGGCTTCGCCGTCCAGAACTAGTTCCTGCCGGAACCCAGACAGCCTTTTGGCTCTACGAAACTATTTCGCTGGGAGGAATAGAGAAGCCAGAAAAGTCATGGCATGTGTATGAAAGCATGGATGAGGTTTGGGCAGCCCCCTCACCTCCTATTTATAGGAAAACCAAGGGGTAGTGTGCCTCCACAACTTACCAAAAACCCCCATGCATAAGGCCAAACATGAGGGTGTTATGGGTAAAATGGGATGCCATGTGGAGCTCCATGGAGCCTCACCTCCCTTGGCCGGCCACCCCCTTGGGGGCCCCCCATGAGGGGCTTCCTTGGCCCCCAAGCCCTTCTAGAAGCCTTTTTGCAAAAGCCCTAAAAGGTGGCTTTCCAAAAATATATCCATAAAGTGATTTTCACTATTCACGGAACCAATTTACCGCGACCGTTAAATCCGAAAATATTTCTGTGGGTCTTAGAATAATTCCAGTACCCACACAAATGATTTTGGACGTGTTCCGAAACAATTTCGGATTAGTGATTTTCATCTGCGAAAAGCAACCAAATCAGTTCCGTCAGCTCCGGATCATTTCTGGTTTTTATCCCAGAAAATTCCCAGAAGTTTTCAGAACACTTCTGGCATCCTCCAAGAATTTCCAGGCGTGTGCCGAAATCAATTTGATTTTATGGTTTCCCCTGAAACAACTTTTCAGTTTTACCGGAACTATTCCGGTGTCCTCTCCGAAACGTTTCCGTAGCGTCCGAAACTTTTCCGGTGATATTCTCTCAGACTCCCTGTCTAGTATTCAGCAGGTAGATGACCCTTAAGCGTGTGACCCTATAGGTTTTGTGAAGCATAGACATGACACGGAACACTTTCCGATCAATGGTCAACATCGGAGCCGTGGACACCCATATTGACCCCTATACCCACACGAAGAAATTATTCAAGTGAACCTCCAGTTGCCGTGTGCTATTCCTGTTGCTTCGCGATATGTTACAAAACCCCTGAGGTGAGATTTACTGCATCCCCGTGGATCAACAACTTGTCCACCATGCAAGTTACCTCGTTACTGGTTTTGTTCTCTTGTCTCGTTTTCGAGTTTTGGCATCCCTGTGATCAAATCACCTTGTGTCTGGCCAGACGATGATGGATACCGTAACACCGAGAGGGCCCGAGAATATCTCTCCAACGTTGGAGGAGCAAATCCCAATTTTGAGCTATCTCGTTCCTTGTCATACTTTTCCGTGAACCTGAAAGCCGCCGTAATAGCCACCCAGTTACGGTTGACATTTAACAAACCCCAAAGTTCACGAAGCGAGCACTAAGGAACTCGATACTCTCATGGTCTAAGGAATTATGCAAACATTAACCATCTCTGTGATATTAACCATTAACTTGTGACGAAAGTATCTCATAGCTTAACATCAATTTGGGTTGATTCAACACAAGTGTTCTACCAACATTGTGCCCTCAAAATTGCCGGCATAGTCATGCCCATGATCAGGAAAACAGGATCATCATGCAATACTTGAGCTAGTCTTAGAGGCATGACTAGGAATACTTTTTACCGTTTATCATACCACACGTGCACATGAGTTTCCCTCCGAGCCTCGTGTTATTGCAGACTCGAGAATCATTGCAGTTATAGCATGGAAGATAAACATTCATTACAAACTTTGGTGATACAAAATAACTGTTATTACTGCCTCTAGGGCATATGTCCTACACCTCCTACCTACACAAGACCTAATGTAACAAATGCTAATCTGGCTGGGCAATTCAGAGAGCCTATGGACAGCACTCGCTTCACTTACTACACAGAGACCACTGATGGCTCTGTTCGTCCTGAGCAACCTAGGCCTCTCACTGTGGGAGAACTAATTGTTCAAATGGCGCAGCGTCAAAAGAAGTCAATCTTCTGGCAGAAGAAGCAGGCTGGGCAACTCCTCACTGAACTCAATTTGCTTTGCAACTATATATGCTAGACTTAATCGCTTCTATGCTAATGAGCAAGTTGCACACCTTTGGGAAGCCCTTCTTCAACATACAATTGAAGAAGCACTCCGGGTAAAGGGCATTGTGAAGAGTTACCCATAGCTGGAGATCAAGGGCAATGATGACTACGAGAGAGACGTATTCCGATCTCTTTGCACTCCATCAATTGCTTCAGCTGACACAGCTGATGAAGTCAATGTCCAATACGTCCAAGATGAAGCTAATGCCACTTCTGCACTGCCACAACCACAAGCTGATGCTGCTCCAAGTGAAGACAATCCTCCTCCACCAAATCAAGCTAAAGCTCCTACAGCTGCACCAACGGCTTCATCAACTGTTTCACTAGCCAGCACCCAGGGAAACGCATAGAAGCATTGCTTCTCAACCTTTTTGGTCATTCTGATGACAAAGGGGGAGAGACATTTGGCGTTAATAGCTTCACTGAGATATTTGGGAGGGTTTTACTACTGAGTTACAACACTTGCTCCTATTTGATTCTTGTCGTGTTGTAAAACTCCTAAGTCCGTGATCTGTCATACCGTGCTACAGTTATTCCTCATGCATTTACCTCTCAATATATTATATATGCATGTTGATACTCCTCGGTACATCACTGTGGTTTGCATTGTCATATTCTTCATGATATATCTATATGCAATGCACACCCTCGGATTCCAGGATATAGGGGGAGCTCCTCACACTTTACCTGCCATGTGCACTTGCATTCAAACGCAAGTTCCTCAAATAGTGCACATTCTCAGGGGGAACTATGCCTTCTATATCGTGGAACCAAAATCCTCAAGTTTGTTCTACTTTTATTCAATCCTATGAAGCTTTAACTGTATTGTCATCGAATCATCCAAAAAGGGGAAGATTGTAAGTGCATCTAGTGCCCCCTGAGGGTTTTGGATGATTCCATGGACAACACAGTTAATAGACTAATGTGTTTGTGAGTATAAACAGGTAATAGTCCCTGAGGATTTGGTTTAACCGAGAGATGTTGACCCCTAAAAATGTTGAGATAACATTGAAGAAAATGGTGTGCCCTTGTGAAGACTTTGAAGGTCATTGAAGAATATGAAGCAGAAGCGTAGATTTTTGTTTACTAGTTCCTTTTGCTTCTATTTGAGTCAATAGGGCAAACTGTACTATTAAGGGGGTCAAAGTGAAAAGTTAGATTAAAGATCTTCATGTGTTTGCTCAATCCAAACCTAAAGTCTTTGAGTGAAGAGTTTGAGAGAATGAGTAAGTCAATTGACTATGGCATCCAAGATGTTATTCTTCGGGATTCCTAGTGCAATTGCCTCATTGAGTGGGTGGATGTCTTGCGTGGCAAGGCAGACCACGAGAGAGAGAGAGAGATAGAGTTGTTTTGAATTCTGACTGTTGGCCATGTGTCGTGGTACAGCTGTGAGTGCGTGAGTGTGCCTCCAACGGTCACATCGGCCCTCAGGCTTGCTTCATCAGCTATAAATAGCCCCCTACCACAACCAGAGATGGCTGGTTGCTCCGCGCAAGATTGAGACAAGAGTTTGTCTGCTGAGCAACCCGTTTTTCCTCCCATGAGTGATTGAGAGAATCCTAGTGAGGAAAAACCCAGAGCCCAAAACTGCTAAGTGATTGAGCATCACTGAAGAACTTGATCGAGCTTGATATTAACCTATTACTCTTGAAGACTGAACATCTTCTAGATGGTTAGGTGTCGGTTCTAGAGCATCCAAGAGTCATTGTGGATCGCCGAAGAATGAATCTGTGAAGGTCCGGAGATCACCTTGAAGATCTACCACGAGTGATTGGGCGAAGTCAGAGTTGGCTTTAGCTCGAGGAGAATAGGGTGAAGACTTTGTCTTTTGTGTTCAATCACAGTCCCTCCAACCAGACGTAGAGTTGTGCCAGCAACTTGAACTTTGTGAACAAATCATTGTCTTCACCAAGCCGACGTGTTCTATTTCCTCGCAACTCTATTTACACTCTGTTGTACTTTGTGTTGCGAAGAACTTCCCCTCTCTACGTTCTATGTTTATGTTGTGAAGACTTCTACTGTGATCCTATTCCGCTGCATGTGATATGTCTTAGTTTGTCTTCACTACTATAGGCTGTGTGTAGTTTGCTCTGTTTTAGACTCTGTTACCTTTGCTGTCAACTAGTTTGTCTTCATAACTGCAATCTACTTAGTTAGTCTTCTTTGATATTCTTCGAAAAGTTCATTTCATTAGAAGAAGATTTTAAAATCTCCCATTTACCCCCCCCCCCCCCCCCCCCCGATCGATATTTGTTCTTACAACTAGATAGTTAGATTATAGCATATTGTTGCATTTTTTTCTACATAATACGGAAAAAGGCTTCCGCCCCGCTTTATATATAAAGCAACACAGCCGAACCGATACATGGTGATGAGGAGACCCTCTTACAAAGCAGATCAAAGAAAAATACAAGAATACAGGAGTGTCCACACCCTAGCCCAGAGCAACCTAGACTACCGACAAGGAAGGAGACTCGCCGCCAAGAGAAATCACCGGACATCGTTTCGCCGCTCACGCCATCTTGTCACCGAAGAGAACCCCCTGTCCTCCCGCTCTGGATCGTGGAGCCCGAGCCTGCCTGCGGAAAACGAGGATCACGAGTGGAACCAACGAGGACCCGTGTAGAAGAATAGGAGGCCAGTGAATCCACCCATGCCAGAGCCGAGGGAGCTCTCAAGTCAGGATCTGAAAATGCCCGTCGATGACAGCGCGGCACATCGGAGACAACCTGGGATCCACGACGACGCTCCCAGGAGAGAAACGGCATAACATGTCGCCGCCGCCGAGACCGAAACCACAGTCAAGGGTTTTCACCCAGAGCCCTGGCCTAGAGAGATGGACCACGGCGACGCCCTCAAGAGGGAAACGACACCCACAGGTTTTGCTGTCGCCGGTGCCATAGCACAGAGCTTTCGCCCGGAACCACTCAATTGTGCCACACCGAGGGAACCCGAGCACCTGGCCACCACGAGGGTGGACATGCCACCATCAAACCGGACCACCAGAGCACGATCTGGGACTCACCACAGCCAAGGCATCATCGAAACCAGGATCCACCAAAGCTACATCCTTTGCCGCCCACACGACCAAAAAATGCAGCCATCACCGCCGCCAAGAAGCCTGCTGAAGCCAAAATGATAGTCCACCACCCGGGGCCGCCGCCCCGGCGTCCAAGAGAACCCTAGCCCGGTCACCACCGCCGGTCAACACGGATATCGCCATCGGAGAAGACCCACCATGGCCCTCGCCGGCATCCTCCACCAACCGCCAACGGGAAGAGGCACGGGACACTAGCCGGCAATGGGAGCACCATCCCACGGGCAGAAGACGGCCACCACGACCCCTCTGGTCATGTAGCCCCTCTGGCTCCCCGGATTGACCCTGCCCTGGATCTGGGCAGAAAGCGGCCACCTCGGGCATCAAGCCTCCGGCCCGAGGCCGGACGAGGCGGCCACTGGCACCCCAGCCGTGACCACCTCACGAGGAAGGTGGAGACCCAGCCCCGCAGGCTGCAGCCACCACCAAATCCGACGAACCCCGCCGGCCCAGATCTGGGCACGAGCGGGCTCGGGAAAGGCACTCCAACAGGCCATGGGGAGAGGCGGCACCATCGCACGTCTGCACCCTCCAAGCACCGGGACGACCTCCACGACGGCGCAAAAGAGGAGTCCCTACCGGCAGCGGCGACTGGGACATAGGAACGAGGAGGAGGGAGGTAGGGAAGGAGAGGAGAGGAGCAGGGGTTGCCCCGCCGCCGCCACCCAGCACGGGGCTTTGCCCGACGGGAACGACCGGCGGTGGCGAGGTGGAGGAGCGGGGAGGGGAGGGCCCGGCGGCGGCGGGATCTGGATCCGCCCGAGTCGCCCCTACGGGACGACGCGGGGGCGAGAGGAGAGGGAGACCCAATGACTTTTAGTTCCTTTTCTACATAATAGAGCTAATCCAAAAACCCATATATGTATTAATAGGATGAGACTTTTTAACAGGGACTGCTGCGAAATGGGGAAGCAATTTGAGAACGACGTCTACCATCTTATGATGCTTAAGAAACCCAATATAGTGCGGTTTGTAGGCTACTGCTACGAAACAAAAAAAAAGTGTGTCTAGAATACAATGGGAAATATGTTTTTGCAGAGATGGTGGAAAAGTTAATTTGCTTGGAGTATATGCCCAACGGAAGCCTTGATAAGTATCTATCAGGTATGTCATTTAGTATGGAATGTTGTTTCTCAGTTTGAGATTCTAGTTTGTGAGGTTTGAGCTTTGCCCTGAAAAACTTATTTTTATTCACATATACTAAGTGTTACAACGGATAAATATATGATTTTGATATCAATCTATAATGGACAGATGAGAACATACAGTAGAATTTTGTAGACATGTCGTACATGAATATATTATCTAGAGAACAACCATAATATATTTTCAGGTAACATCTGTCAGAATGCTCTTCTTCTTATTACAAATGCAGATGAATCTTCTGGACTTGATTGGAGCACGCACTATAAAATAATCGAGGGGATATGCTATAGTTTAAGCCATCTTCATGAAGAAATTCATAAGCCTATTATTCACCTAGACCTGGATCTGAAACCTCCAAACATATTGCTTGATGATGGTATGGTGCTGAAAATCACAGACTTTGGTCTGCCAAGCTAGGCTGCTTGATCAACAAACTATTTGCACTTCATCTCGTGATGGGACATTGTAAGTTAATGCCACTTTTAAATACCGTACATTTTTAGTCATAAGAAGTATGTGTCTTCATTATGGTCACCTTAATACTTCAAAATTGTACCTGTGTTGTGATTCAGTGGTTACATGACACCGGAATTTTTACACGGAGATACAATTACACCAAAGTCAGACATATTCAGTTTGGGTCTAATAATTTTGGAGGTCATAACAGGACATAGAGACTACCCCGACGTTACTAGAACACCTTCAGATGACTTTATCGAGCTTGTAAGGAAAATTTGTCTAACGTTTTAAGATGGAGGTCTTCTTTCACAGACACGGTGACACATTTGATCTTCTACACACTAACATTGCACATGTTTGTTCTGATTCTACAGACGCTTGAGAAATGGAGAAATGTGTTGTAGATATCACCGGCGTATCGATCCCTAGAAACATGCTGCAAACAAATAAAGAAATGCCTCCAGGTAGGTTTATTATGCGTGAATCCTGACCGCACCAAGAGGCCTCCAATAACGAAGGTTATCAGTATGCTCCAATGATCGGAAAGTGTCGGCTATGACATTAGCAACGAGGCTGCGTGATTGGCGGACCAGGTATATATATGATCACTCAACGGTCATGCACGTTGAGCATGTATTTGCCAGCCCTTTCATTCTCTTTCAGCAATGTGGCCACGTCATCACATCTCTCAAAATGCAGGCTAGAAACTATAGTTTGACATATGTGTATGTAGTATTTGAGGAGCTTGCGTTCATATGCAGTATGGTGAGACGACCCTTGTATAAGTGACCGTGGATCGATGCAGATCATGAGGGACAGGACGGCTGGAGAACATAATTGATCTGCCCTGAAAGAATCCCTAACTTTGGCATTTTTCACACGGTCGTTGGTTGAGTTATTATAGGGCTAAGAAGAGGCTCATGGTCGATTCCTGAGTTTATTTTGGCAAGTTGCAAGTGTCCCTGAATTGCCTCATCATGCAAGCCAGCTTCTGATGACTGAATGTTTGGCCTTTGATTGTTGTTATTGAACTCAGGGACAGTGGCTGTGTTTCGCTTCTTACCCAAATACGTATGTAGGAGTATATAATTGTTGGAATGGACAGCTTGCCCAGTCAGTGTGGAGCCGCGGATCGTGGTCCGGTCATTGCTTAAAATATAGAGAAGTGGGGCGCGCGAGTAGGCGTTATCCCAGTCGGTTTCTTCACCGACTGATTTGGTTGCAAGCCTGCCAGTTTAATGGCTGTGTTTGTTTGGGCTTCAGTTTCGACAGATTCAGCTGTGGACTTGTTGTGCTGGCAAAACTGCTGTGCTGAGAAAACAGGTGTAGTGAAGGTTAGTTGTTTGGCAACGTAGCTATGAAAACGACTGTGAGCTGGTGAAAACGCTATGTTTCAGGAGGAGGGGGGTGAAGGGAGAGATAGGTCGTGCGTGCGGTGGCATTTATGACATAATTACGATCAAACACCAAAGTCAGAGGAGGTAGGGAAACAGTTTTGGCTGTGAAGTACACCGAGACATGGTTTAGTCTGTTACACTGAAAATAGCCCAAAACAATTTTGGCTTGTGGTTCCACAACTATTCTAAAATAGCTGTTTGTTTCAACTTCAGCTTTTTCCAGTCCAAAAATACCCCCAAAGCCAAAACCAAAAAGGGCCAATGAATCGTTTGGAACCTCGATGTGTCATGTGTGATTGTTGGAATTTTTTTTTTTTTTTGAATGTTCAGGGATGGGGGCAGATTACAGAGACTTCGAGGAACCTAGGCTCTTGCACTGCCGAGGCAAGCAAGCCAGGTATATCAACCGCCCCATGCAGCGCGACGGGGAGCCTAACACGCCAAGGGACGGCAATATCTCGGCACAGTTTCATGGTCCGGGCAGCGACGGCTCCAGCAGCCGTTAGCAATAAACTTTTCCGCGCGTGTTAGCAATAAACTGGACCAGCAGCGACTGGGCCCTTCTCATGCAGGTCATGTTGGGCGCCAGCTATGGGATGCCATCGAGACGGGGACTTCCGCCCGGAGCGACGACGGTTGGCTCTCGAGGCGATCATGCGCGGCTTTCCCTCGGAGATTGTGACACCCCGGCTCAGAGGATTGGTTTACCCTGTGTTCCCAAGCCAGAGATCATGTTTTCTAAAAACACACACCAACTTGAAACAGAACAGAACTGATCTTTATTGATATGGTACAAATACAAGCTTCGATATTAGGCCAGGAGCACATCTCGTGCTTTGACAGTATCTACATTATTTATGAACATCTCAGGGGCCTCGATACTAGTGGGAAATACTATAGCGTAGCGGAACATCGGGTGATGCAATTCCATCCCATAGGGACACTGCTGGGACACAACCTAGTTAGCGTAGTACGGACCATCGAGATCTCCACCCTCAGCTTCTCCTGCATCTAACATGATACGCCAGGTGAGTACTTGGAACGTACTCGCAACCTCGCAGCAACCAAAACAATATGGCAGGCAACAGCATGGCAAGAATGAATGTTCATGAGATAAGCATGCAGTATGTTACAAGACTTATTGTACTTAGAATCATCGCTTAAGGTCTCATGAACCAACTTACTTTCCTCTGAGATCATCCCGTGATCCCCGGAACATCCATGATTCACTGATCATGCCCGGATTCAAGATGAGTTCTTCCATCATTGTTGTTGATCAGACAGTTTGACCTAATGCGAACTGTGTCCAATACCGTGGACTCGGCTATTCGAATAGATTCATACACTCTGCAGAGGTTGCGCACTTTACCCACACTATGGATATCCGTTCAACGAAACTTGTCTAACCCGTGGCACTTCTATCGTACCACTGACATGCCCCTTTCCGGGTCATGCCCTGGGTGTCCCATGTGTCACTCCTGACACCTGCCACATCCGTGGCTACTCTGTCCCAAACGGGGACCCATGGCCATATAACTTAACTCGGGATCACAAGGTTATCGCCGCCTACCTGATCAGGGTAGCACGCACGCATAACCTCCCCTCTTTAGTGGTACCGATAAAAGCGCACGACGATAGACCAAGTCAAGGCCATCCCATACCGGCAAATGTGGCTGCACGGGTGAGTTCGGGTCGGTGGCACTTGATCAACAGACCAACTTAGGTTTAGTAGATTAACATCATGTGGACCAGGTGAAGCTGTTCTAAGCTATTTTATGCTTGAATGAACCAGAATGAGAACTTAACATGACCATGATGGTATTACTACTGGCATGCTCGAAAAGTACCCAGCTCAAATATGATCGATGTCAATTGTCTACATACTGGTCATTATAAACAATTGCATTGTTATGGCAAGGTTTATGCAAAGCATCAAGCCATATTAGCTACAACAAATGCATGTTTGAATAGTATCAAATAAATGCAAGAAAATCAACTTGGAACCAATATTATTGCAATGCCTCATGTAATTGAATGTTGTGGCTTGCCTTGATCAAAGGGAGTGCCACTGAACTCCTGGTCTTCAGTATCAAAGTGACTTCCTTCTGAAAAATATTTTAAAATGGCAAAAGAAAATGTCACTTAAAGCATTTCTGCTGCCCAAAATTTCTAGACATATTGGAAAAATACCAAATTTTGCCAGCAAATAAAGGAGCTAAAGACAAAACCAGAGCAAAAAGTTTCTGGTCAAAACTGAATTTAAATAGAAAAATAGAAAATGCCCAGCCGGCCACGTCGAACACGTAAAGTGGAGGGGCGCCTCCACTTAAAACGGTTCGGCCGCGGGGGTGGGTCGTTGACAGGTGGGGCCCTGGAGCTGGGTTTGAAAGAGAGAGAGAGAGAAACCAGAGGCGAGGCGGTTCACCGGCGCTGGTTCTCCGGCGTAGGGACGACGGCGAGGCTGGGAAACGATGGGAATGGGTCGGGCAGGTGGTGATGAAGCCGTAGGTACCTGCAGCTTCACCGGAGGTGGTCGGACGGCATCGCCCCCTTCTTCTCCGGCGACTGCAGCCTATGGTTGTCGTCGGCGACGGCGATTCCAGCAGTGTTTCGGCTAGGGAGGAGGTCGGGGAGCACCAGGGGGATGCCCTGAGCTCGTGGGTGGGGTCGGGCAGTGCTGGGGTTGGGCGGAGCTAGCTGGCGGCGGAGGGGGGGTTGGGCGGCAGAGCTTCGGCCGGAGGTGAGGGAGACGAGCTCCCAGCCATCAACGGGGTGCTCTGGAGTCGATTGGGAGGAGGAGAAGTGGAGTGGTGAGGCGAGAGGAGGCCGGGCAGGGCCTTTTATAGGCAGGCAAGGGGTGCCCGAGCCAGACGGCGCCACGGGCAAGCTGCCGGAGCAAGTACGGCGAGCTGGCCGTCGCGGAGCGGGGCGAGGTGATGGAGGAGCACAGGTGAGTAATGAGACGCGACGGCTCGGCGAGGGAAAGACGACAGCCAGCGCATCCACAATGACCGCACGGGTGCAACAGTGGCGGCGCTCGATGGCAGACAGTGAGAGCGCCACCGGAGAGAAGGCGCTGGAGGGTCCAGGTGGTTGGCGGGGATGACGTCGGCACGACGGGACAAGGAGGGGCAGCGCGGGACGGCCGGAGTGGTCGCGTCCGAAGCGGCTGGACGTGCAGAGCGCGCCTACAGCCATGCCCAGCTTCGTGATCACCACGGGATCTGGCACCTGGAGGCCACGCAAGCCTGCCAAAGCTTGTCCAACGGGCCGACCTGAGGTCAAACAGTAGGTCTAGGTCACAGGTAGGGCTAGGGATAGCTTAGGCTGCTCGAGTGCATCCAGAACAGATTCTGGATAGGATCTTGGGAGAGTTCCGGAGAACAGATAAGCTAGGGATTGAGCCAAAGAGATTGTCTAGGAGATTCAGGGTTGGAAGGAGTACATGCTGGAGAAATTTCAGCAATTTTTGCAAAGTTTTGAGCATAGTTCATGTACAAACCTCTATTCTGGTCCAGAAACTAGTTCAGGATGATGCACTCAAATGGGTTGGACCCTTGGAGTGAAACTTGGTATTTAGAAGTTATTTGATGGTGGCAAGATGCTATAAAAATTTCAGATCAATAGGATGCTCCTAGCTGGTACTTCCTTCACAAAGGTTTGAAATGACCAGGGGCTGAAAAGAATTATTTTGCTGAAAAATTGAACTGGACTATGGGATATTTTTGGATATTATGGAGAGATATGGCCTCTAGTATTTTAGGAATTAATTTGAGAATTTTCTGAGCCAGAAAAGTATAGTTTGCTTCACAACCTATAGCAGATGATGGATACTTCTTTATTTAAAAAAGGAGTAATTATGAATAATATAGATTGGGGTTTGGGTCAAGGGATATGAGACAAGGTGTTGGCAAGATAATGAGGGTTTTGGGGTTACTTGGAAAAGGTTTTGAAAAGAAACCCCTCAAGTCCAAATCAAAAGTTGACTTGAAATCCATCCAACTAGCAAATAAAATCAAAGAAATTTTGAAAAGAAAAAGTTACCAAAAACAGGGTGTCACAGAGATGCGGTCGACGCTTGCCGGGAAGGCCACCTGCGAAGGAGGCTTGGGACGCGCTGAAGACGATGCAGCTCGGCGTGGCGCGCGTCCGTGAGGCGCCTCGCGACCCTGTCCAAGCAGTACGACGAGACTTGTGTACCATGAAGCGTACAAAGTTGTGCTAATTAATGTTGGATAAAGTTCAGATTTTCTTTTTCTTTTGAGACATAGTATAAACTTGGGATCATCCCCGAGGTTCTCGCAGAAAATTCTTCACCAATGGACATGCTAATCTCTGAAACCTTCAAGTAAGGAAGAACGTAGGACAGGGGAGAAGCGCACGCCTTACAGATCCTATTTAGCCGAACGATCCTTAAATTCGGTACGCTCATATAGGTCATGCCAGTGTAACTCCAAAGAAAACCAAATAATTCAGTCAGAACGAGTACGGGGAAGTGGTTTAGTTGTAAAATAAAAAATCTGAACCAGCGTGATGCATTTCCCCTTCCGGGAAAACAACGGCAGATCAACCACACCACCTAGCGGCAGATACTCTGTCCCTCGTAGAATTTCTCACATGAGGACACTTCAAGGGTTGTCTTTACCCCTTTTTCTACTCAGAAAGCAGCCTCTGATATTTATAGGTGATTGAATGGCTGATTGGCCGACCCTTTGCACGCTGTCCGTCTTAGCCGGCGAAAGCAGCAGAAGGTGGCAGTATCAAAGCCAACAAACAAACACAATGGCTCCAGGACAAGAAACAAGTGGCGCACCAATTCTGTGCCGATGCATGCACGCAGGGCTTTGCTGAGAGCAAAGTGCCAAGCCTACTTGCTCCGTAATTACTCCTACTTATTTTCTAGAAAAAGGCTAACTGCTCCAAAAGTTGTAGTGCTAACTTAACACTATTAGTTCACTTTCTTATCAGAACTAGTATCATATTTGCAAGATTCTGTGTTCATGCATGTTGCATTGCGGGTCTAGCGATTCCAGATTCCTCAAGGCGACTCTCAGTTATACTCGGCCGCGACCATTTTCATAGAAGATGGTACACAAATAGCCAAGGCAAACTAAAAATTTCTCATAATCTTCGTAGCATTCGCAGGATAGAACACAGGGGATGGCCACAACTCACAAGTCACTATTAGACACAAAACTATACAACAGACGAAGAACATAACAGAAGAGCAAAGATAAACTGTTCACACTATTTGATGGGCAACGTGCTGCTGCTGCTAGCCTGCTACTGATGCAGGCAAGCTTGGTCTACTGGGGGTTCGGTGGCCTGGAGTTGGCAGCAGAGACCCTGGAGCCCCATTCCAAAAGCTCTTTGCTGGTGTCGTCCTTGTGCGCAATCACCTCGATGAAGCACAGAGAGTCCTTCTTCTCCCCCAGCGCCGTCTCTATCGCCGCCGTCAGCTCCTCCTCGCACTTCACCTGCGCAACACAAAAGTATCACGGCATGTATCAGCAGCAGTTCTGCAAGCTCGCTTCGTTCTTCTGATGCTTGCATTGGTTATCAACGAAAGAAATAGCGCGCGGCATTTTAACCTCGCTATAGCGTATCTGAGAGTCCCACGTTACGTTTTAGCCATTTTACTCGCTATCACGCTAAACGCGCTATTGCGGCGCTAAACGCAAAAACGTTGTAGTGTTTTAGCGTGGAACAGGCTCAGCAGACAGCAGCCCATCAGGCATCGGCCCAACGCAACGCAACAGCAGGCCCATGGTCCATCCATCTAACGCCCTAACCTAGCCCAAGGCATTTTCATCATCCGGCGCACACCCCTACTTGGAGTTGGGCCGGCCCATTTAACTTTCTTTTTCTTTCCTGCTAAACTCCAAAAAACGTGCGGGAGACGATTTCGAACTCGAGGCTTCCCGATTCACAGGGAACAGCAACAACCACTAGGACATCTCCACGGTCCTTCTTAGTAACTTCTTTTTTTGCTTTTATTCTTTCTTCAGTTCGCTGTGAATCGAGAGGTCTCGTTTCTTTTTTTCCTTTTTCTTTTTTCTTTCTTTTTTTACTTGTTACTTTTTCTTTTTTTATTGTTCTTCTTTTTTGTTTTCTTAAATGCGCGATTTTTTTCAAATTCTTGAACTTTTTTTCTCAAAATCGATGAACTTTTTTCAAATTCGTGAACTTTTTCTTCAAAATCGATGAACTTTTTTCAGATTCACGAACTATTTTCTTCAAAAACGATGAACTTTTTTCCAAAATCCATGAACTTTTTCTCAAAAACGATGAATTATTTTTCAAAATTGATGAACTTTTTCCAACTTCGATGAACTTTTTTCAAAATTGATGAACTTTTTTTTCAAAATCGATGAACTTTTTTCAAAATTGATGAAAAAAATCAAATTTGATGAACTTTTTTTCCAAATTCGATGAACTTTTTTTCCAAAATCGATGAACTTTTTCCAAATTTGATGAACTTTTTTCAAACTCCTGAACTTTTCTCAAATTCATGAACGTTTTTCAATTTGTACGAACCTTTTCAAATTTATGAACTGTCTTCAAGTTCATTTTTTTTATTGTGAATTGTTTTCTCAAATAGGATAGCCGCCGGCGACTCAGCCATCAGGTGTGTGAGACGAGCATCCTCGCATCGGTAGACCTCCCCGTAGATGTCGTCCACGGTCCACCGCGCAGGGCTGCGAGAAGAACGCGGCCGTCGGCACGCCTGCAGCGCGAGCACGGGCCTCCCCGCCGCGGCCTCGGCCCTGAAAAATGCGTGGACGGTCTCGGACCCTGCGCCGGCAGCCTACACCGTAGTCCTCGAAGTCTTGGCACGCGTTCAGCGGCGGCATCTTAGCCGTCAGAGATGGCGGCAACGCGGAAGAGGTCCGCCGGTGGCTGGACAGTGGCGAGGCGCCTGGTGACAAGCATGGGGCGGCGGCCGTTGTAGGCTAGGCGGCGGCCGAAGTGTAGATAGTTCTCTGTTGTGTAATGTGTAGTGGCGTTCATTGAAGAACTGCACATCTTTCCTTCTATCATCTAATCTGTAGTTTTGTAATGTGTAGATAGTTCCCTTGTATTGCTATGTTTATCCATCTAGTTCATCTTAAAACTGCTATGTTGTATTGTTGTTGTTGTTGTTGTTCATCTTAACTAGTTATGCATGTATGGCTGCTCCTTAATTTCTGGTATATATTTGGCATTTTTTTTCAAAACGCTATTTTAAATATAGCATGCTATAACTTGTATAACATTTGGAGAATGGTCACGCTATTTTAGATAGCACGCTATTTTTTACATTGTTGGTTATGCAATGGACAAAAACTGCTTACCTTGGAAGTCCAGCATTTGCCCTCCCCGTTGTGAATGGCCTCCACAAGGCCGGTGTAGTTCCAGTTCTTGATGACATTGTAAGGTCCGTCATGGATCTCCACCTCGATGGTGTATCCACCATTGTTGATCAGGAAGATTATGCTGTTCTGAGCGCACCGCAGCATTGTCGATACATCCTGTGCTGTCACCTGCAGAGAATGGAATTCCCCAGACATCACATTAGAAATCAAAGCACATAATAGCAGATCAGATTGAGGGATATTTTACCTGGAAGCTCCCATCACCAATGCAGGCAATAACACGCTTGTCACTTGCCCCTTGTGCGTACCCGAGCAATGCACCCACTGACCATCCAATCGAGCCATACTGCATTTGGAATTCATACCTGCAGTGTGCAAACAACCCTGCTTAGCACAAGACAAATAAGGAAACATGCACCATCACAACACTGTAGAATCAGAAAGCACACCCGCAGCCCTCGGGCAGCTTCAGCTTTTGGCAGTTGAACCAGGAGTCACCAGTCTCAGCGAGCACTGCATTGTCACCCGTAAGCATATCTTGGATGTGCTTGAAGAGCACATTGACACGCAGCGGCTCGTTCACCTCGCCCTTCAATAGATGACCCTCAGGCACAAAGATCCTCTTGTAGTTCTCGTTGGCAGTGGTGTTCTTCTGAACCCGCTTAGCCAATGCGGACAAGTACTCCTTCATCATGACGTAACCAAATGACGGGCCGTTCCCAACAATGACACGCTCAGGCTGTACGATGATAGCCTTATCCTTCTTGAGTAGGAAAGAGTAGCCAACAGAGCTGTAGTCATTGAAGATAGGGCCTGCGAAGAGGTAGGCGTCGGCTGACTCGACAATCTCGGCACAAAAGGCGGTGCTGACGGCGCCCCAGTAGGTGCCAATGAAGTGGGGGTGCGTCTCTGGCACAAAGCCCTTGGCCGATGGCATTATAGCATAGGCATAGCCACTGGCATTCACAAGGTCAACGAAGGCCTTCCCTGCCTTCGCCACGCGCAATTTGGGGCCGGCGACAAGCACTGGCTTCACCGCCTTGTTCAGGAACTCGACAGTTGCCTCCACTGCAGCCTCGAGCCCCATCTTGTTGCTCACCCTGCAATTTTTCATAACACAATTCAATTCATTAGATGGCTTCAAATACAATCATATTACAGCGTAGTATTACAGCAGACTCTATTCAGTGCAGCATCGGTCACTTCAGAAGTTCAGATAGCATCAAAATTCATGATCTGAAATTCTCAATACTAATGATTCAACTGGGCACATTTTTGTGGTGATAAAATAAAATCTTAAGCTCCCAGCAGTTAGTACATGCAAATCAAGAGTTCAGACATAGGATTTTATGTACTAGTAGAAACGTTCCATGATCCAAGATAAAGTGTTGCATAATAATCGGGAAAAAAAATCCTCTGATCGGACTCAAAGCACTACACGGAAATGAAGACTTGGGATAAGAACAGAGAAGGGGCAGTACCTGGGGGCGAGGAACAAGGGGATTGGGTCACGGGTAAAGGTGGGGTGAGGTAGCCCGGGGAGGTTGCAGCTGATGCTGAGGTACACCGGCTTGCTCTCCCTCAGCGCCGTCGCGATGGCCGTATCGATCTGCTCGTGCGCGTCGTCCAGGTTGGTCACCACCGCCTGAATCGAGTGCGAGTCGACACACAACAAACCAGCCAGATGAAGAGGCGCTCAAACCCAACAAATTAGAGGAATCAGGAAGAGGCATTGCATTGCATGATGAGGAAACGCGCGTACCTGGTGGCAGGTGGCGGTCTGAAAGCAGCGGAGCTCCTGGGAGAAGTCCGGGACGCCGATGGTGTGGTGGAGGATGTGGTTGGTGCCGTAGTCGTTGGAGTTGGGCCCGCCGGCGATGCAGATGACGGGCAGGTTCTCGCTGTAGGCGCCGGCGATGGCGTTGAGCACGCTGAGGCCGCCGACGGTGAAGGTGACGGCGCAGGCGCCGACGCCGCGGGCCCGCGCGTAGCCGTCGGCCGCGTACCCAGCGTTGAGCTCGTTGCAGCAGCCGACGAGGCGCAGCCCGGGCTCGGCGACGAGGTGGTCGAGCAGCGCGAGATTGAAGTCCCCGGCGACGGCGAAGACGTCGCTGACGCCCACCTGCACCAGCCGGCGCGCCAGGTGCCGCCCCAGCGACGCCTCGCCGGCGGACACCACTGGGTGGGAGGACATGATCGGGCACCCCGGCGCCGACGCCGGGCAGCCCACCGCGCCTTTCACCGCCGCCGGCGACCCGATGTGGGTTTCCATCACGATCGATCCGAGTACACTAGTGAAGCAGCTGGGAGCAAAACACCAGAGCCGCAGATGGGAATATTCTACACCTTCCTCCTTGAGATATTCCTAAGTTTTTTTTTCTTTTTAAACGGAGTAAGTTGTTCCTTTGACGTGTGTTGGTTTGGTCTTCCGGGAGCGGCAGATGAGGTGTCCTCCATTTATCCCTGGGTTGCAGACGGGAAGCGAATTGGTGTTTTCATTTTAAATACAGGGGCGGTCGTGCAAATCTAACCTGCTTTTCTTCGGGAAAAGGAAAACCACGGGCGGCGGTGGGAACTCCCCTCTCGTTCACTGCCCGGTGGGGTTGGTTTATTATCTAGGTCCACATGTCAGTGCCCGGTGCCTCTTATTTTTTTAGGGCCAGTGCCTCTTCTTTTTTTTTACGGGACGACAGCGGTTTTGGTTTGCGGCGCAAGTCGCGGTTTTGGGTCTTGTTTGCTGCGCAAGGGTCGGACTCGATTCAGCGGCGAGGGTCCGTCCAGAACCTGCCGACCTGAATTCCAAAAAAAAAAAAAAAAAGAACCTGCCGACCTGTGTGTGATTAGCCTGCCTGCCGACCTGACCGTTTGGCGTCACTGCTCGGTCACTACACGTTTAGTACTCCGTCCGTTACTTTACGTAAGGTGTATTATTTTTGACACGGTGACCAAGACACATAATTATAAACATGTTAAGACTAAATTAAGGCAAATTTGTTGGTTAGTGAAAAGTGAATCAATTAGTACAGAAAAATATGATATACATGCAATCGACAAAGAGATAGTTTCCTTCTTTTGCTATAAGGAAAGATATAGACAATCAGAAAAGAGATACTTTCCTTTTTTTAGGAGGGCTAACAAGGGAATTATGGAAAATAAGAAGAAATGCACCTTACATTCTGAAATTTTATCAAAAAATAAATACACCTTATATAGAGAAATGGAGGGAACTAGTTTCCTTCTTTTGCTATAAGGAAAGATATAGACAATCAGAAAAGAGATATTTTCCTTTTTTTTTTAGGAGGGCTAACAAGGGAATTATGGAAAATAAGAAGAAATGCACCTTACATTCTGAAATTTTCTCAAAAAATAAATACACCTTATATAGAGAAATGGAGGGAACTAGTTTCCTTCTTTTGCTATAAGGAAAGATATAGACAATCAGAAAAGAGATACTTTCCTTTTTTTAGGAGGGCTAACAAGGGAATTATGAAAAATAAGAAGAAATGCACCTTACATTATGAAATTTTATCAAAAAATAAATACACCTTATATAGAGAAATGGAGGGAACTAGTTTCCTTCTTTTGCTATAAGGAAAGATATAGACAATCAGAAAAGAGATACTTTCCTTTTTTTAGGAGGGCTAACAAGGGAATTATGGAAAATAAGAAGAAATGCACCTTACATTCTGAAATTTTATCAAAAAATAAATACACCTTATATAGAGAAATGGAGGGAACTAGTTTCCTTCTTTTGCTATAAGGAAAGATATAGACAATCAGAAAAGAGATACTTTCCTTTTTTTAGGAGGGCTAACAAGGGAATTATGGAAAATAAGAAGAAATGCACCTTACATTCTGAAATTTTATCAAAAAATAAATACACCTTATATAGAGAAATGGAGGGAACTAGTTTCCTTCTTTTGCTATAAGGAAAGATATAGACAATCAGAAAAGAGATACTTTCCTTTTTTTAGGAGGGCTAACAAGGGAATTATGGAAAATAAGAAGAAATGCACCTTACATTCTGAAATTTTATCAAAAAATAAATACACCTTATATAGAGAAATGGAGGGAACTAGTTTCCTTCTTTTGCTATAAGGAAAGATATAGACAATCAGAAAAGAGATACTTTCCTTTTTTTAGGAGGGCTAACAAGGGAATTATGGAAAATAAGAAGAAATGCACCTTACATTCTGAAATTTTATCAAAAAATAAATACACCTTATATAGAGAAATGGAGGGAACTAGTTTCCTTCTTTTGCTATAAGGAAAGATATAGACAATCAGAAAAGAGATACTTTCCTTTTTTTAGGAGGGCTAACAAGGGAATTATGGAAAATAAGAAGAAATGCACCTTACATTCTGAAATTTTATCAAAAAATAAATACACCTTATATAGAGAAATGGAGGGAACTAGTTTCCTTCTTTTGCTATAAGGAAAGATATAGACAATCAGAAAAGAGATACTTTCCTTTTTTTAGGAGGGCTAACAAGGGAATTATGGAAAATAAGAAGAAATGCACCTTACATTCTGAAATTTTATCAAAAAATAAATACACCTTATATAGAGAAATGGAGGGAACTAGTTTCCTTCTTTTGCTATAAGGAAAGATATAGACACTTTTTTTTTTCAATTTTCCTCAGCGGATCATTTTCCTTCGAAACAGACCACGGGTTGATTCTATGAATTCTGAGGGGGTTTTCTGCAAAGTGATATGACGGACTAAGAATATTACCTCCCTTTATTAATAATACTAGCAAACATGCCCGTGCGTTGCAACGGGAGAAAAAATAACACATGTACACACACTCGACGACATCAACAAATCTAATGAGATCTTTCACGATGTCACACAACCAAGAACATGATAAGTGGGATGATTTTTGGCTGAGCAAACTGCATTGATGGACCATGCATGAGCTAGACTAATGAATGACGTGTCTCGCTTGACCTAGCGTAGCGGTGTTTTCTATAAACAGTAAAATTGTGGTACCAGAATAAACACAGTTGTGTATGGAGGCAAAATAAACTTTTAGTCATTTTCATATAGCTTACAAAAACGAACCCTTAGGAAGTTTTGTCAATTTTTCGGGGCTCAGCGTTGTACAGAGCACGGAAACTTTTTTCTTACCCATGCACGAGGGACTAAATAAAATCGTAAACCGACCTCTACAAATCCCCTAATAAAACATCTATGTAAGCGACGATTTGTTTTGTTCGTTATTTACGGATCTATTTCCATTTTTGTGAATATATTCATGGTATTTTTTCTGCAAATGACCGAATATGTGTTGAATATACGATCATTTTTTTTAAATCATGAATATTTTTTATTTGATGATTTTTTTTTTGAAATCATGATTTTTTTATAATATGTGAACAGTGTTTTAAAATCACGAATATTTTACGACTTATTGGTATATTCTTTCAAAACTCGCAACTTTTTAAATTTTGCATTTTTTGGAAATAATGAATTAATTTAAAAAAGAAAGGAAAAACATAAATGATAAACGGAAAAGCAAAAAAAAAAAAAAATGGACGTCCAGACCTATTTTTGTGAATCTATTTTTCTGCAAATGACCGAATATATTTTGAATATACGATCATTTTTTCTAAATCATGAACATTTTTATTTGACGAACATGTTTTTTAAATCGTGATGTTTTTATAATATGTGAACAATTTTTTGTTATCATGAATATTTTATGATTTCTCGGTATATTTTTCAAAACTAGCAAATTTTTGAAATTTTAAGTTATTGGATATCTCGAATTAATTTTAAAAAGAAAAAAAATAAATGATAAACGAAAAAGCAAAACAATGAAATAAAAAACAGGGACGTCACGACCGACAAATGGGCTGGCCCATTACCGTACCGCGTGGAATGGAGTAGGAGGCGCGCAGAAAAAGGGAGAAAAGGAGGGGAGAACCAGGGATCGAACCCAGCTCTCGCATGTGAAAGACATACGCGTTAACCATTCGACTACATGTGTGTTCGTGACTTGTCATTGTACCATCCTATAAGAACCAAACCTGGCGACGTTTTTAAAAAAACCAAATCGTTTTCTTCACTTATGTAGGTGGCATGGTGGATAATTTGTGTCAACTTCAGAGGCAATTTCTATGACGGACGACCAGAAGCAATAGCCTCTTTATTAATAGTTAAAGATTAAAGATATATATATATATATATATATATATATAGGGTCGCGCTATTTGTCACCCTGGGTGAGGAATAGTTATTCTTCACCCCTCTATATTTTCACATCAATGCACTGTAATTTTACATTTCGTAAATTTTAATCTTATTTCATACGTAAAAAGAGACCGTAAAAAAAAATATAGTCACCGTAAAAAATATTTTATGTCACGTAAAATTAGAAACATAAAATCATAGTGTAAAATATACATAAAATGCGATTTTTCTGGTCTTATTACCTATATTTTTGTTTTTATGCCAAATTTTACTTATTGAATCAATATAAATGTAACTATTTGCATTTCAAATGTAATTTATTTATGAAACGATCGTAAAATTACCTCGGGTGAAAAATAATTTATTTTGCATCCTGGGTGATGAATATATATGTATAGATATAGAAATTTCAGGACAGATTATGAAGTGGAGTAAAAGATGCATTGGGAAGGTGCAAGCCACCATCTCTCTCATCTTTAATTACTCCACCCCCAATGAGCTAAGTGTATGTAGAAAGTGAGGAGACCATGTGTTGAATATTATTGGTCTTGATTACCGTGTGATGAGAGAGAAGCATTTTTTTTCTACTTTAAAGTGCATTGGAAATATAGAAGTACTCCCTCCATCACAGTTTAGAAGGCACCCTTCAAATTTCATGCATTTCCAGAATTGACAAGGATTAACGCATGTTTTATTTAATGCCTAATAGTACACCATGCATGAGTAATTAGGATTACTAGTACTAGTTGCATGCAACAAATTTTTGAAATTTGAATTTATTGGATATCTCGAATTAATTTTAAAAAGAAAAAAACAGAAATGATAAACGAAAAAGCAAAAAAATGAAATAAAAAACAGGGACGTCATGACCGACAAATGGGCCGAAGCAATAGCCTCTTTCAGGCACAATATTCAGGATGAATGGCTGTCTCGTCAGCTCGGCCAGGACAAACCAAGGACAATGTCCGCCCTCACATCACTCATGACCCGCTTTTGTGCGGGCGAGGATAACTGGCTAGCTAGACGTAGCCACAACCCCGAAGACCCCGGAACCTCCGAAGTTCTGGATGGAAACGGGAAACCGAAGCGCAACAAGAACAAGCGCCGGCACAATAATAGTGATGCCGATGACACGGCCGTTATCGCCGGCTTCCGCAACTCCCAGCCTGGGCAGCGGAAGAAGCCTCCTAAAGGCAAACACGACGGACCCACCCCGCTGGACAAGATCCTGGAGAGGCCTTGCCAGATCCACGACACTCAAGAGAAGCCCGCCAATCACACCAACCGTAACTGTTGGGTCTTCAAACAGGCCGGCAAGCTCGCATCCGAGGACCAAGGCAAGAGCCCACGCAGCGAGGACGAGGATGAACCCCGCGGTCCGATCGGTGGCGGACAAAAGAAATTCCCTCCAGAGGTAAAAACAGTAAACATGATATACGCCACCCATATACCCAAAAAGGAAAGGAAGCGCGCCCTTCGAGACGTCTACGCCGTAGAGCCTATAGCCCCGAAGTACAACCCTTGGTCGGCATACCTGATCACCTTCGATCGATGCGACCACCCGACCAGTATCCGTCATGGGGCTTCGGCCGTCCTAGTCCTAGACCCGATCATAGACGGGTATCACCTCACTAAAGTCCTGATGGACGGAGGAAGTAGCCTCAATCTGATTTACTCAGATACGGTGAAAAAGATGGGCATAGATCCGTCAAGGATCAAGCCTAGCAACACTACCTTTAAAGGAGTGATCCCAGGCATCGAAGCCCGATGCACAGGCTCTGTAAGCCTGGAAGTAGTGTTCGGCTCGCCCGATAACTTTCGAAGCGAGGACTTAATCTTCGACATCGTACCTTTCCGCAGCGGCTATCATGCCCTGCTCGGCCATACAGCGTTCGCTCGCTTTAACGCCGTCCCGCACTACGCATACCTCAAGCTCAAAATGCCCGGCCCCAGGGGGGTCATTACTGTCAATGGCAACACAGAGCGCTCCCTCCGAACTGAGGAACATGCGTTGGCCCTGGCAGCCGAATTCCATTACACTAATGATCGGCAAGCGCCGGCATCTGCCGTAAAGGTACACAAGGCTGGGAAGCGAGCTCGGTCTCAATCCGAAGTACCAGAACCTTCTTCTCCCCATAAATAGGGACTCGCCCCCCATCGCCCGGCCCTAGAACCGGCAAAGTACGTGCCGAGGAGGCACAACTTCGCGCTCAAAATTCCATGGGCGGCAGTGGGGAAAAATTATTCAAGGGTAAGTGTTCGGCTAGACTGAACTATCACCATCAACATGTCTTTGGTCACACTACAGGTACCATAAAGTACCTGCTACGGCGTAAAGCTCATTCACATTTCGGCGACTTCTCAAGACTTTTTCTCCAAAGTCCGCTCGCCGAACATTACACCCAACATGGCATACAACCCCTTGGGAGACGCAGGAAGGGACAAGCGACAGGGCACATCGACGACGTCAGGTCACCTATCGAAGACCCTTGGTACAACCCCTCCTGTAAGGTTTATCTTTCATTTTTAATACCTGTAAACAGTTGTATCGGCAATTTGAATAATAAGAGTTGATGAGTAAAATACAGATGTATCTTGCATGATCGTTTCGTTGTTTTTGGCGCACTCTCTATTTTCCCTCTCTTCTTGCGAACCTGTTTGGTATACTATACGAGGCAACCGGCTAATAGACCGGGGGCTCGAACTATGTCTTGGGGCTTCGGCGTCTTGGAATTCTGCTTTATATGCACTGGTTCCGAACTATGTCTTGGGTCAATTGTTGGGTTGCCCGGCTCCTGTGCTTGCCCCTTTATGTTCCGCTCGTTCGGCTAAAAGGGCAAAGGGAGAACCGCTGCGATTGTGCTTCCGGCTAGCCTGGTGAAGCACCTCAGCGGAGAAAGCCGAAAACTGACTGTCATGGTATGCGAGAACTGGTCTGCGAATCCGAGCTTGACTCAATCTCGTCAGAGGTTATTCCGTGTCATACGATGGGTTTGGTATTAGTACAAACCATGTGATATAGGCTTCGGCCACGGCTCATCCGAACATCACAAACACCTGGGGGCTAGTCATCAGCCCCCCGCACTCCTTTCTCGCGCCCCTACGGCTAAGTGAAAGCAATAAAGCATTATGGTCTGATTGCCTTGTTCGCCCCACACTACCGCCTTCGGGTACCGATAGTTCGGCTAAGGGTCACAGTGCGTTGGCAGAGACACCCCGCGTAGTATCTACATGGGGGCTGAAGCCGACGACTCACCGCTTTCAGTTTTAACGGCCACACAGGAGTTATAAAGGATGCAAAACATATAAGACATGATAAACCATGCATCTTAAATATAAACGCGTTAAAGAGTCTTCGGTCATATTACAACGCCTTTACTCATACACATTCTCTCTCGAACATTGCGCCTCTATTTCCCGAGCACCCTCCATTACGCCGGAGAAGTACAGCTCGGGGCGTCTATGCTCTTTTCCGGTAGGCGGAGGAGCGGTGGCTATCTTCATTGGATCCAGCCCCGGTCAGTGCACCTTGGCCTTCGCAAAGGTCATCCGAGCTCCCTCGATGCAGGAAGATCGCCTTAGCGCGTCAATCCGGGATGAGGCGTCGCTCAGCTTCCGCACCAGGCCGAAGTAGCTGCCCGGCAACGGTTCATTGGGCCATAGCCGGATGCAGAGATCCTTCATGGCCGGCTCCGCCATCCGATGTAGCTCCATCAGCTGCTTCAGCTGCTCAACAAGGAGAGGAGAGCGCTCGGGGGCTTCAAACTGCGCCCAGAACAACCGAGCTTCATCTCCTTCTCCCCGCGAACCATAGAACTGGTTCGCGTCCGCTGCGCTCTTCTGGAGGTCCGAGCAGGCGCCTGAGGAACGCCATACTTGGGTAAGCAACTCGAACTTGCTATCCCCGTAGACACACTGCAATAAATATGGCTTACCATCCATTATAGCCTTGGCCTGGCTAACTTCCTCTTCAAAAGATCGCCTATCCACCCGCTCCTTTTGGAGGTCGGTTTTCAGGGTGGATAGTTCGGCGGCCTGCTCCTTGCCTTTCCGCTCAAGGTCTTCGCACTTTTGGCTGGCGTCCTTGAGCTCCTGTTGGATCTCCTCCACCCGAGCCTCATGCTCGTCGCTGGTGGCTCTTAGGGCGGAGAGCGCGGTAGCCGCTTCTTTGGCCGCCGCCTTCTCCACCGCAGCCTCCTGCTTTGCCTTCTCAAGTTCGGCTCTGAGCTTCTCAATCTCCTTCGCCGAGGCTGCGTAAGTATTAAAACACATCAAACTTACTACTTTGACAGTACGGTGATGATGAATTTGGATATTCTAGTCCGGCTTACCTTGCGCCTCGTCGAATCTCTTATTCAGAGCTTCGAGCTCATCTTCGGAGCTCCTGAGCTTCCGATTCAGCTCGTCCAGCTCGGTTGCATTAACAACCACTGCCGATGACGAAGCCTGTACACAAACAACAATATCAAGTTACGCGGGTTCACAAACTTCCGAACTATCATAAATATGATCCTATGTCCGGTCCCCTTAACGACTGTTAGACCGTTCCGAACAAATACTGTTTTATACATAGTTCGGATAATGATCTATGCTTGACCCCCAGGTAAGTTTTTCCAAACTTACCTAGGGCTCGGGGGCTGCCGTGTATATAATCATAACTCAAAGAAATTAATATTTCAAAGAACAGAGCATTACGTGGCTTACCTGAAAGTCCGTCAGGAGACCGTTGAAGGCCTCCTTCAGTCCGCTGTCCACGAACTGAATGCTCTGCAATACCGCACCCATAAGGGTGCGGTGCTCCCTGGAGATGGAGGCGCTTGACAGAGCCTCCCCCATTGCCGACCACCCATTGGATGGTGGCGCCGGTGGGGATTGGTTGGCCCGATCCCCAACTGGAGATTGAACAGGTGCCTCCGGAGGCACGGTGCGCTCCGAAGACAACCTTGGAGGTGACTGGACATCTCCTCGTCCGGTCTCCTCAGTATCCGGAAGGGGCTTCTCCCCCCGGTCTTCGGTGGCCGAGGTGTTAGCCTCGACCATGACGTCGTCGCCCCCACCTCCAGTGTCCGGCTCCAAAGGAGCCTGCTGGGATGACACCTCTGCGGCATCCTTCGCGGCGCCCGGAGGAGAAGGGTGCGACGCGGTCCCGCTCTCTGCTAGTTCGGCGGGCGGGGTCTCCCCGTCCGAAACTTGATCGGTTGGGAGAACACGCGGTGGGCTGCCAGTCCGTAGGCGTTCACATGTTGGTAACATTCAAAACTTAGTATTAATAGCTCAGGAAGTCTTCGGATCTTTACCTTCGAGCTGGGGGCTTGACCCTGAGGTTCCTTCGCGGAACCCTCTCGAACTCCTCGGACTCGGTATCCGAGTCCGAACTGTCGTCGGACAAGACCACCTGTGTCCGACGCGCTTTCTTCGGGGCGGAAGAGGTATGTCCTCTGTGGCGTCCGATGACGCCGCCCTCTTTCTTGCAAGGGGGGAATCGCCTCCGCCCTCGCCCTCGCCTTCACCCTCGTGCTCCTCCTCTTGATTCGAGGAGGCATGGGTTTCTTCGGACACAGCCCCCGGCTGGTCCCTGATGCGCAGGCCTTCTCGGCCTGGTTTCTTCTTCTTCTCTTTCTTCTCTGGCGCCTTGTAAGGCGCCACGACGAGCATCTCCGACAGCAGCTGGGACCTAGGGTCTTCGGACTGTGGAGCCGGGCACTTGATGCCCGTGGCCTTGTTCAACCATTCCTGCGAAAGTGATCGGAAAGCACTTAGGCTTTCTTCAGGAAATCGGAGCCGATCTAATGAAATTATGTCATACCTCGGAAGGGGGTTTATCGGCGCGCAGACCCTGGTCCTCCTTCTTGGCCGGCCAGTTCTCCTGCGCCTTGAATAGCGCCTTCCATAGCTTCTCCCGTGTGGTGCGGAAGAGTTGGCGAATTGTAGGCTCATCGTCAGTCCGATAAGTCCACATAGGAGAGCCCCGGCGCTGGCAGGGGAGGATGCACCACCGAAGCATAACCTGGACCACGTTGGTCAGCTCAACTCCGTCCTTGATCATGGAGGCGATGCCCCTCTGCAGGTCATCCTGTTGGGGAACGTTGCATGGGAAACAAAAATTTTCCTACGCACACACAAGATTTATTCATGGTGATGAGCATCTACGAGAGGGAGAGTGGATCTACATACCCTTGTAGATCGCTAAGCGGAAGCGTTAAGAAACGTGGTTGATGTAGTCGAACGTCTTCACCTCCTCGATCCAGCGATCCAATCACGATCTAGCACCGAACGGACGGCATCTCCAAATCGCAAGTCGTCCCGCGATCCAATCACGATCTAGCACCGAACGGACGGCACCTCCGCGTTCAACACACATAGAGCTTGATGACGCCTTCACCTCCTCGATCCAGCGAGCGATGGTGAAGTAGTAGATGAGTTCCGGCAGCACGACGGCGTGGTGACGGTGGTGGTGATGAACAATCTCCGCAGGGCTTCGCCAAGCACAACGGAAACTATGACGGAGGATAAACTAGAGGGGACGGGGTTGCCGGCACACGGCAGGGGAAATTCTTGATGTGTTCCAGGTGCTAGCCCTGCTCCTCTATTTATATGTTGAGCCCTGGGGTCGAAACTTGGAGAAAGAGCCTCCTCAAAGTCGGTTTGGCCCGCAAGGCAAGAGTCCTGCTCGGACTCCAGGACCAGACGCCAGGGTCCTCGGCGTCTGGCCCCAGACGCCAGGGTTCCTGGCGTTTGGCCCCTGGCCGACGCAAAACTCCTTTTGCACCTTCCTTAAAGCCTCGTGGGCTTTACCCCTTGGCCCAAATAAAGTGTTCTCGTACCCGAACATTTCGGGAAACATCCGAAACCCCTTCCGGTGAATTCCGGAACCCTTCCGGAGACCAAACACTATTATCCCATATATCAATCTTTACCTCCGGACTATTCCGGAGCTCCTCGTCATGTCCGGGATCTCATCCGGGACTCCGAACAACCTTCGGTCACCAACATAACAACTCAACTATACTTATATCGTCACCAAACGTTAAGTGTGTAGACCCTACGGGTTCGAGAACTATGTAGACATGACCGAGACACCTCTACGGTCAATAACCAATAGCGGGACCTGGATGCCCATATTGGCTCCTACACATTCTACGAAGATCTTTATCGGTTGAACCTCTAGGTCAAGGATTCATTTAATCCCGTACGATGTTCCCTTTGTTCTTTGGTATGTTACTTGCCCGATATTCGATCATCGGTATCTCCATACCTAGTTCAATCTCGTTACCGGCAAGTCTCTTTACTCGTTCCGTAATACAAGATCCTGTGGCTAACTCTTTAGTCACTTTCCTTGCAAGGCTCATTGTGATGTTGTATTACCGAGTGGGCCCTGAGATACCTCTCCGTCACACGGAGTAACAAATCCCAGTCTTGATCCATGCCCACTCAACAGACACCCTCGGAGATACCTGTAGAGCATCTTTATAGTCACCCAGTTACGTTGTGACGTTTGATACACACAAGGTATTCCTCCGGTGTCAGTGAGTTGCATGATCTCATGGTCATAGGAACAGATACTTGACATGCAGAAAACAATAGCAATAAACTGACACGATCATATGCTACGTTCATAGTTTGGGTCTTGTCCATCACATCATTCTCCTAATGATGTGATCCCGTTATCAAATGACATCTCATGTCCATGGCTAGGAAATCTTGACCATCTTTGATCAACGAGCTAGTCCACTGGAGGCATACTAGGGACACAGTGTTGTCTATGTATCCACACATGTATCAGTGTTTCCAATTAATACAATTATAGCATGGATAATAAACGATTATCATGAACAAGGAAATATAATAATAACTATTTTTATTATTGCCTCTAGGGCATATTTCCAACAGTCTCCCACTTGCACTAGAGTCAATAATGTAGCTCACATCACTATGTGATTTACATTGTAATGAATCTAACACCCATACAGTTCTGGTGTTGATCATGTTTAGCCCTTGGAAGAGGTTTAGTCATCGGATCTGCAACATTCAGATCCGTATGCACTTTGCAAATATTTATGTCGTCCTCCTTGATGTAATCGCGGATGGAATTGAAATGTCACTTTATGTGTCTGGTCCTCTTGTGAAACCTTGGTTCCTTGGCTAGAGCAATGGCACCAGTGTTGACATAGAACAGAGTCATTGGGTTTAGTGCACTAGGCACTACTCCAAGATCTGTCATGAACTCCTTTATCCAGACACCTTCCTTCGCCGCCTCCGAGGCAGCGATGTACTCTGCTTCGCATGTAGAATCAGCTACTACGCTTTTCTTGGAACTGCACCAGCTAACTGCACCCCCATTGAGAATAAATACGTATCCGGTTTGCGACTTAGAGTCATCCGGTTCAGTGTCAAAGCTTGCATCGACGTAACCCTTTACAACGAGCTCTTGATCACCTCCATAAACGAGAAACATGTCCTTAGTCCTTTTCAGGTACTTCAGGATATTCTTGACCGCCGTCCAGTGTTCCATTCCTGGATCACTTTGAAACCTTCCGGCCATACTTATGGCAAGGCTGACATCAGGTCTTGTGCACAGCATTGCATACATGATAGAGCCTATGGCTGAAGCATAGGGGACGACACTCATCTTTTCTCTATCTTCTGCAGTCACTGGGCATTGAGTCTTACTCAACTTCACACCTTTCAACACAGGCAAGAACCCCTTCTTGGACTGATACATTTTGAACTTATTCAAAACTTTGTCTAGGTATGTGCTCTGTGAAAGTCCTATTTAGCGTCTCGATCTATCTCTATAGATCTTGATGCCTAATATGAAAGAAGCTTCTCCTAGGTCCTTCATTGAAAAACTCTTGTTCAAATATTCCTTCACGCTTTCCAACATTTCTATATTGTTTCCAATCAGTAATATGTCATCCACATATAATATTAGAAACGCTATAGAGCTCCCACTCACTTTATTGTAAATACAAGCTTCTCCGTAAACTTGTATAAACCCGAACGCTTTGATCACCTCATCAAAGCGAAGATTCCAACTCCGAGATGCTTGCACCAGTCCATAAATGGATCGTTGGAGTTTGCAAACTTTGTCTGGATCGACAAAACCTTCTGGTTGCATCATATACAACTCTTCCTTAAGGAAACCGTTAAGGAACGCTGTTTTGACATCCATCTGCCAAATTTCATAATCGAAAAAGGCAGCTATTGCTAACATGATTCTGACGGACTTAAGCATCGCTACGGGTGAGAAGGTCTCATCGTAGTCAACTCCTTGAACTTGTGAAAAACCCTTTGCCACAAGTCGAGCTTTATATACGGTGACATTACCGTCCGCGTCCGTCTTCCTCTTAAAGATCCATTTGTTCTGAATGGCCTTACGCCCTTCAGGTAATACTTCCAAAGCCCATACTTTGTTTTCATACATGGATCCCATCTCGGATTTCATGGCCTCTAACCATTTCTCAGAATCCAGGCCCATCATCACTTCTCCATAGCTCGTAGGTTCATCATTGTCCAACAACATGACCTCTAAGACAGGGTTGTCGTACCACTCAGGAGCAGTATGCGTCCTTGTCGACCTACGAGGTTCGATAGCAACTTGATCCGAAGCTTCATGATCATCATCATTAACTTCCTCTTCAACTGATGTAGGCTCTACAGAAACATCTTTCTGCGCTGTGCTACTCTCAGGTTGAAGTAAAGGTTCAACAACCTCATCAAGTTCTATCTTCCTCCCACTCAATTCTTTTGAGAGAAACTCTTTCTCAAGAAATGTTCCGTTTTTAGCGACAAACACTTTGCCTTCGGATCTGAGGTAGAAGGTATACCCAACTGTCTCTTTTGGGTATCCTATGAAGATGCATTTCTCCGCTTTGGGTTCCAGCTTTTCAGGCTGAAGCTTTTTGACATAAGCATCACATCCCCAAACTTTAAGAAACGACAGCTTTGGCTTCTTGCCAAACCAAAGTTCATATGGCGTCGTCTCAACGGATTTCGATGGTGCCCTATTTAAAGTGAATGCAGATGTCTCTAATGCATAACCTCAAAACGATAGTGGCAAATCGGCAAGAGACATCATAGATCGCACCATATCCAATAAGGTTCGATTACGATGTTCGGACACACCATTACGCTGTGGTGTTCCAGGCGGTGTCAATTGTGAAACAATTCCACACTTTCCTAAGTGACTGCCAAACTCATAACTCAGATATTCTCCTCCTCGATCAGATCGTAGGAATTTAATCTTCTTGTTACGATGATTCTCAACTTCACTCTGAAATTGCTTGAACTTTTCAAACGTTTCAGACTTGTGTTTCATTAAGTAAATATACCCATATCTACTTAAGTCATCAGTGAAGGTGAAAAAGTAACGATAACCACCGCGCGCCTAAATGCTCATCAGACCGCACACATCAGTATGTATGATTTCCAACAAGTCACTTGCCGGTTCCATTGTTCCAGAGAACGGAGTCTTAGTCATCTTGCCCATGAGGCATGGCTCACATGTGTCAAGTGATTCAAAATCAAGTGACTCCAAAAGTCCATCAACATGGAGCTTCTTCATGCGTTTTACGCCAATATGACCTAAACAGCAGTGCCACAAGAAAGTGGTATTATCATTATCAATTCTACATATTTTGGCATCAATGTTATGAACATGTGTATCATCACTATCGAGATTCAATAAGAATAAACCCCTCACATTGGGTGCATGACCATAAAAGATATTACTCATATAAATAGAACAACCATTATTCTCTGATTTAAATGAGTAACCATCTCGCAATAAATAAGATCCAGATATAATGTTCATGCTTAACGCAGGCACTAAATAACAATTATTTAGGTTCATCACTAATCCCGATGGTAATCGAAGAGCGAGCGTGCCGACGGCGATCACATCAACCTTGGAACCATTTCCCACGTGCATCATCACTTCGTCCTTTGCCAGCCTCCGTCTATTCCGCAGTTCCTGTTTTGAGTTGCAAATGTGAGCAACCGCACCGGTATCAAATACCCAGGCACTACAACGAGAGTTGGTAAGGTACACATCAATAACATGTATATCATATATACCTTGTTTGTTGTTGGCCGCCTTGTTGTCAGCCAAATACTTGGGGCAGTTCCGCTTCCAGTGACCAGTTCCCTTGCAATGAAAGCACTCAGTTTCTGGCTTGGGTCCAGCCTTGGGTTTCTTCACGGGAGGGGCAACTGCTTTGCCACTCTTCTTGGAGTTACCCTTCTTACCCTTGCCATTCTTCTTGAAACTAGTGGTTTTATTGACCATCAACACTTGATGCTCCTTCTGAATCTCAGACTCAGCGACTTTCAACATCGCAAACAGCTCGGCGACTGACTTGTTCATCCCGTGCATGTTATAGTTCAACACGAGGCTCTTGTAGCTAGGTGGCAATGATTGAAGAACTCTGTCAGTGATTGCCTCTGCTGGAAGGGACATCCCCAATTCAGCTAGACGTGTGGAATACTCAGACATTTTGAGTATGTGTTCACTGACAGACCCGTTCTCCTCCATCTTGCAGGAATAGAACTTATCGGAGGTCTCATACCTCTCGATCCGGGCATTCTTCTGAAAGATAAACTTCAACTCTAGGAACATATCATATGCTCCATGACGTTCAAAACGTCTTTGAAGTCCCGGTTCTAAGCCATACAACATTGCACATTGAACCATTGAGTAATCATCAGAACGAGCCTGCCAGGCGTTCACAATGTCTGGAGACTCAACTGGAGCGGGTGGATCACCAAGCGGTGCATCAAGGACATAACCCTTTTGGGAAGCCGTAAGGATAATCCTCAGATTACGGGCCCAGTCCACAAAGTTACTTCCATCATCTTTCAACTTAGCTTTCTCTAGGAATGCATTAAAATTCAGGGGTGCTACTGCGCGAGCCATGATCTACAACATAAATATTGCAAAGACAACTTAGACTATTGTTCAAGATAATGAGTTTAGTTAATCATATTACTTAAAAACTCCCACTCAAATTGACATCCCTCCGGTCATTCGAGTGTCACATGATCCAAATCCACCAACTCAAGTCCGATCATCACGTGAGTTGAGGTGGTTTCAATGGTGAACATCTTCATGTTGATCATATCTACTATATGACTCATGTTCGACCTTTCGGTCTCTTGTGTTCCGAGGCCATGTCTGTACATGCTAGGCTCGTCAAGTTTAACCCGAGTGTTCTGCACGTGCAACACTGGCTTGCACCCGTTGTATGCGAACGTAGAGTATATCACACCCGATCATCACGTGGTGTCTCAAAACGATGAACTTTCGCAATGGTGCACACTCGGGGAGAACACAATTTTATCTTGAAATTTAAGTGAGGGATCACCTTATAATGCTACCGTCGTCCTAAGCAAAATAAGATGCATAAAAGGATTAACATCACATGCAAATCATAAGTGACATGATATGGCCATGAACTTGTGCTTTTGATCTCCATCTCCAAAGCACCGGCATGATCTCCATCGTCACCGGCATGACACCATGATCTCCATCATCTTGATCTCCATCAACGTGTCACCATGAGGTTGTCGCGCCGACTGTTGCTTCCACGACTATTGCTAACTCATAGCGATAAAGTAAAGCAAAACGGTGAAAATAATTAAAGACAACCCTATGGCTCCTGCCGGTTGCCGTACTCATCGGCATGCAATTCGTGATATTCTATACAATACATGATCATCTCATACATCACATATATCTCATCATGTAATTGGCCATATCACATCACAACATACGCTGCAAAAACAAGTTAGACGTCCTCTAATTGTTGTTGCAAGTTTTACGTGGCTGCTATGGGTATCTAGCAAGAACAATTCTTACCTACGCAAAAACCACAACGGTGATACAAAAATTGCTATTCAACATTCTCAAGGACCGCCTTTGTCGAATCCGATCCAACTAAAGTGGGAGAAACAGACACCCGCTAGCCATCTTTATGCAACGAAGTTACATGTCAGTTGATGGAACCGGTCTCTCGTAAGCGTACGAGTAATGTTGGTCCGGGCCGCTTCATCCCACAATACCGTTGAATCAAGAAAAGACCAAGGGAGGAAGCAATCTGAATATCAACGCCCACAAACTCCTTTGTGTTCTACTCGTGATCTCATCTACACATAGACCTAGCTCATGATGCCACTGTTGGGGAACGTTGCATGGGAAACAAAAATTTTCCTACGCACACACAAGATCTATTCATGGTGATGAGCATCTACGAGAGGGAGAGTGGATCTACATACCCGTGTAGATCGCTAAGCGGAAGCGTTAAGAAACGCGGTTGATGTAGTCGAACGTCTTCGCGATCCAATCACGATCTAGCACCGAACGGACGGCACCTCCGCGTTCAACACACGTACAGCTTGATGACGCTTTCACCTCCTCGATCCAGCGAGCGATGGTGAAGTAGTAGATGAGTTCCGGCAGCACGACGGCGTGGTGACGGTGGTGGTGATGAACAATCTCCGCAGGGCTTCGCCAAGCACAACGGAAACTATGACGGAGGATAAACTAGAGGGGACGGGGTTCCCGGCACACGGCTTGGGAAATTCTTGATGTGTTCCGGGTGCTAGCCCTGCTCCTCTATTTATATGTTGAGCCGTGGGGTCGAAACTTGGAGAAAGAGCCTCCTCAAAGTCGGTTTGGCCCGCAAGGCAAGAGTGCTGCTCGGACTCCAGAACCAGACGCCAGGGTCCTCGGCGTCTGGCCCCAGACGCCAGGGTTCCTGGCGTCTGGCCCTTGGCCTCCGCAAAACTCCTTTTGCACCTTCCTTAAAGCCTCGTGGGCTTTACCCCTTGGCCCAAATAAAGTGTTCTCGTACCCGAACATTTTGGGAAACATCCGAAACCCCTTCTGGTGAATTCCGGAACCCTTCCAGAGACCAAACACTATTATCCCATATATCAATCTTTACCTCCGGACTATTCCGGAGCTCCTCGTCATGTCCGGGATCTCATCCGGGACTCCGAACAACCTTCGGTCACCAACATAACAACTCAACTATACTTATATCGTCACCAAACGTTAAGTGTGTAGACCCTGCGGGTTCGAGAACTATGTAGACATGACCGAGACACCTCTACGGTCAATAACCAATAGCGGTACCTGGATGCCCATATTGGCTCCTACACATTCTATGAAGATCTTTATCGGTTGAACCTCTATGTCAAGGATTCAGTTAATCCCGTACGCTGTTCCCTTTGTTCTTTGGTATGTTACTTGCCCGAGATTCGATCGTCGGTATCTCCATACCTAGTTCAATCTCGTTACCGGCAAGTCTCTTTACTCGTTCCATAATACAAGATCCTGTGGCTAACTCTTTAGTCACTTTGCTTGCAAGGCTCATTGTGATGTTGTATTACCGAGTGGGCCCTGAGATACCTCTCCGTCACACAGAGTAACAAATCCCAGTCTTGATCCATGCCCACTCAACAGACACCCTCGGAGATACCTGTAGAGCATCTTTATAGTCACCCAATTACGTTGTGACGTTTGATACACACAAGGTATTCCTCCGGTGTCAGTGAGTTGCATGATCTCATGGTCATAGGAACAAATACTTGACATGCAGAGAACAATAGCAATAAAATGACACGATCATATGCTACGTTCATAGTTTGGGTCTTGTCCATCACATCATTCTCCTAATGATGTGATCCCGTTCTCAAATGATATCTCATGTCCATGGCTAGGAAATCTTGACCATCTTTGATCAACGAGCTAGTCCACTAGAGGCATACTAGGGACACAGTGTTGTCTATGTATCCACACATGTATCAGTGTTTCCAATTAATACAATTATAGCATGGATAATAAACGATTATCATGAACAAGGAATTATAATAATAACTACTTTTATTATTGCCTCTAGGGCATTTTTCCAACACATCCACCTCGGTATCCGACCCCCAGTCGAGGCCCTTTCGGACCCATGAGGTCAATCTGGTCGGGGGGCCAGATCTAAATTCGGCAGGAACAGTTCCGCCCTCCTCCTTTGGCTCGGTGATGTAAAACCACTCTTTTTGCCAAGTCTTGATGGTGTTGATGAAGGTACCGGATGGCCATACTGCGCATGGGAGCTCGCTGATGACGGCCCCGCCGCAGTCTGCGTGTGCGCCTGCGACACCCTTCGGCTTGATGTTGAAAATCTTGAGCCATAGTCCGAAGTGTGGTTCGACCCGCAAGAAGGCCTCGCAGACGATGATGAAGGCCGATATATGCATGAAGGAGTTCGGCGGGAGGTCGTGGAAGTCGAGTCCGTAGAAGAACATGAGGCCCCTCACGAAGGGGTGGAGCGGGAAGCTCAGTCCTCGGATGAAATGAGGCATGAAGACCACCCTCTCGCCTGGTTTGGGGGTAGGAATCACCTGGCCCTCCTCTGCGGCGCGGTGGAAGATGTTGGCGGGGAGGTAGCCGGCCTCCTTGAGGTCCCGGATGTCCAGGTCTGTGACCGTGGAAGCCTCCCACTTGCCGTTGGAGCCTGAGCCGGCCATGGCTGAGCTCGGAGGAGGAAAGGTGGAAAACCTAGATCTGGGCTCTGGAGGCTCAGGAGATTGGGGAAGCAGGGATGCGAATGGGAAGTGCGGTTAGGCCTTGGGGTTTTCTTCCATTTTATTGGGCTTGTTGCCGGTTAGCCTCCCAAGACGTGCGTGCCGTTATACGCGCATGATTAAACATATCCCGTGTGAAACGGAGCACGATCTGTGCCTTAATGGATCGTGCTGATGGAAACGGCCTCGAACCGTGAATCGAGTTGTTACGACTGGTTCAGTGGTCGTAGTGGGCCGTGACCTTTCATCTGAAAGGTTGTCAGAGAGCACTATTGACTCCTTGACGTTTGGCCTTCAGGGCCGGGTTATACGTGATGTTCGGACGATCTATGATCGGGAAAACTACACGTCGTCGGAGGCCGAGCTAAACTTGGCCGATCACTATTCGAAGAAAGGAACTCGCCTCGCAAGCCGAAGACTCTGATCGTTTGAAGCAGCTGGAGCTTGGACCCTTGGCGTTGGAGGCTAGTTCGGGGGCTACTGAGGGAGTCCTGGGTTAAGGGGTCCTCGAGAGGCCGACCTATTTCTTATGGGCCGGACTGTATGGGCCGATGGCCAGATACTGGAATGATCGAAGACCCTGTCTCCAGGAAGGAAGCTTCGAGGATCGTGGCGTATTCTCCACGTTTGGAGTAGTGAATAGGCATGTTTATCCCTTCGACGTGTAACCGACCATGTGTAAACCCTAGGTACCCTCGGCGTCTATATAAGCTAGAGGATTTTAGGTTGTAGGCCAACATAACTCATCTAGGGTTTTAGTCATACGATCTCGTGGTAGATCAACTCTGTAACCCTCATACCATCAATATAATCCAGCAGGACGTAGGGTATTACCTCCATAGGAGGGCTCGAACCTGGGTAAAACACTGTCCCCTTCGTCTCCTGTTACCCTCGATTCTAGTCTCACAGCTCGGGACCCCCTACCCGAGATCCGCCGGTTTTGACACCGACATTCACCTTCTCCCAGATGATTCCATCATCCCAGGGAGGGTGGACGACTCCACGGTTGACATCGGCACTCGGGCGAGTGCCTCTGCTGATGTTCCGCTGATGGAGCCGACAAGCGATGTTGCTCCTGCCGCTGACAAGGCCAAAGGCAAGTCCACAACAGATGATGCCGCCACTGTCGTTGCAGCCTTCGACTTGCCTGGAAGAGGCGAATTGATGGTCGAGGAGGAAGTTGCTGCCGCCACTAACGTCCTAGCCACCGCCCTGCCCGAAGAGCCAAGGGCAATGGTGGTAACCGCCAAGACCTCCACATCGGTTGAGCGCCAACTGGTGCCGAGTGGCCCCGTTGTCATTCCACAGTTCCCACTGCCAAGCCATGAAGTGGGGGAGTCGGTGGCAGCACGCGAGGCTGTCGTTCTCGCTTCTGCCTTTGGTGAGAACTGACGCAGTTCATCGGTGTAGCCGGCACACTGGTGGACTCGGCCCGCTCCCTGGTGACTTCAGCCGACTCACTTGAAAGTTCCATCGAGGTAAGTTTTTGCATTTAGATTTTGCTTCTTCTTTCTTGCTTTGGTATTGGAGGGACGATCAGTGCACCCAGTGGGTGTAGACTCCGAGTTTCTTGTCGACTCTTGGAATCGGCTAGAAAATTATTTTACTTAACTCGATCTCCTTCTGATTCAGGTGCTGGCTCAAGCCGGTGGGGACATTCGGGCCGTCATAGTGATGAACGCCGCCCTCTAGAAGGAACTGGCGGACGAGAAGGCCCAAAACCGACTGCTCGGGGAAAAGCTTGCCATCACAGGAAGTAAGTTTCCATAACACAACCCTGGATCTTTTCTTTGCTGCCTCCTTTGTTGATGTTATTGCGGCTGGGTCCACAGATGTTGAGGCTGAATTGGCTAGCCCGAGGGACCATCTGAAGAACTCCATCTCGCTGGTGCAAGCTAAGGTGATGCTCGAAACTTGAGATATCGAGTACATGGACGAGCTCAAGAAGGACCGTGAGAGCATACTAAAGCTGCCCTGCTGCTGAAAGAGCAACAAGAGCTAGCCGACCAGAACAAAGAGCTTGTGGTCGCCAATAAGGAGCGGCAAAATCAGTTTGACTGCCTCCACTCAAAGTTCACCGAGTCGGAGAAACGGAATGAGTCGGAGCTCAAAGAGAACATCCAGCAGGCGGAGGAGGCCGAGAAAATGCTGATGAAAAAGCTCTAAACTGCCAACACCACCATTCTCAGTAAGCCTCTGAATCTTCACCCGGCTTTTTAAGCATTCTTCCTTCTTGCCAAATTCCCTGTAGTAACTTGTGTTCAGACGCTTGCCTAGAGTTGGACGAAGAGGTGAAGCAGATGGCACTCCAATTGCGGGCTGTATCCAACTCCAAAACAGCTGCAGTCCAAGCTTTCTGGTCAGTCGAGTTGATGGTAGACACTGTCGTGACACTGCCGAATCGACTACAACATCTTGCAACTTTGGTGCCCAGATTCAAGGCAGCGACACACGATCTCTGTGCCACTTTGTGGCCCGGCAAAGCACTGCCCAGCAACATCTTCGGTCTCACCGATAGGCTTGCAAAAAGTACGACTGCAATGGACGAGTGGAAGGAGTCGGTAGCTCGCGGGGGAGCTGGAATGGTCCTGGCGTTTCTTCTGGTGCACCATCCTGATGCCAATCTCGAGAAGATCTCCTCAAGATCCCTAGTCAACCCCGAGGGCAATCGAGTGGATTCCCTGGAGCTACTTCCAAAAGTTTGTGTTGCTGCTGCCCGGCTCGCCGAATACGTTGACCCGGAGGAGCGCTTGAAGGCGGCTCTAGAAGAAGAAAAATAAACTTTCATCATGAGCTTTTTTAGGGTACCCTATACTGCTTGGGGTGAGGGAGGCAAGTATAAATAAATCTCGCCGTTAATTTCGTCTGGGCAATTTAGACATTTTTTCAGTACGTGAAGGCCTAAATAGGATTGTTCATCGCCGACCAGACACGGAGCGCCTTCATCAACACCTTCATCTTCACAGCCCACAACGAGTAGTTCGTGTCCGTCAGCATCGGATACTGCACGGGCACGTTGGTGGCTCTCGACGGAGCAGCCAGCACCACGGCGCCTTCATCGCCGCCTGTGCTCGACCTCCTGGCCGCCGCCGGCGTGTACTTTCCGCCACCGCTACCGCTGCTCTTCCCGTCGCTCTTCTTAGGAGACGTATCCACCATCGCCGCCGCCAAAACTCCTCCGATCACCGCCGCCAAACGCCCAAGGTCCTAACCTAAAGCTCTGATACCAAGTGTTGGTTATCAAGCAGCGATCTACTCTCTCTCTCTCTCTCTGAATTTTCTCTCTGAAAATCACAACACACGCACACACGGTGAAGAGAAAACAGAGCAAGAACGCAGCCACACAGAGAGAGGCTTTTGCGACGCGCTGAAATTGCGTCTTTTCTGTTCTTCCCTTTTATTCAGTTGCATAACGGAAAGCGAAAATCTCGCCACGATCCAGTCTATGCGCGTGCCATCCCACGAGTTGGATCGTGCCGGTTCTACAGCTAACTAACTGAACAGAAAAATAGACCGGGCCACAGCGAGAACACAGCTCGCTTCAGGCTTGTTCAGTTAACATGTACAGCAACACATGTAACTGAACTGAACTTATTTAGCTACTGAAGAAAATAAACAGCAAAAACTGCAGATACGTCGAGGTTAAACTGACATTCACCTCCTTAAGCTTGATGTATCTGCAAGTCCATACACACTCCGATCCTCTCCCTTAGCTCCTGGAATTTCATCCTCCCCAAAGGCTTTGTCAAGATATCGGCAAACTGATCTCTCGTGCGTACATGCTCCAGCAGTGTGCTTCCATTCTCAATGCATTCACGAATATAGTGGTACTTGATATCAATGTGCTTGCTTCTCTCGTGATGCACTGGGTTTTTGCTCAATGCAATGGCTGACTGATTGTCTACCTTCAGAACCACTTGATCACCCTCAAGCCCTGTCAGACTAGTGAGCATTCTGCTCAACCACACACCCTGACAAGCAGCTACTGCAGCTGCTACATACTCAGCTTCACATGATGATTGTGATACTACATTCTGCTTCTTCGAGAGCCAAGTTACCGGGCTTGATCCAAGATAAACTATGATTCCAGTAGTGCTCTTTCTGTCATCAACATCACCCCCTAAATCACTGTCGCTGTAACTACACAGCAACATGGAAGTTTCTTCTTCTCTTTTATAGAAACAACCAAAGTTCAGTGTTCTCTTCACGTACCGCAGAATTTGTTTCACTACCGCTAGGTGATCAGTTGTAGGCTTCTCCATGTACCTACTTACAATCCCCACGGCATATGTAATATCTGGATGGGTGTGTGTCAAATACCTCAAACTTCCCACAATGTTGCGGTATAGAGTGGGATCAACAGGCTTGCAAGTGCTGAACTTGCTTAAATGTAGCCGAGCTTCCATTGGAGTTTCAGCAACATTGCAGTTACTCATCCCACACTTCTCCAGAATCTTTGCTGCAAAGGTTGATTGGCTCAGAAATGTCCCATTTGACTGCTGTTTAACTTCTATACCGAGGTAGTAGCTTAATAGTCCCAAATCACTCATACTGAAAAGGTTCTTCATTTGTTCTTTGAACTCCCCAATTTCAATTGGGCTCGGTCCTGAGATGATAAGATCATCTACATACACTCCTACAACAAGCTTCGACCTCCTGTACACAGCATGCTCAATTGGGCATTGCTCAAATCCCAAGTCAACAAGAGTCTTGTGCAATTTTTCATTCCACGCCCTGGGTGCCTGTTTCAAACCATATAGAGCCTTATGCAACTTCAGAACCTTCTGTTCTTGTCCCTCGAGTACAAACCCTGGGGGTTGAGTGACATACACTTCCTCTCTCAATTCACCATTCAGAAAAGCTGATTTAACATCCATATGATGTACTTCCCACCTCTCTTGTGCTGCAATGGCAATGAGCAATCGGATTGTTTCCAAACGGGCTACAGGAGCAAACACCACCTCAAAATCAACTCCCTGGCGCTGCACATAGCCTTTAGCTACCAATCTTGCTTTGTGTTTCACAATTCTGCCATCAGGTTCTTTCTTTAGTTTGTAGACCCACTTCAGTCCAATTGCCTTGTGTCCACTTGGAAGATCAACAAGTTCCCAGGTATTGTTGTCCTCAATTGACTTAAGCTCTATCTGCATGGCATTTTTCCATGCTCCTTCCTTACTGGCATCTTCAACAGACGCTGGTTTTTCGACGCCGAGAAGACATGACTCTGTCAGAACATCTACAGGTGCTTCCTTGATGACTTCTTCCAAGAGGCGGTACCTGCGTGGTCCCTCGGTGCTCATCGGTGTCGAGGCGCCGGTCGGAGGTGACACAAACCGAGGTCCAGCAGGTGCTTCATCTCTACCTGGGGTGACAAAATCCTCCGGTCTAAATCCCGCCTCTACCTCTTCAGGTGTGAGCCCATTTTCTTTCAGGTTTTCTCCCCTTGTTGTCGGATGGTGAAGAATATGCTTAGTCTGGACTACAGGATATGCGTCATTGAGGTGTACACAGTACTGCACTGAGAAGGTCTCCGAGCTCCCCACACTGTCGCCAGAGGTCCATTCCCAACATTTATCCTCTTCGAACACAACATCTGAGACACACACAGTTTCTTCGTGTGAGGGTCGAATAATCTGTATGTTTTACTGTTTGGTTCATAACCAATAAACACCATCTCTGAACTCCGGTCAGCAAGTTTTGTGAGGTGACCACCAACTTTCTTCACATGTCCGATGCACCCAAATGTGCGCAAGTGCTCAACACTGGGTTTCACCTTGTACAACGCCTCATAGGGGGTCATTCCGCGAACACTCTTTGTTGGTGCACGGTTCAGCAAATAAACTGCAGTTGACACTGCTTCACCCCAAAACTGTCCAGGCAGCCCCTTGCTTTTCAGTAGACTTCTTGCCATGCCAACCACTGTCTGATTCCTTCTCTCGACAACACCGTTTTGTTGAGGAGAGTACCGTGCGGTCAAGTAGTGCTTGATTCTGAGGTCCTCACAGAACTGAGCAAAGTTCTTGGAAGTGAACTCCCCTCCACGATCAGTCCGCAGAGCCATGACTTTCAGATTCAGCTCAACCTCTACTGCTGCTCTTATCTTCTTAACTGCCTCAAGTGCTTCATCTTTGCTTTTGATCAGTACAACCCAGATGTACCTTGTGTGATCATCAACTAGCAGCAGAAAATAATTCTTCCCACCAAAGGTTGCAGGGGAGATAGGACCACAAAGGTCACCATGCTGTAGCTGCAACGCTCGATCTGCTCTGTAGGATGCTTCAGCTGGAAATTGCGCTCGTCTTTGCTTTGGAACCAGACAACTTTCACACAAACGATCAATTTGATCAATCATTGGTAAGCCACGTACCATGGCCTCCTTTGCTAGCAGCCTCAAAGCATGAAAGCTTATATGCCCATAGCGTGCATGCCACAACCAGGGAAGCTCTGAAGTTTTTGACAGTAGACAAACAGGGTTAGATTGCTCAATGTTCAGAATGTACAGCCTATTTGGTGTTCTCCTAACCTTTGTAAGGACCTTTCTCTCCTTATCCAGCACAGTCATCAACCTTTCATCGACAGAGAACTTGCAACCGGATTCATCTAGCTGACCGAGACTGATTATATTACTTTTCAGCTTCAGAATGAAATAAACTTCAGTTAATAGCTGGTGTTCGCCGTTGTGTGCAACAAAAAGAACTGAGCCGCGTCCCTCAATGCCCACAACTGATCCATCTCCGAATCGAACTGAACCAGTGATCTTTTGGTCCAGCTCAGCGAACTTATCCAGACAACCTGTCATGTGGTTGCTTGCTCCAGTGTCAAGATACCAAGACTTGTTTGGCGACCCGGTCAGTTTCGGCATGACTTTTTCTTCGTGCAACATGACTTTGTCTCCTATGATTTCAGTGTTCTCAACAAGTTCACACACCTCGGTCATGAGCAAGGCTGGATCTTCATCAATTTGCTTCTGCACCAAGTTGGCACGCTCGCGATTCGGCTCTGGACAGTCCGAGGCAAAGTGCCCATTCACATCATAATTAAAACATTTTACTTTCGAGATGTCAAACTTATGATGCTTTTTCCGTTTGCCCTTTCCATTGTTCTGACCGCCATCACCACGAGCTCTGGCCTGCCCGCCGCCTTGGCCTCCGCTCTGGCCGCCTCCTTTCTTCGCACCAGAACCGGTGGCCCCACTGTTGTCAACGATCTTCTTCCCCTTCATCAGGGTTTCCAATGCGGGTCACAAGCATCAACTGCTCATTGTTGTCGCCACGGCTCTGGCGGCGCACACGCTGGTTTTCCTCAAACGCCGTGAGGAGCCCGACAGCCTCCTGCACCGTCATTGTCGTGACGTCGCCCCACTGCTCGATGGTGTTGACGATGTCGGCGAAGCGATCTGGCACGGCACTAAACAGAAGCTCCACCATGGCCTCCTCCGCAAGGGTGACGCCGAGGGAGCGGATCTCACTCACCAGCATGGTGAGTTTCTTGGCGAACTCCGGGATCGTTTCCCCGTCCGCCATATCGAGGCGATCAAATTACCTCTTCAGTTGCCGTGCTCGTGCCTTCTTGACGCGGTCCTCACCAACACGCGAGCACCGGATCAGCTCCCACGCCTCCTGCGCGGTGCCGCAATCTGCAACCTGCATCATCACATGATCTGGAACAGATTGTGAGAGTGCGGCGAACGCTCCTTCGTCCGCCGCCTGATCAAACTCATCGGAGCCGTCGATCGCCGACCAGACACGGAGCGCCTTCATCAACACCTTCATCTTCACAGCCCACAACGAGTAGTTCGTGTCTGTCAGCATCGGATACTGCACGAGCACGTTGGTGGCTCTCGACGGAGCAGCCAGCACCACGGCGACTTCAGCGCCGCCTGTGCTCGACCTCCTGGCCGCTGCCGGTGTGTACTTTCCGCCACCGCTACCGCTGCTCTTCCCGTCGCTCTTCTTAGGAGACGTATCCCCCATCGCCGCCGCCAAAACTCCTCCGATACCCGCCGCCAAACACCCAAGGTCCTAACCTAAAGCTCTGATACCAAGTGTTGGTTATCAAGCAGCGATCTACTCTCTCTCTCTGAATTTTCTCTCTGAAAATCACAACACACGCACACACGGTGAAGAGAAAACAGAGCAGGAACACAGCCACACAGAGAGAGGCTTTTGCGACGCGCTGAAATTGCGTTTTTTCTGTTCTTCCCTTTTATTCAGTTGCATAACGGAAAGCGAAAATCTCGCCACGATCCAGTCTGTGCGCGTGCCATCCCACGAGCTTGGATCGTGCCGGGTCTACAGCTAACTAACTAAACAGAAAAATAGACCGGGCCACAGCGAGAACACAACTCGCTTCAGGCTTGTTCAGTTAACATGTACATCAACACATGTAACTGAACTGAACTTATTTAGCTACTGAAGAAAATAAACAGCAAAAACTGCAGATACGTTGAGGTTGCTCGCTCTAATCGCCGCCATGTTCCAGCTGACCTTGCTGCCGCCTCCCGCGTAGTGCGTCCCGGTGCGGTCTTCTACCTTAGGGTCACGTCCGTATTTCTCCCTCTGCGTCGCACAACCTCATGACATACATACATGGGAGCAAGACATGGCAGCCATGGCTCCGTCAGCGTCCTCCTCCGTCCTGCCCGGACGGCAAGGCCGGACCACGAACTTCTGTACACGGCAAGCCTCCGCGACGGACAATGGCGCCAAGTGGTTTGGTTGCCGCCGTTGTGAACCAGGACAAAATAAGCGTTGTGGGATATGCTCGGCCATGGGAGGGGCGTAGGCCAACGCCTCATGGTCGTCGGAGTTATTGGAGAAGAAGAGCACGGTTCGGGCTGAGGCCTAGGCCATGCTGTCGAGCGCCGGATCCACGCACGGGGAAGGAACATGATTCAGGCTTGTCGAGGGAGGGAAGGCACAACTGCACAAGGTACGATGGAGAAGGAAGAGGATGCATGGAGGTGGCCGCTGGAACTCTGCCCGCGTAGGTGGACGAGAACAACGGGCGGGATGGGTCGGGGGCCGGCCGAATTGTAGAAGTCCCAAAATGGCCTCAGGACATATATACTGGTGGTCTTGAACGACCGGCACTACCATACTGCTCGCCGTGCTGTTGGCCTGATTGCAGCGGTAAAGATCGGTCACAGGCGTTGGATTTTGCGGATGAACGACCCATACTCACTACAGGGTACCATAAAAGAGCTCTTCATTATATTTATGCTCGGAATGCCGAGTGAAGATGACCTGTAAAACTTATGGCATTTTGTGGTTGTACTTGCTTAAGTGATTTCACTCATCTAAGTTTGTTTTTGTGCTAAGTCCTTTTGTATGCAAGCCAACTTCCAGCTTTTGCTCTTGCTAACGAGTCGTATCCTTGAAGAGCAGACCAGAAGTTGGGGCCTGCCAACTTATCCGTACTCCTAAGGCGTAAATCTATTGGAGACTTGGGCCTTCTATCAAATCGTACACGTTTACTCAGACGTTCGCATAGGAACAAAGTTAAAGGAGTTGTATGCTTGTGTTGGAAATATGCCCTTGAGGCAATAATAAATGTATTATTATATTTCCATGTTCATTATTAAAGTTTACATTTCTATGCTAGAATTGCAATGGTTCTTGAATATGAGATTCGGAGGAAAACCCAGCTGCATGTGTAGAATAATAAACATCAAGTAGATCCCTAGTCTCTCCTCTAAGACTAGCTTATGTATTGTAGATGATCCTATTTTCCTGATCACAGGGCATTGTTACGAGTAACAGGGATGCTGACAATAATGATAACACATTGTTGGCTGTGACAATGGTGTTGGATAGACCCAAACTTATGATATACTGCGAGATCCCGTCGTCATTAAGTTGTCAGCATTATCATATTATATGTTACGTTTACTCACCTCCTTAGACCATGATAGTATCGTAGACCTTCATATCGGATGGTGACTTTGGGGTTGCCAAACGTTTCCTGTAACTGGAAGATCATAAGCGTAGCTTACAGGCGCATCGGAAAAGTATGTCAAGGTGCTCGATGATTCAAGACTGGGATTTACTCCTCCGACAATGGAGAGATACACTCCGGGCCCACTCAGTATTACGGTATCCATCATCGTCTGGCCAGACATAGCGTGATAGAGATCACGTGGATACATAATACGCAAACAAGAAAAGAGAACAAAACCGGCAACTAGGATAACATGGTATGGTGATCAAAGTCTTGCTTCACAAGGATACCAATAAAAGTCTCGCCTCGGGTTTTGTAATGTATCGCGAAGCAAAGGGAATTGTATGCGGCAACAAAAGGTTCACTAGATAAAGATCTTCGTGTATATGTGGGAATTAACATGGGTGTCCAGATCCCGCTGTTAATTATTGACTAGAAGGTGTTCCGGGTCATGTCCACATGTTACTGAACTTGCAGGGTCACACGCTTAATGACTAGTAGTTTCTTAGAGAACTAGGAGACGTTGGAGAATGAGAGAATGGGTATCAGAAGAGTTTCGGATGGTTCCGAAAGTGTTCCGGATGGTCCCGGGAGTGTTCTGTCAGTGCCCGGGAGTGTCCCAAAAGTGCCCGGGAGCGTCCTAGAATTTTATAGAATGCATTGGAAGCTTTCGGAAGGTTTCATAAATTTCTAGAATGTTCTGGATTGTCTGGGCTGCCCCCTTGGTTAGCCCAAGGGGCATTAGCTACATGGGCCCTAAAGGCCCAATAGTGGGGCGTCCCCTTATGCTTGGGGGGCAAGTCACTGGGGGGGGGGGAGGAGGAACCCTAGGAGAACTCCCCTCCTTGGTGCGCCAATCCTAGGGGAGGCTCCCTCCCTAAGGCAGCTGCCTGCCTTTGCCACCTATAAATAGAGGGGAGGGGTGCCCCCTAGAGCACACAAGCCCGAGGCAGCCGCACCCCCTCCCCATGCGCCATTACTCTCCCTTCGGTGTAGATCGGTTCTAGACCGGTACACCGGAAGGGAGCTCCTCCCTCTTGTTCTCCGATAGCTTTTTGTCCTGGACGACGAAGTGCTACTGAACTACTACTTCGGTACATGTGGATACCGTAGAGGAGTCGTCTACTTTGACTCTCGATCGGTGGAGAGATTCTAGCGGCTGGGAGGTATAACCTAGCTACGGGAATCGGCAAAACATCACCAACATCTTCTTCCTCTCCACTGCATCCTTGATGGTGAGATTGGATCTATCCTATAATCATCTTCATAGTATTCCTGGGTGAAATCATACGGTATTTTTTAATTACGTAGTACGTTCCCCTACAGCTTGTCGACTAGCAACGCACCGAGTGGGTGGAATGAGGTAGCCCCGGGGGTTACCCGGAGGAGTCAATCCACTCGGTTGATCGATATAGCCCCCGGGAGTTGCCCAAGGGAATTGAACGGACTATTTAGTAAGACCATTAATAAATGAAATCCGACCTGTGATTGAGTGGAAATGATATAGCCCCTGAGTGTTTCTCGAGAGAATCAACTTTATTAATGATCAAACCAGACATAAGTGATAATACAAAGTAAGTGAAGAAGGGACGTAGCTGGGTGTTGTTCCAATACTTCCTCTCAGCTAGGAAGGCATTGGGCCCCCAAGTGCAAGGGTTTGTTGCAAGCAGCAATTTTCCCTCAAAGTGGATGACCTTAAGGTTTATCAAACCAGTAGGAGCTTTGAACTACAGCCAATGATAAGTACCCGCACACAGAAATACAAAACTTGCCTTGGCCTCCAACGAAACTAGTATGATTGTCAGTCTTACTAGCCTTGCTAGCTTCAAGGATTAAACACAAGTGTGTATGGAATATTGATTGCATGGAAAAGAAATAAAACAAGGAATTGTAAAGAGTGTTCGATCGAAGGATAAACACAAGTCATCCCACGGGGTTTGGATGTATCGGCGAAGGATGCACCAAGTATCGAGGTGAGAGTGGGCAATGTGTGATACCGAAGAGGCTAGCAAATATGGATAAGTGGAAGTGCATGTAAGATCACAAACTCGCATTATTCATAAAGAACTCAAGTACTTATTATAAGAATATCATAATCTACTCAAGAAGAATCTTGAAACTAATGTACTCCTAGGGGGAAGTGTTTGGCATAGCCGAAGCCCGTTGCGCATCCCTGGCCCATTCTACGTGAGCGGTTTACTTACAATGCCTCTCAACTTAGACCTCGTTGCAACAATGGCCTCAATTTTTTGTAAATTAATGAAAGATAAGGCATCAACCTTTTTGTAAATTAATGAAAGATAAGGCATCAACTTTTTTGTAAATTAATGAAAGATAAGGCATCAACTTACAGAAGTTACAACCATGTAGACACACAAAAAGAAGAAAGAAAGGAAAATATTGGGTTGCCTCCCAACAAGCGCTTTTCTTTAATGCCTTTTAGCTAGACATAAAAGGTTTTTGATAGTTTTCACGTTTTCTCATCATCAGTTCCAGCAAGTGATCCATCAATTTCTTTCAATGAATAATTCGCTTTTGGAACCTCCATAGCCCTCCTAATCATAACACTTCAAGGTATGAAATCAAGAACTCTAGTACTATAAATAGGAACTTCCCCTTTTAGTTTACTAACATTTTGAGTTCTGCTTTTCCACTAGACGAAGAATGAGTAAGAGGTTGTGAAACTTTAGGAACATAAATAAGCTTAGGTGATAACCTTATAGAAGGTTTCTTAGATGAAATAAAGGTAGTACCTAGAGTGTCCATTAATTCTTCTAGCTTATCTATCCTTTCTTAAGATGGATCTCCTTTATCGTCAAATATTTCTTTCTTAAAATTGTCCACTTTTTTTAGATACATCACTAATTTTAGAGCTCAAAACATTAATACCATGATGTAACTTTTTATCAAGTTCTTCCATTTTTTCTATGCTAGGAATATTATCATCTAGGATCTCTAGTCGCCTCATAAGGTGTTGAAGAGTAACTTCAGATTCATTAGTGCTCATGGGTGGAGATCCAACCGAACTTTCTATAGTGTTAAAGGCATCAAGAGTATTACTACTCAAAAAACAATATAGTGTCTAGCAAATATCTATTCCATAGGGTTACACCTATATAGAATTTTATAATAAGCATCATAGTAGATTTTTTATGGACATACCTATTTTGTGAGTCCCAAATCCTATACCAACCATCTTTTAAACTTTCTCCACCTCTTTGCTTAAATTGGAGCACTTCTTGCGCAGGAGAAGTAATAGAGTGAAGAACTAGCCATGATAGCGAGCTAAAACAAAAATAAACATTTTTGTGTTTTTTGGAAAGCAGAAAAGCAAGGTAAAAAGCAACAAAAAGTAACTAAGCAAGATAGATAACAATGAAGTAAAGTAAAGGAGTGTAGGACCTATGGCAGTAATCAAAGACTCCCCGGCAACGACTCCAGAAAAAGGCTTGCTTCCTCTCAGCTAGGAAGGTGTTGGTCCCCCAAGTGCAAGGGTTTGTAGCAAGCACCAATTTTCCCTCAAAGTGGAAGACCTTAAGTTTTATCGAAATAGTAGGAGCTTTGAACTATAGCCAATGATATGTACCTACACACACAAATACAAAACTTTCCTTGATCCCCAACAAAACTAGTAAGATTGTCAGTCCTAATAGGCTTGCTAGTTACAAGGATTAAATGCAAGTGTGTATGGAAAATTGATTACAAGGAAAAGAAATAAAACAAGGAATTGTAGAGAGTGTTTGATCGAGGTTGGAAGCAATAGGAAGAAGAATGGACTAGGATACATAGGGTCACTAGTAGTTTCTCTCCAAAAGAAATAACAAGGTGTGGTGAAATAATTACAGTTGTGTATAGATTAAATTGTAGTTTTTGTAGGAGATATGCCCTAGAGGCAATAATAACAGTTATTATTTATCTCCAAGTTTGTGATTAATGTTAATGTTCTATGCTATAACTGCAATGGTCCTTGATACCGTATATCCATAAAGGATCAGAGGAAAACCCATGTGCATGTGTGGAATAATAAACGGTAAAATATATTCCTAGTCATGCCTCTAAGACTAGCTCAAGTGTTGCATGATGGTCACATTTTCCTGATCATGGGCATGACTATGCCGGCAACTTTCAGGACACAATGTTAGAAAAACACTTGTGTTGAATTGACCCAATTGATGTTATGCTATGAGATACATTTGTCACGAGTTAATGGTTTTATAACAAAGAGAAAGTTATACGTTTGCATAATTCCTTAGACCATGAGAGTATCGAGTTCCTTCATACTTGCTTCGTGAACTTTGGGGTTTGTTAAACGTCATCTGTAACAAGGTGGCTATTATAGCGGCTTACGAGTTCACGGAAAAGTATGACAAGAAATTAGATAGCTCAAGATTGGAATTTGCTCCTCCAATGATGGAGAGATATTATTAGGCCCCTCTCATTGTTATGGTATCCATCATCGTCTGGCCAGACACAGTGTGATTTGAGCATAGGGATGATGGAGCACAGGAACGAGAAAAGAGAACAAAACCAGTAACGAGGTAACTGGCATAGTGAACAAGATTGTTGATTCACAGGGATGCCATTAAATCTCACCTCGGGTATTTGTAACATATCGCGAAGCAACAGGAACATTATTCGGTAACTACAGGTTCACTCGAATATTTATTCGTGTGGGTATAGGGGTCAATATGGATGTCCACTATTCCGCTATTGATCATTGATCGGAAAGTGTTCTGATCATGTCTATATTTCACCAAACCTACAGGGTCACACTCTTAATGGTCATTTATGTACTGAGTACTGGACAGGGAGTCAGAGAGAAAGTCACCGGAAAAGTTTCGGAGACGACGAAAAAGTTTCGGAGAGAAAACCGGAAATGTCTCGGAGAAAAATCATCATACCGGAAATGTTTCAGAACGCGTCCAAAATTATTTTAGGGGGTGCCAGACATGTTTTGGACCTTCGGGAATTTTTCCGGAGAGAACGGTCGCGAAAAAATATTTTCCCAGCGTGAGGGGACAAGATCCCACGAATTGTGGGATGATGCTGCAGGCGCCACTATTAGGGTACACCCCCTTTTGGTGGCTTTTTGGAAAGCCACCCTTTGGGGCTTTCTCCCTAAAGTAGTAGAGGATGGCATGGGGAGGTGGGCCCCCCACAAAGTGGGGCCCACACTTGTGGCCGGCCCAAGGGAGGGGTCTCCTCCATGGAGCTTCCTTCCCCCCTTTGGTGTATTTTGGTGGAAAATATATTCCCCCCTTTTTGGGCTTTTTACCCAAGCCTCCACCCCTTGCTCTCACTATAAATAGAGGTGGAGAGGGCTCTCCATTTCACACAAGTTCTCATACTTGAGCTCTCATACAAAGGCATGCAATGATCTGCCGTTCTCTCTCTCCCTCCATGAAATAGTTTCATTGTGCCGAAAGGCTGCCTGGTTTTCGGCAGTGCTTAGTTCTGAACAGCGAAGCCCTGCTGGATAGGTGACACCGGATGTGTGCAACCCGGTAGAGAGGTCATAGTTTTGATCTTAGTTCGAGGGACTGTCTGAGTTTCTATCCGAGGTTCTGTCCGAGGGACTGGCCGAGGGCTGTCCAGTGTACTGTCCGAGGGAGATAATCCTCGCGGTTGGGAGGTTGTAAAATCCTAGTTGCAAGGATCTGCACCGAAGAACTTCACTGACTCTCCTTTAGTTGCGCTACGAGTCGGTAATGATCAGATCAAACCTTGTATGCATCTTCATAGTGGTCCTGGGCGTGTACGTAGTACGGATTTCTTTTTGTTTTCTGCTGTGTTACCCTACAGTTTTTATGATTATGATTATACATGGCATAATTAAATATGAGCATCACGTCCGGATACCAAGAGACCATTATCCAACTGCATCTATAGCTAATACTCCACCCCAAGAGCGCTATCTAGCATGCATCTCAAAGTATTAAGTTGAAGAAATAGAGTAATGCATTAAGTATGATGACATGAAGTAGATGATATATTGTCTTCACCTTGTGTTCAAAGGACAACTACGCAACTATATTCTTTCACTGCGGTAGTTGACTTGCAAGGTTGAACCCAACTAACATACACAACTCTCTCTTGGAGATCATCCATCCAACTTGGCTAGAGAAAGACAAATAGATCGGACAACATATATGTATAAGAATTATGCAGCAAAGAAACCCAATTGATCTCAAAAGAATTCATGGATAGATCTGATCATAAAGTGACAATTCATCACACCACAATAAACACACTGAGATTGTGTATAGGTAGAATCGGCCATATTAAATTTAATTTCACTCATGACAAAAGGACCAAGATTAAGTTTATCATATAAGGATATTGGAATAGTGGAAACACTAGCCCCAAGATCATAAAGTGCATTAAGTTTGTTCATCCCAATCTCTATTTCTATGGAAGGTTCAAAGATGTCATCTTGCTTAGCGGGTAATTTCTCATGCAACTTTTTACACTCATTGTTGAGCTCATGTACCTTGATAGCAACTTGATGAATAAAGCTTTTGTATGCATCATCATCTTTTACCTCAGGTAGGGGATGCTTCAAATTCATAATTTTCACGAAGTCTTCAATGGAATATGTATGCTTAGGAAAATGACCTTGGTCAAGTTCCTCTGAAGTATCTTCAGTGCTTCTCATCATTTTAACACTTTCAACCGGATTAGGCTTCGGTATTCTTGCAAATTTGGCAAGAATAAAAATTTGAATTTTTGCAATTTTTGCAACATGTGCTTCCATATTGCGGGTTCTGTCATGAAGTGCCTTCACGTCATTGGTTAGTCCAGCAATTTTTTGCTGTCATTTGATGAAGTAAATTATCGTGAGACTTCAGGATGTAGGTAAAGGTTTTATTCTGCTCAGTTTGAGCAGACATGAAAGTGTTGAGGGTTTCCTAAAGCGAAGGCCTATTACCAATGCTCGACCCATTATAGTTGTTTGATGCTCCTTGATTGGTGGAATATGGTGGCTTAGGAAAATTTGGAGCATAATTTTGATTTTTCCAATTGGGGTTATAACTATTGCGAGCAATGAAATTGACATCAGCATCAGTATTGGTAATAGCGTTGACTTTTACCTCCTCTTTACCTTTAATCATTCTAATTAGCTCGTCAATTTTGGTGGACAATTCTTCATTTTTTTCCTTCTGTGATGGAGTTCACCTTTTTCATGGTCGACCTCTCAACATTCCATTGGGCATGATTCTCTTGCATATCGTCAAGCAACTTCTTTGCTTCTTCTATCGGTCTTCCCATGATAGTTCCTCCTGCAGTAGTATCTAACATAGTTTTTGACATGGGATTAAGAGCATTATAAAATAAATGGAGGATCAACCATTCCTCCATTCCATGGTATGGACAATTTCTAATTGCCTCTTTCATCCTATCCCAAGCAGGCGCTAGTGGCTCACGGTCTTCCTGCTTAAAACCAATCGTATTACAACGTAATTGTATTATTTTTGCAGGTGGGCAAAACTTTGTCATAAACATGCTGCAACATATGTTCCAAGAGGTGATGGTTCCTCTAGGCAAATATAGAGGCCATCCCTTAGCTTTTACTATTTAGGAAAAAGGAAATAGATGCAGCTTCAAAGCGTCGGGTTCATAGTCCTTTATACGTGTCATATCCCATAATTCTGTGAAAGTGTGCAAGTGCAACCCCGCGTCCTCGGATGCAGAACCTCCGAATTAGTTCTGTTGAACCATCATGAGAAGGTGCGGTTTGATTTCGAGTTGCTCGGCTGCAACATTGGGTAGTGCGATGGTCGCACGCATAAAATTTTCATTGGGAGTTGCAAACTCCCCAAGTTTCTTAGCCATGATTTTTTGGTTTTTGACAACTAACGAGAAAAACAAAAAGACTAAAACAAAACTAAAACTGAAACAAAAAACTAAAACAATACCTTTAGTCACCTGGCTAGGGTAGCAAAGATGCTTCCCCAGTAACGGCACCAGAAAAAGGGTTGATTACCTTTGATCCAGTTTTGGATGTAGATAGTCCCTACCTTTTTCCCAAGGGTGACCCTGGGTATCGAACCCACGGGAAGTACTGCTATTAGACAGGGAGCAAGCAAGCTATTGTTGTCGTTACAAGTTCCAGTTTGCCGGACCGAAAATTGTTAGCTTTTTAAGAGATGGATAGAAATAGGCTAGGGCATGAGAATTTACTTACAACCTTATACTTGCACTTAGGATCTTGTCTTGATTTCCAACATAGTCCTGGTAGAAACTGCTATGATGTGTTCTCAATGTGTATATGTGGGGGATGCGTCCAAATAACATCACAACTAATCAGCAACCTGCATTGTGATTCTATTGTCCAACCAAGACCCTTACCGTCGTGTGGGGTTACCTTAGTTATTCATGATTTGTCCAGACCAACGCATTGGGCGTTTAATGACTGCACCTCAAGGTCCCCAAGGAAATGCTTTTGGCTACCGTTCTAATCCTTATTGTCACCGGCTTTCGGTGTAGCCTTCTGCGTGTACCTGTACTTTACCTCCTCCTTGATCGATCTACGGGATCCCAGGTACCCGCGGGGCCTCAGAATGAGAAAGAGATAAGAGACAAATCCATTGCAATAACACATACAAATAATGTTCAATTAAGCAAAGCCAATACCAATGATCCCGTGCACAAGTATATAGGGCTGCAAGGCTGTGCCTCGGCCCATGGCCTGAGGGTATTACTCACACATCGCAATTAGATCACAGATGGAAAACATTGTTGATGGTATTGATAGATGAATGATTGATAAAGGTCTTACAATGTCACCGTATGCGATGTATCGATTACAAGTATGGAAAATATGGGGAGAATGGCTATGGAGACGGTGATGGTGATGGTGGCGGCTAGGGTTTCTCCTTGGAATGGCTCTTTGTGGTTGTGGTGATACTGGCGACTCTGGTGGCTGGTTGCGGCCCTCCTATTGCCAATGGGGCTAGGTGCCTTTTATCAAGTTTTCTTGTGATGACGTCATGGAGCTGTTAGGATGGTATGAGCGCTCGTACCTGAGTGTAAAAAATCCGGCTTAAACAACGGTGGAATGAGTGTAAAAAATACACTCATCAGGGGGATGCCGAATCGAAAAATAATCCCCTTCATAAAGTTCTCTGCAGTTGGATCATCTTGCTTCATGATCAGCTTAGCCTCAATCCACTTGGTGAATTTACCCACCGCCATGAGGAGGTGCGTGAATCTTCCCTTTGCCATTTTGAGTGGGCCCACCATATCGAGTTCCCACATGGCAAAAGGCCATGTGATGGGGATGGTCTTGAGTTCAGTAGCCGGCACATGAGCACTGCGAGCATACCACTGACAGCCGTTGCAAGTTCGGACGAGTTCCTCCGCATTCGCATGAGCGGAAAGCCAACTGAAACCGCGGCGGAAGGCCTTGGCGGCGAGTGCCTATGATGATGCATGATGGCCACAAGTACCCAAGTGGATCTCCTCGAGTGTTTGCTTGCCTTCTGAAAGTGCAACTAATCCCCGGGTGGTTTTGGTAATTAATAACGACATATACTTCATTGAACTAATGCCTACTCAAAGAATATTTCAGGAAAGTTCGATTTAGGTATGGCAATGGGTTGTGAATGTAGACCCCTCAAAATGCAAAGGACATGTTGTTGGCAAAGCTCCAAGACTCTAAATTTTTGTTTAAGTGATCCAAGATCACATTGACTCCATAGGAAAGCCAATACTATTCAAAGGGGATGAGGTTTTGATGATGGTCTAACTGCTCAAGTGCTTAGAGATATTGCTGCAAATCCCTCGGCCACATTCTCACTATCACCTATGTCCAAAACCCTAAAGTCCATCTCGGTCCCACCGAAACACATACAGCCGGTCCCACCGAGATATACTTGACATAGCCACTGCCTAAACCCTAGCGCCTCGGTCTCACTGAGTTGGCCCTTCGGTCCCACCGAAGAGCACTTGCCAACCTTCTGTTACCAATTGAAATCAACCAGGAATTTCTGATTAGTTTCAATCGGTGACACTGAAGTGTGGAAAGTGCTTAGGTCAGCTTCGCTTGGTCCCACCGAGAGGTTTCATCCGGTCTCACAGAAAATCCTAAAGTTCAAACCTTTTGTACTATTCGGTCTCACCGAGTGTTTTCACCTAATCCCACCGAGTAGTGCATAAAGGTGTGTAGTTCGATTTTTGGTGCTGGCTATATATATACCCCACCCATTCCACCAACTCTCAGAGAGAGAGCAACCAGTTTGAAACTTACACTTCCCATATCGATTTTTCTAAGAGAGAACCACCTACACTTGTGTTCAGATCAAAGGCTTTCCACTCCAACCATAGAAATTTGATCTCTAGCCTCCCCAAGGTACTTTCCACATAAATCCCTCTCCTACCACATAGCCAAATCTATGAAAGAGTGTTTGAGTGTTGAGAAGACTATCTTTTGAAGCACAAGAGCAAGGAGTTCATCATCAAAAAACAACATCTATTACCTTTTGGAGAGTGGTGTCTCCTAGATTGGTTAGGTGTCACTTGGGAGCCTCCAAAGCCTGTGGAGTTGAACCAAGAGTTTGTAAGGGCAAGGAGATCGCCTAGTTTGTGAAGATCTACCCCGAGTGAGGCTAGTCCTTCGTGGGCGTAAGCTATGATGCCATAGACAAGGTTACAACTTCGTGGACCCTTCATGGGTGGAGCCCTCCGTGGACTCGTGCATCCGTTACCCTCCGTCGGTTGAAGTGTCCATCAATGGGGATGTACGATAGTACCACCTATCATAACCATGCCAAAAGTCACCGTGTATTCATTGCATTTGATTATCTCCAAACCCTTCCTCTACTTTCATGTGCAAAGACTTTACTTTCCGCTGCCACTATATTAGACTTGCATGTGTAGGGTGTTTGTAGACTTGCTAGAATTGCTAAAATCTGCCAAGAACTAAAATTGGGAAAAGGCTAGGTTTTTATTGGTCAAGTAGTCTAATCACCCCCCTCTAGACCTACTTTTGATCCTACAGCTTCCTCAGGAGAAATGCAGTGCTGGAACCCCTGAGCTTGGCACATGATGCAATCTGCCTCAGTCTCATCTTTAGGAAGCTTCTTCCTTAGGAGGTAAGCAAGGTACAACTGCGTCCAGAGTGGGATGACAGCGAAGACGCCTTCTTGAACCGAGTCGGAGGATCCTGATCCCTAGGACTCGGACTGTGAGGCATCGGTAGCTGACTCCACCTTAACAGAAGGCTGATGTAGTTGCTGAAGAAAGACGCCGGGTTGAATCTTCTAACGAGTGGAGCCAATCCTAGCGAGGGAGTCAGCTGCTTTGTTGTGTTCCCAGTGAACATGATGAAGCTTGAGGCCTTCGAAATGGCCTTCGAGTTGGTGCACCGTAGCGCAGTATGCCGCCATGGTGAAATCCTTAGTGTCCCATGTCTTCATCACCTGCTGCACCACCAGACCCGAGTTCTCACAAACTAGGAATCAGCGGATACCGAGTGAGACAGCGAAGCACAAGCCATGCAGCAGTGCTTCATACTCCATGACATTGTTTGATGCCATGAAGTGGATTTGTAGCACGTGGTTGAGCATGTCACCCTTGGGGTAGATGAAGACGACTCTAGTGACCGATCCCCCGAGCATCTTCGAGCCATGAAAGTACATGATCCAGTGCTCCGACTCCACATGGGCTAGGAGGGACCGGTTCTCAGTCCATTCGACAACGAAGTCGGCTAGAGCCTCAGACTCGATGGCCTTGCAAGGCTCGTACTTGATGTCATGAGGCATGAGCTCGATAGCCCATTTGGTGACTCAGCTTGTGGCGTCCCGGTTGTTGATGATGTTTGATGGGTGGGCTTGGAAGTAGTGGACCCGATTCCGCGCAGCCATGAACATGTCATAGATAAACTTCTGGTAGTGCGGGTAGCATTGCTTGGAGTCGGTAAGGATCTTGCTGATGTAGTAGATAGGTCGCTGTACCTTCTGCACTCGACCTTCTTCCTCGCGCTCCACCACCATGACAACGCTGACCACTTGATTGGTGGCTGAGATGTAGAGCAACATGGGCTTTCTCTCCATCGGTGTGATGAGGACTGGCGATGTAGAAAATAGCTGCTTGAGGTCGTCAAGAGCCTGCTGAGCTTCATTGGTCCACTCAAATGAATTCAACGTTTTTAGCAGTCGGTAGAGAGCGAGGGACTTCTCATAGAGTCGGGAGATGAATCGACTGAGCGCAGCCATGCACCCGGTCAGCTTCTATACTGCCTTCAGATCCTTTAGTTTGTCCCTCTTGAGGATGGCATCGATCTTCTTTGGGTTTGCCCCTGATTCCTCATTTAGAAATGATAAAACCGAGTAGCTTTCCCAAAGGGACTTCGAAGACACACTTTTTTGGGTTGAGCTTCATGTTGAACCTCCAAAGATTGGCAACCCAAAATGGCGTGATATGTGCTCTTGAATTCGTTGACTTGGAAGGTGAGTGTCTCAGCATGGAAGTTGTCTGGCTTGCCGAACACAACCTCCAAAGAGATATGGCCTAAGGGTCTGGCGCACTTGCCCACCACAATCCCATGGAAGGTGGTGCTCCTTGGGCGAAGTCGGTTCTCTGTGATGTTCATCTTTTTCAAGACGTTAGCATACATGATGTTCATGCTGTTGTGCCATCCATCAGGACCTTGTGTAGCCTGAAGCCACCGATCATCGGGTCCAACACCAAGGCAGGTCAGTCAGAGTGTGGAATGTGATTCGGGTGGTCAGAATCATCAAAGCTGATCGGCGTCTCAGATCAGTTCAACCACTGAGGGATAGCCGGAACAACATCATTCACCTCACGCTCTCGGAGCTTCTGACTTGTTTTTGAGTTGAGTCCCTGGAAAATGACAAGGACACCCTTCTGCTGAGGGTACCGCTTGGCACGCCCACCTCCTACAGTAGGGCCATTGTCATCATCGGCGTCGGGGACAGGTGATTTCTAGGTCCGGAGGTGCTTCATGAAGTTACACTCCCGGGTAGAGTGATTTGCATCACCATTCTCCTCAGAACTATGGAACTTGCAGGGCTAGTCCAGGATGTCCTCAAAGGACAGCTGCTTCCTCCCAGCTAGGACGGTGTTGGGCCCCCAAGTGCAAGGGTTTGTAGCGAGCAGCAATTTGCCCTCAAAGTGGATGAGATTAAGGTTTATCGAACCAGTAGGAGCTTTGAATTGCAGCCAATGATAAGTACCTACACACAAAAATACAAAACTTGCCTTGTCCCCCAACGAAACTAGTAAGATTCTCAGTCTTACTAGCCTTGCTAGTTACAAAGATTAAACACAAGTGTGTATGGAAGATTGATTGCAAGGAAAATAAATAAAACAAGGAATTGTAAAGAGCGTTTGATCGAGGTTGGAAGCAATCGGAAGAAGAATGGACTGGGATCCATAGGTTCACTAGTGGTTTCTCTCCAAAAGAAATAACAAGGTGTGGTGAAAAAATTACAGTTGCATATCGATTAAATTTTAGTCATTATTATTATGATTATACAAGGCATAATTGCATATGAGCATCATGTCCAGACTTCTATAGACCATTATCCAACTGCATCTATAGCTAATACTCCACCACAAGACCGCTCTCCAGCATGCATCTCAAAGTATTAAGTTAAAGAAACAGAGTATTGCATTAAGTATGATGACATGAAGTAGATGATATATTGTCTTCACCCCGCGTTCAAAGGACAACTACGCAACCATCTTCTTATCCATAGCGGCAACAACACAACACAAGCCTTTTCCATTTTCTGCCGTTGTGGTAGTTTACTTGCAAGGTTGAACCCAACTAACATACACAACTCCCTCTTGGATATCATCCATCCAACTTGGCTAGAGAAAGACAAATAGATCGGAGAGCATATATGTATAAGAATTATGTAGCAACTAAACCAAATTGATCTCAAAAGAATTCATGGATAGATCAGATAATAAAGTGACAATTCATCACACCGCAACAAACAGACTGAGAAAATTACATCAGATGGATCACAATCATGTAGGGAAGCTCATGTGATCTTTGTATTGAGAAACATGGAAGAGAAAACCATGTAGCTACGGCTATGGATCCATAGTCCAAAGGAAACTACTCACGAGCGATCATGGTGGCCTTCAAGTTGATGTAGATGGCCACCGAGATAACTTCCCCCTCCGACAGAGTACCGGAAAAGGCCTCCATTTTGGATCACTTCGGAACAGAGAGGTGCGGTCGCATAAAAATATGACTCCATGATATTTAGGTTTTGTGGAGTGAACCAAAAATATAGGAGTCGAGAGGCGATGGAACGGAGCACCATGGGGCCCACGCGACCTGACCACGCGATGATCCCCTAGGCCGTGTGGTGGCAGTGGGCCACCCTAGGTGGGGCTAGGGTCCTCTGGGAACATCTCGATGCAACAAAAAAAATCAGATTTTTTTGCGGGATTTTTGGAGCTCCGTAAAATTGATTTTCCTGAAAGTTCAAAAATATATATCAGAAAATAGCTACTAGCTGTGGGCACAGAGTTAAAAAGTTAGTCCAGAAAAATAATAAAATTTGGTGCCGAAACTATGCCAAAATTATATAAACATAACATAAAACAATCACAAATTATAGATACGTCTGGGACGTATCAATACCCCCAAGCTTGATCTTTGCTCGTCCTCTAGCAGGAACATGATAACAAAATAATTTTTGATTGTGAATGCTACTAACATGAATCATGACTAGTCTGATGTAATTACAGTGTGCCTTTACAGAATAGCGATGCAATGCAATAGTCTATATTTGATGACAAGCAAGTAACATCAAAACATGCAAATAAAATTACTATCACTTTTCATAAATCAATGCTTTCAAATCATGCTCATCAATGCCTTTAGGTTTAGAAAGACTGTCAGGTGTATCATGAGACATGATGAGTTAAGGTTTTATCATATCAAAACATTTTATCATAAACCGGACAGAGTGTCGGTCAAGTACACAAATAACATAACCTCCTGTTTCAACTAATCAACAATTATGCAATACTTGAGCGCGAGCCTTGATCTTTGCACTTAATGGAAAAAGAGAATGACGAAGGTTTAGGAAAAGTCAAAAAGTGGAAGAAAGTCTTGCATCAACGCGGCAGATCATTAGACAATGGAGAGGACTTATAATCAATGTTAATGCAAGGAGTATGGATTGCCATGCAACGGATGCACTAGAGCTATGAATGCATGAAAGCTCTCCTATGGACTAGTGGGGTGTGCATCCAACTTTCTTGCTCATGAAGACCTAGAGCATTTGAGGAAGCTCATCAGTGGAATATACAATCCAAGCTCTATAATGTGAAAATTCCCAACTAGCATGTAAACATGAAGTACATGAAAACTCTCTATATGAAATGCAATGTGCTACATTGAAGCACTTACTGGATGCAAAAAAGAATACTAGTGTATCCCCATCTCTCTTTATTCTTTTCTTTTTCTTTTTTTGCCACATGCCTTTTTTTGTCCTCACAAGGTGGGGGCAACACCCTATAATGATGAACAATACACTTTATTGTATTCTTAACTCAACTGAACAAAATAAGCATGATGTAGAAACTCTAATAAATGTCTCTGGTAGTGTACCAGGATGTGCAATGATCTAGCGTAGCATATATGAAACAATGATGATCAGTGGACTCACCACAATAATATCATGCCAGCTCTATATGATCATGCAAAGCAATATAACAATGATGAATAATTTCTCTAGTCATGTAGTGTAAATGATGATGGAAGTTGCATGGCCATATATCTCAGAATGGCTATTGAAATGCCTTGATAGATAGGTATGGTGGCTGTTTTGAGAAAGATGGGGTTTATGTGTAGGAGAACAAAAGTAAGTCCTCCCACAGGATTTGGATGTATCGGTGAAGGATGCACCAAGTCTCGAGGTGAGAGTGGGCAATGCGCGATACCGAAGAGGCTAGCAAATATGGATAGGTGGAAGTGCATGTAAGATCGCAAAATCGCATCAGTCATAAAGACCTCAAGTACTTATTATAAGCATCTCATAATCTACTCAAGAAGAATCATGAAACTAATGTACTCCTAGGGGGAAGTGTTTGGCATAGCCAAAGCTCGTTGCACATCTCTGGCCCATTCTACATGAGCGTTTTACATACAATGCCTCTCAACTTAGACCTTGTTGCAATAGCGGCCTCACTTTTATGTAAATTAATGAAAGATAAGGCATCAACTTGCATGGTATTTATGACATCTCCCCATTACTTTACTCGAGCTCTTTTACTAACACATTCATCTATTACTCCCAACTTATCTCAAAACTATTGCAAAGAATCCTATGTTCAAATAAGTGATTCTAGATTAATGCATGCAATTTTATTTATACCACCAAAGCATCCATATCATTTTTATCACCACCATATTAACCAGTGCCAACTACCAATTACTATTCAACTCTCAAAACAGATATAAGTGAAGCAAGAGAGTTCTAATTGTATCTAACAGGACTACTGCAGTGCTCTAAAAAGTATAAGTGAAGAAAAAGAGCAATTATATAAATGCAAGGACATGGATAACTACCTATGCATATTTATCAAGGTATGATGATTGATCATGATCAGTAAACAAAAGCAAACGGCGCTCCAAGAATAACACATATGATGTGAGCAAATAAAAACATATGTCCAACCGAGACTAACCGATAATTGTTGTTGAAGAAAGGTGGGATGCATCGGGAATTGATACGTCTCCAACGTATCTATAATTTTTGATTGTTCCATGCTATTATATTATCTGTTTTGGATGTTTTATATGCATTAATATGCTATTTTATATTATTTTTGGGACTAACCTATTAATCTAGAGCCTAGTGCCAGTTTCTGTTTTTTTCCTTGTTTTTGAGTATTGCAGATAAGGAATATTAAACGGAGTCAAAACGGAATAAAATCTTCGGAATGATTTTTCTTGGACCAGAAGAAACCCAGTAGACTTGGAGATGAAGGCAGGAGACCTGCCGTGGCGTCACAAGCCACCAGGGCGCGCCCTAGGGGGGGGGCATGCCCCCCTGGCTTGTGGCCCCACGGTAGCCCTCCTAACCCTATTCTTCGGCCTATAAATTCCCAAATATTCCCTGGATACCAAAAAGAGCCACGAAAATACTTTTCCGCCGCCGGAAGCCTCTGTTCCCGTGAGATCCAATCTTGGAGCCTTTTCCGGTAATCTGCCGGAGGGGGAATCGATCACGGAGGGCATCTACATCAACTCCATTGCCCCTCCGATGATGCGTGAGTAGTTCACCACAGACCTTCGGGTCCATAGCTAGTAGCTAGATGGCTTCTTCTCTCTCTTTGTTCTTCAATACCATGTTCTTCATGATCTTCATGGAGATCTATCTGATGTAATACTCTTTTGCGGTGTGTTTGTCGAGATCCGATGAATTGTGGGTTTATGTTCAACTTATCTATGAATATTATTTGAATCTTCTCTGAATTCTTATATGCATGATTTCATATATTTGCAAGTCTCTTCGAGTTATTGGTTTGGTTTGGCCAACTAGATTGGTAATTCTTGCAATGGGAGAAGTGCTTAGTTTTGGGTTCAATCTTGCAGTGTCCTCACCCAGTGACAAAGTAGGGGTAGCGAGGCACGTATTTGTATTGTTGCCATCAAGGATAAAAAGATGGGGTTTTCATCATATTGCTTGAGTTTATCCCTCTACATCATGTCATCTTACCTAATGCGTTACTCTGTTCTTCATGAACTTAATACTCTAGATGTAGGCAGGAGTCGGTCGATGTGTGGTGTAATAGTTGTAGATGCAGAATCGTTTCGGTCTACTTGACACGGACATGATGCCTATATGCATAATCATTGCCTTGGATATCTTCATAATTATTCGCTTTTCTATCAATTGCTCGACAGTAATTTGTTCACCCACCGTATTATTTTCCTTCATGAGAGGAGCCTCTAGTGAAACCTATGGCCCCCGGGTCTATTTTCCATATTATATTTTCAGATCTATAAACCAAAAATACCAAAAATACTTAGCTGCAATCTTTTTACCTTTGTTTTACTTTTCATTTTAGCAATCCTATCTATCTATCTCTATCAGATCTCATCCTTGCAAGTAACCGTGAAGGGATTGACAACCCCTTTATAGCGTTGGGTGCAAGTGTTTGATTATTTGTGTAGGTACATCTATTGGGGACTTGCTTGTATCTCCTACTAGATTGATACCTTGGTTCTCAACAACTGAGGGAAATACTTATCTACTTTGCTGCATCACCCTTTCCTCTTCAAGGGAAAACCAACGCATGCTCAAGAAGTAGCAAGAAGGATTTCTGGCGCCGTTATCGGGGAGATCTACATCAAGCCTACCAAGTACCCATCACAAACTCATCTCTTGAATTTACATTATTTGCCATTTGCCTCTCGTTTTCCTCTCCCCCACTTCTAAAACTATTTTCAGAAAGTACCAAAAAGATTTGCCTTTTTATTCGCCCTTCTTCTGTTCGTCTTTTCGTTTGTTTTTCGTTTGCTCGTTTCCATGGATCAACCGAAAAGTTTTGATCCTTATCTTAGGAAGTTGGAAGATATTGAGAATAATGCTAAGGGCTTCATGTGGCTTGAATTTAACCATAATAGTTTCTTTAGGAACAAGCTTAAGGAACAAAGGTTTATGTTGGAATACATGAATAAAGAACTTGATGATATGACTAAGGAATTTTGTGGTTTGAAATCTCTGTTTGCTCACCTTGAAAACTTGGTAGGCCAAATTTCTGATAAACAAGCTACCTTAGTCAATAAAATGGCCGCGAAGCTAGAATATTTAAATAATGATGAAGATCTTAAAGTGATTGATGTGACTGCTATTGAATCTTTGTTTTCTAATATAAATCTTGATAAAGATGGGACTGGAGATAAGTCAACTTTAGTTAAAAGGCGTGCCAATGATTCGGAGTTTATAGATCTTAATGCAAAGATTGATAAAAGTGGGATTGAAGAGGTCAAAACTTTAGATAGCAATGAACCCACTCTTTTGGATTTCAAGGACTTTAATTATAATAGTTGTTCTTTGATTGATTGTGTTTCCTTGCTGCAATCCATGTTGAATTCTCCGCATGCTTATAATCAAAATAAAGCTTTTACTAAACGTATCGTGGATGCTATGATGAAATCTTTTGAAGAAAAACTTGAGTTGGAAGTTTCTATACCTAGAAAGCTTTATGATGAGTGGGAACCTACTATTAAGATTAAAATTAAAGATTATGAGTGCCATGCTTTGTGTGATTTGGGTGCTAGCGTTTCCACGATTCCAAAAACTTTATGTGATGTGCTAGGTTTCCGTGAATTTGATGATTGCTCTTTAAATTTGCATCTAGCGGACTCCACCATTAATAAACCTATGGTAAGGATTAATGATGTTCTTATTATTGCAAATAGGAATTATGTGCCCGTAGATTTCATTGTTCTTGATATAGATTGCAATCCTACATGTCCTATTATTCTTGGTAGACCTTTCCTTAGAACGATTGGTGCAATTATTGATATGAAGGAAGGAAATATTAGATTCCAATTTCCATTAAGGAAAGGCATGGAGCACTTTCGTTGAAAGAAAATAAAATTACCTTATGAATCTATTATGAGAGCTACTTATGGACTGCATACCAAAGATGATAATACTTAGATCTATTGCGTTATGCCTAGCTAGGGGCGTTAAACAATAGCGCTTGTTGGGAGGCAACCAAATTTTAGTTTTATGCTTTTGTTTTTGCTTCTGTTTTTGAGTGTTTTACACATTATTACCTCTGTAGTAATTGTTTTTTCTTGTTTAAATTAGTGTTTGAGCCAAGTAAGACCTTTGGGATGGTCTACGGTGTTTGTGATTTGATTTTGCTGAAAAACAGAAACTTTTGCTCTCAGTCCAGGAATTTTGTAAATTCACTGGAACGTTCTTTTGATCTTAAATTTTTACACAAGATTGATATACAAATTTCCCTGGTTGTCCTAATTTTTCAGAATTTGTTGAGTTACATAAGTATTCGAAGTCTATAGATTTCTACAGACTGTTCTGTTTTAGACAGATTCTGTTTTCTTTGTGTTGTTTGCTTATTTTGATGTATCTATGGGTTGTATCGGGGGGTATGAACCATGGATAAGTTAGAATACAGTAGATATTACACCAATATAAATAAATAATGAGTTCACAACAGTACCTAAAGTGGTGATTTATTTTTCTTATGCTAACGGATCTCATGAGTTTTCTGTTGAGTTTTGTGTTGTGGAGTTTTCAAGTTTTGGGTAAAGATTTGATGGACTATGGAATAAGGAGTGGCAAGAGCCTAAGCTTGGGGATGCCCAAGGCACCCCAAGCCATATTCAAGGATACCAAAAAGCCTAAGCTTGGGGATGCCCCGGAAGGCATCCCCTCTTTCTTCTTCAATCCATCGGTAAATTTACTTGAGGCTATATTTTTATTCACCACATGATATGTGTTTTGCTTGGAGCGTCTTGTATGATATGAGTCTTTGCTTTTTAGTTTTCCACAATCATCCTTGCTGCACACATCTTTTGAGGGGGACACGCATTTAAGCGTGAATTTATTAGAATACTCTATGTGCTTCACTTATATCTTTTGAGCTAGGCAATGTTGCTCTAGTACTTCACTTATATCTTTTTAGAGCACGGTGGTGTTTTATTTTATAGAAATTATTGAACTCTCTTACCTCACTTATATTATTTTGAGAGTCTTTAAACAGCATGGTAATTGGTTTAGGTTATGAATTTAGTCCTAATATAATGGGCATCCAAGAGGGATATAATAAAAACTTTCATATTAAGTGCATTGAATACTATGAGAAGTTTGATTCTTTGCACATAGTTTTGAGATATGAAGATGGTAATATGAGAGTCATGCTAGTGAGTAGTTGTGAATTGGAAGAAATACTTGTGCTAAAGTTTGTGATTCCCGTAGCATGCACGTATGGTGAACCGTTATGTAACGAAGTCGGAGCATGATTTGTTTAATGATTGTCAACCTTTGTGTGAGGGTCGGGAGCGCGCGATGGTTAACTCCTACCAACCTCTCCCCTAGGAGCATGCGTCTAATGCTTTGTTTCGATAACTAATAGACTTTTGCAATAAGTATGTGAGTTCTTTATGAGTAATGTTGATTCCATGGATTATACGCACTCTCACCCTTCCACCTTTGCTAGCCTCTCTAGTGCCGCGCAACTTTCGCCGGTGCATTAAACCCACCTTCCTCAAAACAGCCACCATATACTTTCCTCAAAACAGCCACCATACCTACCTATTATGGCATTTCCATAGCCATTCCGAGATATATTGCCATGCAACTTCCATCGTTCCGTTTTTCATGACATGCACCATCACTTTCATATTGCATATAGAGTCATATTTTGTTCTAGGTATTGAGTTGTAATTTTTGAGTTTTAAGTAAATAAAAGTGTGATGATTTTCATTATTAGAGCATTTGTCCCGTGAGAGAAAAGGATGATGGAAGCTATGAATCCCTCACAAGTTGGGATGAGTCTCCGGACTTTACAAATAATAAAAGAGGCCAGCGAAGCCCAAATAAAAAAAAAGAGGCCAAAGATGCCCACCAAAAGAAAAAAAAATGAGAGAAAGAGAGAAGGGACAATGCTACTATCTTTTTCCACACTTGTGCTTTAAAGTAGCACCATGATCTTCATGATAGAGAGTCTCCTATTTTGTCACTTTCATATAACTAGTGGAATTTTCCATCTTATGCACAACCACTTAGTTTTCTTTTTGAGCTTTCATACACTTATAGCTCTAGTGCATTCGTTGCATGGCAATCCCTACCCACTCACATTGATATCTATTGATGGGCATCTCCATAGCCCATTGATACGCCTAGTTGATGTGAGACTATCTTCTCCTTTTTCCTTGCAACCTCCACCATATTCTATTCCACCTATAGTGCTATATCCATGGCTCACGCTCATGTATTGCGTGAGAGTTGAAAAGGTTTGAGAACATAAAAGGTGTGAAACAATTGCTTGGCTTTTCATCGGGGTTGTGCATGATTTAGATACTTTGTGTGGGGAAGATGGAGCATAGCCAGACCATATGATTTTGTAGGGATAACTTTCTAAGGCAATGTTATTTCGAAAGGACACAATTGCCTTGTTGGTATGCTCGAAGTATTACTGTTTTTATGTCAATATTAGACTTTTGTTTTGAATCTTATGGATCTGAATATTCATGCCACAATAAAGAATATTACATGGATAAATATGTTAGGTAGCATTCCACATCAAAAATTCTGTTTTTATCATTTACCTACTCGAGGACGAGCAGGAATTAAGCTTGGGGATGCTTGATACTTCTCCAACGTATCTATAATTTTTGATTGTTCCATGCTATTATATTATCTGTTTTGGATGTTTTATATGCATTAATATGCTATTTTATATTATTTTTGGGACTAACCTATTAATCTAGAGCCTAGTGCCAGTTTCTGTTTTTTCCTTGTTTTTGAGTATTGCAGATAAGGAATATTAAATGGAGTCCAAACGGAATAAAATCTTCGGAATGATTTTTCTTGGATCAGAAGAAACCCAACAGACTTGGAGATGAAGGCAGGAGACCTGCCATGGCGTCACAAGCCACCAGGGCGCGCCCTAGGGGGGGGGACGCCCCCCTGGCTTGTGGCCCCACAGCAGCCCTCCTAACCCTATTCTTCGGCCTATAAATTCCCAAATATTCCCTGGATACCAAAAAGAGCCACGAAAATACTTTTCCGCCACCGGAAGCCTCTATTCCCGTGAGATCCAATCTTGGAGCCTTTTCCTGTAATCTGCCGGAGGGGGAATCGATCACGGAGGGCATCTACATCAACTCCATTGCCCCTCCGATGATGCGTGAGTAGTTCACCATAGACCTTCGGGTCCATAGCTAGTAGCTAGATGGGTTCTTCTCTCTCTTTGTTCTTCAATACCATGTTCTTCATGATCTTCATGGAGATCTATCCGATGTAATACTCTTTTGCGGTGTGTTTGTCGAGATCCGATGAATTGTGGGTTTATGTTCAGCTTATCTATGAATATTATTTGAATCTTCTCTGAATTCTTATATGCATGATTTCATATCTTTGCAAGTCTCTTCGAGTTATTGGTTTGGTTTGGCCAACTAGATTGGTAATTCTTGCAATGGGAGAAGTGCTTAGTTTTGGGTTCAATCTTGCGGTGTCCTCACCCAGTGACAAAGTAGGGGTAGCGAGGCACGTATTTGTATTGTTGCCATCAAGGATAAAAAGATGGGGTTTTCATCATATTGCTTGAGTTTATCCCTCTACATCATGTCATCTTACCTAATGCGTTACTCTGTTCTTCATGAACTTAATACTTTAGATGCAGGCAGGAGTCGGTTGATGTGTGGAGTAATAGTAGTAGATGCAGAATCGTTTCGGTATACTTGACACGGACGTGATGCCTATATGCATAATCATTGCCTTGGATACCTTTATAATTATTCGCTTTTCTGTCAATTGCTTGACAGTAATTTGTTCACCCACCGTATTATTTTCCTTCATGAGAGGAGCCTCTAGTGAAACCTATGGCCCCCAGGTCTATTTTCCATATTATATTTTCAGATCTATAAACCAAAAATACCAAAAATACTTAGCTGCAATCTTTTTACCTTTGTTTTACTTTTCGTTTTAGCAATCCTATCTATCAATCTCTATCAGATCTCATCCTTGCAAGTAACCGTGAAGGGATTGACAACCCCTTTATAGCGTTGGGTGCAAGTGTTTGATTATTTTTGTAGGTACATCTATTGGGGACTTGCTTGTATCTCCTACAGGATTGATACCTTGGTTCTCAACAACTGAGGGAAATACTTATCTACTTTGCTGCATCACCCTTTCCTCTTCAAGGGAAAACCAACGGATGCTCAAGAAGTAGAAGGAATCCCCAAGCTTAGACGCTTGAAACTTATTGAAATATTACCATGGGGTGCCTTGGGCATCCTCAAGCTTAAGCTCATGTATCTCCTTTATTCTCCTCATATCACAGACTACCCTGGGTCTTAAAATTTTCATTCACCCAAAAGTTCACAAAACTTTGTGAGATGGGTTAGTATAAATAAAATTCAAAACTTAACATCCCTTGTTGTTGTAAATTGAAAAAATTGTAATCAATGTTTATCTACTGTATGTCTACACATTTTTAAGATTTATAACCCCAAATAGAAACATTAAAAGAGCAAACATAAGCAGAGAATGCAACTATAACAGCAATCTGTCAAAATAGAACAGTCTGTGAAGACAGAATTTTAATTAATATTTAGGCAACTCCAAAAATTCTAAAAAATTACCATATAACATAAAACCTATCCATTCTTACAATTCAAAATTTCAAGATTTTATCGCATTCTGAGTAACCAATAAAATTCAGGACATAACAGAAAACTTTCTGTTTCAGCATAGTAACTCATAAACTTGCAAACTGAGCATGGTAAAGGTTATACTTGACACTTTATTGAAACAAAGATACAAAACATGATTACTATAGAAGTAACAACCATGTATACACACAAAAAGGAAAAACAAAAATATTGGGTTGCTCCCAATAAGTGCTTTTCTTTAATGTCCACTAGTAGAAAAAGGCCCATTTGTCCCGGTTCCAGAGGCCCATTTGTCCCGGTTCTGGAACCGAGACTAAAGTGTCGGGACTAAAGCCCAAAACCTTTAGTCCCGGTTTGCTTACACTAGTAGAAAACAGACCTTTTGTCCACATCATTAATCCCGGTCTGGTTTTGAACCGACACTAATGTGACCATTAGTCGTGGCTCGTGACGGGCATCATTAGTGCCGGTTCGTTCCGGACCTTTAGTCCCGGTTCGTGCCACGAACCGGGACTAAAGGGGTGGTGGCAGGCTGGCGTCAACCTGGGGCCCCACGATAACCTTTAGTCCCGGTTCGTGCCACTAACCGGGACTATAGGCTAACCTTTAGTCCCGGTTTGTGTCTCGAACCAGGACTAAAGGTCCCCTATATGAACCCTTCGGCCAGCCCGAGCTCTCTGTTCTTCCCCTTTCCTCTCCTCTGGTTCTTCCTCTCTTCCCCGAGCTCATCCTCCATTTTTGCCAAAATTTGTCAAGATTTGGAGGCACCCCATCCATCCAAGTGTTCACAAAGGTTAGCAACTTTTTCCTTTCATCTCTCATTGCTAGATTAGCTCTTGCAATGCTCTATAAGTATAGTGATTTGTGGGTTTTAGTTTGGGAGTATTTATATGTGGTAGTTTATTTGATTTATATGCCATTTGAGCTCAAATTAACTTCTTACTTTGCATGTGTAGGTGTGGTTTACTTAGTGCCTTCCCGTCCCCGTCCTAACCACCGTCGATCGCCCGCACCGTCCCGTCGCCGGCACCACCTTGGTGAGCCTCTTGTTCTTATCCTTTTTATAAAAAAATCATGTTTGTAACATTTAGATAGTTACTTGTATAGTTTTCTTACCTATATGGTTGTTTGTTATACATAGTGGCATGGTTTTGATATCCGTCCCCTTCGGCCCTCGTCTGGTTTATGATTCGGATGTGGTATATACTCTCTTTTATAACTGTTTGTTGCATTTCGTGTTTATGACAATTATGCCCATCAAGTTGACATAGATATTTTTATCTAGGAGGTATGTGAACCGGAAATTCCAACCGACAAAGATATTCTTGTCAAGAAGTTAAATTTAGTTGAAAAAGAAAACGAGTATTTGAAAGAAAAATTGAAAAGAGTTGAAGAAGAGAAGATGAAACTGGAGTTGTATGTTGCCGATGTCGTCGATGATCACAAGATCAAGATGGATGCAATGCGCTTGAAGATTAGAAAATTTAAAAAATATGCCATTGATAGTGAGGCTTGGTATCACTATGCTGTTGGATCAATTGTTACCTTAGTTGCGATCTTGATCGCATTTGTTGTTGCATTTAAATGCTTTAGCTAGAGAGTTTGTATGTTGTTTTATGAGAACAAGTGTGTATGAACTTGTATTAATTTGGTCTTTTCGGTGTTGTGTAATGAAGATGAGCCGGCAATGGATGTACGATGACCGATGCTCTCCCCAGTTCATTAATGGTGTGCATACTTTTCTGGTTGCGGCTGAGGCAAACAAGCGGGCGGATGGTTTTATGCATTGTCCATGTGCTGGCTGTAAGAATGATCGAAATTACTCTAACTCAAGAACCATTCACGTCCACCTATTTGAGTCCGGTTTCATGTCCGGCTATAACTGTTGGACCAAGCACGGAGAAAGAGGGGTCCTAATGGAAGAGAATGAAGAAGAAGAGGATGACGACAGCTATCCTGGCCATGGGTTCCATGAATACGATGGTACAACAATGGGGGAAGAAGCTGATCCGGCAATGTGGGAAGGAGCTAAAGAAGAGGCATCAGATGAGCCCGCTGATGATCTTGGTCGGGCCATTGCCGATGCAAAGAGAAACTGCGCAAGTGAAAAGGAGAAGCTGAAGTTGCAGCGCATGTTAGAGGATCACGAGAAATTGTTGTACCCAAATTGCGAAGATGACAAGAAAAAGCTGGGTAGCACACTGGAATTGCTGCAATGGAAGGCAGAGAATGGTGTACCTGACAAGGCATTTGAAAAGTTGCTGAAAATAATGAAGAATAAGCTACCAAAGGACAACGAATTGCCCGACAGTACGTACGAAGCAAAGAAGGCCGTCTGCCCTCTAGGATTAGAGGTGCAGAAGATACATGCATGCCCTAATGACTGCATCCTCTACCGCGGTGAGTACGAGGATTTGAATGCATGCCCGGTATGCTATGCATTGCGCTATAAGATCGGCCACGATGACCCTGGTGATGTTGAGGGCGAGCGCCCCAGGAAGAAGATTCCTGCCAAGGTGATGTGGTATGCTCCTATAATACCACGGTTGAAACGTTTGTTCCAAAACAAAGAGCATGCCAAGTTGATGCGATGGCACAACGAAGACCGTAAGAAAGACGGGAAGTTGAGAGTACCCGCTGACGGATCGCAATGGAGAAAAATCGAGAGAAAGTGGAAGGACTTTGCAAAGGACGCAAGGAATGTATGGTTTGGTTTAAGTGCAGATGGCATTAATCCTTTTGGGGAGCAGAACAGCAATCATAGCACATGGCCTGTGACTGTATGTATCTATAACCTTCCTCCTTGGTTGTGCATGAAGCGGAAGTTCATTATGATGCCAGTGCTCATCCAAGGCCCCAAGCAACCCGGCAACGACATTGATGTGTACCTAAGGCCATTAGTTGAAGAACTTTTACAGCTGTGGAATGGAAAAGGTGTACGTGCGTGGGATGCGAAAGAACAGAAGGAATTTGACCTACATGCGTTGTTGTTTGTAACCATCAATGATTGGCCTGCTCTCAGTAACCTTTCAGGACAGACAAACAAGGGATACCACGCATGCACGCACTGTTTAGATGATACCGACAGTATATATTTGGATAAATGTAAGAAGAATGTGTACCTGGGGCATCGTCGATTTCTTCAGAGCATGCATCCCGTAAGAAAGAAAGGCAAGCATTTCAAAGGTGAGGCAGATCACCGGAAGAAGCCTCGCCACCGTACTGGTGATGATATACTTGATGTGGTCAAGGATTTAAAAGTAATCTTTGGAAAGGGTCCTGGCGCACAATCTGTTCCGAATGATGCTGACAATCGGGCACCCATGTGGAAGAAGAAATCTATATTTTGGGACCTACCCTATTGGAAAGACCTCGAGGTCCGCTCTGCAATCGACGTGATGCACATGACGAAGAATCTTTGCGTGAACCTGCTAGGCTTCTTGGGTGTGTATGGGAAGACAAAAGATACACCGGAGGCACGGGAGGACCAGCAACGTATGCACGGAGAAGACGGCATGGATCCAAAGCAGTTTCAGGGTCATGCCTGCTACGCTCTTACCAAAGAAGAGAAGGAAATCTTCTTCGAATGCCTGCTCAGTATAAATGTTAATTAGAATTTTTTTTCATAAGAATTTTTTCTCGGTGTCAACGATGCCTGGCCCCCATCCTCGTCGTCGACTCGTTCGCGACGACGTCCTGCTTCAGAGGGGCAATGTTCGGGACTGGGCTCCGCCGGGCTGGCACTGGGAGGTGCTACCTTCAGGGGCACGCAGATTGGTGAGGAACCCGGCCCCGGGTCCCGTCGTCGACCCGGAGCTTCTTTGGTGGCGTTCGCGTGGGCCACTTTCGGTGCGGAGGCAACCGGCCCCACCGAAGGTGGTACGTCGCCGTGTCAGGGAGGAGGACGACCACGTCCGTCGCTACATGGATGCGTTGGACGTCATGTTCTCCAATACCTGGCAGGTTCTTCAGGGATCTCACCCGAGCTATGATCCTGTCATAGTTCCTTCTCTTTGGGTGTCCACCGCCCGCGCCTCAGGAACCGCGAGTGAACTAGATTCTTCGATAATATTCGATCTGTATTAGCTAGTGATAATACTCGAGATGTATTCGAGATTATATTCGATAATATTCGAGACAATTTTGTCGAGATTATATTCGATGATGCATATTATATGAATTATTCGAGATGCATATTATGTACTATGATTCAGTTTTTCCTTATTGATTGCATGCATTCTAATTTGAATACTAAATTGTTTTATCTTTCTTCTGGATTAGTTAAATAAAAGCTATGGACAATACCGGCAGAGAAGGAGAAGAGGCTCTGTTCGACATCATACGCTCCAAGAGCCCAGAGCATGAACCTGAAGATGATGACGGCTCACAATATCTGAACAATTCCGGTGAGGCTTGTATGATATTTGATGAAGACGAACGAATAGATGAAGGGGACGACAACGAAGTTGACGAAGAAAATGTTCTTCAAATAACAAAGACCGGTGAGGTATATTTATTTTATAAGCCATCCTGTGATCATTACATGTCTTAATTGATTTGTATGTACTAACGAATCGATCTTTCTTCTTTTAGGCCTCCGAATCGAGCAAATCTTCTACAAGCGACAGGGTAGTTCGAGGCCCGGCCAAAAAGTTGGATAAAGGCGTAAAGTTCAACATCGATTCCATCAAAACTTCAACAGGCGAACCACTTGAACCTAGTAAAAATGCAACCAAGTTCAAGAATGAATGCAGAGTTATTGTCAGGGACCAAATCCCGATCTCCGTTCAAGAATGGAAAAAGCCAGCAAAGGGAGATCGAGCAGGCCGAGTTACTTTTGTCGACGAAAGAGCAAAAGATGTGCTTTGGACTACGCTCATGGAACATTTCACCCTACCAGATAATTTGACAGATGCAGATCTGAAGAAAGTCAGAAACTATGCTCTTAAAAAGATGGCGATCGCATTCAACACCTTCAAGAAAAATACATGGACTAAGTACGTCAAATCCGGAAAGAAGACTCCAGAATTCACGGGAGCACTGGTGAAGGCAAAAGATCACCGGGACGCTTTCGTGAAGTTCAAGGAATCGGAAGAAGCTCAGGAACGGTCGAGAAAAAACAAGATTAATGCTGCGAAAAAGAAGTGGCACCATCATATGGGGCCAGGTGGCTACCAGGTGGCCCTGCCTAAGTGGGATAAATCTGAGAAAGAGATGATTAGTGTAGGGGTCAGTCCAGTTACATTGACATGGCCCCCCAGGTGCAGGACATGGTTTTATGCGCATGGGGGGAAGTTGGACCCAGAGACAGGGCTGGTTATGGTGAAGGCAAGTCTTAAAGAAGCGACAGACGAAATACTTATTGCAATAGAAGAAGCTCGAACGGGGGTGTTCACGCCCAATAGAGAGAACGACGAGCTTACGCGCGCCCTGAAGAATCGTGAACACCCGGGAAGAACACGAGGCAAAGGCGTTGTTCCGTGGTTTGAGGGGTTTGCGGATTGGAACGACGACTATAGAAGCCGTGCGAGAAAGAAGATGCAGGAGGAGAAGAAGAAGAAGGAGGAAGCACTCCGCCTTGAAGGCCTAGAATCAAAGCACCTGGAGTTGGAACGATTTGTCAGGCGGCAGCAGGAGCAGATCGACTCACTCAGCCAGGAAAGGGCGTCTCAGCGGCAGCATGAGCAGATCGATCCAGCATTGGATAGCACCGTCCCATCTATGCCGAGAATCAGCGTGGGTTCCGCCCCGACCGATATCGATAATGCACTGCTAGCTAGCTACCCTGTGGATGATATCAAAGACAGGACTAACTGTGAGCTACACATGAAAGTGAAGAACTTATCAATGAAGGTGGCGGACGGCTATGCTTTAGCAAATCCCCTTGAAGCAACCTTCCATTGCAATCCCATTCCAGCAGGCTATGCTCGTGTCGGGGTTGATGAAGTGATGTCAGGATATAACGAGCTACAACTTGACATTCTTGGAGGTGACGAGGAGAGAACACTGGGAGAGGCCATACATCGTATCATTCTATGGAAAAAGGATTGCATCATCTTCCCCAGGCCACCGACTCCTCCTCCTCCAAGTCCGGCGCCGCGTCAGTCGACTCCTCCTCCTCCAAGTCCGGCACCGCGTCAGCCGACTCCTTCTCCTTGTCCGGCACGGCGTCAGCCAACTCCTCCTCCTCCAAGTCCGCCGGCACCGCATCAGCCGACTCCTCCTCCAAGTCCGGCACGGCGTCAGCCTAAGCAACATCGGAAGAGAGAGGCCGCAACTACGACGGCTAGCGGTACAACAGGCAAGAAATTCAAATATGGTCCAGATCTCAAGCCTCTTCCGAAGTTGTCTTACCACCTGACTCAGGAGGAACTCGACGACGCATGTGATGCCCAATTGAAGGCCCATTTTGCACCGAAACCGCCCGCGCCGCCAAAGGAGAAAGTACCTGAGCATGTCTTACAACACTTTATTGATATGGCTGCACCGGGTGACAATCAGAAGGACTCCGACTATGTGCGGTCTATCAAGAAGTCATATTTGGCAGGGCAAAAGGAGTCGAGCTCGAGCTCGAGCCAAGCAGTTGGCAAAAAAAGCGGGAAAACTGTTCCCCAGCTAGGAGAACAGGCAATGCAATCGATCCCCCCACTCATTGTACAAACAACTGTGAGTACCGCCGATCGGCTGGTAATAACCGACGATCTTAGAAGGCAGGCTAAAGAGGCCGGTGTCACTGTTGAACAACTCCTAGGCCTTGAGGAAATCCCCAGGATTAGAGAGGAGCAAGTAAAATGGCAATATGTCCACGACAAACCTCTGGTCAAGCCTGACGAAGTCAAGCTTCTACCAACGAGAATGTACGATTTGCATACGTGGTACATGCAAAAAACAGCAAATACCAATGAAGAGTCCCTCATGGTGAAAGTCAAGAAAAGGCATTACTTCCATAAAAAAGATGTGTGGATTCATTATTCAGAGTTGTTACTGTTATTCAATCAAGACGCACTCGACAAATCTATCGTCAGTTGCTATTGTCTATAAGTGATTTCTTTCTGTAATTTAAGTCTCTAGCTAGCTAGCTGTGCTCTCGTTCATTACCTGTAATTATCCTCACTATATTCTTTTCTGTGGTATTATGCAGAATGAAGATGTATGAAATGAAAAAAGCTGGACGCTATGGCATTGGGTTCATTGAGCCAAATACGGTTAATCAGGCGATATGGGAAGATAAATATTCGAGAAAAGACACAGAGAAATCCCTGCTAGAGTTTTTGAAGCAACTAAACACCCAAGCAGAAATACTACTTCCTTACAACTTCGGGTGAGTGTTACTATATCTTGTACTACAAATTCTATTTTTTGCTTAATTACTAGATGTTAATAAGTGTAGTTAATGATTTATGCACGTGCCCGCTTATTTATACAAAACGTGTGCGCATGCAGTTACCACTGGATCTTGTTAATCATTGAAGTTGACAAGGCAAAAGTTGAAGTACTGGACTCACTATATAAGAATCCATCCGAATACGCAACCGTGAGGGGGATGGTCGACAGGTAATTTCAATCATTATCGCACTATGTTGGCCTCTTTACTTCATTTCCTGATATCAACTAGTTAATAACTCCTTTATTCATTTTCTTTGCCGGCGGGCAGGGCTTGGGCCAAGTTCGTCAAACAGGTCCAGGCGACTGGGAACAAAAGCTGACATGGGTGCGACCCAAGGTAATTAAGTAGTACTAGCTAGCTACGTCCGTGCATCTCTTTAATTCTAGTTTCAATACCATTATCATGCTTGATTAATTATTACCTGATTGAATTTTATTCTCATAAAGTGCATGAAGCAGGAGCAGGGGAATGCTTTATGCGCATACTACGTTTGCGAGAACATTCGCATGATCACGTCTGAAAGGAGCAGAAACGAAAGAAATCTTTGGGTACGATGTTTGCCAGAACACTATCCATAATTTTTTTATCATGATCTAGCTAATATATATACACACAACTAATATATTCATCTTGATCTCCTGATTATAGCTGAACGAGATGCGGGGCCAGCTCCTACCAACGGCTCACGTACGAGCAATTCAAGAGGAAATAGCTGGATTTCTGGTCGACCAGGTCATAGATCCCAAAGGAGAATACCATTACAAGATCAAGAAGAAGTAATGCCCTGCATATATGTAATGATCCGCAAATTGTAGGAGAAATTGTATATACCAAATTGTATATATATATGTATGTGTGAATGGTCGTCGTACGAGAAATTCGATGATATATATATATATGATCGGTTCTACGAGAAATTCTATTTATATATATATATGCACAACGTGTACAGTATGTAGTAGCGTAATATATGTTTGAAATGAAAAATAATTAAATGGAAAACACAAAATTAAAAGGAAAAATAAACCATAATTAATTCATAAACCCCTGAAGGATTAAAAGGAAAAATAAACCAAAATTAAAAGAATTAAATACTTTTAGTCCCGGTTGGTATTACCAACCGGGACTAAAGGTCCCCCAGCCCACGCCACCGGCAGGTGCCACGTGGTGGGCCTTTAGTGCCGGGCCGTGTTGAACCGGCACTAAAGGGGGGGGGGCTTTAGTCCCCACCCTTTAGTGCCGGTTGGAGAACCGGCACTAAAGGCCCTTACGAACCGGCACTATAGGCCAATTCTGCACTAGTGTTACGAACCGGGACCAAAGGCCCTCCACGTGGCCGCTGCGGGGAGCCCAGGCAGGAGGACCTTTAGTCCCGGTTGGTGTTTAGCCCAGGCAGGAGGACCTTTAGTCCCGGTTGGTAACACCAACCGGGACCAAAAGGCATCCACGCGTCAGCATCTGGCAGGAGCTGGGGTTTTTTTTTTAAAGGGGGTGGGGTTAGGGGTTTTTGTAGGGTTAATTTAGGGGTTTCATATTGTGTTAGCTAGCTAATAGAGAGAAGTGTCCTCTCTTTCTCCGTGCTTGGTCGACGCTAGCTACTATAGAGAGAACTCGACACGCTAGCTAGTAAGCAAATGAAGGAACCATTAAGTACATAAGATCGTCATGAACATATACAGAGAGAAGTGATCGACCTCTCTTTCTCCGAGAGATTGGTCGAACAACAAGTTTTCGTATATCTATCCGACGCTACTACATATATACAATGTAACATCTTTTACAATCCCTAACATCATGTACCTAAGATCCAATCACAAATTCGCATGGTATTCTCCATCTTTAGGTATGACATGGTCAAGAAAGAATCCCGCCAATTCCTCTTGAATTGCTCGTATGCGATCATGTGGTAGGAGTTCATCCCGCATCTGCCAGATCTAATTTAAAGAAGGGGGTCAATACATGCATATATATGAATAAAAATCAACACAATTGATGGTAATATATAAAATAAAATTATGAATATTATTTACGTACTTCAAATTGTTTGTCAGAGAAGCCCCGCTCAGAGGTCGAGTGGCGAATGAACTCGCATACGTAGTATGCACATAAAGAAGTCCCTTCTTTCTGGTACAAGCACTTTACGAGAATAGAGTTCAATCAAACTGATAAGCAAGCATGGTAATGATATATTGATGAAAATTTGAATCAATTAGAGATGCGCGGAACTAGCTAGTACTACTTACTTTGGGGTGCGTAAATCGCAACTCTTTGTTTAGACCGGGAACCTTTCGGGTGAACTTCTTCCAAACCCTGCCAGGCAAAGAAAATGATTACTTGATATCAGGAAATTAACGAAAGTTGCATGCCGATATGGTCCCGGTATTGACTGAACTTACTTCTTGAGCATTGTAGTCATGTCCGCATAATTCTCGGGATCTTTACGTCTCGAGTCTAAGACAGTTACTAATGCCCCGTCAAGCTTAATGGATAGCAGAATAAAGTGGTAACTGCGCACGCATATATAACTCATCAATTACATTACTTAACCTCGAGTAAGCGAAACCGAGTATACAGAGAAGACAACAACACTCACTTGAAGTTGTAAGGAAAGAGTATTTCCCTTTTGTTTTGATGTATAAGGAACAACTTTAGCAAGTTCTCTTCGGTCTCTTTGATTGAGTTTCGTACCGTCCATTCATTTATGGCATCTGGGCTAATGAACCCAACGTCGAAGATTCCTAGTTTTTTGCATTCGACGATCTTCAATCTGCATAATATAGTGAGGATAATTATATATACATGCAATGAACGAGCTGAGCTAGAGACTTAACTATAGAAGTAATACTTATAGACAGTAGGCAGTCATGAGTTGTTTGTCGAGGGCCAGTTGATTGTATAACTGAAATAACTCCACAAATTCAACAGACATCACGGGAAGTCCAATGAATTCGTGCTCTGGTTTCACTGTCATATACATAGTGTCTCTCCCAGACTCCCTGCAGGTTTTCATGTACCACTCATGCAATTTGTACATCATCATTGTTAGAGGAGGATGATCAGGTTTGACGAGAGGCTTCCCGTGCACGTATTCATATTCTTCTTTTGTTACCTCAGCCGTTTGAAAAATTACATCATCCCCAAGTAATCACCAGGATTGGTACCGGGCACCATCCCCCGATGATTAGCGACGATATCGCTAGACACCTTGAGCGGGGGGCACGATTGCTTCTCCTGTTCGCCGAGCTGGGGAATTGTTTTCCCACTTCTTCGTTCTGCTAACCTTGCATCACTAGAAGTACTTCCCGACCGCCGCGCTTCTTCATATGTCTTTTTAATAATCCGGACATAGTTGGAATCCGGCGGAGGCGATGGTGGTCGCTTTAGGGCATCGATAGTGCGCTTCACTTTCACCGGATCTAGCTTCTCCTTCGGAGGTGGATTTTTCTTTGCAAAATGGTCCCTCAGTTGGGCACGACATATCTCCTCGTTTTCAGACTCGGTCCTCTCATATGGTAACTTTTCCAGAGGCTTGAGACATGGACCGTATCTGAATTGCCTCCCGTCTCTGCTTGTACTGCTAGCCGCCGGAGCGGCGGCGTCTCTCTTCCATCATTGCTTACGAGGCGGAGAAGGAGGCGGAGTGCTCCGACGCGCCGGAGGAGCCAGAGCGGCGGCGTCTGTCTTCCGCCGTTGCCGACGAGGCTGAGGAGGAGGCGGACTGCTCTGACATGCCGGAGTAGGCGAAGGAGGAGGCGGAGTGCCCTCACGCGTCGAAGGAGCCGGAGAAGGAGGCGGGGTGCCCTGATCACTCGCCGGAGGAGGAGGAGGAGGTGGAGGAGGCGGAGTGCCCTGACTCGCCGGAGGAGGAGGAGGAGGCGGAGGCGTCCAGTTTGGAAGCTTAATTTACTCCTTCTGCCATAGACATGTACTCCTCAGGGCACGAACCAGCCGATTCTCCCCTTCACCTGTAGAGTGGTCAAGCTCGAGCTCCTCAAATCCCTCCATTACTTCATCCACCATCACAACAGCATAGCCATGTGGAATCGGACGGCAGTGAAAAGTTCCGTTGGGTTGAGGAGGTGCAACAGAGCCGACAGCCACCAATAAAGTGAGGTTCCGACATTTCGTCATAAGCTCGCAATGTTGAGCCTCCGTGATAGTATCCACGGGGTAGCTAGGAGACGTGAAGTCAGGCTGAACGGGCTCCGTGGAAGCGACGCTGCTTCTCCGCTGAGATGGCAGGGTAGCTTCTGGGGTAGCTTCGTGCCGCTGAGATGGTTGGCCGGCAGCTCGCTGGCTCTCAGCTTCCTCTAGCTTTTGTAGTCTTGCATTGAGCTTCTGCATTTCGCTCAACTCCGCTTTCCTCTTTCTCTCCCGGCTTCTGTAACCGCCTGCGTCGGGAAACCCAACCTTCCACGGAACGGAGCCTGGTGTGCCTCGTGTTCGTCCAAGGTGCTCAGCATTCCCTAGGGCCTCAGTCAGCTCGTCCTTCTCTCTTTCGGGAATGAACGTCCCTTCCTGCGCTGCGGTGATATAATCCTGAAGCTTCGTGACGGGTATTGCAAGTTGCTCGACCGTCCAACGGTACTTCCCTGTTTTAGGGTCCAAAGTTCCCCCAACCCCGAAGAACCAAGTCCTTGAACGGTCTGGCCAGTTCAATCTCTGTGGTTCGACCCCTTTAGCAATCAGGTCATTCTCAGCTTTGTCCCACAACGGCCGGGCTTTGAGGTAGCCACCTGACCCCGTGTGATGGTGATACTGCTTCTTTGCAGCGTTGTTCTTGTTTGTCTCTGACATTTTCTTACTCTTGTCCGATGTCTTGTAGGCCACAAATGCGGGCCAGCGATCTCTTATCTTCTCAAATCGGCCGGTGAATTCTAGAGTCTTCCCTTTGTCGACAAACTTTGATTTCAACTCATTCTTCCACCTCCTGAATAGATCTGCCATCTTCTTAAGAGCACACGCCTTGACCAGTGGCTCTATAACTGGCTTATTCGGATCCTCCTCTGGCGGTAGGGTGAAATTTGCCTTCAGCGCGGTCCAAAGATCATCTTTCTGTCTATCGGTGACATACTCACCTTCAGGGGCGCCGTCCTTAGGCTTATTCCATTGCTTGATGCTGATCGGGATGTTGTCCCTAACAATAGCTCCGCACTGAGCAGAAAATGCGTCCTTGGTCCGCTTGGGTTCAATCGGATGGCCATCGTGCTCGAGTGCTGTGATCGTGAACCTTTCATCCTTGCGCAACCTCTTCTTCGGGCCTCGTCTCGTTACCGAAGTTTGGCTCGATCCGGAGGGCTATAAAAGAAGAAAGAAGAGTTATTATATGTACATACCAAAACAATTAATGCATCAATTAGCTAGTCAGCACAGGCTTAATTAATATATATACCTCGCCGGACTTTGCAACAGCTCCCTCCTCCGTTCGGTCACCGGAGCCGTCATCATGGTCTCCTTCTTCCTCCGGCATTCGGTCACCGGAGCCATCATGATCATGTCCTTCCTCCACCATTGTTCGATCACCGGAGCCGTCATCCTCTCCTTCCAGACCATCGGTGTCGTTGAGAAATGACAAGATATCACGTCCGCCGAAGATTATGTCCCCCAACAACTGTTCTTGTTCTTCGTCTCTTTGTTGCATAGTTTTTGCAAATATTACAACATGGCAATTAATATACAAACATGAATGTCCGACGTCTGGACCGCCTCTCTCATGAATGTCCGACGTCCGGACCGCCTCTCTCATGAATGTCAAACAAGGGATTCTCTTAACCTTTAAGGGATTTAATTAACAAAATGGCGCCATTCTGAATGTGCAGAAAATGGTCCATATTTTTCCTGATCTCATCTACCCTTCTATATGTCACGTTGTCTAGTGTCAAAGGATTCAAGAAAACCATGGCTTCATCATTAGCCGGAAGTAACAAGCGCATAATGGTACGAAGCTCTCCAAAATTGTTTTGGAACAGAGTCCCGGATAGGATAATTAATTAGCTTTTTGGTACGAAGTTCAACAAGAGCCTTCCGAATATCGCTATTTGGATGGCCTTTGTTGAAATTCGTACCAAAAAGCGAATTATTCTATCCAGAACTCCGTTCCAAAACAACTTTGAAGAGCTTCTTAGCATCATACGCATGTTACTTCCGGCTAATGATGAAGCCATGGATTTCTTCAATACTTTGACAGACAACGTGACATATAGAAGAATATATATATTGATGAGATCAGAAAAAAATTGGATCAACTTGTGCACATCCATAATGGGGGCATTCTTGATAAATCTATGTCAAAAGTCAAACTTTGACATATGATCAAATATTGTTGCATATGTCAAAATTCAAACTTTGACATATGATCAAACTTTGACATATGATCAAATGTTGCATATGTCAAAATTCAAACTTTGATATATGATCAAACTTTGATATATGATCAAATGTTGCATATGTCAAAATTCAAACTTTGACATATGATCAAACTTTGATATATGTCCACCGCGATATAAAATGATACATAGACTTGTTCGGGCGAGAGGGGGTTGATCGACGTCCCCCCTCATGTCGAAGTTACCGGAGTTTTCTTCTAGTGGTTTGGGTGGCCTCGAGAGATTGTCGGGTAGGGGCGGGAGGGGGTAGGAGATCGACAACGCTTTTTTCTAGGGTTTGGGTGGCCTCGAGAGTTGGTCGCCCGATATATCGAGAGGGGGGTGAACATTTTACCTTAGTAACTTAGAAAAAAAATGTTATCGGGGAGGGGGTATATCGACAACGCTTTTTTTCTAGGGTTTGGGTGGCCTCGAGAGTTGGTCGCCCGGTATATCGAGAGGGGGGTGAACATTTTACCTTAGTTACTTAGAAAAAAAATGTTATCGGGGAGGGGGTATATCGACCCCCCCCTCATGTCGAAGTTATCGGGGAGGGGGTATATCGACAACGACATACATACATGGAAAAAAATGCTATCCATCTATACATACATAGCCACATACATATATACATGGAAAAAATGCTATGAAAAAAATACATATATGAACAAAAAACAGCTATGAACAAAAAAATTAATACACATATGAACTAAAAAAATACATATATGAACAAAAAAATGCTCTGAACAAAAAAATTAATACATATATGAACATCCATACATACATATAGCCACATACATATATACATTATATATATATGAACAAAAAATTCATCATATAAAAAATGAACAAAAAAATGATATGAATAGAGCCGGGGCGGCGGCGGCTCACAGCGGGGGCGGCCGGCGAGGGCGACGGCGGGGGCGGCGAGGGCGTCGGCGAGGGCGACGGTGGGGGCGGGCCGGGGCAGGGGCGTGGCCGGGCGCGCTCGGGGGCGGCGGACGGCGATGGCGTGGGCGGCGGACGGCGTCGGCGTGGGCTCAGGGGCGGGGCAGGGGCACGGGCGACGGTGACGGCGTCGGGGCAGCCTGGCGGTGTCGAGGAGGTCAGCGTCGTCGGGGGGAACTGCGAGATGAAAATGAAAATTTTCACAAGTGCTGCTTATATACATACAGCATTGGTCCCGGTTGGTGTCTCCAACTGGGACAAATGCATCCCTTTAGTCCCGGTTGGTGCCACCAACCGGGACCAAAGGTCTCTTTTTAGCAGCCCAAAGGGCGGGAAGCAGAGACCTTTGGTCCCGGTTGGTGGCACGAACCGGGACCAAAGGTAGGCATTGGTCCCGGTTCGTGGCACCAACCGGGACCAATGGCCTGCGCCTGGCACAGCCGCGGTGCGGTTGGATGTTTAGTCCCACCTCGCTAGCTGAGAGGCTTTGGCACTTGTTTATAAGCACGGCTGCGCCATCTCCCTCGAACTCCTCTGAACTACAGGCCTGCGGGCCTAATCTCACACTGCTATGCCTGTTAGCCTACTGGGCCTGTTGCGGGCCTGAATCCTGGCCCAACTATCTGGTTTCCTAGTCGTATTCAGGCCGTGGTGGCCCAGTAGGTGGCATTTTTTTTTTCTGTTTTTTTGTTTTCTTTTTTGCTTTATTTACTTTTTTGTTTCTACTTACAGCTAAATACTTACAGTTTTTCAGTGATTCTTTTTTCTTTTAGGTCACAAAAATTATAAACTTTCGGTTAGTGCCATTAGTTTTCAAATTTGAATAGTTTAAATTTGAATTCTTTTAAATTTGTGTGAATCACTAGTTTGTGAATAACTTTACTATAAAAATAGATTTTCGAGTGATTCTTTTTCCTGCTATTTAATATTACTGTGTTTTATCATTATATTCAATTTGGTAATTTTTAGGTTATTTTAAATGTCCGTTTTAATCAAGAACAGATTTTGTTATTTTTGTTTGCTATTAAAGTTTCTAACAAAAAAATTCTTTATGAAAATTCTTTTTGCTATTAATGTTTTGAACAAAAAATACTTTGATAATTTTAGTTGAATAAATTTTATATAATTTTAGTTTCAAAAATACTAGAGGTTTATAGAATTTTAGTTTCAAAAATGTCCGTTTTTTGAGCTAAATGACCCTGAAATTGAAAAGCACTTCAAATGAACTCTGAAAAGGTTGAAAGTTGGCATGGTATCATCAATTCACCCACATAGCATGTGCTAAAAATTTGAGAGGGTTACGGCAAAAAGTGGATGCACTTCGTGTACAAAATGGACAATCTCTTTCGAAGTATCAGGGTTTCGGACGAAAACTCATCTATTACAAAGAGATTTCATTTTTTTGAACTTATTTGAACTCCAGACTTTTTGTGTGTTCAAAATGCACCATTCAAAGCCACATCATCAATTTTCAACCCTTTCTGACTTCATTTGGTATTTTTCATGCATTTACTGATTTTTTTGAGCTAAATGACCCTGAAATTGAAAAGCACTACAAATGAACTCTGAAAAGGTTGAAAGTTGGCATGGTATCATCATTTCACCCACATAGCATGTTATAAAAAGTTGAGAGGGTTACGGCAAAAACTGGATGCACTTCGTGTATAAAATGGACAATCTCCATGGTATTATAGGAGCATACCACATCACCTTGGCAGGAACCCTCTTCCCGGTGCGCTGGCCCTCAGCATCACCAGGGTCATCTCTTCTGATCTTATACCGCAATGCACCGCATACCGGGCATGCGTTCAAATCCTCGTACGCACCGCGGTAGAGGATGCAGTCATTAGGGCATGCATGTATCTTCTGCACCTCCAATCCTAGAGGGCATAGAACCTTCTTTGCTTCGTACGTACTGCCGGGCAATTCGTTATCCTTTGGAAGCTTCTTCTTCATTATTTTCAGTAGCGAACTAAATCCCTTGTCAGATACACCATTGTCTGCCTTCCATTGCAGCAATTCCAGTGTGGTACCGAGCTTTCTGTTGTCATCTTCGCAATTTGGGTACAACCCTTTTTTGTGATCCTCTAACATGCGATCGAACTTCAACTTCTCCCTTTCACTTTCGCATTCTCTCTGTGCATCAACAATGACCCAGCGAAGATCATCATCGGGCACATCGTCTGGTTCCTCTTGATCTTCAGCTTCCCCCATTGCAGCATCACCGTATTCAGGGGGCGGGTAGTTGTCATCATCCTCTTCTTCTTCGTTGTCTTCCATCATAACCCCTCTTTCTTCATGCTTGGTCCAAACATTATAGTGTGGCATAAAACCCTTCTGAAGCAGGTGGAAGTGAAGGGTTTTATAGTTGGAGAAAGCCTTCGTATTCTCACAGACAGTACATGGACAATGCATAAAACCATTCTGCTTGTTTGCCTCAGCCGCTTCGAGAAAATTATGCAGGCCCTTAATATACTCGGAGGTGCGTTGGTCACCGTACATCCATTGCCGGTTCATCTGCGTGCGTTATATAATAAAGTGTATTAAAAACCAAATTAATAGAAATTCATCATCACATTAAAGCCAAAGTACAGTAGTGACCAAAATAAATACATAACGTTCATACATAGTTCTCATTATTGAACAACATATAGCTCTCTAGAGCATCTAATTAAAACATACATTGAAACTATAAAATTTAAATGCAAAAACAAATGCGATCATAACCGCAACTAAGGTACCAATTGATCCAACGGCATAATGATACCAAGCCTCAGTATGAATGGCATATTTTCTAATCTTTCTAATCTTCAAGCGCATTGCATCCATCTTGATCTTGTGATCGTCGACGACATCGGCAACATGCAACTCCAACTTCATCTTCTCCTCTTCAACTCTTTGTAATTTTTCTTTCAAGTAATTGTTTTCTTTTTCAACCAAATTTAACTTCTCGACAAGAATTTCTATGTCGGTTGGAATTTCCGGTTCACATACCTCCTAGATTAAAAAATCTATGTCACGTTGGTCGGCACAATTGTCATAAACACTAAATAAAACAAATAGTTATAAAAGATAATATATACCACATCCGAATCATAGACAGGACGAGGGCCGACGGAGGCGGATACCAAAACCATCGCACTATATAATAACAAACAATAATAAAAGTAAGAAAATTACACAAGTATCTATCTAAATCATACAAGTAAGAACTTTTTTCTTTTAGAAAGAAGATAAGAAGAAGAGGCTAACCACGGTGGTGCCGGCGCCGAGATGGGCGCGGGTGATCGACGGCGGTGAGGACGGGGACGGGACAGGACGGACCGCCAAACCTAGACAAATCTTGAGGAAAATGGAGCTTGGACAAGGAGCTTCGAGAGGAGAAAGCTTAAGTGTGGCTTGGGCATTTCATCGAACACCTCATGTGCATAGGAGGTGAGGTAGAGCACCACAAAGCTCTCCCACGGCCGGCCAAAAAAATAGAGCAGTGCACTGCTCTGCTCGCGGGCAGGGGGTATATATAGGCCAACCATTGGTCCCGGTTTGTGGCTGGAAACGGGACTAAAGGACACCATTTCGTCCCGGTTCCATCCACAAACCGGGACCAATGGTTGTGGGCCAGGAGCGAGGCCCATTGGTCCCGGTTCGTGTCTGGAACCGGGACCAAAGGGGTCAGACGAACCGGGACCAATGGCCAACGAGGCCCGGCCGGCGCCCTGGCCTCATGAACCGGGACCGATGCCCCCATGGGTCCCGGTTCGTGAGTGAACCGGGATTAATGGGATTTCAGGCCTGGACCAAAGCCCTGTTTTCTACTAGTGGTCTTTTAGCGAGGCATAAAGGTTTTTGATAGTTTTCATGTTTTCTCCTCATTTACTCCCAAGGAATAAGTGGCTCTCGTTATAATTTCAGAAGGTAATTTAATTTTATTCCTTGGAAAGTGTTCCATCCCTTTCCTTATAGGGAATTGGAATTTAATGTTCCCTTCCTTCATGTCAATGACAACACCTATCGTTCTTAAGAACGGTCTTCCTAAGATAATAGGACATGAAGAATTGCATTCTGTATCCATTATAATGAAATCAATGTGGACATAATTTCTATTAGAAATAATTGGAACATCATTAATACTCCCCAAAGGTTTCTTAATAGTTGAATCAGCGAGATGCAAGCTTAAGGAACTTTCATTCATAGGCTTTAATCCCAACGCATCATATAAAGCTTTAGGCATGGTAGAAACACTAGCTCCTAAATCACATAAAGCATTACATTCATAATTATCAATAGTGATCTTAATAGTAGGTTTCCATCCATCCTCTAATTTCGTAGGTATAGAAACTTCTTGTTCAATCCTTTCTCCCCTATCTTTTAGAACAGCTTCATCAATATGTTGAGTAAAGACTTTCTTTTGTTCTTGAACATTAGGTGAATTAATTATAGCATGTAAGACCTTAATAACTTTAGTAAGAGAGCAATAAATATAATCAGAAGTTTGTCTATCCAAAATAGTGGGATAAATACTACCTGAAGTCTTGACCTCTCCAAACCCACTTTTGACACTTTTATCACAAGATTGAACACTCTCCGAAAATGTGGGATTCTTACTACCTAAAGTCAATACCTCTCCAAGCCCACTTTCTTTATCATCGTATTTAATACCACCTAATAGATTAGAAAGTTTATCCACCGAAGGGGTTTCAACACTACTTAAAGTTTTGACCTCTTCAATACCCCTATTCTCATAGTTTTCAGCATATTTAGCCTCAGGGTCTTACAACACTGTTACATACAATGAACAAGAATGGCTCCAAGGTTAACTAAATGGCAGCGGACGTCTTGATTTATGGCTTCGAGGTCTTCGGCTAGGCTCCACAACACACAGGACTGGCCTAGTTACGATCTAGCACGATGAATCTCCTCCTGCAATCTGGCCACGTGCAAGGCCAAGTGAATACTTCGAATGTACTCACAAGACATCCAAACACATAGCATCCAAACAAACAGATGACAGGGCAAGCCCTAAGATTATATAAGAATCTATTCTCAGCATGGCATAGAATCAACAGTAGAACATGGATTAAGCATGGCATATCATAATGATCTAGTAAAATCATGTCATGGCAGAGCTATCTAGCAATATGACAACTAAGTAAGTACTGCAAAGTAAAGTATAATGACACGATACTTGATCAAGACTGTTATCGTGATCCCTCCAGATCATATCCACGTACTTGCCGTCATCCAATCGTCTCTTCCTTAGCCATTCCACGGCTAACATCTTGTATGCTCGACATTTCTGATGTCCATGCACCGCAAGTCTGATAAATCCTGCTTTCTCTAGTTCCTATCTTAGCAAGATGATTATATGGTTCATTCCTCCGGATCGATCAAGACCAAATAGTGTGACCTAGTAGAAACTGTCCATGACCGAGGACGCGGCAATTTGAATAGATTTACACTCTACAGAGGTTACACACTTTACCACACTATGGAGCTACCCTGGTTGACCGTGCCGATTTCTTAGGGCGGGCCAGGTTGACTCCAACAAAACTTGTCTACCTTATGACACTCTTATCCTATCACCGACATACCCCGCGGGTCATGTCCTGGGTGGCCCCTGTGTCACTCCTGACACCTGCCACATCCGTGGCACCACCACATCCGTGGCAAACTGTCCCAAACGGGGACCTGGATTCAATACTAAACTGGGCTCACAAGATTATTGCCGCCTACTGGGTCAGGGTAGCACACACTTATAATCTCCCCTCTTTGGTGATACCGATAAAAGGCATAATAATAGACCAAGTCAGGGCCTTCCCATACAGGCGAGTGTGGCTGCACTAAGAAGAACGGTTCAGTGGCACTATGACTCGATCCCATCGATGATGGAGGAGGTTTAGTTTAACAAGTTCAGTTTAACAACTCCATCGTCTCGACATGATATCAACAATTAGGGCATGAACAAAATATGAATGCATCACTTTGCAATTTCTACCACTCATCTGAAGCGAGAAATTATACATGATATCCGAAGCATGGCAGTCGCATGATGCAAGCATGGCAACAGTGACATAAACCTAGTACAAGATTAGATCATAGCATTAACATGGTAATTGTAATAGAAAGTGTGGTTACTAGCATAGCAAAGCATGGCATGGAAGCAAGTCATGGCATCATCTAATAAACATCATTAGCATCTGGTATAAATGATATAATAAGTGTATGCATTGCAAACTAACAGACGACCTAAACATACTGGAATCAATACACAGAGTGCAAGCAAAGGCACCACGCCAGTTCGGGGCTTATGATAGTAGGTTGGCTTGCCTTGGGGTGGAGGAATACGCCGGAACAGTTGTGCAGTGAAACTCCGGGTACGGCTCATCGGAACCGGCGCTTCCGGAATAGGCCTAATAGGGAGAAAAGTCGTATTTTTAATGTGTTACAACATTATGAAAATACAACCAACAAAACGGGCTCGACGAACGGAAACCGTAGGCGTTGGAATCACCTCAATCGGGACCACGGTCGCGAAGTTATTCTCGTTCGTTCGTTAAGCGGTGAAACAAACAGAAAACTGTTTGTTTTAGTCCTTGACGAGTGAACATCCACTCCTTAACTAATTCGGCCGCCGGCTAGGAATTGAAAATGCACTTTTCAAAACACGCCTTCTGTAAACCGAATGCGTATTTGAGGGAGTGCGCTTCCACTTATCCCACCGGGCCCGGCCTTTAGTGGCTGACGGGCGGGGCCCGCCTCACCTTCTCTCTCCTCCATCATCTTCTACCTTTGACTTGGAGCAGAGGAGGGGGCAGGGGCGCTTGGCCGAGCCGATGCCAGCGATGGAGGCCACGACAGCATTGGGCGTCGACGGGGATGGGTCCCCTGCTTCACTCCGCGCCATGGCCCGAGGTGGTGCTACGGCGGATGGCAGAGTGCGGTAGTTTGACCCAAAATTGAGGTGAAGGAAGGGGATCCTCTCGTTCCCGCAGGCTTGGGGAAGGTAAAGGAGGGGTGGGGAGGAGGCGTGGATGCTCGGGGGAACCAGGGGATGGCTCTACGGCTCGGGTTGAACCGAAGCAGGGGCGGTGCCATGGCGGCCATGGGTGGAGCAGAGGGCTTTGAGAGCTTGGGGGAGCGGAGGCTGGGGCTGCTGGTGGTCGGGGGCGAGCTCAGGGCGTCTTAAATAGGCTCGGGGAGGGCTACACAACGCCGGTCGAAGCTCCGGGAGGGGCGGCGCCATGGCAGCGACCCAACGGAGCATCGGTGGTCGGCACGGCCGTCCATGGGCTCGGGGACGAGGAAGAAGGGGTCCAGGTGATGCACACATATGGTGGAGAGCCCGTCGGTGCTCGAGGATGAGCCACGGCCTGCTAGAGACGGCTCCCGAAGGATCGGACGCATAGGGCATGGGTTTGGCGTGCTCTGCACATGGTCACCGTGTGGCCACGGCATTGCCATGCCCTATGCCATGCCAAACTATGTCTACCGCGTGGGCAAAGTGTCAAACAGGTGATTTGATCCATCAGATATCAAGTAGGGACTCTGGTGTGACTTCTCCTTGCTCAAACAGCTACAGACAGCAAGGTGTTTGATGCAAGGTGTGGCCACCACAGTGCTCTCCTTGACTTCATCTTTGGCAGAGGTTGACCACTTTCTAGAGTGACCATCTTGACCAAATATTAGCTCAAGGGGAGGGGGTTAGATAGGGCTTCCTTTGCAAACTTCCAAAGTGGACAGAATTGCAAACAAGATGGTACTGAGGTAATGTCTAAAGAGAAAAGGCTGGATTTTGGTTGGTAGCAGTGATTTGAGCACAAGAACTTGTCATAAAAATTTCAGCTCATTTTAATTAAGTATGAAGGTACTTCCTTCACAAAGTCAAAATCTGAGCAGAAACCTAAATAATTTGCTGAGGGGGAAAGGTACGATGGGATGAGCTGGTTTTTGGTTTTCGTGAGTGAAATATCATCATGAATCACTCTGCAAAATTACAGCTCAAGGAGATCAAAGCATCAAGCACGTCCTTTACAAAGCTTCAAATAGGGCAGAAACTTGTATTGGATCATGTGCTCAAATTTGACAAAGAGTGGCTAGATGTTTTGATGGATGTTGGGTTTAGATGGATAAGAAAAGCTCCACAATTAATTTGGGATTTTTACTGGCTACCGAAATGGTAGTTCCTTTGGAAAGTGCCCAAATTGCCATATTGGCTTTAATAAAGAAAATGAAATTTTCCTTATTAAATCTTGGCCAATATTTTTACCAGAGCTTGAGATAGGCACAAAGATCATCTCCACAAATTTTCAAGAGATTTAGAGATGTCTAGCTATCCCTTTGGATTTAATTCCTCAGAAAGGTCAAACGAGGAATTAATTCTAGATGAAAAATATTGCATGCAACTTGGCAATATTTTTGCACATCTAGGGTTTATGGATGAAGGAGGATCTCTGGGAATCTTGGGAGGATCAACAGAGCAAGAAAAATGATAGCTCCTTTGTAACCACAAAGGTAGGATTCCTGGTTCCAATATTTCAGAACTAGGGTTTGAATGAGGTTTAGGGTTATGCAGAGAAGGTCTGGGCTAGCACGGAGGCATGGGAAGGTTTTGAAAGGTTGAATAATGCCTGGATTCTCCTGGTCACTTGCCAGATTCCAGAGGAAAAATCCAGGAGAGAAAGCTAGGAAGGGAATAACAGCACAAAAATCGATAACCCGATTTTTGTGGTGTTAAATTTTGTAAAGACCCCATAAATTTATGTTAGATCATACTATGCCTATGGATCATTTCTGAACAAAAACCCATCCTAATCTTTTGAAAATTTTGAGCAAAACCATCCACTTTTCAATTCTATTCCAATTTGAGCGTATAACTACAACTATATTAAATATTGCTTGAAAAACTCTCAAACTTTGCCATCCCCACATTCTTGTGTAGTAAACCTTAAGTTCAGAAGCTTAGCTTCATTTGCATCCTAGAAGTCCACTAAATAATTCCCCAAAACTTTGGTTTAGAATTGAATTTGACAAAAACTTGCACTTGCAAGTTAATTGTTTTGCCAAACCATCCATGCCATGATCTTTATCATCCAATGAAGCTCCATCCTGCCAAGTTTCAAATTCATAAAACCCTCCTAGGCCACGTTAGCAATTTACCAAACACCTTGTGGGCATGACAGAAATTTTGCAAATTTCTGAAACTCCATTTGCAACCAGCTCCATTTGCTATGAAAGCACTGCCATCACCTCTATCATCCAATGGGACATCACTATACCAAATTTCAAATTCAGCAAAGGCCCCTAATTTCCTTTGGCATTTCATCGAATGGCTTATGGGCATGTCCAGAGCACGAGCAGAGTTCCCGTATTGTACCCGCTGGCACCTGAACTCCTGTCACTGCCCTACTGCCTCCACTACACGTGCTCCACCCCCACTTACTCTACAAACTACCCTGCACCTTGCCGACATCATCCCTTGGCCTCTAGTGTCGACCACCGCCAACCAGCGCTGCCGCTCATCGTTGCCATCTCACGCACGTCTTCAACCAAACCACCTGGCACCATTCCAAAGTTGCCATCGCGCACCTAGCCAACCGCCAACCAATTGAGTTCATCCAGAGCTCACCTACCTCGCCACCGTTCATGCTTGCCATCAATGGCTGTCGACACCGTGTCTGATTCGGGAAGTTACGGAACCGACCTCCCTCCACCTATTTAAACCTCCCCTGAGCTCGCCCCGCTCCTCGAAACCTCACCACCCTTCTCTAGAATCCATCTGGAGCAGCCAAAGGACCGGAAATGGTTGTCCTTCTCGCTTCCAACAACCACGGCCGCCGCCACTCCTCGGACGATTCTCAGCTAGTCCAAGCTTCCCTTCCAATTTTTTTTGCTCTGGTAGCTCCATACAACCACCGTACCCCGATTCCATGACTCAATTCCGTCCAGGAAGTACTATGGCAAAAAGCCCTTTATCGACCTCGCCGGAGCCCCGCGGGAGATACTGCCGCTGGTGATGCGAAACCCACCGGTGACCGTGTCGTACACTGGGGAGATCGCCTCGTTTTCCTAAAACTGTGCGTGTGCTCAGATCGAGGAGGGGTGCTGCCATTCGCTGAGAATCGACACCGGTGACCGCACTCTGTTCGGCCGGAGGAGGGAGACGACCGGTTTGACCGAGGTCAAAACTATCAGGTGGACCCCGGCTGCCAGGTCTCTTTCCTTTTTATGCTTTACGCTTTGACTTAACCAAAAAATGTTTTCTTTATTGGAAAGCATAAACTCAACCGAAATGTTTTCTGTTTAAACTGCTAGGGACCCAGGTGTAGTTATTTTAATCATAGACAAGTCCCTAGAACTAAAACCTTAATAACTTTTTATTCCTAAATATTTTTTAATTGATTCTATTTTTGAAATTCTTTATTTTTCCTCTAGTTTATATTAGTATTTATTTTAAAATTTTATCAAACACTTTTATGCACTGTTGTGAGTTTATGTATATTTTGCATGTTTTTGAAAATAGGAAAAATGGAGGGAAAATGATTTTTTCCAAAGCATGTGGTTGCACCCAACCCTTCCATATACCCAAGGCAAGCATGTTTGAACATCTGATATGGTGTTTTCTTGCATGAATGCTTTACTAGAAGCATATTCTTAATATGTGTTGGTTATAAGTTGCATGCATGCTCCATAACATAATTACCATGCATACAACTCTGATAATAATTAACTATGGAAGAATTGCGATGCACCATGACCACGCTATATTTGTTGTTTGGCTAACATGCAGGAAAGAACAGTCACATATGGATATGACCAAGAGAGAGTTTTAGCCGTGTTGGGACATGGTCATATAAGTTGAATTTGGGCATGTCGGAACATGCTGGGGAGGTGGTCCGGTTTGATGCTAAGTTCAAAAAAAGCAAATATATTATGATAACCACTGCAGGAAACATATATGCCTCCAGAGTTGGCCTTAGATAGAGTCTTGCTACCGTTACTTCCTAACTATTTTTGTGCTACCACATGTCCCTCCATGTGAGGGTATGGTTTATTAAGTTATTAACCCCTTCCCTAGACACACCACATAGAGGGGCCAACGTGAAGGTACCATGGCCCTGGGTAAAGCCTGTTACCTGGTCTGGGGGCATGAGTGTTGCGATGAGAAGTCGAAGAAGGGGGCACCCCTAGTTGCGCGTGTTATAAATACGGTCGTCTGCTCATGCTACTCGAAGTGCAAAGCTTCCCCGACTTAAGGTTTTGCTTGTCTGATGCTTTGGGTGATTCCTGGCTCGGAGGATTAAAATTGATGTGTTTAGGTCATGCGTGTTTTAAACCCAAAGATCATAATTGGAAATCTCTCGTTAACACTCCGGGGTTGGAAAAAGAAATCCTCTACATGTGGGTGAAGAGTACAACCTCTGCAGAGTGTAAAACCTATTCAAATAGCCATGTCTGCGATTAAGGACTTTAGTTTGGAAGGGTCAAGTGTTGGTTTCAGTATCGGTCTTCGGAGGATGTTACTAAATGAAGAATTGATCATGAATCACTTATACTTGATAATTCTCCCGGATGCTATCATTATTGATTTTATTATGGCCTAACCTTCCTCTTATATGTATTGTTGTGTATTCCTTTTCTTTTGGATCTTTGGGAGGTCTAAAAGCCTGAATTTCCACTTTTACATTTATTTGGGACCTTTTGTGGCATCGCGAAGACACTCGTCTGGCTTGTGTGTTCCTTTTATTTTGGATCTTCTGGAGGTCTACCGCCTGAATTTCCACTTTTACATATATTTAACACCTTTCATGGCATCGCGAAGACACCCATCTGGCTTGTGTGTTCCTTTTCTTTTGGATCTTCCGAAGGTCTAACGCCTGAATTTCCACTTTTACATTTATTTAAGACCTTTCGTGGCGTCACGAAGACACCCGTCTGGCTTGTGTGTTCCTTCTCTTTTGGATCTTTGGGAGGTCTAACACCTGAATTTCCACTTTTACATTTATTTAAGACCTTTCGTGGCATCACGAAGACACCCGTTTGGCTCGTGTGTTCCTTTGTTTTGGATCTTCAGGAGATCTATCACCCGAATTTTCGCTCTTACTTTTATTTGGATCTTCGGGAGGTCTATCGCCTGAAGTTCCGCTTTTACCTTTATTTAAGATTCTTCTGGGATGGTTTCTACCTCCTAAGAATCAATGTTTGTTATATGAATGTCTGAAACAATGTTTGTTATGTGAACGTTTTATATCTTGTTTACTAACCCCTTACATTGTACTGATATTTAGGCCATATTATAGAATATATGATCACACCCTAATATTATTTTACTCATATATTTGGAAAGGTTTGATGTTATGCTTTTGTTATTGGATTGATGATAGAAACGTTTGAAGGAAGTAGTGAATCTTGATTGAATTGCTTGTCATAATCGATGATTGAGATGGAGTTGGATTTTCCACACAAGTTTGAGATCATTTGAGATTTGGATATGGTTGTGTGTTAAGATAGAATATTTCTAGCCTATGATTAAGAAGCGGAGTATTAATCATCACGAACCTGAACTTTGAAGTAACCTGCCTTTAACCATGCATCTTCATTAAATTAATAGCATGCTTTGGTTGACTTCATGCCATGACATAATAGTGTTTGAACCTGCTTGAAATTTTAATTGCATGCACTCTACCTGCTTTCATTATATCTTTTGTCCATGATGTCTTGCGAGTACATTCAAAGTACTGACCTGGCTTGTTGATTGGCCAGATTCTGAAGATGAGGTGCCAGCCTAGGAGCCCGAGATAGCGGCCGTGTGATCTAGGAGTGAACCCAGTCAGCCGTTCCTTTGGGAATGCAACCTCAACAAAGTTGGAGACCCGTGTATCGCTTCCGCCATCCGCTGTTAGAAACCCAAGATGTAAACCCTCAGACCATGATGGTCCTGTATTCATGTCTTGTAACTGTTTGGTAATCTGTATCAAGGATGTGTCCACCAGTTTCAAATGATCTTGAGGCTGGTGATGACATGAGGGTTATTCTAGGAATTTTGTCCTGGAATCCGGCCCCGATAGACTTGGTATCAGAGCCAAGCTCACCATAGGTTAACCCTAGCTTAGCATGGCCATTATCCATAGGGTTCCATACCGTCCAAGCCTTTCCCTGTTCTTAGTCAAGCCTGGCCTACCCGACAGCCCGAGCAGTAGCCAACCGATATCTTTTGATAGTCGGTGCCCAACCTATTAACCTAGCCCATAGGCTGTGTTCCAGCGACAGACACCTGAGTTGTTCCATCCGCAAGCATGCAATGGAAGACCCAGTTGGCCTATAAAGGAAGATTTACCACAACCTAGCACAGCACAGCCTTTCCCCTTGCTTATACACCCCAACCGCCAAAATGTCTGGTGCCACTATTGTCAATGAGACCACCGCAGCCGAGCTTGGTTACTTTGTAGCCATCCTCGCCAATGTCACTCATCATTCCCTTGGTATAGAGGAGCCCCCGGAGTATGTTGTGTACCAAGAGCATTTGAGTGATGCCATCCGCCATTTCTGGGCTACCGTGCACATCTATGGGAGGGGCACTGCGACAGAAGGCCCCTATCGGTTCACCGGAAGGACGACATCCGAGGAACCCCAAGCCATCCAGATTACAGCCTGAGAGACTGTGATTCAACTACGGGATCTGTCGCCGAGGGTTGACATCTACCCTTTCTTCTACTACCCAAGCCGTGTCGACTATGGTAGGTCAACCCAAGTCGCCAACGGAGACCAGGAGTCGAATCCTGGGCTGGTGCACCTGGTGCACTATTTGAGAGCGCAAGAGGCGCTCTTCGATCAGGTCAACAATGATCTGATTGTAGCCCGGAGGATGATTGCTCGTCTGACCCCTGTGAGAAGTGAAGCCGCACCCGCCACTGATACCTCAATAGTGCTGCTTGGAAGACCCGTTGAACCTCTAAGGTCTATCCCTGTTGCCCAACCAGGTAATGAATTTGTGGACCCGGAGGAACTTTGTTTCATGTTAGAGACCTACTCCAATGGGACCGTGAGAGTCACCGTTGTTATCGTAGCCCTGTGACTCCCACTCCTACCCCAGCTAGCTCTGAAGCCGAAGCACATGGGCAAGCCCCGACATCTGCCAGACACACCTGGCTAGATGTCAATGAGGTGGACTGAGCCCAGAAGAATAGTTGTTGAGCGCTTGGTGGTCCTGTTGTTTGTAACCCTGTCTTCCTGTGCCTTGAAAGTTGTAGCGGTATGCTTATGGTGAAAGTGTTGGACTGCTTGTGTGCTATTGTCTTGCTAGTGCCTTGCTTGAGTTTACCTGGTTTGTTGTAGTATGTAGTGCTTGTTAGATGCATCACGTGATTTTTGCTTCAGATGCATGCCATGAATGTGTTGCATTGATTGTGTCCTGTGTGTGCACCTGTTTGCTGTGGTTCGTGTTCAACCTTTCTGCCCTTAACAAATCTCAAGGACAAGATTTCCTTAAGGGGGGTAGGCATTGTAACACCCCAAAATTTTAACACGAGACTTCTGCAACATAAAAATTTGCCAGAAATAAATTTAATAATTAATTTGGAGGTTAAATAATTTTGAAGTCTTTTAAGGTTTCTTCTTTTTGATCTTCCCTCTCTCCTTATAGATATTATTGAAGACAATGATGACCTTAATGATCTTGCTCAAATCTTCTATTACTTTTGAACTTCAGTAGGAAATGTTTTATAACAAAATGACCCCAAAAGAATGCTTTTATTAATAGTTTCAAACTCAAATTTACTTCTGTTAGCTTGAAAATATTAAAACTAAATTTTGTTAAGACCCCATAAATTTATGTTAGATCCTACTATGCTTATGGATCATTTTTTAACAAAGACCCATCCTACTCTTTTGAAAAATTTGAGCAAACCATCCACTTTTCAATACTGTTCCAATTTGAGCTATAACTACAACTATATTAAATATTCCTTGAAAAATTCTCAAACTTTGCCATCCCCACATTCTTTTGTAGTAAACCTGAAGTCCAGAAGCTTAGATTCATTTACATCCTCAAAGTCCACCAAATAATTCCCCAAAACTTTGGTTCAGAATTGAATTTGACAAAAACTTGCACTTGCAAGTTAATTGTTTTGCCAAACGAACCATGCCATGATCTTTATCATCCAATGAAGCTCCATCCTGCCAAGATTCAAATTCATAAAGACCTCCTAGGTCACCTTAGTAATTTATCAAACACCTTGTGGGCATGACAGTAATTTTGCAAACTTCTGAAATTCCATTTGCAACCAGCCCCATTTGCTAAGAAAGCACTGCCATCACCTCTGTCATCCAATGGGACATCACTATACCAAATTTCAAATTCCGCAAAGCCCCCTAAATTCCTTTGGTATTTCGTCGAATGGCTTATGTGGATATCCAGAGCACGTGGAGAGCGCCCGTATTGTCCCCGCTGGCACCCGAGCTCTTGTCACTGCCCTGCTACCTCCCCTGCACTTGCTCCACCCCCTCTTGCTCCGCAAGCCACCCTGCACCTTGCCAACATCTTCCCTTGGCCTCTAGTGCCGACCACCGCCGACCAGTGCCACCGCTCGTTGTTGCCGTCTCGGGAACGTCTTCAACCGAACCACCTGGCACCATTTCGAAGCAGCCAGCGTGCACCTAGCCAACCGCCAACCAACTAACTTCATCCAAAGCTCACCTACCTCGCCACCGTCCACGCTTGCCATCAATGGTCGTCGACACCGTGTTTGATTGAGGAAGCTACGGAACCGACCTCCCTCCACCTATTTAAACCTTCCCTGAGCTCGCCCCGCTCCTCAGAACCTCGCCACTCTTCTCTGGAATCCATCTGAAGTAGCCAAACGATTGGAGATGGCCGTCCTCCTCGCTTCCGACAACCACGACCGCCGCCACTCCTTGGACGATTACGAGCTAGCCCAAGCTTCCCTTCCGAAATTTCTTGCTCTAGTAGCTCCATACAACCACCATACCCCAATTCCACATAGCTTAATTCCATACGAGAAGCACTGTGGCAAAAAGCCCTTTATCGACCTTGCCGGAACCCCGCGGGAGATACTGTTGCCAGTGATGCGAAACCCGTCGATGGCCGTGTCGTACACCGGGGAGATCGCCTCATTTTCCTGAACCTGTGCATGTGCTTAGATCACGAAGGGGTGCTGCCATTCATCAGGAATGGACACCGGCGACCATGCTCTGTTCGGCCGGAGGAGGGAGACGACCGGTTTGACCCAGGTCAAAACTGACAGGTGGACCCTGGCTGCCAGGTCTCTTTCCTTTTTCTTCTTTACGCTTTGACTTAACCAAAAAATGTTATCTTTATTGGAAAGCGTAAGCGCAACTGAAACGTTTTCTGTTTAAACTGCCAGGGACCCAGGAGTAGTGATTTTAATCACAGACAAGTCCCTAGAACTAAAACCTTAATAACTATTTATTCATAAATCCTTTTTAATTGATTATTTTTTTGAAATTATTTATTTTTTATATAGTTTATTTTGGTATTTACTTTAAAATTGTATCAAACACTTTTATGCACTGTTGTGAGTTTATGTATATTTTACATGTTTTTGAAAATAGGAAAAATGGAGGGAAAATGATTTTTTCCAAAGCATGTGGAATGTGCCCAAGGCAAGCATGTTTGCACATTTAATATGGTGTTTCCTTGCATGAATGCTTTACAAGGAGCATATTCTTAATATGTGTTGGTTATAAGTTGCATGCATGCTCCATAACATAATAACCATGCATACAACTCTGATAATAATTAACTATGGAAGAATTGCGATGCACCATGACCACGCTATACTTGTTGCTTGGCTAGCATGCAGGAAAGAACTATCACATATGGATGTGACCAAGAGAGTGTTGTAGCCATGTTGGGCTATGGTCATATAAGTTGAATTTGGGCAGTTCGGAACATGCTGGGGCTGTGGCCCGATTTGATGCTAAGTTTAATGAAAGCAAATATATTGTGTTGACCACTGCAGGAAACATATAAGCCTCCAGAGTCGGCCTTAGATCAAGTCTTGCTACTGTTATTTCCTAACTATTTTTGTGCTACCACATGTCTCTCCGTGGGAGGGTATGGTTTATTAAGTTGTTAATCTCTTCCCAGCACACACCATATAGAGGGGCCAACGTGAAGGTACATTGGCCCTGGGTAAAGCCTGCCACCTGGTCTGGGGGCAAGAGTGTTCCGGTGAGAAGCCGAAGAGGGGGCACCCCTAGTGGCGCACGTTATAAATACGGTCGTCTGCTCATGCTACTCAAAGTGCGAAGCTTCCCCGACTTAAGGTTTTACTTGTCCGATGCCTTGGGTGATTCCTGGCTTGGAGGATTAAAACTGGCGTGTTTAGGTCAGGCGTGCTTTCAACCAAAAGATCATAATTGGAAATCTCTCGTTAACACTCCGGTGTTGGCAAAAGAAATCCTTTACAAGTAGGTAAAGAGTACAAACTCTGCAGAGTGTAAAACCTATTCAAATAGCCGTGTCCGCGGTTAAGGACTTTAATTTGGAAGGGTCAAGTGTCGGTCTCAGTGTCGGTCTTCAGAGGAAGTAACTAAATGAAGAATTGATCATGAATCACTTATAGTTGATAATTATTCCTGATGCTATCATTATTGATGTTATTATGGACTAACCTTCCTCTTATATGTATTGTTGTGTATTCCTTTTCTTTTGAATCTTCGAGAGGTCTAACGCCTGAATTTCCACTTTTACTTTTTTATGACCTTTCATGGCATCGCGAAGACACCCGTCTGGCTTTTGAGTTCCTTTTCTTTTGGATCTTCGGGAGGTCTAACTCCTGAATTTCCACTTTTACATTTATTTAAGACCTTTCGTGGCGTCGCGAAGACACTCGTCTGGCTTGTGTGTTCCTTTTCTTTTGGATCTTCGGGAGGTCTAACGCCTGAATTTCTACTTTTACATTTATTTAAGATCTTTCGTGGCATCGCGAAAACACCCATCTCGGTTGTTTGCTCCTTTTCTTTTGGATCTTCGGGAGGTCTAACGCCTGAATTTCCACTTTTACATTTATTTAAGACCTTTCATGGCGTCGTGAAGACACCTGTCTGGCTTGTGTGTTCCTTTCTTTTGGATCTTCGGGAGGTCTATCGCCTGAATTTCCGTTTTTACATTTATTTGGATCTTCGGGAGGTCTATCACCTGAATTTCCGTTTTTACCTTTATTTAAGAATCAATGTTTGTTATATGAGTGCCTAAACCAATGTTTGTTATGTGAATGTTTTTTATCTTGTTTACTAACCCCTTACATAGTCCTGATATTTCGGCCATATTATAGAATATATGATCACACCCTAATGTTATTTTCCTCATATATTTGGAATGGTTTGATGTTATGCTTTGGTTATTGGAATGATTATAGAAACATTTGAAGGAAGTAGTGAATCTTGATTGAATTGCTTGTCATAATCCATGATTGAGATGAAGTTGGATTTACCTCGCAAGTTTGAGATCATTTGAGATTTGGATATGGTTGTGTGTTAACATAGAATATTTCTAGCCTATGATTAAGAAGCGGAGTAGTAATCATCACGAACATGAACTTTGAAGTAACCTGCCTTTAACCATGCATCTTCGTTAAATTAATAGCATGCTTTGGTTGACCTCATGCCATGACATAATAGTGTTTGAACCTGCTTGAAATTTTAATTGCATGCACACTGCCTGCTTTCATTATATCTTTTGTCCATGATGTCTTGCGAGTACATTCAAAGTAATCACCTGGCTTGTTGATTGGCCAGATTCTGAAGATGAGGTGCTAGCCTAGGAGCCTGAGATAGCGGCTGTGTGAGCTAGGAGTGAACCCAATCAGCCCTTCCTATGGGAATGGAACCTCACCAGAGTTAGAGACCCGTGTATCGCTTCCGCCATCCACTGTTACAAACCCTAGATGTAAACCCTCAGACCATGACGGTCTTGTATTCAAGTCTTATAATTGTCTGGTAATCTGTATCAAGGACGTGTCCACCAGTTTCAAATGATCTTGGGACTGGTGATGACATGGAGTCATTCTGGGAACTTTGTCCCGAAATCCGGCCCTGACAGTTGTCCATAATGAGATGGACTTGATTCTTTCTAATGGGACTTGGGAACTAGCTCAACGACCCTATGGTTGTAAACTTGTGGACTGTAAGCGGTTGTTCAAAAACAACCTTAGGCCTGATGGAACTATTGATAAGTACAATGCACGACTTCTGGCCAAGGGCTATACTCAGAGGGAAGGCGAAGATTACTTTGACACCTACTCACCCGTCGCTAGACTAACCACCATTTGAGGACTACTTTTCCTGGCTGCCGCTTATGGTCTTATCGTTCCTCAAATGGATATAAAGACATCTTTCCTAAATGGAGAGTTGGAAGAGGAAATCTATATGGATCAACCTGGTGGTTTTGTGGTAAAGGGTAAAGAGAGAAATGTGTGCAAGTTGTTAAAATCTTTGTATGGACTAAAACAGGCACCTAAGCAATGGCATGAGAAGTTTGACAAAACTATAACTTCCACATGCTTTGTTATTAATGAGGCTGATAGGTGTGTTTACTATTCCCATGGTGGGGGTGAAGGTGTTATATTATGTTTGTATGTGGATGACATACTGATCTTTGGTACAAACATTGATGTGATCAATCAAGTCAAGTCTTTTCTATCAAAAAGTTTTGATATGAAAGATCAGGGTGAAGCTGATATGATTCTAAACATCAAACTAGTTCAGGATGAGAGTGAGATTACTTTAACGCAATCTCACTATGTTGAGAAGGTCTTGAACCAGTTTGGTTTTATAGACAGCAAGCCTTCTCCAACACCTTTTGATCCCAGTGTGACACTAAGAAAGAACAAGGAAGAAATGAGAGATCAGTTAAGATACTCTCAAATTGTCGGTTCACTGATGTACTTAGCTAGCGCAACAAGGCTAGATATCTCTTTTGCTGTGAGCACACTGAGCAGGTTCATGTCAAACCCGGGTGATGATCATTGGCATGCACTTGAAAGGGTCTTGCGCTATCTGAGAGGTACAATGAGTTACGAAATTCACTATTTAGGGCATCCTACTATGCTCGAAGGATATAGTGATTTGAACTGGATTTCTGATGTTGATGTGCTCTATGCCACCAGTGGGTATGTATTTACTCAAGGAGGTGGCGGAGTGTCATGGAGGTCTTGTAAACAAACCATATTGACAAGCTCAACCATGAAAGCAGAACTATTGAAGCAGAATGACTGCGTGACACTACTGGGAAAAGGCTTATAGGTGGTGTCACATTAGTTGCGTGTGAGGTCTGGCACCCGCCACTGCTATTTTGGCAAAGTACCAGTGGCGGGTGAAAAATGCAGCCAGCCACTACTATACGGACAGCAGTGGCGGGCTTAAATGGCCACCCGCCACTCGTATGTTTTTACAAAATTAGCCGTGGGACAAAAGCAGCAGTGGCGGGTAGCAAACTACATCCCGCCGCTGGTTTATAACATACCAGTGGTGGGCAGAAAGTTTGCCCGCCACAACAATGTTTTGCTGACCCTGATACTTTGAGCATGGCACTTTGAATGGTGTGCATTAAACATAGGAAAAGTTTAAAGTGGAAATGATGTAAAAAAAATTGAGTTCTATGTGGAAGGCGACGGTTTTTAGTTCGAAACCCTGCTACTTTACCGAAAAGTGTTCAGTTTCTATACGAAGTGCATCAGGTTTTTACCGTAAGAGCTCAATTGTATGTCATTTTGAACCGAAGAGCATTTTGCCCTTTTTAATGGCCAGATAATCAATTAATGCTTTAAAAATAGCAAATCAACCCAAAAAGTGGCAAAATTTGAGCATGTCACTTTGAATGGTGTGTATTAAACATAGACAAAGTTTGAAGGGGAAATTGTGTAAAAAAGAGTTGTATGTGGAATGCGGTGATTTTTCCATTCGAAACCATGATACTTCGCCGAAGAGTGTTTAGTTTCTACATGAAGTGCATCAGGTTTTTACCATAATTCTCTCAAATTATTACCACACCCAATAGTGGCCATATGATGAACTCTTGCCAAGTTTCATCCTTTTCAGAGCTCATTTGCATGCTATTTTGAACCGAAGAGCATTTTGCCCTTTTTAATGGCCAAAAAATCAATTAATGCTTTGAAAATAGCAACCAACTCAAAACGTGGCCAAATTTGTGCTTGTCACTTTGAATGGTGTGTATTAAACATAGAAAAAGTTTGAATGGAAAACGAGGTAAAAAATGAGTTCTATATGGAAGGCGGCGGTTTTCCATTCGAACCCTGATACTTCGCCGGAGAGTGTTCAGTTTCTACACGACTTGCATCAGGTTTTTACTGTAATTCTCTCAAATTTTGACCACACCCTATAGGGGTCATATGATGTACTCATGTCAAATTTCATCCTCTTCAGAGCTCATTTGCATGTTATTTTGAACCGAAGAGTATTTTGCCCTTTTTAATGGCCAGAAATTCAATTAATGCTTTTAAAAATAGCAAACCAACCCAATAAATGGCCATAGTTTGACATGACTATACATACGAACTAAATTCAATCCCACAAAAAAAGGGAACAAAAAAAAACCATAAAACAACAAAACACTAGGATAACACAAAAAAATAAAAAAATAGTGGCTGGCATCCAAAAATGTCCGCCACTGCTAGCTCGTTTGCTCTGGCGGGTGCTTTTCCGCATTCGTCACTGCTGACCCCCCGTGCGGACATAGTCGTCCCCCCCCCCCCAAACACTTAAATCGGTTTTACTTCTCTCTCCTGCAAATCCAAATCCCAAATCTGCCTCCGGCTGCCATCGCCTCCTTCCCCTCGCCTCTCCAAGTCGCCTCCTCCCGCCCGTGCCTTCTCTCGCGCTGTTGCCTCATCCCGCCATCTCGCCCGCCATGCCCGTCTATGCCTCTCGCCATAGCAGTCCCGGCTGTCGTCGCCTCCGCTCCCACCAAGGCCTTGATGACCCACAAGTATAGGGGATCTATCATAGTCCTTTCGATAAGTAAGAGTGTCGAACCCAACGAGGAGCAGAAGGAAATGACAAGCGGTTTTCAGTAAGGTATTCTCTGCAAGCACTGAAATTATCGGTAACAGATAGTTTTGTGATAAGGTAATTCGTAACGGGTAGCAAGTAACAAATGTAAAAAAGGTGCAGCAAGGTGGCCCAATCCTTTTTGTAGCAAAGGACAAGCCTGCACAAACTCTTATATAAAGCAAAGCGCTCCCGAGGACACATGGGAATTTCTGTCAAGCTAGTTTTCATCATGCTCATATGATTCGCGTTCGTTACTTTGATAATTTGATATGTGGGTGGACTGGTGCTTGGGTGCTGTACTTACTTGGACAAGCCTCCCACTTATGATTAACCCCTCTCGCAAGCATCCGCAACTACGAAAGAAGAATTAAGATAAATCTAACCATAGCATGAAACATGTGGATCCAAATCAGCCCCTTACGAAGCAACGCATAAACTAGGGTTTAAGCTTATGTCACTCTAGCAACCCATCATCTACTTATTACTTCCCAATGCCTTCCCCTAGGCCCAAATAATGGTGAAGTGTTATGTAGTCGACGTTCACATAACACCACTATAGGAGAGACAACATACATCTCATCAAAATATCGAACGAATACCAAATTCACATGATTACTTATAACAAGACTTATCCCATGTCCTCAGGAAGAAACGTAACTACTCACAAAACATATTCATGTTCATAATCAGAGGAGTATTAATTATCATTAAGGATCTCAACATATGATCTTCCACCAAGTAAACCAACTAGCATCAACTACAAAGAGTAATCAACACTACTAGCAACCCACAGGTACCAATCTGAGGTTTTGAGACAAAGATCGGATACAAGAGATGAACTAGGGTTTGGAGAGGAGATGGTGCTGGTGAAGATGTTGATGGAGATTGACCCCCTCTCGATGAGAGGATCGTTGGTGATGACGATGGCTTCGATTTCCCCCTCCGGGAGGGAAGTTTCCCCGGCAGAACAGCTCCGCCGGAGCCCTAGATTGGTTCTATCCAAGTTCCGCCTCGAGACGGCGGCGCTTCATCCCGAAAGTTCCCTTATGATTTTTTCCAGGTCAAAACCCTCCATATAGCAGAATATGGGCACCGGAGGCCTGCCAGGGGGCCCACAAGCCACAGGGGCGCGCCCAGGGGGGTAGGGCGCGCCCCCTGGCTTGTGACTCCCTGGTGGGTCCCCTATGGTATTTCTTAATGTGTATTAACAGCCCATAATGCAATAAATATTGATATAAAAGCATGATGCAAAATGGACGTATCAACTCCCCCAAGCTTAGACTTCACTTGTCCTCAAGCGAAAGCCGAAATCGATAAATATGCCCACATGTTTAGAGATAGAGGTGTCGATAAAATAAAATACAGACATGAAGGCATCATGGTAATCTTTAGAACAGCAACATATATTGACATATAATTTCTTATGCTAGAGTAACAATTCATTCACAAGGTAAAGTATGAATCAAGAACTCTATTGAGAACCAACAAACTATGATCTCAGTCATTGAAGCAATTCCAATTTATCATAACGTAGGAAAGAGTCAATATAAGAGCTTGTAAAGAAAATCCACATACTCAATCATCTTTTAGTCTTTCACAATTGCTAACACTCACGCGGTACCTATGAGGTCAAAGCTTCAATCGAACACAGAGAAATATAGGGGCTTATAGTATTGCCTCCCAACTATTTACCTCAAGGGTAATGTCAACAGAAATAACTCATGCTCACCCACATCCGAGTGGATATATGTGTCTAGATCATTCGCCAACACATGACGCTTGCCAAGAGATAAAGGCGAAATAAAGGATGTGGTGAAGATCACCACGACTCTTGCATAAAGGTAAGTACTAGAAAGTAAAGGTAACAGATAGGCCCTTCGCAGAGGGAAGCAGAGGTTGTCATGCACTTTTATAGTTGGATGCGCAATCCCTTAATGCAAAAGAACGTCACTTTATATTGCCCCTTGTGATAAAGAACTTTATTATGCAGTCTGTCGCTTTTATTTCTTCCATATTACAAGTTCGTATAAAGTTTATTTTCCTCACACTAATAGATCACACATATTTAGAGAGCAATTTTTATTGCTTGCACCGATGACAACTTACTTGAAGGATCTTACTCAATCCATAGGTAGGTATGGTGGACTCTCATGGCAAAACTGGGTTTAAGGTGTTTGGATGCACAAGTAGTATCTCTACTTGATGCGGAAGTTTTGGCTGATATGGTGTGGAAGCAAGCGACACATGTTAAAGGATCTAAAACCATATAACTTCCATTCAGAAATAAGCAAACATAACCCATTATGTTGTCTTCCTTGTCCAACATCAACTTCTTAGCATATAATATTTTAATGAGTGCTCACAATCATAAAAGATGTCCAAGATAATATATTTATATGTGAACCTCTCTTTCTTTATTACTTCCTTTTAATTGCCACAATGACCAATCGCTATGTTTGTCAACTCACAACAAGTTTCAATCGACATACTTCTTATATGTGAAGTCATCACTCCCCATAAGATCATCATATATACTCTTTGCTTTTATTCTATACTTCTTTCTATTTCTTTTTCTCAAGATCATAGAAAACAAGCAAAGCCCTCAACTGAAAACTACTCTTTATTATATAACTCTCGGACTTGCTTACATAGGGGGAACATAAAGCAAAACTCAAAACTAGATCACACTAAAAACTTTATTCTACTAGATCAAGATATAACCAAAAGGATCGAACTAAGAAAGTAAAAGATGTGATGGTGATACGATACCGGGGCACCTCCCCCAAGCTTGGCACAAGCCAAGGGAAGTGCCCATACCCATGTGTTTAGTTGTCTTTCTTCGGAGGTGGTGATGTTATATTTTTGGCGATGATGCCCCTCAGAATGTGATTCTCCTCCTCAAGCTTATTATTCTGCTGTCTTAGATCCATTATTTCCTTGCGAAGTTTTCCAGTGACGGTTAGAGCTCCCATAACCCATGGATGTTTCATTGCTGCGGAGGAAGAAGCAACACTCTTTTTTATATTTTCATAAGTAAGAAATTTAGCATTGGGAGGGATAACCGAATTCGGAATTGCCGAGCTCTGAAGTTCTTCTAACACGGCTCCAGGTTGTAGACGAGAGGTAACTTCTTGGTCTTCCTCCATGGCATCTATCCTTTTCAAGTCGGCCTCCATCTCTTCCTCCGTGGCCTGCCCGAAGTGGTTGGCTTCGCTGAATGCTCCGGACCCCGGTGTCAGGTGAGAGGCACGGCTCTCCCCGACCGACTCTTGCGAAGACATCTTGCTCTAAATCTGCTGCAGAAACAACTCAAAACAAAAACAGGAGGTATTGTCGTGATTCGAAGGTCAAAACCTTCGGGAGATTATATAATGAATTTGTACCGACCCGAAGGAGTATACTACAAGAAAACGGAGTCCGGAGGGTACACGAGGTGGCCACAAGCCACAAGGGCGCGCCCACGGGGGTAGGGCGCGCCCCCCTGGCTTGTCGCCTCCTCGTGCACTCTTCGGACTACATTAAATTTTCCTAATTTATTAAATATTCCAAAATAGATAAAAATTGCCATTGGAAAAGTTTTGGAGTCGGTTTACTTACCGTACCACATACCTGTTCCTTTCCGGAGTCTGAAACATTCTGGTAGGTCTCCCTAATGTACTCCTCCGGAGTTATGGTATTAATAATATTGGTTTCAACATTTATGGGAGTACCTGAGATATAATGTTTGATTCTTTGCCCGTTTACCACCTTCGGATTTGTGCCTTCGGGGTTGTTGATCTTGATGGCACCGGAACGATACACTTCCTCGATAATGTAAGGCCCTCCCCATTTAGAGAGAAGTTTTCCTGCAAAAAATCTTAAACAAGAATTGTATAGCAAGACATGGTCACCTACATTGAATTCATGCTTTTGTATCCTTCTATCATGCCATCTCTTAAGTTTTTCTTAAAACAACTTGGCATTCTCATAGGCCTGGGTTCTCCATTCATAAAGAGAGCTAATTTCAAATAACCTCTTCTCACCAGCAAGTTTGAAATCATAGTTGAGCTCTTTAATTGCCCAATAAGCTCTATGTTCTAGCTCTAGAGGTAAGTGACATGCTTTACCATAAACCATCTTATATGGAGACATACCCATAGGGTTTTTATAAGCAGTTCTATAAGCCCATAATGCATCATCAAGTTTCTTAGACCAATTCTTTCTGGATCTATTAACAGTCTTCTGCAAGATCAATTTAATTTCTCTATTCCTCAATTCTACTTGACCACTAGACTGAGGGTGATAAGGGGATGCAATTCTATGATTAACATCATACTTAGCAAGCAATTTACGGAAAGCGCCATGAATAAAGTGTGAACCACCATCAGTCATTAAATATCTAGGGACTCCAAATCTAGGAAAAATAACTTCTTTAAGCATTTTAATAGAAGTGTTATGATCAGCGCTACTAGTTGGAATAGCTTCTACCCACTTAGTAACATAATCAACATCAACTAGAATATGAGTATACCCGTTAGATTGTGGAAAAGGTCCCATATAATCAAAACCCCAAACATCAAATGGTTCAATAACAAGAGAGTAATTCATAGGCATTTCCTGACGTCTATTAATATTTCCAATTCGTTGACATTCATCACAAGACAAGACAAACTTACGAGCATCCTTGAAAAGAGTAGGCCAATAAAAACCAGATTGTAGTACCTTATGTGCAATTCTATCTCCAGCGTGGTGTCCTCCGTAGGTCTCGGAATGACACTTGCGTAGGATCTGTTCCTGTTCATGCTCAGGTACACAACGTCTAATAACACCATCTACTCCTTCTTTATAAAGGTGTGGATCATCCCAAAAGTAATGTCTTAAATCATAGAATAACTTTTTCTTTTGTTGGTATGTGAAACTAGGCGGTATAAATTTAGCAACAATGTAATTAGCATAATCAGCATACCATGGAGCATTACGCGAAGCATTTATAACAGCTAATTGTTCATCAGGAAAGCTATCACCAATAGGTAGTGGGTCATCAAGAACATTTTCTAACCTAGACAAGTTGTCTGCTATGGGGTTCTCAGCACCCTTTCTATCAATAATATGCAAATCAAATTCTTGTAGCAGAAGAACCCATATAATAAGTCTAGGTTTAGCATCTTTATTTTCCATAAGATATTTAATAGCAGCATGATCAGTGTGAACAGTTACTTTGGAATCAACAATATAAGGTCTGAACTTATCACAAGCAAACACAACTGCTAAAAATTCCTTTTCAGTGGTAGCATAGTTTCTTTGAGCACTGTCTATAGTTTTACTAGCATAATGGATAACATTTAATTTCTTATCAACTCTTTGTCCTAGAACAGCACCAACAACATAATCACTAGCATCACACATAATTTCAAAGGGTAGGTTCCAATCAGGTGGTTGAACAATAGGTGCGGAAATCAAGGCATTCTTAAGAATTTCGAATGCTTCTACACAATCATCATCAAAAACGAACGGAACATCTTTTTGCAAAAGATTAGCGAGAGGCCTAGAAATCTTAGAGAAGTCTTTAATAAACCTCCTATAGAAACCAACATGACCAAGGAAACTTCTTATACCTCTGATATCCGTAGGACACGGCATCTTTTCAATAGCATCAACTTTAGCTTTATCCACCTCAATACCTCTTTCGGAGATTTTGTGCCCCAAGACAATACCTTCATTAACCATAAAGTGGCACTTTTCCCAATTCAAGACAAGATTGGTTTCTTCGCATGTCTGCAAAACTCGATCAAGGTTGCTCAAGCAATCATCCAAAGAAGTTCCGTAAACGGAAAAATCATCCATGAAAACCTCAACAATCTTCTCACAAAAGTCAGAGAATATAGCCATCATACATCTTTGAAAGGTAGCAGGTGCATTGCATAAACCAAAAGGCATACGTCTATAAGCAAAGGTACCGAAAGAACAAGTCAAAGTGGTATTTTCTTGATCCTCTTTTGACACAGGTATTTGAGAGAAACCAGAATAACCATCTAGAAAGCAAAAATGTGTATGTTTGGATAGTCTTTCTAGCATTTGATCAATAAAAGGTAGAGGGTAATGATCTTTCCTAGTAGCTTTATTTAATTTCCTAAAATCAATTACCTTTCTATATCCTGTAGCAATTCTTTGCGGTATCAATTCATTTTTATCATTAGGAACAACGGTAATACCTCCCTTCTTAGGAACACAATGAACGGGACTAACCCATCTACTATCAGCAATAGGATAAATTATAGCTGCCTCCAGAAGCTTTAGTATTTCATTTCTTAGCACTTCTTTCATTTTAGGATTTAACCGTCGTTGGTGATCAACAACTGGTTTAGCATAAGGCTCCATATTAATTTTATGCTGACATAGAGTGGGACTAATGCCCTTAAGATCATCAAGAGTATATCCAATAGCAGCACGGTGCTTCCTCAGAGTTTTCAATAATCTCTTTTCTTTATGCTCTGAAAGGTTAGCACTAATAATAACAGGATATATCTCCTTTTCATCAAGATAAGCATATTTCAGAGTATTAGGTAATTGTTTAAGCTCAAACACGGGATCACCCTTGGGTGGAGGAGGATCCCCAAGTATTTCAACAGGCAGGTTGTGTTTCAAGATAGGCTGCTGATCAAAGAAAATCTTATCTATTTCATTCCTTTCATTCATATGCATATCGTTTTCATGGTCGAGCAAATATTGTTCTAAGGGATCAGTAGGAGGCACAGCAATAGAAGCAAGACCAATAATTTCATCCTTACTAGGCAATTCCTTATCATGGGGTTATCGACGAAATTTAGAGAAATTGAACTCATGAGACGCATCCACAAAACTTACAGTAACAGTTTCTTTCTCAACAGTATTCAAGAAGGGTCTACCAAATATAATGGGACAAAATTCATCTTGTGGGGAACCAAGAACAAGAAAATCAGTAGGATACTTTATTTTCCCACACAAGACTTCAACATCTCTAACAATCCCAATTGGTGCAATAGTATCTCTATTAACAAGCTTAATGGTAACATCAATTCCCTCTAATTCAGCTGGTGCAATATCATTCATAATTTCTTGGTATAAGGTAAAGGGAATTCCACTCACACTAGCACCCACATCACATAAGCCATGATAACAATGATCTCCTATTTTAACAGAAACAACAGGCACGCCAACAATAGGTCTATGTTTACCTTTAGTATCAGGTCTAGCAATTCTAGCAGCTTCATCACAGAAATGAATAACATGCCCATCAATATGATCAACCAAGAGATCTTTAACCATAGCAATACTAGGTTCAACTTTAATTTTTTCAGGAGGCGTAGGTGTTCTAGTACAACTCTTACGAACGACAGTTGAAGCTTTAGCATGTTCCTTTATTCTAACAGGGAAGGGCGGTTTCTCAATAAAAGCAGTAGGAATAACAGGATCAACATTATAAATAATAGTTTCTTTCTCAACTTTAATAAGTTCTACTGCTTTCACTTCAATGGGAGGATGATATTTAAACCACTTCTCCTTGGGGAGATCAATGTGAGTAGCAAAAGATTCACAGAAAGAAGCTACTATCTCAGAGTCAAGTCCATATTTAGTGCTAAATTCACGAAAAGCTGTCTATAAAGGATTTAACACAATCAAACTTAAGGTTTATACCTGACTCATTACCTTCGTCGATTTCCCAATCTTCAGAGTTGCGTTTAATTCTTTCCAATAAGTCCCATTTGAATTCAATATCTTTCTTCATAAAGGAACCAGCACAAAAAGTATCGAGCATGGATTGATCATTACGAGAAAGCCGAGCATAAAAATTCTGAATAATAATTTCTCTTGGGAGCTCATGATTGGGGCATGAATATAACATTGACTTAAGCCTCCCCCAATCTTGAGCGATTCTTTCTCCTTCACGAGGCCAAAAATTGTAAATATAATTCCGATCACGATGAACCAGATGCATAGGATAAAACTTCTGATGAAATTCCAATTTCAATCGGTTGTAGTTCCATGATCCAATATCATCACATAGCCTATACCATGTCAATGCCTTCTCCTTCAAAGATAAAGGAAAGACCTTCTTCTTGACATCATCCTCGGGCAAACCTGCAAGCTTAAATAATCCACAAACTTCATCCACATAGATTAGATGCAAATCAGGATGTAGTGTTCCATCTCCTGCATAAGGATTAGCTAGCAGTTTCTCTATCATACCCGAACGAATTTCATAATAAATATTTTCAGTAGGTGCAGTAGGTTGAGGAGCATCTCTTTGTGCTTCCGGTCGAGGTGAAGATACCCCGAACAAGCCCCTCAAAGGATAATTTTCCATAGTAACAAGTGCCAGTAAATTTCAGCACACTGTATAAATTTTTCCTTACCAAGTTCCACTCACCAAAGGCGCTTCACTCCCCGGCAACGGCGCCAGAAAAGAGTCTTGATGACCCACAAGTATAGGGGATCTATCATAGTCCTTTCGATAAGTAAGAGTGTCAAACCCAACGAGGAGCAGAAGGAAATGACAAGCGGTTTTCAGTAAGGTATTCTCTGCAAGCACTGAAATTATCGGTAACAGATAGTTTTGTGATAAGGTAATTCGTAACGGGTAGCAAGTAACAAATGTAACAAAGGTGCAGCAAGGTGGCCCAATCCTTTTTGTAGCAAAGGACAAGCCTGCACAAACTCTTATAGAAAGCAAAGCGCTCCCGAGGACACATGGGAATTTCTGTCAAGCTAGTTTTCATCATGCTCATATGATTCGCGTTCGTTACTTTGATAATTTGATATGTGGGTGGACCGGTGCTTGGGTGCTGTCCTTACTTGGACAAGCCTCCCACTTATGATTAACCCCTCTCGCAAGCATCTGCAACTACGAAAGAAGAATTAAGATAAATCTAACCATAGCATGAAACATGTGGATCCGAATCAGCCCCTTACGAAGCAACGCATAAACTAGGGTTTAAGCTTCTGTCACTCTAGCAACCCATCATCTACTTATTACTTCCCAATGCCTTCCCCTAGGCCCAAATAAAGGTGAAGTGTTATGTAGTCGACGATCACATAACACCACTAGAGGAGAGACAACATACATCTCATCAAAATATCGAACGAATACCAAATTCACATGATTACTTATAACAAGACTTATCCCATGTCCTCAGGAACAAACGTAACTACTCACAAAACATATTCATGTTCATAATCAGAGGAGTATTAATTATCATTAAGGATCTGAACATATGATCTTCCACCAAGTAAACCAACTTGCATCAACTACAAGGAGTAATCAACACTACTAGCAACCCACAGGTACCAATCTGAGGTTTTGAGACAAAGATCGGATAAAAGAGATGAACTAGGGTTTGGAGAGGAGATGGTGTTGGTGAAGATGTTGATGGAGATTGACCCCCTCTCGATGAGAGGATCGTTGGTGATGACGATGGCTTCAATTTCCCCCTCCGGGAGGGAAGTTTCCCCGGCAGAGCAGCTCCGCCGGAGCCCTAGATTGGTTCTGTCCAAGTTCCGCCTCGAGACGGCGGCGCTTCGTCCCGAAATCTCCCTTATGATTTCTTCCAGGTCAAAACCCTCCATATAGCAGAAGATGGGCACCGGAGGCCTGCCAGGGGGCCCACAAGCCACAGGGGCGCGCCCAGGGGGGTAGGGCGCGCCCGCCTGGCTTGTGACTCCCTGGTGGGTCCCTTCTGGTATTTATTTCACCCAATATTTTTTATATATTCCAAAATAATTCTCCGTAGATTTTCAGGACTTTTGGAGTTGTGCAGTATAGGTATCTCAGATTTGCTCCTTTCCCAGTCCAGAATTCCAGCTGCCGGCATTCTCCCTCTTCATGTAAACCTTGTAAAATAAGAGAGAAAAGGCATAAGTATTGTACCTTAATGTGTATTAACAGCCCATAATGCAATAAATATCGATATAAAAGCATGATGCAAAATGGACGTATCAGGCCTCCTCCTCCAACGCAGCTGGGTTGACCCCACCGCTAGTGGCATCCTCTTCCTTCGAGGTGGACGCCACTGCTGCTCCCTCTGCCTCCTCATGCTTCAGTGGGCTAAATCTCTCGGTAAGATGCTTCTCTAGCTAGATCTTGCATTTACCATTTTCATTTGTAGGATGTTGAGACTTAAATGCCTGTCATGGAACTTGCTATACTTTTTCCTGGCCTTGTGAAAGTGCAACAAATCCCCGGGTGGTTTTGGTAATTTCTAAAAACATATATATCATTGAACTAATAATGCCTATGCAAAGAATATTTCAGGAAAGTTCAATGTAGGCATTGAAATTGGATGTGAAGGTGGACCTCTCAAAATGCAAAGGACTAATGTTGGCAAAGCTTCCAAACTCTACATTTTTGGCTAAGAGATCTAAGATCACATTGAGTCCATAGGAAAAGCCAACATTATTAAAAGGGATGAGGTTTTGATGATGGTCTAACTGCCCATGTGCTTAGAGATATTGCTCCAAAACCCTCAACCACACCCTCACATTCACCTATGTCCAAAACCCTAAATAATTTTTGGTCCCACCGAAACTCATATACCCGGACTCACCGAGATACACATGACATAGCCACTGCCTAAACCCTAGCATCTCGGTCTCACCGAGTTGACCCTTCGGGCCCACCGAAGGGCACGTGCCAACCTTCTGTTACCTATTGGTTTCATCTCAGAAATTCTGAGTGGTTTCCATCGGTGACACCGAAGTGTGGAAAGTGCTTAGGTCAGCATCAATCGGTCCCATCGAGAGGTTTCATCTGGTATCACCTAAAAGCCTAAAGTTCAAACCTTTTGTACTATTCGGTCTCACCGAGTGTTTTCACCCGGTCTCACCGAGTAGTGCATAAAGGTGTGTAACGTTTGGATTTTTGGTGATGGCTATATATACCCCCACCCATTCCACCCACTCTCAGAGAGCAAACCAGGACGAAGCTTATACTTCCCATATCTATTTTCTGAGAGAGAACCACCTACCATTGTGTTGAGATTAAGAGGATTCCACTCCAACCTTTGATCCTTGATCTCTAGACTCCCCAAGTTGCTTTCCACTCCAATCCCTCTCCTACCACATTGCCAAAATCTGTGAGAGAGTGTTTGAGTGTTGAGGAGACTATATTTTGAAGCACAAGAGCAAGGAGTTCATCATCAACAACAACATCTATTCCATTTTGGAGAGTGGTGTCTCCTAGATTGGTTAGGTTTCACTTGGGAGCCTCCAAGGCATGTCGAGTTGAACCAAGAGTTTGTAAGGACAAGGAGATCGCCTACTTCGTGAAGATCTACCCCGAGTGAGGCTAGTCCTTCGTGGACATAAGCCATGATGGCATAGACAAGGTTGCTTCTTCATGGACCCTTTGTGGGTGGAGCCCTTCGTGGACTCGCACAACCGTTACCCTCCGTGGGTTGAAGTCTCTATCAACGTGGACGTACGATAGCACCACCTATCGGAACCACGGGAAAAATCCTCGTGTCCCCATTGCGTTTGATATCTCCAAACCATTCCTCTACTTACTTTCATGTGCAAAGTATTTACTTTCCGCTACCACTATATTAGACTTGCATGTGTAGGGTGCTAGTAGACTTGCTAGAATTGTTAAAATCTGCCAACAACTAAAATTGGAAAAAGGCTAGGTTTTTATTGGTCAAGTAGTCTAATCACCCCCCACTCTAGACCTAGTTTCGATCCTTCAAGTGTCATCAAAGCTTTGCTGTCCATTGCTTTGGTTGCAACACCAAGGAGAGTATGGAATCTAGTGAGGGTAGTTATCACCGTAGAGGTCCTTATTTTGATCGTACAAACTTTGCTAGTTGGAATCATAAAATGAAATGCATATTCTTGGTCATAACCCCGCTGTATGGGCTGTTGTTCATGTTGGCTTGAAAGGTGACTACCTTGAGGATGGAAAAGAACCGGATCATGAAGCTACCGCGGAACAGTTGAAGATGCTCCAATACAATGCTCAAGAATGTGACATACTCTTAAACGGTTTGTGTCCTCAAGAGTTCAACAAGATTAGCCACCTTGAGAATGCAAAGGAAATTTGGGATACTTTGGTTGATATGCACGAAGGTACCGAGTCTGTCAAGGCATCCAAGTTGGATGTGCTCCAAAGTGAACTTGACAAGTTCAAGACGAAGGATGGTGAAGGAGTTGCGGAGATGTACTCTAGGCTAGCAGTCATCACAAATGAGATTGCCGGCTTAGGAAGTGAAGAGATGACCGACAAATTCATCATCAAGAAGATCCTTAGAGCCTTGGATGGAAAATACAACACCGTGTGCACATTGATCCAAATGATGCCAGATTACAAAGATCTCAAGCCAACGGAAGTCATTGGAAGGATTGTCGCTCATGAAATGTCACTCACGGAGAAAGAGGAGCTCCACAACAAGTCTAGTGGTGCTTACAAGGCTTCAAGTGACACTCCAACAACTTCAAGTGACAAGCTTGTGTCCAATGAAGAGATTAGACTTATGGTCAAGAACTTCAACAAATTCTACAAGAATAGAGGCAAAGAACAAAGCTCCAACTCAAGATGCAATAAGAATAGATCTTCAAGTCATGACCGAAATTGCTACAATTGTGGAAGACCTAGACACTTCTCAAATGAGTGCACGGCACCTCCCAAGAAAAGAGACGAGTCACCTCATAGAGACAGAAGGAGTCGAGAAGATAGATATGAACGAAGACTTCTCGGAGCAGCAAGGATTCAGAGAGGAGATACAAGTCCACCAAGAGATACTCAAGAAGAAGTCCCCAAGCTCATGTTGGTGAATGGGTATCCGGCTCCGACTCCGACAACTAATCTGAGAGAAGTTTTCACTCCAACTCCTACTATAGTCAAGATGAAGGTGTTGCCGGATTAGCTCTTGTGTCCTCCAAGTCCTATGATCTATTTGATTCACCAAATGAAGGAATTGGAAGATGCTTTATGGCCAAAGGTCCTAAGGTAACCCATCCCGAGTTCATTGACTTTAATAGTGATCAGGATGACTTGCTAGGTGATGATGACTTGCTCAATGATGAAACTAGTGATGTTACTTATAATGAATTTGCTAGTAATCATCAAAGTCAAGATGAGTTGTTTGTTAATGCAACGAGGGAGATTGAGCGATTAACTCAAGAACTAAACACTCTTAAGTTAGCTCATGAAACTCAACAAGAAGGTCATAGAGAGCTACTAAAGACTCATGAGAAGCTACGCTTCGAGAAGCTAAATTTAGAGCAAGAGCATGAGTTTTTAAAAGCTATTAATGACGACCTTCGAAACAAGAGTTCCTCTTATATTTCCAAACAACTTCTCTTATCTACCTTTATGCCACAAGTTAAATCTAAGCAATCACATAACAAGAGCAAGAAAGATTCTACTTCTAGTGGTAACAATAATAATGCTAAATCTAATATTGTTGCTCCTAGTAGTTCTATTTATTCTACTAACGATTCTCTTAGCCAAGTTGCACTTGAGCAAGAAAACAATTTATTGAAAGGAATTATAGAGAAAGGTGTCTACAAAAGTCTTGCCAGGAGTAAGCAATTTGAGGAAATTGTACGCAACCAAAGATTGCACCGGAAGAACCAAGGTGTTGGTTTTGAACAAAAGTTCAATGCCAATGGAGTTGTGTGGGAAGAAGGTCAATATCCCAAGATGAAGTTTGTTCCCCAAAAAGAGAAGTATGATACTACTTCATTCAAGGGAACACAAGCCCAAGATGATCTTCCACCACAAGACCACAAGCAAAGTGGGAAGGACAAGCTACAAGATTAGCAAGACTCATATGAAGAACCTCCTCAAGCTTTGATCAAGTGGGTTCCCAAGACTACTTCAAGTTTCGCTTCATCAAGTGCTACTACAACTCCAAGGATTCCCATCAAGTTGATGTGGGTCCCAAAGAAAAAGAACTAGAGAGTTCTTGAGGGTGACTCCGCCAACAAACTTCACTCACATTCATTCATGGCAAGGAGTTAGTGCAAACCATTTCTACATCATGCACTAGCTCATGGAGTCACAAACCCTCTTGTTGGTAAGACAAGGGATAAGATAATCATTGCAATTCATGGACATCATCATATATGTACTTCACTCTATGTCCTTGGATATACTTGTTGTTCCTTGTGGGACTAACCCATGTAGGTTGAAAGTGCTACAAATCCCATGGAAAGCTCCCAACTCTTGATGATCTTCATCAACATTGAGCTTCCACAGCCACAACTACAACCACATGAAGTCTTCAATGACAAAACCCAATGTTAGTTTTATCCCTCTTAGGGGGGATCTCACATCTAGGGGGAGCTTTACTCTAAGACTTGAGCTAAAGCAACTCTAGTGATGTGAACATATCAATGCTTTATGTAAAAATGGTAACCCCATTTGAGCTTAAACGATGAGTATGATCTATGATCAAATGTTCTCTTTTGGATCCTAAGTCAAGATACTCATATATAGGTGATCTTGTCACCGACCATTGTCTTGATAGTTGTTAGGTTGGATGTGCATGTTTGTCATATTTCATTTGCAAATCTTTTTGGCTAAGCATGTTGCTATGCATATTTTCCCATTCGAGGACATCGAATTGTTGTTTGGATGATTTGGATCTTTTGACCAATTGGATGGACAAGAATGCCTAAGCACCCTTCCTAGCTATCTATCTCAAGTCGTCACAAATTCATTCTTGCCGATCACAAAATTTGAACAAGTACCTACTCGGTCCCTCCAAATGAGGAGCATTCGGAGTCTCCGATCTCACTAGGGCTGAACTTTAAAACCTTCTGTGTGTGCCTCGGTCTGACCGAAACATTCCCCATCGGTCTCACCGAGCCATACAGATTGATCTCATATTTGTCCCCTCGGATAGCTTGACTGAAAAATTTAGGTCTCACCGAAACACTCTTACCCGAACAGTTATACATTTTGGTGCCACCAAAACTTTTCACTCAATCTGACCGACAGTGCGTGAGGTATATATAGCAGACGGTTTGTTTTAGAAATTCCTTCAAACGCCACACGCCCGCACCTCATCTCTGCCATCGCACTGATCGCCTGATCGTCGCCCTTCACCGTCGGAATCCATCACCGTCGCCATCAATCTTCTTCGACGTCGATGCCGTAGAGGATCATCACCGAGTTAGGGTATGATTCGACCCCTTGTGCGCTCCCCTTCCGAATCTATTTGCATAAGGACTTGCGCCTGATCTTGCCACTATAAAACCACATCTATCCACCGCATCAATTCCTAGTTAATTAGGTTAGAGTGAAAAAGTTAGGTTTAGGGTTTTTTAGTTAACATCTCGGACTGACCGAATGTATCGCTTCGGTGCCACCGAGTTGGCCTTGGCCATTGCATAGAGTGACTTTCGGTCCGCCCGAAAGGAGCTCGCTCGGTGTGACCGAATCATGATTAGGGTTTCCCATGTGCACTTCGGAGAGACCGAGCCACACAATCGGTGTGATCGAAACGTGTTGGCACTGTCTCTGTTGTTGCCTCGGAAAATCCGATTCTTTCCACTTGGTGAGACCGAAATGCTAACAGAGAAAACATAAAGTTGACTTTTGAACTCACTTATTTGCAAAAACTTATGCATTTTGTGATCCTCATCTTGTCCATTCGCATCTATCTATTTCACATGGTCTGTGTGCTAATATGTCAGGATCTGAGGATAGTCAGAATAGAGAGATGGAAGAGGATATTGCTATGAGTTCAGGGACTGGTCTAGAGAGCTCTAACTCTGATCCAGGTAGTCCAAGTGACCATGGACTCCCTCCTGCTGCTACACACGCAAGGAGGAAGAGAAACTCAGATGAGGAGGACAGTGACTTTGTCCCAGAAGATGTTTCTTCCAAGAAGACAGTGGTGAGCAAGACATATGCTACTCCAGAGAAGCTCAAGATCTTAGAAAGACCCCAAGAGGGAGGTAGTTCTCCTGCAGGGCAAGTAAAGCCCAAGAGGCCCAGAACAAGAAAAGTATATCTCAAGACCAGGAAAGCCACAATGTTTGTGGATCCTCATGCTGATGCAGCTGATAGCAATGAGGAGGAGGAAGAAGAAGAGCAAGTGTAGGTGTCCAAGCCCCCTGCCAAGAAAAAGAAGTTGATGGCAGATGCTATGCCAAAGTCTCCACCTCCTGCCCCCAAGTCCAAGCATGATCCAAAAGGCAAGAGCAAAGCAGCTGTCAAGAAGAAGAAGAAAGCTATTGTGACTGAAGAAGAAGAAGAAGAAGAAGAAGAAGAAGAAGAAGAAGAAGAGGAAGCTCATGCACATCTCAGGATGCTCAGACCATTCCTGCCTGCCCACAATGATGCTCATCCTGAGGCAGAGGACATGAAGAAAAGGAAGGACAAGGGTCTGAGAAAATGGAGAAAAAATGACCCCTATGCTCCTAGTCAAGGAAGACAACAGTTGACTACAGGTTCCACAGTGTTGAGCAGCAAGATTTTTATGAGACTGTGTTGCTTGACAAATCTCCAGCTATCAGTGATATGAAGTGGGTTGACTGGAAGTACATTGACAGGCATCCAGACAACTTCCCCAACATGCATGAGAACTTCAAGACTTTGAACATCGACAAGCTTGTGTGTGAAGTGAGGTCTGGTTGGTGTGATGAGCTTATTATGCAGTTCTACTCCACAGTGCATTTCTATCTAGATGGAAAGATCAAGTGGATGACTGAAGGAGAGAGATTTGAATCCAGCATTGATGAGTGGGCTAAACTTCTTGGTTTGCCCCTGAAGAGGGAAGGATTCATTGATGTATATGCTGCAAACAAGATGGACCACAATTCCATGAAGGACATGTACAAGCCCATTCGACCTGCTAAAGTTGAGAGGCACAAGTTGGTTCAGTGTATTTTCTGTTGCCAGGACTAGCTAATATCAACACCATCCTGAGGTACACTTTGATGCTCAAGTCTGGAGATGACATGATGATAAGAGGCTATTCCATTGACATGATGCACCACATTGATGAGCTAGTCAGCTTCAATGTCATTGATTTGATTGTCAAGACCGTGAAGAGGACTGCTGCTGACCAGAAGCGCTCCTGTGGCTATGCTCCATACATCCAGTTGCTCATGAACTCAAAGGTTGGAAGTGACATATATCAACTTGAGCGCAAGCACTTTTCACTTCAGCCAGAGCTAGAGGATTGCACCGTCACTATGGATCCCAATGATCCTAGCTCTGCTGCTGCTCAGGAACAAGCTGAGGCTGCCAGAGTTGCCGCTGAGACCAGAGGGCCAAGTACATCCAGTGCTGCTGTAGAGATGCCTAAGTCGAAAAATGAACAAATGGCATATCTTTTTCAAGCTACCCAGAGGATTGAGCAAGGCGTAGCTAACCTTGTGAAGAACCAGGAAGGCTTGGAGAGGATCAATGAGACCAAGTTCTATGATCTCGATGTCAAAGTGACAGAGATGGCCACGAATCTTGACAGCTCAAGTCTGACATCGAGGCACGGATCAACAGTGATTCTGACGAGCCGACGACCACTCATTTTCAGGCTCAGTCCAGACCTGCTCAGACGATATCTCATCCAGTTACTCTAGTCTCAGTGCCACCATCAGTATCGACACCTCCAGCTCCACAGACTTCAGCCGAGGCACTTGTAGATGCTCTCATCTCCATTCCATCGACCCACACTGGAGCTGCCAGCCAGAAGACTTCTTCATCACCTGCAACTGTGGATTGAGCCCAGAGTGACGCTTAGACATAGGTCATTCGAACTTTTTGGTAACTTGTTGCCAAAGGAGGAGAGTGATATAGATCTAGGGCTTCGAGTGAGAGAGGCTTTTGCATTTGGTTTTTATTTGGTTCTTGTTTGAAAAAAAATCAGTTTGTTTGGTTGGTTTGTAAAACTTATGTCGTGTGCTTGACCGTACTCTATTTGCTTATCGTACTCATGATATATCATTTGCTTATGCATATTATCATGGTCATTCACATGTGTGTTTTGGTGATGAGTGCTCATTGTATTCCATTCATATTCTTTTGTGCACTCCATCAAGATGTATGTGGCATGGAAGAGTTACCTCATGAACCTAATCGATTGTGCATTTGCATTCATATGAAAATTTTAAATAATGCACAAATTTAGGGGGAGATCTTGCTTATCACATACTTCTCAAAACGACGATGTTATTCATGATTATATCTTATGTTTAAGCTTTGATCTATATGTTGTCATCAATTACCAAAAAAAAAAGGGGGGGGGGGGAGATTGAAAGTGCAACTAGTCCCCGGGTGGTTTTGGTAATTCATAACAACATATATATCATTGAAGTTGTCACGCCCCGAGACCGGGCCTAGGCGAGACAGCCGCCGCGCACCTATAGACCAGGAGGCCTATAGTCACGCAAGGCGTGATTATGCAGGCATAAACCAGCGGTGGATCATAAAAGCTCATATAATTACTTTACAAGTCTCTTTACATTTACAAATAGCTGAATAATTACATAAGATTCTCTAGTCTCTTCCCATCCACTGTTCAAGCCTATTATTGAATGACGTTGTCTTCCAGATATGTTTACTTTTATCATCGACTGCATGTAAAAAACACAGAGGAAGCAAGGATGAGTACAACAAGTCATACTCAGCAAGCAGATACTTCACTCTTCAACAAAAGAAGAATTCAAGAATATGAATACAGTAACAACAGGTTAACTGTATTTGAAGCAGGATAAATAACGTGACAATTGCTGGAGCCAATTTCATCGGAAGTAGTTAAAGAAACAACATAATTCGATTTAACGAAAATGGACAAGAAAATTATTGGCATCACACATAACCGCAAGCTTCCCAACCCGGGAGTCACAGGGTGAAATTTCACACTTTTACGCTCTTAAGAGGGGTACTCCGACGTCGACACCCTCAACTAGAACCACACAGGTTCCAGAAGAGCAGAGCCCTTTGTTCCCCCAAGAACCGACCACCCAACTTACTAGTGTCGATCGCTCCTACGTATCCATCATCGACACGCTTCCGACGAGTGTCATTCCCAGCGGGGAGCCCAGACAGTCCCATACCTGAACTGTGACCGGTACAATATGTTTGCCATCGTGACACCAATATAGATGGATATAATATGATATGTAGCTGGATCAACGATAGAATCACTAGAATATCAGTCAAGTCAATATGCTCATGCCTTTACATGAGTTCCTCTCAAAATAGAGAGCTTCCATCGACAAATATTACGAGGACAACATGCCCCCCTCTCAATTAAAACAAGGATCAACGAAGGATCAACAAAGATCAGGATGCAACAATATATAATCAGATAAACAAGGAAGATAACGGATTTGAGGGTTAGTCAAGCAGCTACTTGCCTCAGATAACAAGATTTCTCCTCTAGAATAATATTTGGCCAGCACATAATACCCATCGTATAAAATCTGATGAACCATACATACATATGCTAATATTCTCTAGATGTATGGTTCAACTCTTCCCTCGTGCAGCACTCCAAACAGGTACGCATGCATGAATTCTTCATCTCTCTTCTCTCTCTATCTTCCCGGTGGGTCTCTTTCTCTCAGGCTCTCTCATCTAGTCTATTTCCTTCTCTCGACGTTGTGCGTTGAGGCACCAGCAGGAGCGTCCTATTTATAGTAGGCGATCGTCGGTTGCTAGCTAAAATATCTGACCCGAGGTGACTCGTGGCGCTGACCCGAAGCTGTGAAAAAGCAACGCCCGTCACCCACTATAAGTTAGCAAAATGAGATTCTCTTATTGGCACTTCCTCTGACATATGTCAAAGAAACACAGGCTGACTACCAGCCATCAGTCCACGTGTGAGACTAGAAGGTCCAAGACACTACATGCATGCCACGCCAACCTCCACGTGCATAGATTTTTACTTAGCTTGTAAGCAGTGGCGGAGCGTGACAAACGTTCAAGGGGGGGCCAAATTTCAAAATGAAAGCAAAATAGATATGAAATCCGGGCGGCTCACATTAAATTACATGTTTATCGAATATATTTTGCTCCTTGCCTTATTTCGGCTCATGTCAGCTGGATTATACATCGTGGGTGAAACGGCCCCAATCTAGCGCTATATTTGATGCAAATCCTATATTTGCTGCAAATCCTCCCTGCGATTTTGCTTTCTTCACAAAATCATGGGAGGTCATGCCGAGATCTCGCATTTCCTTCATTAGCGACCGTGTGAAATTTTCATGACGTTGTTTTCTCCTGCGATCTTAATTCATGGTCGGTAGCCGTCTTGGCGGTAGCGCGCTGCAGCATGAGACGTTTTGTGTAGATGTGACAGCAAGCAGCTAGGCCGACGGCCATGCGGCGGTTGGTCGCCCAAGCAGAGAAGAGGGGAGAAAGAGAGGAACGTTGTTGGGGCGCTGGACCAGAACGGGAAGCTTCGTGTACAGAAAGCTTCATGTATACAAGAATCAATCAAGCGAGCTATGCACGTACTCCTTGTTGGGGCGCGGGACCAGAACGATTAGTATACATAGTTATACATATGCACTTTTTCAAGGAGGGGTCGTGACCCCGTTTGGCCTCCACGAGGCTCCGCCAGTGCTTGTAAGGATAGTACATACGTACGTGTGCATTCCATCATTACATGCATGCATATCGCATTGTTAGATTCGCAGGAGAAATGGAGTCTCCTCGGGACGCTTGCATTCTGGACCGTCCGATTGCCTGTCCAAACGAATCCGGGCCGTTGGATCCTGAGATGAAACGATCCTGGCCGTTGGATCTTCTCTGATGTGACTAGCAATAAATAGTGCCGCTCCATTCTTACATACTACTTTTATTTTTATCTCGCTGACTGGTGGGACGCGCGATGGGTGGTCCGCTGTTGTCAGTGACTGCGGAGCCGCGCGTGTCAGGTTCTGCCTCTTATGGGCGCTTATGGACGCGGGCGTCGTGCCACCGCGCGCAAATCTGGGTGCCCGACGAGGGTAGTTTTGCCATTTCGTGTGTCGCCCCTTGCGTGCCACTCCGCCTGTGGTGGGTAAATGCGAGGAGCCCGGTTGGCTGAGCCATAACCCTAGCCTCCTCTCTGTTTCGCCGTCTCTTGCATCTGGCCGCCTCTCCCGTCGTTCTCCCCTTCCTCTCTTGCATCTGGCCGCCTCTCCCGTCGTCTTCTGCCTCTCCCGTCGTCGATCCTCAGGTCTGGTCCGCGTTTCCGCCCTCTCTTGGTTCGGATGCGTATGCGTGTCTTCTGATGGGGTGATGATGTTTGCAGCTTCAGCCGACGGCGAGTACGGGGGGTCTGCCGTGGACGATGCCTCTCGGGACTTCGCCTGGTTGATTGCGATGGATGAGGTAGCTTATCTCGCTGTGCTCTTTTTTACGCTCGATTCGTGATCTCCTGTTGCGTGCCTGAATTTGTTTCCGACCGATGCGCAGGATTAGGGTTAGGGTTTGTTGAGATCTGGTTCTTCCTGTTCGGTTGCCGTGACGTCCGCTGCGTCCTCGTCTTCAGGCACCCCAGGATTGGATCTGCTGTGCTTGCCGTGCTCGTCTTCCGTTTCCAAGGGATTGGGTCTCGCGTGCTTGCCGTGCTCGTCGTCGACGGTCCTGGGGCAGGTGCGTCGATGGGCTGCTTTTTTGTGCTACCTATTTGCTCTCATGCTTGTTGTGTTGGATCCGTACGAGTAGATGCTTTTTTTGTAAGGACAGTATATTTTGTTAGGCCGATTGTTTGGTGGCTCTGAGGGTTTGTGACGTTGACAGATGTTTTGGTCTCGATTTAGGCCTTGGGTTCCAGGGCGTGGTTCAGAGGCTTTGGTTAGGCTGTTTTCGTACGGACAGGATATTTTGTCTGGCAGCTGCTTGGTGGTTGACAGAGATTTTGGGAGCAATCTATGCCTTGGGTTTGTGGCTGTGGTTCAGAGGCTTGATGATTCGTTTTAGGCTAATTCCGGCTATGTATGCAATTGTCGTGCTCTGGGGTGTACTGGGTACATTAGTTGATGTTTTTAAGTTCCATGTGTGTTGATCCACGGGGTGTACTGAGTACATTAGTTCACATATTATGTATGATGAAGGCTTGTCAGTTTATAGATGTGCGGGGCTATTTATTGGTGTGTTGATTCATGGTTCTGGGGCTTACTATTTGTGTGATGTGCTTCTCTTGTATGTTTTGTTCCGGCCTGAGTGTTTTGTGTTGGTTTTCTTAACCGGATGATCTAACGCGTGTTCCTGTTTTCTTCTCTCTTTCTTGTGTGGAGTGGGCTTGCTTTTTTGATGTGTATTATATGTGGCAGGATGTTTGCCGTGAGTTGTCTGTATGTGCATATTTTGGATGCTGTCGCCTCTCGATGCCGTTTGCCGCTCCACTCCTACCTGCGAGAGGTTATGGAAGATGGTGGTTTACTCGGTGGAGTTGAGATTGAGGTTGATGTTCCTTCAAGTGATGCGGTGACGGTCAGGAGGTTTTTCTGGTCCCAGGACAACATGGGCTTATCCATTTATGAAGATGCTGCTTTCCAGGCGATTTGCTTTTTGCAGGGGGTGTACGGGTTTGTTGTGATTGATTACAATTATAAGAGTATGTCTACTTATCGAGAGCTTGCTCGTTCTGCGATCGTTCTGTCTGCGTCCTTGGTCCGGACCACACTGCCTGTTGCTCATGCTGATGGATCTGTCGTTGTGGGTGACGTTGATGTTGCTTCGCAGCGGCAGATGCTGCATGCTTCCTTGGTTACAATGGCATGTGCTTTATAGCAGCAGTGTAGGCTTTCTTTGATTTTCCCTTCCAATGATTTGGTTTTTTCTTGTCATGTGTGTGTGTGTGTCCAATTCGTGATGTGTAGCTGATGAGGTGTTGTATTATTGGATGAAAATGGAGTCTGTACTCACTGACATTTGATAAACCGCTGTTAACTATGGTTGTTTTAACTCTTGTGGTTATGGTTTAACCTTTTGTATTTGTATACCGTGTCTTCGAATACATGTTGATCTTACTGCTAACTGATGTTGCTTTATTCTGGCCTGTCTGGTTGGTGATGTTCATGTATTTGCTGTTTTGTGTTGTTCAGTTTTGGGTTGCCATGCTATCATACAGTGGATCTCTTGTCCGTGGGTGTGCTGTTGCCTGAGTCGGTGTCTCTATGGCGGATGAGGGTGGCGATGGTCGTGGGCGAGGCGAGAGCCATGGTAGAGGAGCTATCCATGGGCGTGCCAGTGCTGTCTTAGCTGCTGGTGTTCCTGTTGACCGTGGACGTGACTCAGGAAGGGTGGGTGCATCTGGCCGGGGGGAGCACTCTCCACGCAGCCATGTGGTTAGTCAGGGGGGTGCCCGCAGACGTGTGCCTGCCCCGTGTCACGAGATTCTAACTGGAGGCGTTGTTTGCGGACGCGGGCGGGGTAGCGTCGTTACTGGGCAAGGTGATTTTGCTCCTGCGCGAGGCCGGGGCTCTGGTCGTGGCATGGCTGCTGCTGCGACGCGAGGCCGCGGCTCTGGTCGTGGCACTCCAACTGCCGTGTCGCGAGGCCGCGGCTCTGGTCGTGGCACTCCAACTGCCGTGTCGCGAGGCCGCGGCTCTGGTCGTGCCACTCCAACTGCCGTGTCGCGAGGCCGCGGCTCTGGTTGTGGCACTCCAACTGCTGCAGGCCGCGGCTCTGGTTGCACGTCTCGTGCTGTTCCGGCGCGTGGCCGTGGCTCTACTCGTGTGCCTGCTGCTGCTCCCGTGCGAGGCCGTGCTGCTGTTGCTAAATTGTATGTGCCGCGCGTGCCTCCGGGATTTCCTCCTCGAAATCGTAAACGTACGTCCTGGTTCCTTCTTGCGGATATTTTTTTGTTTACTGGGATATTATTTATGTGTGTGATGATCCTTCCATGTTTTTCATGTTACTTGGCCCTTACCGAAAAAGGGTTTCCCCCCGCTTTGTATTACAAAGCAACCAACCGAACCATTCAGAGATAGGTGCTGGGGCGGAAGTAGCACAGTCACGCCCAAAAGAAACGACAGAGAAAGAACAAAAGAAACAAATGCCGACAACGGCGGATCAACAAAAACGAAGAAGCCTCGCGACCGTCGCGCCCACCGGGGATCTTCCACTAAGCTCCAAGACTCCAAAGCGCCGGCACCAATCAACACCTCCAACAAGGATTGCGACGATGACGACGCTGCTGCCAAGGGTTTCCCCCGGTACACGACGAGGCGAGAGGAAGGGTAGCCCCCGACGCCCTCCAGGAAGGTCAGGCGGCACCCACAGGCGCCACCGCGCCGGTGTCGGCCATGCCGAAAGGGGTTTCCCCCGATCCCAACCCGCACCACGGGCGCTCCGGAGCCTGCCACCAAACCAACCACCACCCTGCGCCAACACGGTCTTGAAGCCCCCACGCCGTCTCACCACGGCACCGCGAAGTGAGGACAGCACGGCGATGATTCGGAGCCGGGACTAGGGCAGCAGCACCGTCGGCACGCGGGAGGGCTTAACCTCCACCGTCAGCGACGGTAGCCGTCCGGACGCAATAGCAGGAGCACACCAGGCCTGTGGGCCCACAGGCCCGGCCGGGCCCTCATAGGCCCGTAAAGCTCCCGCCCTCGCGCTGCTACAGGCACGCCGTCGGCGCTGCCGCCCCACATCCGAGCCGCTCCTCCTCCTCACCGCGCAGCAGACAACGAGGCCATGCCAGGGGGCCGGCCCGCTAGGACCCAGATGGGGCCCGCAGGGCCCAGATCTGGGCCGGGGGCGCGTCGCCGGCCACCCTGCGCCACCACGCCGCCCCGCCGCCAAGGAGCGGCGCCGCCACCACGCCTACCGCCGGCCGCCGCCGCAGGGCCGCCGGACCGCTGCCAAACCGGGTTGCACCCGCGCCGCTGCAGGCCAGATCTGGCTGAGCCGCCGCCGTGCCATCCGTGGCCGCCGTCCCTAACCTCCAGCACGCCCATCACCTCCCACCTCCACCAGCCGAGATGGCCGCGGCAGAGGTTACTCGGTTGCGTTTGCTGAGTCTCTTAAAGGTATTAGTCATCGGTTTTTGTATCTGGAATGATTGGTATGTTCGTACATGTGTGTCTATTGTTCTGTGCTTTATGCATCTTTTTTTCTTCTATGCCTCTTTGGGGCTGTTAGCTTCCCATGCAGATAAGTCGTATTACGGACCTCCAGATTTCTTGTGTCGGTATTGTGGTGCCTCTTTCTGGTATAACGAACGGCTGAAGTCAAGGTCTTCTTGGATGAAGCGATGTATGGTTTACAATCTCTGCTGTAAAGGTGCTAAAGTTTACATTCCTCCTTTCAAGGACCCCCCGGCTTATCTCCGGGAGCTTCTTCGCTTTGATGGAACTGCTCGTGCAAGAAAATTCCTCCGAAACATACGTCGGTACAATTGTATGTTCGCTTTCACTTCCATGGGTGCTACTATTGATCGTTCGTTGGATGGTACTCGTGGGCCTAAGATCTTCAAGATAAGTGGCCAGGTGTCCCATCGTATAGGTTTGCTCCTGCCGAAAGGCGATGACCACCCTAAATTTGCTGAGATGTACATACACGACCCGTCTAATGAGATTGACCATAGAATACGTGCTTTAAATCCAGATGATAAGCTTGATGGGAGTATTGATAGGAGTATAGTTGTTGGTCTAAAAGACATGCTTAATTATTGCAATCCATTGGTGAAAACCTTTAGAGAGGCTAGCAGTATTATAGAGAATCCTGGGGATGGAGTTGTTGAAGAGATTTCGATTCGTATAATTGGTCCTTCTGAGGGCGATGGTCCACAGTATAGTCTGCCTACTACTGCTGGGCTTGCTGCTTTGATTGTTGGCAATTTTACAGGAGAGAGGTCGTCTCGAGATATAATGATTTCTAGCCGTTCGGAAGGTCTTCAACAGATCTCTTCTTTGAACACTGCTTTTATGCCTTTGCAATACCCGTTGCTTTTTCCTTACGGAGAGAGGGGGTTCCAAATAGATGTTCCTCATTTGATTGTTCCTGAAGGTGACGATACTGAGGGTGATGTCCTGATTGACCCTATCCATGATAGTGCATTAGACATAGGGCCTCCTTCTGGTATCTCGAGTGGTCAGCCTCCTCTGTCGGGTATAGGGTCTACTTCTGGTATTCCGGGTGGTCAGGTTCCTCCGTCGGATCTAGGGCCTGCTTCTGGTGTCCCCGGTGGTCAGGCTCCTCCGTCAGATCTAGAGTCTCCTTCTGGTATCCCAGGTGGTCAGCCTACCGTGTCAGATGATCAGTCTCTTGATGGTGGGAAGAGAAATAGGATGACTATGCAGGATTATTATCGTTTTATGTGTCATTATAAGGGTGATCAGCCTAATCCATACATGTGCTATGGCCTGTTATCTTCTCAGTCTGTTGTGGATGCACGTGCATGCATCGATGAGAACAGACTTTGGTATATACTGAGAAACGAAGATATGCTTAGGGCTGAACATTTGCAAGGTATCACTGATGCCATTAATGAGGGTTGTGTTGATAGCACTCTTGTTGGGAAAAAAACCATATTGCCATCCAGCCACACCGCCGGTCCCCGTTATTACAAGGAAAATTTTCAGGACGGTCTTGCTGTATGTCGCGTGCATGGTGCTCCTGATATTTTCACTACTTTCACCTGTAATCCAAAGTGGCCTGAAATCACTGCGGCATTGGAGCCAGGGCAACAGCCCTCTGATAGGGCGGATGTCGTTGTTAGGGTGTACCATATGAAGCTTGTGGAATACTTAGAAGAGATCAAATGTGGAGATGCTTATGGTCCTGTCAAAGCTGGTACTGTGTTATGTCTTTCTGTATGACTTTGATGCATTTGTCGTTGTTTGTTATTGTATTTTTCTCCTCTGTGTTGTACGATATGTCTGGCTTCTCACGAATCCTTTGTGTTTCTCTTTTCAGTGTTGTATACCGTTGAGTTCCAGAAGAGGGGTCTGCCGCACGCTCACATATTGGTTTGGCGGATAGGAGGTCAATGTGAGATTGGTGTTGAAAGTATAGATTCTTTTGTCTCTGCTGAAATACCTGATCCCTTAGCGGACCCCCTGGGTTATGTGTTGGTTTCTGAGTTCATGATGCATGGGCCCTGTGGTAAGATGAACGATAAATGTGTTTGCATGAAAAAGGGTTCTTGTTCTAAGCATTTCCCAAAAGAGTTTAGAGATGAAACGATAATAGATGAAAAGGGATTTGCTTTATATCGACGTCGTGACAACAGTCGAACCATCTTTAAAAAAATGGTCATTATCTTGATAATAGGCATGTGGTTCCGTATAACATGGCTTTGCTTAAAAAGTTTCAGGCTCACATTAATGTGGAGTGGTGTAATAAGACTCAGGTGATGAAATATTTGTTTAAATATGTTACAAAGGGCGCTGATTATGCTAAGGTAGTGTTAGAGCGTTTTAAGAAGGCAGGTCTGTATGGTGATGGTCCCGTGGATGAGGTACAAGAGTACTTGCGATGTCGTTACATTTGTGAGTATGATGCGTTATGGCGTATATTTGGTTTCCCGATACATTGGAAGGTGCCTTCTGTTGAGAGGTTAGTCGTTCACCTTCCTGGTATGAATGTTATTCGTTACTTTCCTGGTGCTGATCTTACCAAAGTTGCTAATTCTGAAAAGTTGAAAAAAACTATGTTGACTGAATGGTTTGTTGCAAATGAATTGTATGAACATGCTCGGTCATCAACCTATTGTGATTTTTCAATTAACTCACTAGTAGAAAAAGGCCCATTAGTCCCGGTTCCAGAGGGGCTTTAGTCCCGGTTCTGGAACCGGGACTAAAGGGTCGCGACTAATGCCCAAATCCTTTAGTCCTGGTTGGCTTACGAACCGGGACTAAAGGCCCTCCACGTGGCCGCTCTCTGTGCGTGGGCTGGAGGACCTCCACCTTTAGTCCCGGTTGGTAACACCAACCGGGACTAAAGGAATTTTTAGAAAAAAAAATTTGAAATTTTTTTTAAATATTTTTTGATTTGTTTTTAAGTTTTATTCCGATTTTTAAATCTTTGAATTATTTGACAATTTAATCTCTAATCACCCGTCCTCACTGCTCCAGCGTGAAGCACTCATTTCAAATCGTCTAACTTCCCGGCCGGTCACCCATCCTCTCGCTGCTCTAGCCCCAGTACGCTTAACTTCCTAGTTCTATCGACCCTAGTTTCCAAGTCTGCACTTGTTGTTTTCCTGACAATAGTAAGCTATCAATCCTATTAACCCTTAGGTCTTGATGTCACATGATTTAATTTTTTGAATTCTAAACAGAGCTTCAAAATAAACAAAATAAATACTAATAATATTGAATTTCAATGAAAATAAAATAAGTAATAATATTATTTTATTCATTTTTTTTTGCCATTTATTCATTTAATATGACATAATTAATATCTTTAAATCTGTAAATCAAAATTCGACAAATAATATATCCATTATTATCAGAAAAATGTGAGGAATCCAAATATGACATCATTTATTTATTTTAAATAAACTTAATTTTTAAAATTATTAAAATTATTATTTTTGATTTGAAATAACTTTTTTTTCTTTTGGAATTTTGAGAATCTGAGAAAACTTCACCGGGTAAACCCAGGTGAAATCGAGTCCCAATTTTTCTCTAGTTTTTTTTATATATTAAACTTTTTTTTTCGACGTCGTATGCAAAAGTTATGGCCGTTTTACATTTTTTTTTCGATTTTTGCAAAGAAGGTCAAAATTCATATTTCAAAATTTCTATACCAACTAGACACTAAAACCTAACTACATCTCAAAGGATTTTATTTTTTGAAGATTTTATGATTTTTGTTTATTTTCTACAAAACTAAAAAAGGCGGTCCACGGGGGGGGGGGGGGGGGGGGTAGAGTGAAAATTTCAGAACCCCTTTAGTCCGGGTTGTTGTCGATCCAATCATACCGTCGACTACACATCTGCTAGCAGAGAGTATTTGAGTGCCGATTCCAAAGATGGCTCTGGAGATTGCGTTCAGGAGGAAAATCTGTTTTATCCTGTAGAGTATTTGAATACTTTAAAAATCATTAATTTCCCATGTCACATGCTTACTCTTAAGAAGGGGGTTCCGATTATGCTGCTGAGAAATTTGAGCCAGGCGAATGGACTTTGTAATGGTACACGTCTTATCGTAAAGGACCTGGGCGATCGCGTTATTGAGGCTGTTATAATAACCGGATCCCACGTTGGCGATACTGTCTATATCCCTAGAATTGAGTTAACATCAAAGCAGTCAAAGTCATCGTTTGTGCTCCGCCGTCGCCAGTTTCCAGTGCGTGTGTGTTATGCCATGACGATCAATAAAAGCCAGGGCCAGACACTATCTTCGGGGTGTGTATATCTTAAAAAACCTGTCTTCACCCATGGCCAGCAGTATGTAGCGGTGTCTCGTGTTACCTCGAAGGACTCCCTGAAAATTCTTGTAGTTAACGATGATGGTACCTGTGGCTCCGAGACGAAAAATGTTGTTTTCCCAGAGATCTTTCGATCTGCTGGGATGACATAGTGCTCCTGCGTGTTAGTTTGTATTTTGTGCTGTGTATGATCAGGCTTTGGGTAATCTATATGCTTTTTCTGATCATGTTCTGCTTAGGTGTTCGTGTGTAGATATACGGTTTCTTAGATCTATGGTCTTTTTGTGTTTTACTTTAGTGACGTGGTTCTTTTACATGATAATGATCTTCCCCTTATGCATATCTATCATGGTTTATACCTTGCAATCGTTTTCCCTTCTCTTGTGCTATACTTTTGTTGTGGCCTTGCTGCAGAAGTCGATCACTGCTTTGGCTGAACTTGTCCCAGGAACTGCCCGCCTCATAGTTATCTTTTGGAATTTTGAGAGTCTGAGAAAACTTCACCGAGTAAACCCAGGTGAAATCGAGTCCCAATTTTTCTCTAGTTTTTTTTTATATATTAAACTTTTTTTTTCGACGTCTTATGCAAAAGTTATGGCCGTTTTACATTTTTTTTCGTTTTTTTGCAAAAAAGGTCAAAATTCATATTTCAAAATTTCTATACCAACTAGACACTAAAACCTAACTACATCTCAAAGGATTTTATTTTTTGAAGATTTTATCATTTTTGTTTATTTTCTACAAAACTAAAAAAGGCGGTCCACAGGGGTGGGGGGGGGGGTAGAGTTTGAAATTTCAGAACCCCTTTAGTCCGGGTTGTTGTCGATCCAATCATACCGTCGACTACACATATGCTAGCAGAGAGAATTTGAATGCCGATTCCATAGATGGCTCTGGAGATTGCGTTCAGGAGGAAAATCTGTTTTATCCTGTAGAGTATTTGAATACTTTAAAAAACATTAATTTCCCATGTCACATGCTTACTCTTAAGAAGGGGGTTCCGATTATGCTGCTGAGAAATTTGAGCCAGGCGAAAGGACTTTGTAATGGTACACGTCTTATCGTAAAGGACCTGGGCGATCGCGTTATTGGGGCTGTTAGAATAACCGGATCCCACGTTGGCGATACTGTCTATATCCCTAGAATTGAGTTAACATCAAAGCAGTCAAAGTCATCGTTTGTGCTCCGCCGTCGCCAGTTTCCAGTGCATGTGTGGTATGCCATGACGATCAATAAAAGCCAGGGCCAGACACTATCTTCGGGGTGTGTATATCTTAAAAAACCTGTCTTCACCCATGGCCAGCTGTATGTAGCGGTGTCTCGTGTTACCACGAAGGACTCCCTGAAAATTCTTGTAGTTAACGATGATGGTACCTGTGGCTCCGAGACGAAAAATGTTGTTTTCCCAGAGATCTTTCGATCTGCTGGGATGACATAGTGCTCTTGCGTGTTAGTTTGCATTTTGTGCTGTGTATGATCAGGCTTTGGGTAATCTATATGCTTTTTCGGATCATGTTCTGCTTAGGTGTTCGTGTGTAGATATACGGTTCCTTAGATCTATGGTCTTTTTGTGTTTTACTTTATTGACGTGGTTCTTTTACATGATAATGATCTTCCCCTTATGCATATCTATCATGCTTTATACCTTGCAATCGTTTTGCCTTCTCTTGTGCTGTACTTTTGTTGTGGCCTTGCTGCAGATGTCGATCACTGCTTTGGCTGAACTTGTCCCAGGAACATGTCCCGGGAACTGCCCGCCTCATAGTTATCTTTTGGAATTTTGAGAATCTGAGAAAACTTCACCGGGTAAACCCAGGTGAAATCGAGTCCCAATTTTTCTCTAGTTTTTTTTATATATTAAACTTTTTTTTCGACGTCGTATGCAAAACTTATGGCCGTTTTACAATCTTTTTTCGTTTTTTTGCAAAAAAGGTCAAAATTCATATTTCAAAATTTCTATACCAACTAGACACTAAAACCTAAATACATCTCGAAGGATTTTATTTTTGAAGATTTTATCATTTTTCTTTATTTTCTACAAAACTAAAAAAGGCGGTCCATGGGGGGGGGGGGGGTAGAGTTTGAAAATTTCAGAACCCCTTTAGTCCGGGTTGTTGTCGATCCAGTCATACCGTCGACTACACATCTGCTAGCAGAGAGTATTTGAGTGCCGATTCCATAGATGGCTCTGGAGATTGCGTTCAGGAGGAAAATCTGGTTTATCCTGTAGAGTATATGAATACTTTAAAAATCATTAATTTCCCATGTCACATGCTTACTCTTAAGAAGGGGGTTCCGATTATGCTGTTGAGAAATTTGAGCCAGGCGAATGGACTTTGTAATGGTACACGTCTTATCGTAAAGGACCTGGGCGATCTCGTTATTGAGGCTGTTATAATAACCGGATCCCACGTTGGCGATACTGTCTATATCCCTAGAATTGAGTTAACATCAAAGCAGTCAAAGTCATCGTTTGTGCTCCGCCGTCGCCAGTTTCCAGTGCGTGTGTGTTATACCATGACGATCAATAAAAGCCAAGGCCAGACACTATCTTCGGGGTGTGTATATCTTAAAAAACATGTCTTCACCCATGGCCAGCTGTATGTAGCGGTGTCTCGTGTTACCTCGAAGGACTCCCTGAAAATTCTTGTAGTTAACGATGATGGTACCTGTGGCTCCGTGACGAAAAATGTTGTTTTCCCAGAGATCTTTCGATCTGCTGGGATGACATAGTGCTCCTGCGTGTTAGTTTGTATTTTGTGCTGTGTATGATCAGGCTTTGGGTAATCTATATGCTTTTTCTGATCATGTTCTGCTTAGGTGTTCGTGTGTAGATATACGGTTCCTTAGATCTATGGTCTTTTTGTGTTTTACTTTATTGATGTGGTTCTTTTACATGATAATGATCTTCCCCTTATGCATATCTATCATGCTTTATACCTTGCAATCGTTTTGCCTTCTCTTGTGCTGTACTTTTGTTGTGGCCTTGCTGCAGATGTCGATCACTGCTTTGGCTAAACTTGTCCCGGGAACTGCCCGCCTCATAGTTATCTTTTGGAATTTTGAGAATCTGAGAAAACTTCACCGGGTAAACCCAGGTGAAATCGAGTCCCAATTTTTCTCTAGTTTTTTTTTATATATTAATTTTTTTTTCCGACGTCGTATGCAAAAGTTATGGCCGTTTTACATTTTTTTCGTTTTTTTGCAAAAAAGGTCAAATATCATATTTCAAAATTTCTATACCAACTAGCCACTAAAACCTAACTACATCTCAAAAGATTTTATTTTTGGAAGATTTTATCATTTTTTTTATTTTCTACAAAACTAAAAAAGGCGGTCCACGGGGGGGGGGGGGGGTAGAGTTTGAAAATTTCAGAACCCCTTTAGTCCGGGTTGTTGTCGATCCAATCATACCGTCGACTACACATCTGCTAGCAAAGAGTATTTGAGTGCCGATTCCATAGATGGCTCTGGAGATTGCGTTCAGGAGGAAAATCTGTTTTTTCCTGTAGAGTATTTGAATACTTTAAAAATCATTAATTTCCCATGTCACATGCTTACTCTTAAGAAGGGGGTTCCGATTATGCTGCTGAGAAATTTGAGCCAGGCGAATGGACTTTGTAATGGTACACGTCTTATCGTGAAGGACATGGGTGATCGCGTTATTGAGGCTGTTATAATAACCGGATCCCACGTTGGCGATACTGTCTATATCCCTAGAATTGAGTTAACATCAAAGCAGTCAAAGTCATCGTTTGTGCTCCGCCGTTGCCAGTTTCAAGTGCGTGTGTGTTATGCCATGACGATCAATAAAAGCCAGGGCCAGACACTATCTTCGGGGTGTGTATATTTTAAAAAACCTGTCTTCACCCATGGCCAGCTGTATGTAGCGGTGTCTCGTGTTACCTCGAAGGACTCCCTGAAAATTCTTGTTGTTAACGATGATGGTACCTATGGCTCCTAGACGAAAAATGTTGTTTTCCCAGAGATCTTTCGATCTGCTGGGATGACATAGTGCTCCTGCGTGTTAGTTTGTATTTTGTGCTGTGTATGATCAGGCTTTGGGTAATCTATATGCTTTTTCTGATCAGGTTCTGCTTAGGTGTTCGTGTGTAGATATACGGTTCCTTAGATCTATGGTCTTTTTGTGTTTTACTTTATTGACGTGGTTCTTTTACATCATAATGATCTTCCCCTTATGCATATCTATCATGCTTTATACCTTGCAATCGTTTTGCCTTCTCTTGTGCTTTACTTTTGTTGTGGCCTTGCTGCAGATGTCGATCACTGCTTTGGCTGAACTTGTCCCAGGAATTGCCCGTCTCAAAGTTATCTTTTGGAATTTTGAGAATCTGAGAAAACTTCACCGGGTAAACCCAGGTGAAATCGAGTCCCAATTTTTCTCTAGTTTTTTTTATATATTAAACTTTTTTTCTCGACGTCGTATGCAAAAGTTATGGCCGTTTTACATTTTTTTTCGTTTTTTTGCAAAAAAGGTCAAAATTCATATTTCAAAATTTCTATACCAACTAGACACTAAAACCTAACTACATCTCAAAGGATTTTATTTTTTGAAGATTTTATCACTTTTCTTTATTTTCTACAAAACTAAAAAAGGCGGTCCACAGGGGGGGTTAGAGTTTCAAAATTTTAGAACCCCTGTAGTCCGGGTTGTTGTCGATCCAATCATACCCTCGACTACACATCTGCTAGCAGAGAGTATTTGAGTGCCGATTCCATAGATGGCTCTGGAGATTGCGTTCAGGAGGAAAATCTATTTTATCCTGTAGAGTATTTGAATACTTTAAAAATCATTAATTTCCCATGTCACATGCTTACTCTTAAGAAGGGGGTTCCGATTATGCTGCTGATAAATTTGAGCCAGGCGAATGGACTTTGTAATGGTACATGTCTTATCGTAAAGGACCTGGGCGATCGCGTTATTGAGGCTGTTATAATAACCGGATCCCACGTTGGCGATACTGTCTATATCCCTAGAATTGAGTTAACATCAAAGCAGTCAAAGTCATCGTTTGTGCTCCGCCATCGCCAGTTTCCAGTACGTGCGTGTTATGCCATGACGATCAATAAAAGCCAGGGCCAGACACTATCTTCGGGGTGTGTATATCTTAAAAAACATGTCTTCACCCATGGCCAGCTGTATGTAGCGGTGTCTCGTGTTACCTCGAAGGACTCCCTGAAAATTCTTGTAGTTAACGATGATGGTACCTGTGGCTCCGAGACGAAAAATGTTGTTTTCCCAGAGATCTTTCGATCTGCTGGGATGACATAGTGCTCCTGCGTGTTAGTTTGTATTTTGTGCTGTGTATGATCAGGCTTTGGGTAATCTATATGCTTTTTCTGATCATGTTCTGCTTAGGTGTTCGTGTGTAGATATACGGTTCCTTAGATCTATGGTGTTTTTGTGTTTTACTTTATTGACGTGGTTCTTTTACACGATAATGATCTTCCCCTTATGCATATCTATCATGCTTTATACCTTGCAATCGTTTTGCCTTCTCTTGTGCTGTACTTTTGTTGTGGCCTTGCTGTAGATGTCGATCACTGCTTTGGCTGAACATGTCCCAGGAAATTGTCCCGGGAACTGCCCGCCTCATAGTTATCTTTTGGAATTTTGAGAATCTGAGAAAACTTCACCGGGTAAACCCATGTGAAATCGAGTCCCAATTTTTCTCTAGTTTTTTTTATATATTAAACTTTTTTTTTCGACGTCGTCTGCAAAAGTTATAGCCGTTTTACATTTTTTTTTGTTTTTTTGCAAAAAAGGTCAAAATTCATATTTCAAAATTTCTATACCAACTAGACACTATAACCTAACTACATCTCAAAGGATTTTATTTTTTGAAGATTTTATCATTTTTGTTTATTTTCTACAAAACTAAAAAAGGCGGTCCACGGGGGGGGGGGGGTAGAGTTTGAAAATTTCAGAACCCCTTTAGTCCGGGTTGTTGTCGATCCAATCATACCGTCGACTACACATCTGCTAGCAGAGAGGATTTGAGTGCCGATTCCATAGAAGGCTCTAGAGATTGCGTTCAGGAGGAAAATCTGTTTTATCCGGTAGAGTATTTGAATACTTTAAAAATCATTAATTTCCCATGTCACATGCTTACTCTTAAGAAGGGGGTTCCGATTATGCTGCTGAGAAATTTGAGCCAGGCGAATGGACTTTGTAATGGTACACGTCTTATCGTAAAGGACCTGGGTGATCGCGTTATTGAGGCTGTTATAATAACCGGATCCCACGTTGGCGATACTGTCTATATCCCTAGAATTGAGTTAGCATCAAAGCAGTCAAAGTCATCGTTTGTGCTCCGCCGTCGCCAGTTTCCAGTGCGTGTGTGTTATGCCATGACGATCAATAAAAGCCAGGGCCAGACACTATCTTCGGGGTGTGTATATCTTAAAAAACCTGTCTTCACCCATGGCCAGCTGTATGTAGCGGTGTCTCGTGTTACCTCGAAGGACTCCCTAAAAATTCTTGTAGTTAACGATGATGGTACCTGTGGCTCCGAGATGAAAAATGTTGTTTTCCCAGAGATCTTTCGATTTGCTGGAATGACATAGTGCTCCTACGTGTTAGTTTGTATTTTGTGCTGTGTATGATCAGGCTTTGGGTAATCTATATGCTTTTTCTGATCATGTTCTGCCTAGGTGTTCATGTGTAGATATACGGTTCCTTAGATCTATGGTCTTTTTGTGTTTTACTTTATTGACGTGGTTCTTTTACATGATAATGATCTTCCCCTTATGCATATCTATCATGCTTTATACCTTGGAATCGTTTTGCCTTCTCTTGTGCTGTACTTTTGTTGTGGCCTTGCTGCAGATGTCGATCACTGCTTTGGCTGAACTTGTCCCAGGAACTTGTCCCGGGAACTGCCCGCCTCATAGTTATCTTTTAAAATTTTGAGAAGCTGAGAAATTTCACCGGGTAAACCCAGGTGAAATCGAGTCCCAATTTTTAACTAGGTTTTTTTTATATATTAAACTTTTTTTTTCGACGTCGTATGCAAAAGTTATGGCCGTTTACATTTTTTTTCGTTTTTTTGCAAAAAAGGTCAAAATTCATATTTCAAAATTTCTATACCAACTAGACACTAAAACCTAACTACATCTCAAAGGATTTTATTTTTTGAAGATTATATCATTTTTGTTTATTTTCTACAAAACTAAAAAAGGCGGTCCACGGGGGGGGGGGGGGGGGGTGGGTTGAGTGTGAAAATTTTAGAACCCCTTTAGTCCGGGTTGTTGTCGATCCAATCATACCGTCGACTACACATCTGCTAGCAAAGAGTTTTTGAGTGCCGATTCCATAGATGGCTCTGGAGATTGCGTTCAGGAGGAAAATCTGTTTTATCCGGTAGAGTATTTGAATACTTTAAAAATCATTAATTTCCCATGTCACATGCTTACTCTTAAGAAGGGGGTTCCGATTATGCTGCTGAGAAATTTGAGCCAGGCGAATGGACTTTGTAATGGTACACGTCTTATCGTAAAGGAGCTGGGCGATCGCCTTATTGAGGCTGTTATAATAACCGGATCCCACGTTGGCGATACTGTCTATATCCCTAGAATTGAGTTAACATCAAAGCAGTCAAAGTCATCGTTTGTGCTCCGCCGTCGCCAGTTTCCAGTGCGTGTGTGTTATGCCATGACGATCAATAAAAGCCAGGGCCAGACACTATCTTCGGGGTGTGTATATCTTAAAAAACCTGTCTTCACCCAAGGCCAGCTGTATGTAGCGGTGTCTCGTGTTACCTCGAAGGACTCCCTGAAAATTCTTGTAGTTAACGATGATGGTACCTGTGGCTCCGAGACGAAAAATGTTGTTTTCCCAGAGATCTTTCGATCTGCTGGGATGACATAGTGCTCCTGTGTGTTAGTTTGTATTTTGTGCTGTGTATGATCAGGCTTTGGGTAATCTATATGCTTTTTCTGATCATGTTCTGCTTAGGTCTTCGTGTGTAGATATACAGTTCCTTAGATCTATGGTCTTTTTGTGTTTTACTTTATTGACGTGGTTCTTTTATATGATAATGATCTTCCCCTTATGCATATCTATCATGCTTTATACCTTGCAATCGTTTTGCCTTCTCTTGTGCTGTACTTTTGTGGTGGCCTTGCTGCAGATGTCGATCACTGCTTTGGCTGAACTTGTCCCAGGAACTTGTCCCGGGAACTGCCCGCCTCATAGTTATCTTTTGGAATTTTGAGAATCTGAGAAAACTTCACTGGGTAAACACAGGTGAAATCGAGTCCCAATTTTTCTCTAGTTTTTTTTTATATATTAAACTTTTTTTTTCGACGTCGTATGCAAAAGTTATGGCCGTTTTACATTTTTTTTTCGTTTTTTTGCAAAAAAGGTCAAAATTCATATTTCAAAATTTCTATACCAACTAGACACTAAAACCTAACTACATCTCAAAGGATTTTATTTTTTGAAGATTATATCATTTTTGTTTATTTTCTACAAACCTAAAAAAGGCGGTCCACGGGGGGGGGGGGGGGGTGGGTGGGTTGAGGGTTTAGGGTTTAGGAGTGCCGATTCCATAGATGGCTCTGGAGATTGCGTTCAGGTGGAAAATCTGTTTTATCCTGTAGAGTATTTGAATACTTTAAAAATCATTAATTTCCCATGTCACATGCTTACTCTTAACAAGGGGGTTCCGATTATGCTGCTGAGAAATTTGAGCCAGGCGAATGGACTTTGTAATGGTACACGTCTTATGGTAAAGGACCTGGGCGATCGCGTTATTGAGGCTGTTATAATAACCGGATCCCACGTTGGCGATACTGTCTATATCCCTAGAATTGAGTTAGCATCAAAGCAGTCAAAGTCATCGTTTGTGCTCCGCCGTCGCCAGTTTCCAGTGCGTGTGTGTTATGCCATGACGATCAATAAAAGCCAGGGCCAGACACTATCTTCGGGGTGTGTATATCTTAAAAAACCTGTCTTCACCCATGGCCAGCTGTATGTAGCGGTGTCTCGTGTTACCTCGAAGGACTCCATCCCTAAAAATTCTTGTAGTTAACGATGACGGTACCTGTGGCTCCGAGACGAAAAATGTTGTTTTCCCAGAGATCTTTCGATTTGCTGGAATGACATAGTGCTCCTACGTGTTAGTTTGTATTTTGTGCTGTGTATGATCAGGCTTTGGGTAATCTATATGCTTTTTCTGATCATGTTCTGCTTAGGTGTTCATGTGTAGATATACGGTTCCTTAGATCTATGGTCTTTTTGTGTTTTACTTTATTGACGTGGTTCTTTTACATGATAATGATCTTCCCGTTATGCATATCTATCATGCTTTATACCTTGCAATCGTTTTGCCTTCTCTTGTGCTGTACTTTTGTTGTGGCCTTGCTGCAGATGTCGATCACTGCTTTTGCTGAACTTGTCCCAGGAACTTGTCCCGGGAACTGCCCGCCTCATAGTTATCTTTTGGAATTTTGAGAATCTGAGAAAACTTCACCGGGTAAACACAGGTGAAATCGAGTCCCAATTTTTCTCTAGTTTTTTTTATATATTAAACTTTTTTTTCGACGTCGTATGCAAAAGTTATGGCCGTTTTACATTTTTTTTCGTTTTTTTGCAAAAAAGGTCAAAATTCATATTTCAAAATTTCTATACCAACTAGACACTAAAACCTAACTACATCTCAAAGGATTTTATTTTTTGAAGATTATATCATTTTTGTTTATTTTCTACAAAACTAAAAAAGGCGGTCCACGGGGGGGGGGGGGGGGGGGTGGGTTGAGTGTGAAAATTTTAGAACCCCTTTAGTCCGGGTTGTTGTCGATCCAATCATACCGTCGACTACACATCTGCTAGCAAAGAGTTTTTGAGTGCCGATTCCATAGATGGCTCTGGAGATTGCGTTCAGGAGGAAAATCTGTTTTATCCGGTAGAGTATTTGAATACTTTAAAAATCATTAATTTCCCATGTCACATGCTTACTCTTAAGAAGGGGGTTCCGATTATGCTGCTGAGAAATTTGAGCCAGGCGAATGGAATTTGTAATGGTACACGTCTTATCGTAAAGGAGCTGGGCGATCGCCTTATTGAGGCTGTTATAATAACCGGATCCCACGTTGGCGATACTGTCTATATCCCTAGAATTGAGTTAACATCAAAGCAGTCAAAGTCATCGTTTGTGCTCCGCCGTCGCCAGTTTCCAGTGCGTGTGTGTTATGCCATGACGATCAATAAAAGCCAGGGCCAGACACTATCTTCGGGGTGTGTATATCTTAAAAAACCTGTCTTCACCCATGGCCAGCTGTATGTAGCGGTGTCTCGTGTTACCTCGAAGGACTCCTTGAAAATTCTTGTAGTTAACGATGATGGTACCTGTGGCTCCGAGACGAAAAATGTTGTTTTCCCAGAGATCTTTCGATCTGCTGGGATGACATAGTGCTCCTGCGTGTTAGTTTGTATTTTGTGCTGTGTATGATCAGGCTTTGGGTAATCTATATGCCTTTTCTTATCATGTTCTGCTTAGGTGTTCGTGTGTAGATATACGGTTCCTTAGATCTATGGTCTTTTTGTGTTTTACTTTATTGACGTGGTTCTTTTACATGATAATGATCTTCCCCTTATGCATATCTATCATGCTTTATACCTTGCAATCGTTTTGCCTTCTCTTGTGCTGTACTTTTGTTGTGGCCTTGCTGCAGATGTCGATCACTGCTTTGGCTGAACTTGTCCCAGGAACTTGTCTCGGGAACTGCCCGCCTCATAGTTATCTTTTGGAATTTTGAGAATCTGAGAAAACTTCACCGGGTAAACACAAGTGAAATCGAGTCCCAATTTTTCTCTAGTTTTTTTTATATATTAAACTTTTTTTTTCAACGTCGTATGCAAAACTTATGGCCGGTTTACATTTTTTTTCGTTTTTTTGCAAAAAAGGTCAAAATTCATATTTCAAAATTTTTATACCAACTAGACACTAAAACCTAACTACATCTCAAAGGATTTTATTTCTTGAAGATTTTATCATTTTTGTTTATTTTCTACAATACTAAAAAAGGCGGTCCACGGGGGGGGGGGGGGGGGCTAGAGTTTGAAAATTTCAGAACCCCTTTAGTCCGGGTTGTTGTCGATCCAATCATACCGTCGACTACACATCTGCTAGCAGAGAGTATTTGAGTGTCAATTCCATAGATGGCTCTGGAGATTGCGTTCAGGAGGAAAATCTGTTTTATCCTGTAGAGTATTTGAATACTTTAAAAATCATTAATTTCCCATGTCACATGCTTACTCTTAAGAAGGGGGTTCCGATTATGCTGCTGAGAAATTTGAGCCAGGCGAATGGACTTTGTAATGGTACACGTTTTATCGTGAAGGACCTGGGCGATCGCGTTATTGAGGCTGTTATAATAACCGGATCCCACGTTGGCGATACTGTCTATATCCCTAGAATGAGTTAACATCAAAGCATTCAAAGTCATCGTTTGTGCTCCGCCGTCGCCAGTTTCCAGTGCGTGTGTGTTATGCCATGATGATCAATAAAAGCCAGGGCCAGACACTATCTTCGGGGTGTGTATATCTTAAAAACCTGTCTTCACCCATGGCCAGCTGTATGTAGCGGTGTCTCGTGTTACCTCGAAGGACTCCCTGAAAATTCTTGTAGTTAACGATGATGGTACCTGTGGCTCCGAGACGAAAAATGTTGTTTTCCCAGAGATCTTTCGATCTGCTGGGATGACATAGTGCTCCTGCGTGTTAGTTTGTATTTTGTGCTGTGTATGATCAGGCTTTGGGTAATCTATATGCTTTTTCGTATCATGTTCTGCTTAGGTGTTCGTGTGTAGATATACGGTTCCTTAGATCTATGGTCTTTTTGTGTTTTACTTTATTGACGTGGTTCTTTTACATGATAATGATCTTCCCCTTATGCATATCTATCATGCTTTATACCTTGCAATCGTTTTGCCTTCTCTTGTGCTGTACTTTTGTTGTGGCCTTGCTGCAGATGTCGATCACTGCTTTGGCTGAACTTGTCCCAGGAACTTGTCTCGGGAACTGCCCGCCTCATAGTTATCTTTTGGAATTTTGAGAATCTGAGAAAACTTCACCGGGTAAACACAAGTGAAATCGAGTCCCAATTTTTCTCTAGTTTTTTTTATATATTAAACTTTTTTTTTCGACGTCGTATGCAAAAGTTATGGCCGGTTTACATTTTTTTCGTTTTTTTGCAAAAAAGGTCAAAATTCATATTTCAAAATTTCTATACCAACTAGACACTAAAACCTAACTACATCTCAAAGGATTTTATTTCTTGAAGATTTTATCATTTTTGTTTATTTTCTACAATACTAAAAAAGGCGGTCCACGGGGGGGGGGGGGCTAGAGTTTGAAAATTTCAGAACCCCTTTAGTCCGGGTTGTTGCCGATCCAATCATACCGTCGACTACACATCTGCTAGCAGAGAGTATTTGAGTGTCAATTCCATAGATGGCTCTGGAGATTGCGTTCAGGAGGAAAATCTGTTTTATCCTGTAGAGTATTTGAATACTTTAAAAATCATTAATTTCCCATGTCACATGCTTACTCTTAAGAAGGGGGTTCCGATTATGCTGCTGAGAAATTTGAGCCAGGCGAATGGACTTTGTAATGGTACACGTCTTATCGTGAAGGACCTGGGCGATCGCGTTATTGAGGCTGTTATAATAACCGGATCCCACGTTGGCGATACTGTCTATATCCCTAGAATGAGTTAACATCAAAGCATTCAAAGTCATCGTTTGTGCTCCGCCGTCGCCAGTTTCCAGTGCGTGTGTGTTATGCCATGATGATCAATAAAAGCCAGGGCCAGACACTATCTTCGGGGTGTGTATATCTTAAAAAACCTGTCTTCACCCATGGCCAGCTGTATGTAGCGGTGTCTCGTGTTACCTCGAAGGACTCCCTGAAAATTCTTGTAGTTAACGATGATGGTACCTGTGGCTCCGAGACGAAAAATGTTGTTTTCCCAGAGATCTTTCGATCTGCTGGGATGACATAGTGCTCCTGCGTGTTAGTTTGTATTTTGTGCTGTGTATGATCAGGCTTTGGGTAATCTATATGCTTTTTCTTATCATGTTCTGCTTAGGTGTTCGTGTGTAGATATACGGTTACTTAGATCTATGGTCTTTTTGTGTTTTACTTTATTGACGTGGTTCTTTTACATGATAATGATCTTCCCCTTATGCATATCTATCATGCTTTATACCTTGCAATCGTTTTGCCTTCTCTTGTGCTGTACTTTTGTTGTGGCCTTGCTGCAGATGTCGATCACTGCTTTGGCTGAACTTGTCCCAGGAACTTGTCTCGGGAACTGCCCGCCTCATAGTTATCTTTTGGAATTTTGAGAATCTGAGAAAATTTCACCGGGTAAACACAAGTGAAATCGAGTCCCAATTTTTCTCTAGTTTTTTTTATATATTAAACTTTTTTTTTCGACGTCGTATGCAAAAGTTATGGCCGGTTTACATTTTTTTCGTTTTTTTGCAAAAAAGGTCAAAATTCATATTTCAAAATTTCTATACCAACTAGACACTAAAACCTAACTACATCTCAAAGGATTTTATTTCTTGAAGATTTTATCATTTTTGTTTATTTTCTACAATACTAAAAAAGGCGGTCCACGGGGGTGGGGGGGGGCTAGAGTTTGAAAATTTCAGAACCCATTAGTCCGGGTTGTTGTCGATCCAATCATACCGTCGACTACACATCTGCTAGCAGAGAGTATTTGAGTGTCAATTCCATAGATGGCTCTGGAGATTGCGTTCAGGAGGAAAATCTATTTTATCCTGTAGAGTATTTGAATACTTTAAAAATCATTAATTTCCCATGTCACATGCTTACTCTTAAGAAGGGGGTTCTGATTATGCTGCTGAGAAATTTGAGCCAGGCGAATGGACTTTGTAATGGTACACGTCTTATCGTAAAGGACCTGGGCGATCGCGTTATTGAGGCTGTTATAATAACCGGATCCCACGTTGGCGATACTGTCTATATCCCTAGAATGAGTTAACATCAAAGCATTCAAAGTCATCGTTTGTGCTCCGCCGTCGCCAGTTTCCAGTGCGTGTGTGTTATGCCATGACGATCAATAAAAGCCAGGGCCAGACATTATCTTCGGGGTGTGTATATCTTAAAAAACCTGTCTTCACCCATGGCCAGCTGTATGTAGCGGTGTCTCGTGTTACCTCGAAGGACTCCCTGAAAATTCTTGTAGTTAACGATGATGGTACCTGTGGCTCCAAGACGAAAAATGTTGTTTTCCCAGAGATCTTTCGATCTGCTGGGATGACATAGTGCTCCTGCGTGTTAGTTTGTATTTTGTGCTGTGTATGATCAGGCTTTGGGTAATCTATATGCTTTTTCTGATCATGTTCTGCTTAGGTGTTCGTGTGTAGATATACGGTTCCTTAGATCTATGGTCTTTTTGTGTTTTACTTTATTGACGTGGTTCTTTTACATGATAATGATCTTCCCCTTATGCATATCTATCATGCTTTATACCTTGCAATCGTTTGGCCTTCTCTTGTGCTGTACTTTTGTTGTGGCCTTGCTGCAGATGTCGATCACTGCTTTGGCTGAACTTGTCCTAGGAACTTGTCCCGGGAACTGCCCGCCTCATAGTTTTCTTTTGGAATTTTGAGAATCTGAGAAAATTTCACCGGGTAAACCCAGGTGAAATCGAGTCCCAATTTTTCTCTAGTTTTTTTTTATATACTAAACTTTTTTTTTCGACGTCGTATGCAAAAGTTATGGCCGTTTTACATTTTTTTTCGTTTTTTTTGCAAAAAAGGTCAAAATTCATATTTCAAAATTTCTATACCAACTAGACACTAAAACCTAACTACATCTCAAAGGATTTTATTTTTTGAAGATTTTATCATTTTTGTTTATTTTCTACAAAACTAAAAAAGGCGGTCCATGGGGGGGTAGAGTTTGAAAATTTCAGAACCCCTTTAGTCCGGGTTGTTGTCGATCCAATCATACCGTCGACTACACATCTGCTAGCAAAGAGTTTTTGAGTGCCGATTCCATAGATGGCTCTGGAGATTGCGTTCAGGAGGAAAATCTGTTTTATCCTGTAGAGTATTTGAATACTTTAAAAATCATTAATTTCCCATGTCAAATGCTTACTCTTAAGAAGGGGGTTCCGATTATGCTGCTGAGAAATTTGAGCCAGGCGAATGGACTTTGTAATGGTACACGTGTTATCGTAAAGGACCTGGGCGATCGCGTTATTGAGGCTGTTATAATAACCGGATCCCACGTTGGCGATACTGCCTATATCCCTAGAATTGAGTTAACATCAAAGCAGTCAAAGTCATCGTTTGTGCTCCGCCGTCGCCAGTTTCCAGTGCGTGTGTGTTATGCCATGACGATTAATAAAAGCCGGGGCCAGACACTATCTTCGGTTGTCTATATCTTAAAAAACCTGTCTTCACCCATGGCCAGCTGTATGTAACGGTGTCTCGTGTTAGCTCGAAGGACTCCCTGAAAATTCTTGTAGTTAACGATGATGGTACCTGTGGCTCCGAGACGAAAAATGTTGTTTTCCCAGAGATCTTTCGATCTGCTGGGATGACATAGTGCTCCTGCGTGTTAGTTTGTATTTTGTGCTGTGTATGATCAGGCTTTGGGTAATCTATATGCTTTTTCTTATCATGTTCTGCTTAGGTGTTAGTGTGTAGATATACGGTTCCTTAGATCTATGGTCTTTTTGTGTTTTACTTTATTGACGTGGTTCTTTTACATGATAATGATCTTCCCCTTATGCATATCTATCATGCTTTATACCTTGCAATCGTTTTGCCTTCTCTTGTGCTGTACTTTTGTTGTGGCCTTGCTGCAGATGTCGATCACTGCTTTGGCTGAACTCGTCCCAGGAACTTGTCTCGGGAACTGCCCGCCTCATAGTTATTTTTTGGAATGTTGAGAATCTGAGAAAACTTCACCGGGTAAACACAGGTGAAATCGAGTCCCAATTTTTCTCTAGTTTTTTTTTATGTATTAAACTTTTTTTTTCGACGTCGTATGCAAAAGTTATGGCCGTTTTACATATTTTTTTCGTTTTTTTGCAAAAAAGGTCAAAATTCATATTTCAAAATTTCTATACCAACTAGACACTAAAACCTAACTACATCTCAAAGGATTTTATTTTTTGAAGATTTTATCATTTTTGTTTATTTTCTACAATACTAAAAAAGGGTAGAGTTTGAAAATTTCAGAACCCCTTTAGTCCGGGTTGTTGTCGATCCAATCATACCGTCGACTACACATCTGCTAGCAGAGAGTATTTGAGTGTCAATTCCATAGATGGCTCTAGAGATTGCGTTCAGGAGGAATATCTATTTTATCCTGTAGAGTATTGGAATACTTTAAAAATCATTAATTTCCCATGTCACATGCTTACTCTTAAGAAGGGGGTTCCGATTATGCTGCTGAGAAATTTGAGCCAGGTGAATGGACTTTGTCATGGTACACGTCTTATCGTAAAGGACCTGGGCGATCGCGTTATTGAGGCTGTTATAATAACCGGATCCCACGTTGGCGATACTGTCTATATCCCTAGAATGAGTTAACATCAAAGCATTCAAAGTCATCGTTTGTGCTCCGCCGTCGCCAGTTTCCAGTGCGTGTGTGTTATGCCATGACGATCAATAAAAGCCAGGGCCAGACACTATCTTCGGGGTGTGTATATCTTAAAAAACCTGTCTTCACCCATGGCCAGCTGTATGTAGCGGTGTCTCGTGTTACCTCGAAGGACTCCCTGAAAATTCTTGTAGTTAACGATGATGGTACCTGTGGCTCCGAGATGAAAAATGTTGTTTTCCCAGAGATCTTTCGATCTGCTGGGATGACATAGTGCTCGTGCGTGTTAGTTTGTATTTTGTGCTGTGTATGATCAGGCTTTGGGTAATCTATATGCTTTTTCTGATCATGTTCTGCTTAGGTGTTCGTGTGTAGATATACGGTTCCTTAGATCTATGGTCTTTTTGTGTTTTACTTTATTGACGTGGTTCTTTAACATGATAATGATCTTCCCCTTATGCATATCTATCATGCTTTATACCTTGCAATCGTTTGGCCTTCTCTTGTGCTGTACTTTTGTTGTGGCCTTGCTGCAGATGTCGATCACTGCTTTGGCTGAACTTGTCCCAGGAACTTGTCCCGGGAACTGCCCGCCTCATTGTTATCTTTTGGAATTTTGAGAATCTGAGAAAACTTCACCGGGTAAACCCAGGTGAAATCGAGTCCCAATTTTTCTCTAGTTTTTTTTTATATACTAAACTTTTTTTTTTCGACGTCGTATGCAAAAGTTATGGCCGTTTTACATTTTTTTTTCGTTTTGTTGCAAAAAAGGTCAAAATTCATATTTCAAAATTTCTATACCAACTAGACAATAAAACCTAACTACATCTCAAAGGATTTTCTTTTTTGAAGATTTTATCATTTTTGTTTATTTTCTACAAAACTTAAAAAGGCGGTCCATGGGGGGGGGGTAGAGTTTGAAAATTTCAGAACCCCTTTAGTCCGGGCTGTTGTCGATCCAATCATACCGTCGACTACACATCCGCTAGCAGAGAGTATTTGAGTGCCGATTCCATAGATGGCTCTGGAGATTGCGTTCAGGAGGAAAATCTGTTTTATCCTGTAGAGTATTTGGATACTTTAAAAATCATTAATTTCCCATGTTCACATGCTTACTCTTAAGAAGGGGGTTCCGATTATGCTGCGGAGAAATTTGAGCCAGGCGAATGGACTTTGTAATGGTACACATCTTATCGTAAAGGACCTGGGCGATCGCGTTATTGAGGCTGTTATAATAACCGGATCCCACGTTGGCGATACTGTCTATATCCCTAGAATTGAGTTAACATCAAAGCAGTCAAAGTCATCGTTTGTGCTCCGCCGTCGCCAGTTTCCAGAGCGTGTGTGTTATGCCATGACGATCAATAAAAGCCAGGGCGAGACACTATCTTCGGGGTGTGTATATCTTAAAAAACCTGCTTCACCCATGGCCAGCGGTATGTAGCGGTGTCTCGTTTTACCTCGAAGGACTCTCTGAAAATTCTTGTAGTTAACGATGATGGTACCTGTGGCTCCGAGACGAAAAATGTTGTTTTACCAGAGATATTTCGATCTGCTGGGATGACATAGTGCTCCTGCGTGTTAGTTTGTATTTTGTGGTGTGTATGATCAGGCTTAGAATAATCTATATGCTTTTTCTGATCATGTTCTGCTTAGGTGTTCGTGTGTAGATATACGGTTCCTTAGATCTATGGTCTTTTTGTGTTTTACTTTATTGATGTGGTTCTTTTACATGATGATGATCTTCCCCTTATGCATATCTATCATGCTTTATACCTTGCAATCGTTTTGCCTTCTCTTGTGCTGTACTTTTTTTGTGGCCTTGCTGCAGATGTCGATCACTGCTTTGGTTGTACTTGTCCCAGGAACTTGTCTCGGGAACTGCCCGCCTCATAGTTATCTTTTGGAATTTTGAGAATCTGAGAACACTTCACTTGGTAAACACAGGTGAAATCGAGTCCCAATTTTTCTCTAGTTTTTTGTTATATATTAAACTTTTTTTTTCGACGTCGTATGCAAAAGTTATGGCCGTTTTACATTTTTTTTTAGTTTTTTTGCAAAAAAGGTCAAAATTCATATTTCAAAATTTCAATACCAACTAGACACTAAAACCTAACTACATCTCAAAGGATTTTATTTTTTGAAGATTTTATCATTTTTGTTTATTTTCTACAATACTAAAAAAGGCGGTCCACCGGGGGGGTAGAGTTTGAAAATTTCAGAACCCCTTTAGTCTGGGTTGTTGTCGATCCAATCATACCGTCGACTACACATCTGCTAGCAGAGAGTATTTGAGTGTCGATTCCATAGATGGCTCTGGAGATTGCGTTCAGGAGGAAAATCTGTTTTATCCTGTAGAGTATTTGAATACTTTAAAAATCATTAATTTCCCATGTCACATGCTTACTCTTAAGAAGGGGGTTCCGATTATGCTGCTAAGAAATTTGAGCCAGGCGAATGGACTTTGTAATGGTACACGTCTTATCGTAAAGGACCTGGGCGATCGCGCTATTGAGGCTGTTATAATAACCGGATCCCACGTTGGCGATACTGTCTATATCCCTAGAATTGAGTTAACATCAAAGCAGTCAAAGTCATCGTTTGTGCTCCGCCATCGCCAGTTTCCAGTGCGTGCGTGTTATGCCATGACGTTCAATAAAAGCCAGGGCCAGACACTATCTTCGGGGTGTGTATATCTTAAAAAACATGTCTTCACCCATGGCCAGCTGTATGTAGCGGTGTCTCGTGTTACCTCGAAGGACTCCCTGAAAATTCTTGTAGTTAACGATGATGGTACCTGTGGCTCCGAGACGAAAAATGTTGTTTTACCAGAGATATTTCGATCTGCTGGGATGACATAGTGCTCCTGCGTGTTAGTTTGTATTTTGTGCTGTGTATGATCAGGCTTTGGGTAATCTATATGCTTTTTCTGATCAAGTTCTGCTTAGGTGTTCGTGTGTAGATATACGGTTCCTTAGATCTATGGTATTTTTGTGTTTTACTTTATTGACGTGGTTCTTGTACATGATAATGATCATCCCCTTATGCATATCTATCATGCTTTATACCTTGCAATCGTTTGGCCTTCTCTTGTGCTGTACTTTTGTTGTGGCCTTGCTGCAGATGTCGATCACTGTATGTCTGAACTTGTCCCAGGAACTTGTCCCGGGAACTGCCCGCCTCATAGTTATCTTTTGGAATTTTGTGAATGTGAGAAAACTTCACCGGGTAAACCCAGGTGAAATCGAGTCCCAGTTTTTCTTTAGTTTTTTTTATATATTAAACTTTTTTTTTGAACGTCGTATGCAAAAGTTATGGCCGTTTTACATTTTTTTTTCGTTTTTTTGCAAAAAAGGTCAAAATTAATATTTCAAAATTTCTATACCAACTAGACACTAAAACCTAACTACATCTCAAAGCATTTTATTTTTTGAAGATTTTATCATTTTTGTTTATTTTCTACAATACTAAAAAAGGCGGTCCACTAGGGGGGGAGGGGTAGAGTTTGAAAATTTCAGAACCCCTATAGTCCGGGTTGTTGTCGATCCAATCATACCGTCGACTACACATCTGCTAGCAGAGAGTATTTGAGTGCCGATTCCATAGATGGCTCTGGAGATTGCGTTCAGGAGGAAAATCTGTTTTATCCTGTAGAGTATTTGAATACTTTAAAAATCATTAATTTCCCATGTCACATGCTTACTCTTAAGAAGGGGGTTCCGATTATGCTGCTGAGAAATTTGAGCCAGGCGAATGGACTTTGTAATGGTACACGTGTTATCGTAAAGGACCTGGGCGATCGCGTTATTGAGGCTGTTATAATAACCGGATCCCACGTTGGTGATACTGTCTATATCCCTAGAATTGAGTTAACATCAAAGCAGTCAAAGTCATCGTTTGTGCTCCGCCGTCGCCAGTTTCCAGTGCGTGTGTGTTATGCCATGACGATCAATAAAAGCCAGGGCCAGACACTATCTTTGGGGTGTGTATATCTTAAAAAGCCTGTCTTCACCCATGGCCAGCTGTATGTAGTGGTGTCTCGTGTTACCTCGATGGACTCCCTGAAAATTCATGTAGTTAACGATGATGGTACCTGTGGCTCCGAGACGAAAAATGTTGTTTTCCCAAAGATCTTTCGATCTGCTGGGATGACATAGTGCTCCTGTGAGTTAGTTTGTATTTTGTGCTGTGTATGATCAGGCTTTGGGTAATCTATATGCTTTTTCTGATCATGTTCTGCTTAGGTGTTCGTGTGTAGATAGACGGTTCCTTAGATCTATGGTCTTTTTGAGTTTTACTTTATTGACGTGGTTCTTTTACATGATAATGATCTTCCCCTTATGCATATCTATCATGCTTTATACCTTGCAATCGTTTGGCCTTCTCTTGTGCTGTACTTTTGTTGTGGCCTTGCTGCAGATGTCGATCACTGCTTTGGCTGAACTTGTCCCGGGAACTGCCCGCCTCATAGTTATCTTTTGGAATTTTGAGAATCTGAGAAAACTTCACCGGGTAAACCCAGGTGAAATCGAGTCCCAATTTTTCTCTAGTTTTTTTTTATATATTAAACTTTTTTTTCGACGTCGTATGCAAAAGTTATGGCCGTTTTACATTTTTTTTTCGTTTTTTGCAAAAAAGGTCAAAATTCATATTTCAAAATTTCTATACCAACTAGACACTAAAACCTAACTACATCCCAAAGGATTTTATTTTTTGAAGATTTTATCATTTTTGTTTATTTTCTACAAAACTAAAAAAGGCGGTCCATGGGGGGAGGGGGGTAGAGTTTGAAAATTTCAGAACCCCTTTAGTCCGGGTTGTTGACGATCCAATCATACCGTCGACTACACATTTGCAACCAGAGAGTATTTGATTACCGATTCCATAGATGGCTCTAGAGATTGCGTTCAGGAGGAAAATCTGTTTTATCCTGTAGAGTATTTGAATACTTTAAAAATCATTAATTTCCCATGTTCACATGCTTACTCTTAAGAAGGGGGTTCCGATTATGCTGCTAAGAAATTTGAGCCAGGCGAATGGACTTTGTAATTGTACACGTCTTATCGTAAAGGACCTGGGCGATCGCGTTATTGAGGCTGTTATAATAACCGGATCCCACGTTGGCGATACTGTCTATATCCCTAGAATTGAGTTAACATCAAAGCAGTCAAAGTCATCGTTTGTGCTCCACCGTCGCCAGTTTCCAGTGCGTGTGTGTTATTCCATGACGATCAATAAAAGCCAGGGCCAGACACTATCTTTGGGGTGTGTATATCTTAAAAAACCTGTCTTCACCCATGGCCAGCTGTATGTAGCGGTGTCTCGTGTTACCTCGAAGGACTCCTTGAAAATTCTTGTAGTTAACGATGATGGTACCTGTGGCTCTGAGATGAAAAATGTTGTTTTCCCAGAGATCTTTCGATCTGCTGGGATGACATAGTGCTCCTGCGTGTTAGTTTGTATTTTGTGCTGTGTATGATCAGGCTTTGGGTAATCTATATGCTTTTTCTGATCATGTTCTGCTTAGGTGTTCGTGTGTAGATATACGGTTCCTTAGATCTATGGTCTTTTTGTGTTTTACTTTATTGACGTGGTTCTTTTACATGATAATGATCTTCCCCTTATGCATATATATCATGCTTTATACCTTGCAATCGTTTTGCCTTCTCTTGTGCTGTACTTTTGTTGTGGCCTTGCTGCAGATGTCGATCACTGCTTTGGCTGAACTTGTCCCAGGAACTTGTCTCGGGAACTGCCCGCCTCATAGTTATCTTTTGGAATTTTGAGAATCTGAGAAAACTTCACCGGGTAAACCCAGGTGAAATCGAGTCCCAATTTTTCTCTAGTTTTTTTTTATATATTAAACTTTTTTTTCGACGTCTTATGCAAAAGTTATGGCCGTTTTACATTTTTTTTTCGTTTTTTTGCAAAAAAGGTCAAAATTCATATTTCAAAATTTCTATACCAACTAGACACTAAAACCTAACTACATCTCAAAGGATTTTATTTTTTGAAGATTTTATCATTTTTGTTTATTTTCTACAAAACTAAAAAAGGCGGTCCATGGGGGGAGGGGGGTAGAGTTTGAAAATTTCAGAACCCCTTTAGTCCGGGTTGTTGTCGATCCAATCATACCGTCGACTACACATCTGCTAGCAGAGAGTATTTGAGTGCCGATTCCATAGATGGCTCTGGAGATTGCGTTCAGGAGGAAAATCTGTTTTATCCTGTAGAGTATTTGAATACTTTAAAAATCATTAATTTCCCATGTTCACATGCTTACTCTTAAGAAGGGGGTTCCGATTATGCTGCTGAGAAATTTGAGCCAGGCGAATGGACTTTGTAATGGTACACATCTTATCGTAAAGGACCTGGGCGATCTCGTTATTGAGGCCGTTATAATAACCGGATCCCACGTTGGCGATACTGTCTATATCCCTAGAATTGAGTTAACATCAAAGCAGTCAAAGTCATCGTTTGTGCTCCGCCGTCGCCAGTTTCCAGTGCGTGTGTGTTATGCCATGACGATCAATAAAAGCCAGGGCCAGACACTATCTTTGGGGTGTGTATATCTTAAAAAACCTGTCTTCACCCATGGCCAGCTGTATGTAGCGGTGTCTCGTGTTACCTCGAAGGACTCCCTGAAAATTCTTGTAGTTAACGATGATGGTACCTGTGGCTCCGAGACGAAAAATGTTGTTTTCCCAGAGATCTTTCAATCTGCTGGGATGACATAGTGCTCCTCCGTGTTAGTTTGTATTTTGTGTTGTGTATGATCAGGCTTTGGGTAATCTATATGCTTTTTCTGATCATGTTCTGCATAGGTGTTCGTGTGTAGATATACGGTTCCTTAGATCTATGGTCTTTTTGTGTTTTACTTTATTGACGTGGTTCTTTTACATGATAATGATCTTCCCCTTATGCATATCTATCATGCTTTATACCTTGCAATTGTTTGGCCTTCTCTTGTGCTGTACTTTTGTTGTGGCCTTGCTGCAGATGTCGATCACTTCTTTGGCTGAACTTGTCCCAGGAACTTGTCCCGGGAACTGCCCGCCTCATAGTTATCTTTCGGAATTTTGAGAATCTGAGAAAACTTCACCGGGTAAACCCAGGTGAAATTGAGTCCCAGTTTTTCTCTAGTTTTTTTTTATATATTAAACTTTTTTTTTCAACGTCATATGCAAAAGTTATGGCCGTTTTACATTTCTTTCGTTTTTTTGCAAAAAAGGTCAAAATTCATATTTCAAAATTTCTATACCAACTAGACACTAAAACCTAACTACATCTCAAAGGATTTTATTTTTTGAAGACTTTATCATTTTTGTTTATTTTCTACAATACTAAAAAAGGCGGTCCACTGGGGGGGGAGGGGTAGAGTTTGAAAATTTCAGAACCCCTTTAGTCCGGGTTGTTGTCGATCCAATCATACCGTCGACTACACATCTGCAAGCAGAGAGTATTTGAGTGCCGATTCCATAGATGGCTCTGGAGATTGCGTTCAGGAGGAAAATCTGTTTTATCCTGTAGAGTATTTGAATACTTTAAAAATCATTAACTTCCCATGTCACATGCTTACTCTTAAGAAGGGGGTTCCGATTATGCTGCTGAGAAATTTGAGCCAGGCGAATGGACTTTGTAATGGTACACGTGTTATCGTCAAGGACCTGGCGATCGCGTTATTGAGGCTATTATAATAACCGGATCCCACGTTGGTGATACTGTCTATATCCCTAGAATTGAGTTAACATCAAAGCAGTCAAAGTCATCGTTTGTGCTCCGCCGTCGCCAGTTTCCAGTGCGTGTGTGTTATGCCATGACGATCAATCAAAGCCAGGGCCAGACACTATCTTTGGGGTGTGTATATCTTAAAAAACCTGTCTTCACCCATGGCCAGCTGTATGTAGCGGTGTCTCGTGTTACCTCGATGGACTCCCTGAAAATTCATGTAGTTAACGATGATGGTACCTGTGGCTCCGAGACGAAAAATGTTGTTTTCCCAAAGATCTTTCGATCTGCTGGGATGACATAGTGCTCCTGCGAGTTAGTTTGAATTTTGTGCTGTGTATGATCAGGCTTTGGGTAATCTATATGCTTTTTCTGATCATGTTCTGCTTAGGTGTTCGTGTGTAGATATATGGTTCCTTAGATCTATGGTCTTTTTGTGTTTTACTTTCTTGACGTGTTTCTTTTACATGATAATGATCTTCCCCTTATGCATATCTATCATGCTTTATACCTTGCAATCGTTTTGCCTTCTCTTGTGCTGTACTTTTGTTGTGGCCTTGCTGGAGATGTCGATCACTGCTTTGGCTGAACTTGTCCCAGGAACTTGTCCCGGGAACTGCCCGCCTCATAGTTATCTTTTGGAATTTTGAGAATCTGAGAAAACTTCACCGGGTAAACCCAGGTGAAATCGAGTACCAGTTTTTCTCTAGTGTTTTTTATATATTAAACTTTTTTTTCAACGTCGTATGCAAAAGTTATGGCCGTTTTACATTTTTTTTCGTTTTTTTGCAAAAAAGGTCAAAATTCATATTTCAAAATTTCTATACCAACTAGACACTAAAACCTAACTACATCTCAAAGGATTTTATTTTTTGAAGATTTTATCATTTTTGTTTATTTTCTACAATACTAAAAAAGGCGGTCCACAGTGGGGGAGGGGTAGAGTTTGAAAATTTCAGAACCCCTTTAGTCCGGGTTGTTGTCGATCCAATCATACCGTCGACTACACATCTGCTAGCAGAGAGTATTTGAGTGCCGATTCCATAGATGGCTCTGGAGATTGCGTTCAGGAGGAAAATCTGTTTTATCCTGTAGAGTATTTGAATACTATAAAAATCATTAATTTCCCATGTCACATGCTTACTCTTAAGAAGGGGGTTCCGATTATGCTGCTGAGAAATTTGAGCCAGGCGAATGGACTTTGTAATGGTACACGTGTTATCGTAAAGGACCTGGCGATCGCGTTATTGAGGCTGTTATAATAACCGGATCCCACGTTGGTGATACTGTCTATATCCCTAGAATTGAGTTAACATCAAAGCAGTCAAAGTCATCGTTTGTGCTCCGCCGTCGCCAGTTTCCAGTGCGTGTGTGTTATGCCATGACGATCAATAAAAGCCAGGGTCAGACACTATCTTTGGGGTGTGGATATCTTAAAAAACCTGTCTTCACCCATGGCCAGCTGTATGTAGCGGTGTCTCGTGTTACCTCGATGGACTCCCTGAAAATTCATGTAGTTAACGATGATGGTACCTGTGGCTCCGAGACGAAAAATGTTGTTTTCCCAAAGATCTTTCGATCTACTGGGATGACATAGTGCTCCTGCGAGGTAGTTTGAATTTTGTGCTGTGTATGATCAGGCTTTGGGTAATCTATATGCTTTTTCTGATCATGTTCTGCTTAGGAGTTCGTGTGTAGATATACGGTTCCTTAGATCTATGGTCTTTTTGTGTTTTACTATATTGACGTGGTTCTTTTACATGATAATGATCTTCCCCTTATGCATATCTATCATGCTTTATACCTTGCAATCGTTTTGCCTTCTCTTGTGCTGTACTTTTGTTGTGGCCTTGCTACAGATGTCGATCACTGCTTTGGCTGAACTTGTCCTAGGAACTTGTCCCGGGAACTGCCCGCCTCATAGTTATCTTTTGGAATTTTGAGAATCTGAGAAAACTTCACCGGGTAAACCCAGGTGAAATCGAGTCCCAATTTTTCTCTAGTTTTTTTTATATATTAAACTTTTTTTTTTGACGTCGTATGCAAAAGTTATGGCCGTTTTACATTTTTTTTTGTTTTTTTGCAAAAAAGGTCAAAATTCATATTTCAAAATTTCTATACCAACTAGACACTAAAACCTAACTACATCTCAAAGGATTTTATTTTTTGAAGATTTTATCATTTTTGTTTATTTTCTACAAAACTAAAAAAGGCGGTCCATGGGGGGGTAGAGTTTGAAAATTTCAGAACCCCTTTAGTCCGGGTTGTTGTCGATCCAATCATACCGATGACTACACATCTGCTAGCAGAGAGTATTTGAGTGCCGATTCCATAGATGGCTTTGGAGATTGCGTTCAGGAGGAAAATCTGTTTTATCCTGTAGAGTATTTGAATACTTTAAAAATCATTAATTTCCCATGTTCACATGCTTACTCTTAAGAAGGGGGTTCCGATTATGCTGCTGAGAAATTTGAGCCAGGCGAATGGACTTTGTAATGGTACACGTCTTATCGTAAAGGACCTGGGCGATCGCGTTATTGAGGCTGTTATAATAATCGGATCCCACGTTGGCGATACTGTCTATATCCCTAGAATTGAGTTAACATCAAAGCAGTCAAAGTCATCGTTTGTGCTCCGCCGTCGCCAGTTTCCAGTGCGTGTGTGTTATGCCATGACGATCAATAAAAGCCAGGGCGAGACACTATCTTCGGGGTGTGTATATCTTAAAAAACCTGTCTTCACCCATGGCCAGCTGTATGTAGCGGTGTCTCGTGTTACCTCGAAGGACTCCCTGAAAATTCTTGTAGTTAACAATGATGGTACATGTGACTCCGAGACGAAAAATGTTGTTTTCCCAGAGATCTTTCGATCTGCTGGGATGACATAGTGCTCCTGCGTGTTAGTTTGTATTTTGTGCTGTGTATGATCAGGCTTAGGGTAATCTATATGCTTTTTCTAATCATGTTCTGCTTAGGTGTTCGTGTGTAGATATACGGTTCCTTAGATCTATGGTCTTTTTGTGTTTTACTTTATTGACGTGGTTCTTTTACATGATAATGATCTTCCCCTTATGCATATCTATCATGCTTTATACCTTGCAATCGTTTTGCCTTCTCTTGTGCTGTACTTTTGTTGTGGCCTTGCTGCAGATGTCGATCACTGCTTTGGCTGAACTTGTCCCGGGAACTTGTCCCGGGAACTGCCCGCCTCATAGTTATCTTTTGGAATGTTGAGAATCTGAGAAAACTTCACCGGGTAAACCCAGGTGAAATCGAGTCCCAATTTTTCTATGGTTTTTTTTTATATATTAAACTTTTTTTTTCGACGTCGTATGCAAAAGTTATGGCCGTTTTACATTTTTTTTTGTTTTTTTGCAAAAAAAGTGAAAATTCATATTTCAAAATTTCTATACCAACTAGACACTAAAACCTAACTACATCTCAAAGGATTTTATTTTTTTGAAGATTTTATCATTTTTATTTATTTTCTACAAAACTAAAAAAGGCGGTCCACGAGGGGGGGGGGGGTAGAGTTTGAAAATTTCAGAACACCTTTAGTCCGGGTTGTTGTCGATCCAATCATACCGTCGACTACACATCTGCTAGCAGAGAGTATTTGAGTGCCGATTCCATAGATGGCTCTGGAGATTGCGTTCAGGAGGAAAATCTGTTTTATCCTGTAGAGTATTTGAATACTTTAAAAATCATTAATTTCCCATGTTCACATGCTTACTCTTAAGAAGGGGGTTCCGATTATGCTTCTGAGAAATTTGAGCCAGGCGAATGGACTTTGTAATGGTACACGTCTTATCGTAAAGGACCTGGGCGATCGCGTTATTGAGGCTGTTATAATAACCGGATCCCACGTTGGCGATACTGTCTATATCCCTAGAATTGAGTTAACATCAAAGAAGTCAAAGTCATCGTTTGTGCTCCGCCGTCGCCAGTTTCCAGTGCGTGTGTGTTATGCCATGACGATCAATAAAAGCCAGGGCGAGACACTATCTTCGGGGTGTGTATATCTTAAAAAACCTGTCTTCACCCATGGCCAGCTGTATGTAGTGGTGTCTCGTGTTACCTCGAAGGACTCCCTGAAAATTCTTGTAGTTAACGATGATGGTACCTGTGGCTCCGAGACGAAAAATGTTGTTTTCCCAGAGATCTTTCGATCTGCTGGGATGACATAGTGCTCCTGCGTGTTAGTTTGTATTTTGTGCTGTGTATGATCAGGCTTAGGGTAATCTATATGCTTTTTCTAATCATGTTCTGCTTAGGTGTTCGTGTGTAGATTTACGGTTCCTTAGATCTATGGTCTTTTTGTGTTTTACTTTATTGACGTGGTTCTTTTACATGATAATGATCTTCCCCTTATGCATATCTATCATGCTTTATACCTTGCAATCGTTTTGCCTTCTCTTGTGCTGTACTTTTGCTGTGGCCTTGCTGCAGATGTCGATCACTGCTTTGGCTGAACTTGTCCCGGGAACTTGTCCCGGGAACTTGTCCCGGGAACTGCCCGCCTCATAGTTATCTTTTGGAATTTTGAGAATCTGAGAAAACTTCACCGGGTAAACCCAGGTGACATCGAGTCCCAATTTTTCTCTAGTTTTTTTAATATATTAAACTTTTTTTTTCGACGTCGTATGCAAAAGTTATGGCCGTTTTACATTTTTTTTTCGTTTTTTTGCAAAAAAAGTGAAAATTCATATTTCAAAATTTCTATACCAACTAGACACTAAATCCTAACTACATCTCAAAGGATTTTATTTTTTGAAGATTTTATCATTTTTATTTATTTTCTACAAAACTAAAAAAGGCGGTCCACGGGGGGGGGGGGTAAAGTTTGAAAATTTCAGAACCCCTTTAGTCTGGGTTGTTGTCGATCCAATCATACCGTCGACTACACATCTGCTAGCAGAGAGTATTTGAGTGCCGATTCCATAGATGGCTCTGGAGATTGCGTTCAGGAGGAAAATCTGTTTTATCCTGTAGAGTATTTGAATACTTTAAAAATCATTAATTTCCCATGTTCACATGCTTACTCTTAAGAAGGGGGTTCCGATTATGCTGCTGAGAAATTTGAGCCAGGCGAATGGACTTTGTAATGGTACACGTCTTATCGTAAAGGACCTGGGCGATCGCGTTATTGAGGTTGTTATAATAATCGGATCCCACGTTGGCGATACTGTCTATATCCCTAGAATTGAGTTAACATCAAAGCAGTCAAAGTCATCGTTTGTGCTCCGCCGTCGCCAGTTTCCAGTGCGTGTGTGTTATGCCGTGACGATCAATAAAAGCCAGGGCGAGACACTATCTTCGGGGTGTGTATATCTTAAAAAACCTGTCTTCACAAATGGCCAGCTGTATGTAGCGGTGTCTCGTGTTACCTCGAAGGACTCCCTGAAAATTCTTGTAGTTAACGATGATGGTACCTGTGGCTCCGAGACGAAAAATGTTGTTTTCCCAGAGATATTTCGATCTGCTGGGATGACATAATGCTCCTGCGTGTTAGTTTGTATTTTGTGCTGTGTATGATCAGGCTTAGGGTAATCTATATGCTTTTTCTGATCATGTTCTGCTTAGGTGTTCGTGTGTAGATAGACGGTTCCTTAGATCTATGGTCTTTTTGAGTTTTACTTTATTGACGTGGTTCTTTTACATGATAATGATCTTCCCCTTATGCATATCTATCATGCTTTATACCTTGCAATCGTTTGGCCTTCTCTTGTGCTGTACTTTTGTTGTGGCCTTGCTGGAGATGTCGATCACTGCTTTGGCTGAACTTGTCCTAGGAACTTGTCCCAGGAGCTGCCCGCCTCATAGTTATCTTTTGGAATTTTGAGAATCTGAGAAAACTTCACCGGGTAAACCCAGGTGAAATCGAGTCCCAATTTTTCTCTAGTTTTTTTTATATATTAAACTTTTTTTTTGACGTTGTATGCAAAAGTTAAGGCCGTTTTACATTTTTGTTTCGTTTTTTTGCAAAAAAGGTCAAAATTCATATTTCAAAATTTCTATACCAACTAGACACTAAAACCTAACTACATCTCAAAGGATTTTATTTTTGGAAGATTTTATCATTTTTGTTTATTTTCTACAAAACTAAAAAAGGCGGTCCACTTGGGGGGTAGAGTTTGAAAATTTCAGAACCCCTTTAGTCCGGGTTGTTGACGATCCAATCATACCGTCGACTACACATCTGCAAGCAGAGAGTATTTGATTGCCGATTCCATAGATGGCTCTGGAGATTGCGTTCAGGAGGAAAATCTGTTTTATCCTATAGAGTATTTGAATACTTTAAAAATCATTAATTTCCCATGTTCACATGCTTACTCTTAAGAAGGGGGTTCCGATTATGCTGCTGAGAAATTTGAGCCAGGCGAATGGACTTTGTAATGGTACACGTGTTATCGTAAAGGACCTGGGCGATCGCGTTATTGAGGCTGTTATAATAACCGGATCCCACGTTGGTGATACTGTCTATATCCCTAGAATTGAGTTAACATCAAAGCAGTCAAAGTCATCGTTTGTGCTCCGCCGTCGCCAGTTTCCAGTGCGTGTGTGTTATGCCATGACGATCCATAAAAGCCAGGGCCAGACACTATCTTTGGGGTGTGTATATCTTAAAAAACCTGTCTTCTCCCATGGCCAGCTGTATGTAGCGGTGTCTCGTGTTACCTCGATGGACTCCCTGAAAATTCATGTAGTTAACGATGATGGTACCTGTGGCTCCGAGACGAAAAATGTTGTTTTCCCAAAGATCTTTCGATCTGCTGGGATGACATAGTGCTCCTGCGAGTTAGTTTGTATTTTGTGCTGTGTATGATCAGGTTTTGGGTAATCTATATGCTTTTTCTGATCATGTTCTGCTTAGGTGTTCGTCTGTAGATATACGGTTCCTTAGATCTATGGTCTTTTTGTGTTTTACTTTATTGACGTGGTTCTTTTACATGATAATGATCTTCCCCTTATGCATATCTATCATGCTTTATACCTTGCAATCGTTTTGCCTTCTCTTGTGCTGTACTTTTGTTGTGGCCTTGCTGCAGATGTCGATCACTGCTTTGGCTGAACATGTCCCAGGAACTTGTCCCGGGAACTGCCCGCCTCATAGTTATCTTTTGGAATTTTGAGAATCTGAGAAAACTTCACCGGGTAAACCCAGGTGAAAACGAGTCCCAATTTTTCTCTAGTTTGTTTTATATATTAAACTTCTTTTTTCGACGTCGTATGCAAAAGTTATGGCCGTTTTACATTTTTTTTTCGTTTTTTTGCAAAAAAGGTCAAAATTCATAATTCATAATTTCTATACCAACTAGAGACTAAAACCTAACTACATCTCAAAGGATTTTATTTTTCGAAGATTTTATCATTTTTTTTATTTTCTACAAAACTAAAAAAGGCGGTCCATGGGGGGGGGGTAGAGTTTGAAAGTTTCAGAACCCCTTTAGTCCGGGTTGTTGTCGATCCAATCATACCGTCGACTACACATCTGCTAGCAGAGAGTATTTGAGTGCCGATTCCATAGATGGCTCTGGAGATTGCGTTCAGGAGGAAAATCTGTTTTATCCTGTAGAGTATTTGAATACTTTAAAAATCATTAATTTCCCATGTTCACATGCTTACTCTTAAGAAGGGGGTTCCGGTTATGCTGCTGAGAAATTTGAGCCAGGCGAATGGACTTTGTAATGGTACACGTCTTATCGTAAAGGACCTGGTCGATCGCATTATTGAGGCTGTTATAATAACCGGATCCCACGTTGACGATACTGTCTATATCCCTAGAACTGAGTTAACATCAAATAAGTCAAAGTCATCGTTTGTGCTCCGCCGTCGCCAGTTTCCAGTGCGTGTGTGTTATGCCATGACGATCAATAAAAGCCAGGGCCAGACACTATCTTCGGGGTGTGTATATCTTAAAAAACCTGTCTTCACCCATGGCCAGCTGTATGTAGCGGTGTCTCGTGTTACCTCGAAGGACTCCCTGAAAATTCTTGTAGTTAACGATGATGGTACCTGTGGCTCCGAGACGAAAAATGTTGTTTTCCCAGAGATCTTTCGATCTGCTGGGATGACATAGTGCTCCTGCGTGTTAGATTGTATTTTGTGCTGTGTATGATCAGGCTTAGGATAATCTATATGCTTTTTCTAATCATGTTCTGCTTAGGTGTTCGTGTGTAGATATACGGTTCCTTAGATCTATGGTCTTTTTGTGTTTTACTTTATTGACGTGGTTCTTTTACATGATAATGATCTACCCCTTATGCATATCTATCATGCTTTATACCTTGCAATCGTTTTGCCTTCTCTTGTGCTGTACTTTTTTGTGGCCTTGCTGCAGATGTCGATCACTACTTTGGCTGAACTTGTCCTAGGAACTTGTCCCAGGAGCTGCCCGCCTCATAGTTATCTTTTGGAATTTTGAGAATCTGAGAAAACTTCACCGGGTAAACCCAGGTGAAATCGAGTCCCAATTTTTCTCTAGTTTTTTTTATATATTAAACTTTTTTTTCGACGTCGTATGCAAAAGTTATGGCCGTTTTACATTTTTTTTTCGTTTTTTTGCAAAAAAGGTCAAAATTCATATTTCAAAATTTCTATACCAACTAGACACTAAAACCTAACTACATCTCAAAGGATTTTATTTTTTGAAGATTTTATCATTTTTGTTTATTTTCTACAAAACTAAAAAAGGCGGTCCACTTCGGGGGTAGAGTTTGAAAATTTCAGAACCCCTTTAGTCCGGGTTGTTGACGATCCAATCATACCGTCGACTACACATTTGCAACCAGAGAGTATTTGATTACCGATTCCATAGATGGCTCTAGACATTGCGTTCAGGAGGAAAATCTGTTTTATCCTGTAGAGTATTTGAATACTTTAAAAATCATTAATTTCCCATGTTCACATGCTTACTCTTAAGAAGGGGGTTCCGATTATGCTGCTAAGAAATTTGAGCCAGGCGAATGGACTTTGTAATTGTACACGTCTTATCGTAAAGGACCTGGGCGATCGCGTTATTGAGGCTGTTATAATAACTGGATCCCACGTTGGCGATACTGTCTATATCCCTAGAATTGAGTTAACATCAAAGCAGTCAAAGTCATCGTTTGTGCTCCGTCGTCGCCAGTTTCTAGTGCGTGTGTGTTATGCCATGACGATCAATAAAAGCCAGGGCCAGACACTATCTTCGGGGTGTGTATATCTTAAAAAACCTGTCTTCACCCATGGCCAGCTGTATGTAGCGGTGTCTCGTGTTACCTCGAATGACTCCTTGAAAATTTTTGTAGTTAACGATGATGGTACCTGTGGCTCCGAGACGAAAAATGTTGTTTTCCCAGAGATCTTTCGATCTGCTGGGATGACATAGTGCTCCTGCGTGTTAGTTTGTATTTTGTGCTGTGTATGATCAGGCTTTGGGTAATCTATATGCTTTTTCTAATCATGTTCTGCTTAGGTGTTCGTGTGTAGATATACGGTTCCTTAGATCTATGGTCTTTTTGTGTTTTACTTTATTGACGTGGTTCTTTTACATGATAATGATCTTCCCCTTATGCATATCTATCATGCTTTATACCTTGCAATCGTTTTGCCTTCTCTTGTGCTGTACTTTTGTTGTGGCCTTGCTGCAGATGTCGATCACTGCTTTGGCTGAACTTGTCCCAGGAACTTGTCCCGGGAACTGCCCGCCTCATAGTTATCTTTTGGAATTTTGAGAATCTGAGAAAACTTCACCGGGTAAACCCAGGTGAAATCGAGTCCCAATTTTACTCTAGTTTTTTTTATATATTAAACTTTTTTTTTTGACGTCGTATGCAAAAGTTATGGCCGCTTTACATTTTTTTTCGTTTTTTTGCAAAAAAGGTCAAAATTCATATTTCAAAATTTCTATACCAACTAGACACTAAAACCTAACTACATCTCAAAGGATTTTATTTTTTGAAGATTTTATCATTTTTGTTTATTTTCTACAAAACTAAAAAAGGCGGTCCACTGTGGGGGGGTAGAGTTTGAAAATTTCAGAACCCCTTTAGTCCGGGTTGTTGACGATCCAATCATACCGTCGACTACACATCTGCAAGCAGAGAGTATTTGATTGCCGATTCTATAGATGGCTCTGGAGATTGCGTTCAGGAGGAAAATCTGTTTTATCCTATAGAGTATTTGAATACTTTAAAAATCATTAATTTCCCATGTTCACATGCTTATTCTTAAGAAGGGGGTTCCGATTATGCTGCTGAGAAATTTAAGCCAGGCGAATGGACTTTGTAATGGTACACGTCTTATCGTAAAGGACCTGGGCGATCGCGTTATTGAGGCTGTTATAATAACCGGAACCCACGTTGGCGATACTGTCTATATCCCTAGAATTGAGTTAACATCAAAGCAGTCAAAGTCATCGTTTGTGCTCCACCGTCGGCAGTTTCCAGTGCGTGTGTGTTATGCCATGACGATCAATAAAAGCCAGGGCCAGACACTATCTTCGGGGTGTGTATATCTTAAAAAACCTGTCTTCACCCATGGCCAGCTGTATGTAGCGGTGTCTCGTGTTACCTCGAAGGACTCCTTGAAAATTCTTGTAGTTAACGATGATGGTACCTGTGGCTCCGAGACGAAAAATGTTGTTTTCCCAGAGATCTTTCGATCTGCTGGGATGACATAGTGCTCCTGCGTGTTAGTTTGTATTTTGTGCTGTGTATGATCAGGCTTTGGGTAATCTATATGCTTTTTCTGATCATGTTCTGCTTAGGTGTTCATGTGTACATATACGGTTCCTTAGATCTATGGTCTTTTTGTGTTTTACTTTATTGACGTGGTTCTTTTACATGATAATGATCTTCCCCTTATGCATATCTATCATGCTTTATACCTTGCAATCGTTTTGCCTTCTCTTGTGCTGTACTTTTGTTGTGGCCTTGCTGCAGATGTCGATCACTGCTTTGGCTGAACTTGTCCCGGGAACTGCCCGCCTCATAGTTATCTTTTGGAATTTTGAGAATCTGAGAAAACTTCACCGGGTAAACCCAGGTGAAATCGAGTCCCAATTTTACTCTAGTTTTTTTTATATATTAAACTTTTTTTTTCGACGTCGTATGCAAAAGTTATGGCAGCTTTACATTTTTTTTCGTTTTTTTGCAAAAAAGGTCAAAATTCATATTTCAAAATTTCTATACCAACTAGACACTAAAACCTAACTACATCTCAAAGGATTTTATTTTTTGAAGATTTTATCATTTTTGTTTATTTTCTACAAAACTAAAAAAGGCGGTCCACTAGGGGGGGTAGAGTTTGAAAATTTCAGAACCCCTTTAGTCCGGGTTGTTGACGATCCAATCATACCGTCGACTACACATCTGCATGCAGAGAGTATTTGATTGCTGATTCTATAGATGGCTCTGGAGATTGCGTTCAGGAGGAAAATCTGTTTTATCCTATAGAGTATTTGAATACTTTAAAAATCATTAATTTCCCATGTTCACATGCTTACTCTTAAGAAGGGGGGGTTCCGATTATGCTGCTGAGAAATTTGAGCCAGGCGAATGGACTTTATAATTGTACACATCTTATCGTAAAGGACCTGGGCGATCACGTTATTGAGGCTGTTATAATAACCGGATCCCACGTTGGCGATACTGTCTATATCCCTAGAATTGAGTTAACATCAAAGAAGTCAAAGTCATCGTTTGTGCTCCGCCGTCGCCAGTTTCCAGTGCGTGTGTGTTATGCCATGACGATCAATAAAAGCCAGGGCCAGACACTATCTTCGGGGTGTGTATATCTTAAAAAACCTGTCTTCACCCATGGCCAGCTGTATGTAGCGGTGTCTCGTGTTACCTCGAAGGACTCCCTGAAAATTCTTGTAGTTAACGATGATGGTACCTGTGGCTCCGAGACGAAAAATGTTGTTTTCCCAGAGATCTTTCGATCTGCTGGGATGACATAGTGCTCCTGCGTGTTAGTTTGTATTTTGTGCTGTGTATGATCAGGCTTTGGGTAATCTATATGCTTTTTCTGATCATGTTCTGCTTAGGTGTTCATGTGTACATATACGGTTCCTTAGATCTATGGTCTTTTTGTGTTTTACTTTATTGACGTGGTTCTTTTACATGATAATGATCTTCCCCTTATGCATATCTATCATGCTTTATACCTTGCAATCGTTTTGCCTTCTCTTGTGCTGTACTTTTGTTGTGGCCTTGCTGCAGATGTCGATCACTGCTTTGGCTGAACTTGTCCCAGGAACATGTCCCGGGAACTACCCGCCTCATAGTTATCTTTTGGAATTTTGAGAATCTGAGAAAACTTCACCGGGTAAACCCAGGTGAAATCGAGTCCTAATTTTTCTCTTGTTTTTTTTATATATTAAACTTTTTTTTTCGACGTCGTATGCAAAAGTTATGGCCGTTTTACAGTTTTTTTTCGTTTTTTTGCAAAAAAGGTCAAAATTCATATTTCAAAATTTCTATACCAACTAGACACTAAAACCTAACTACATCTCAAAGGATTTTATTTTTTTGAAGATTTTATCATTTTTGTTTATTTTCTACAAAACTAAAAAAGGCGGTCCACGGGGGGGGGGGGGGGGGGGGGTAGAGTTTGAAAATTTCAGAACACCTTTAGTCCGGGTTGTTGTCGATCCAATCATACCGTCGACTACACATCTGCTAGCAGAGAGTATTTGAGTGCCGATTCCATAGATGGCTCTGGAGATTGCGTTTAGGAGGAAAATCTGTTTTATCCTGTAGAGTATTTGAATACTTTAAAACTCATTAATTTCCCATGTTCACATGCTTACTCTTAAGAAGGGGGTTCCGATTATGCTGCTGAGAAATTTGAGCCAGGCGAATGGACTTTGTAATGGTATACGTCTTATCGTAAAGGACCTGGGCGATCGCGTTATTGAGGCTGTTATAATAACCGGATCCCACGTTGGCGATACTGTCTATATCCCTAGAATTGAGTTAACATCAAAGCAGTCAAAGTCATCGTTTGTGCTCCGTCGTCGCCAATTTCTAGTGCGTGTGTGTTATGCCATGACGATCAATAAAAGCCAGGGCCAGACACTATCTTCGGGGTGTGTATATCTTAGAAAACCTGTCTTCACCCATGGCCAGCTGTATGTAGCGGTGTCTCGTGTTACCTCGAAGGACTCCTTGAAAATTCTTGTAGTTAACGATGATGGTACCTGTGGCTCCGAGGCGAAAAATGTTGTTTTCCCAGAGATCCTTCGATCTGCTGGGATGACATAGTGCTCCTGCGTGTTAGTTTGTATTTTGTGCTGTGTATGATCAGGCTTTGGGTAATCTATATGCTTTTTCTGATCATGTTCTGCTTAGGTGTTCATGTGTAGATATACGGTTCCTTAGATCTATGGTCTTTTCGTGTTTTACTTTATTGACGTGGTTGTTTTACATGATAATGATCTTCCCCTTATGCATATCTATCATGCTTTATACCTTGCAATCGTTTTGCCTTCTCTTGTGCTGTACTTTTGTTGTGGCCTTGCTGCAGATGTCGATCACTGCTTTGGCTGAACTTGTCCCAGGAACTTGTCCCGGGAACTGCCCGCGTCATAGTTATCTTTTGGAATTTTGAGAATCTGTGAAAACTTCACCGGGTAAACCCAGGTGAAATCGAGTCCCAATTTTTCTCTAGTTTTTTTTATATATTAAACTTTTTTTCGACGTCGTATGCAAAAGTTATGGCCGTTTTATATATTTTTTTGTTTTTTTGCCAAAAAGGTCAAAATTCATATTTCAAAATTTCTATACCAACTAGACACTAAAACCTAACTACATCTCAAAGGATTTTATTTTTTGAAGATTTTATCATTTTTGTTTATTTTCTACAAAACTAAAAAAGGCGGTCCACGGTGGGGGGGGTAGAGTTTGAAAATTTCAGAACCCGTTCAGTCCGGGTTGTTGTCGATCCAATCATACCGTCGACCACACATCTGCTAGCAGATAGTATTTGAGTGCCGATTCAATAGATGGCTCTGGAGATTGCGTTCAGGAGGAAAATCTGTTTTATCCTGTAGAGTATTTGAATACTTTAAAAATCATTAATTTCCCATGTTCACATGCTTACTCTTAAGAAGGGGGTTCCGATTATGCTGCTGAGAAATTTGAGTCAGGGAAATGGACTTCGTAAAGGTACACGTCTTATCGTAAAGGACCTGGGCGATCGCGTTATTGAGGCTGTTATAATAACTGGATCCCACGTTGGCGATACTGTCTATATCCCTAGAATTGAGTTAACATCAAAGCAGTCAAAGTCATCGTTTGTGCTCCACCGTCGCCAGTTTCCAGTGAGTGTGTGTTATGCCATCACGATCAATAAAAGCCAGGGCCAGACACTATCTTCGGGGTGTGTATATCTTAAAAAACCTGTCTTCACCCATGGCCAGCTGTATGTAGCGGTGTCTCGTGTTACCTCGAAGGACTCCCTGAAACTTCTTGTAGTTAACGATGATGGGACATGTTGCTCCGAGATGAAAAATGTTGTTTTCCCAGAGATCTTTCGATCTGCTGGGATGACATAGTGCTCCTGCGTGTTAGTTTGTATTTTGTGCTGTGTATGATCAGGCTTTGGGTAATCTATATGCTTTTTCTGATCATGTTCTGCTTAGGTGTTCGTGTGTAGATATACGGTTCCTTAGATCTATGGTCTTTTTGTGTTTTACTTTATTGACGTGGTTGTTTTACATGATAATGATCTTCCCCTTATGCATATCTATCATGCTTTATACCTTGCAATCGTTTTGCCTTCTCTTGTGCTGTACTTTTGTTGTGGCCTTGCTGCAGATGTCGATCACTGCTTTGGCTGAACTTGTCCCGGGAACTTGTCCCGGGAACTGCCCGCCTCATAGTTATCTTTTGGAATTTTGAGAATCTGAGAAAACTTCACCGGGTAAACCCAGGTGAAATCGAGTCCCAATTTTTATCTATTTTTTTTTATATATTAAACTTTTTTTTTCGACGTCGTATGCAAAAGTTATGGCCGTTTTACATTTTTTTTCGTTTTTTTTGCAAAAAAGGTCAAAATTCATTTTTCAAAATTTCTATACCAACTAGACACTAAAACCTAACTACATCTCAAAGGATTTTATTTTTTGAAGATTTTATCATTTTTGTTTATTTTCTACAAAACTAAAAAAGACGGTCCACGGGGGGGGGGGGGGGGTAGAGTTTGAAAATTTCAGAACCCCTTTAGTCCTGGTTGTTGTCGATCCAATCATACCGTCGACTACACATCTGAAAGCAGAGAGTATTTGAGTGCCGATTCCATAGATGGCTCTGGAGATTGCGTTCAGGAGGAAAAATCTGTTTTATCCTATAGAGTATTTGAATACTTTAAAAATCATTAATTTCCCATGTTCACATGCTTACTCTTAAGAAGGGGGTTCCGATTATGCTGCTGAGAAATTTGAGCCAGGCGAATGGACTTCGTAATGGTACACGTCTTATCGTAAAGGACCTGGGCGATCGCGTTATTAATTCTGTTATAATAACCGGATCCCACGTTGGCGATACTGTCTATATCCCTAGAATTGAGTTGACATCAAAGCAGTCAAAGTCATCGTTTGTGCTCCGCCGTCGCCAGTTTCCAGTGCGTGTGTGTTATGCCATAAAGATCAATAAAAGCCAGGGCCAGACACTATCTTCGGGGTGTGTATATCTTAAAAAACCTGTCTTCACCCATGGCCAGCTGTATGTAGCGGTGTCTCGTGTTACCTCGAAGGACTCCCTGAAAATTCTTGTAGTTAACGATGATGGTACCTGTTGCTCCGAGATGAAAAATGTTGTTTTCCCAAAGATCTTTCGATCTGCTGGGATGACATAGTGCTCCTGCGTGTTAGTTTGTATTTTGTGCTGTGTATGATCAGGCTTTGGGTAATCTATATGCTTTTTCTGATCATGTTCGGCTTAGGTGTTCGTGTGTAGATATACGGTTCCTTAGATCTATGGTCTTTTTGTGTTTTACTTTATTGACGTGGTTGTTTTACATGATAATGATCTTCCCCTTATGCATATCTATCATGCTTTATACCTTGCAATCGTTTTGCCTTCTCTTGTGCTGTACTTTTGTTGTGGCCTTGCTGCAAATGTCGATCACTACTTTGGCTGAACTTGTCCCAGGAACTTGTCCCGGGAACTGCCCGCGTCATAGTTATCTTTTGGAATTTTGAGAATCTGTGAAAACTTCACCGGGTAAACCCAGGTGAAATCGAGTCCCAATTTTTCTCTAGTTTTTTTTATATATTAAACTTTTTTTCGACGTCGTATGCAAAAGTTATGGCCGTTTTATATATATTTTTTTTTTTGCCAAAAAGGTCAAAATTCATATTTCAAAATTTCTATACCAACTAGACACTAAAACCTAACTACATCTCAAAGGATTTTATTTTTTGAAGATTTTATCATTTTTGTTTATTTTCTACAAAACTAAAAAAGGCGGTCCACGGTGGGGGGGGGTAGAGTTTGAAAATTTCAGAACCCGTTCAGTCCGGGTTGTTGTCGATCCAATCATACCGTCGACCACACATCTGCTAGCAGATAGTATTTGAGTGCCGATTCCATAGATGGCTCTGGAGATTGCGTTCAGGAGGAAAATCTGTTTTATCCTGTAGAGTATTTGAATACTTTAAAAATCATTAATTTCCCATGTTCACATGCTTACTCTTAAGAAGGGGGTTCCGATTATGCTGCTGAGAAATTTGAGTCAGGGAAATGGACTTCGTAAAGGTACACGTCTTATCGTAAAGGACCTGGGCGATCGCGTTATTGAGGCTGTTATAATAACCGGATCCCACGTTGGCGATACTGTCTATATCCCTAGAATTGAGTTAACATCAAAGCAGTCAAAGTCATCGTTTGTGCTCCACCGTCGCCAGTTTCCAGTGAGTGTGTGTTATGCCATCACGATCAATAAAAGCCAGGGCCAGACACTATCTTCGGGGTGTGTATATCTTAAAAAACCTGTCTTCACCCATGGCCAGCTGTATGTAGCGGTGTCTCGTGTTACCTCGAAGGACTCCCTGAAACTTCTTGTAGTTAACGATGATGGGACATGTTGCTCCGAGATGAAAAATGTTGTTTTCCCAGAGATCTTTCGATCTGCTGGGATGACATAGTGCTCCTGCGTGTTAGTTTGTATTTTGTGCTGTGTATGATCAGGCTTTGGGTAATCTATATGCTTTTTCTGATCATGTTCTGCTTAGGTGTTCGTGTGTAGATATACGGTTCCTTAGATCTATGGTCTTTTTGTGTTTTACTTTATTGACGTGGTTGTTTTACATGATAATGATCTTCCCCTTATGCATATCTATCATGCTTTATACCTTGCAATCGTTTTGCCTTCTCTTGTGCTGTACTTTTGTTGTGGCCTTGCTGCAGATGTCGATCACTGCTTTGGCCGAACTTGTCCCGGGAACTTGTCCCGGGAATTGCCCGCCTCATAGTTATCTTTTGGAATTTTGAGAATCTGAGAAAACTTCACCGGGTAAACCCAGGTGAAATCGAGTCCCAATTTTTATCTATTTTTTTTTATATATTAAACTTTTTTTTTCGACGTCGTATGCAAAAGTTATGGCCGTTTTACATTTTTTTTCGTTTTTTTTGCAAAAAAGGTCAAAATTCATTTTTCAAAATTTCTATACCAACTAGACACTAAAACCTAACTACATCTCAAAGGATTTTATTTTTTGAAGATTTTATCATTTTTGTTTATTTTCTACAAAACTAAAAAAGACGGTCCACGGGGGGGGGGGGGGGGGGGTAGAGTTTGAAAATTTCAGAACCCCTTTAGTCCTGGTTGTTGTCGATCCAATCATACCGTCGACTACACATCTGCTAGCAGAGAGTATTTGAGTGCCGATTCCATAGATGGCTCTGGAAATTGCGTTCAGGAGGAAAATCTATTTTATCCTGTAGAGTATTTGAATACTTTAAAAATCATTAATTTCCCATGTTCACATGCTTACTCTTAAGAAGGGGGTTCCGATTATGCGGCTGAGAAATTTGAGCCAGGCGAATGGACTTTTTAATGGTACACGTCTTATCGTAAAGGACCTGGGCGTTCGCGCTATTGAGGCTGTTATAATAACCGGATCCCACGTTGGCGATACTGTCTATATCCCTAGAATTGAGTTAACATCAAAGCAGTCAAAGTCATCGTTTGTGCTCCGCCGTCGCCAGTTTCTAGTGCGTGTGTGTTATGCCATGACGATCAATAAAAGCCAGGGCCAGACACTATCTTCGGGGTGTGTATATCTTAAAAAACCTGTCTTCACCCATGGCCAGCTGTATGTAGCGGTGTCTCGTGTTACCTCGAAGGACTCCCTGAAAATTCTTGTAGTTAACGATGATGGTACCTGTTGCTCCGAGATGAAAAATGTTGTTTTCCCAGAGATCTTTCGATCTGCTGGGATGACATAGTGCTCCTGCGTGTTAGTTTGTATTTTGTGCTGTGTATGATCAGGCTTTGGGTAATCTATATGCTTTTTCTGATCATGTTCGGCTTAGGTGTTCGTGTGTAGATATACGGTTCCTTAGATCTATGGTCTTTTTGTGTTTTACTTTATTGACGTGGTTCTTTTACATGATAATGATCTTCCCCTTATGCATATCGATCATGCTTTATACCTTGCAATCGTTTTGCCTTCTCTTGTGCTGTAGTTTTGTTGTGGCCTTGCTGCAGATGTCGATCACTGCTTTGGCTGAACTTGTCCCAGGAACTTGTCCCGGGAACTGCCCGCCTCATAGTTATCTTTTGGAACTTTGAGATTCTAAGAAAACTTCACCGGGTAAACCCAGGTGAAATCGAGTCCCAATTTTTCTCTTGTTTTTTTTTATATATTAAACTTTTTTTTTCGACGTCGTATACAAAAGTTATGGCCGTTTTACATATTTTTTCGTTTTTTTGCAAAAAAGGTCAAAATTCATATTTCAAATTTCAATACCAACTAGACACTAAAACCTAACTACATCTCAAAGGATTTTATTTTTTGAAGATTTTATCATTTTTGTTTATTTTCTACAAAACTAAAAAAGGCGGTCCACAGGGGGGGGGGTAGAGTTTGAAAATTTCAGAACCCCTTTAGTCCGGGTTGTTGTCGCTCCAATCATACCGTCGACTACACATCTGCTAGCAGAGAGTATTTGAGTGCCGATTCCATAGATGGCTCTGGAGATTGCGTTCAGGAGGAAAATCTGTTTTATCCTGTAGAGTATTTGAATACTTTAAAAATCATTAATTTCCCATGTTCACATGCTTACTCTTAAGAAGGGGGTTCCGATTATGCTGCTGAGAAATTTGAGCCAGGCGAATGGACTTTGTAATGGTACACGTCTTATCGTAAAGGACCTGGGTGATCGCGTTATTGAGGCTGTTATAATAGCCGGATCCCACGTTGGCGATACTGTCTATATCCCTAGAATTGAGTTAACATCAAAGCAGTCAAAGTCATCGTTTGTGCTCCGCCGTCGCCAGTTTCCAGTGCGTGTGTGTTATGCCATGATGATCATTAAAAGCCAGGGCCAGACACTATCTTCGGGGTGTGTATATCTTAAAAAACCTGTCTTCACCCATGGCCAGCTGTATGTAGCGGTGTCTCGTGTTACCTCGAAGGACTCCCTGAAAATTCTTATAGTTAACGATGATGGTACCTGTTGCTCCGAGATGAAAAATGTTGTTTTCCCAGAGATCTTTCGATCTGCTGGGATGACATAGTGCGCCTGCGTGTTAGTTTGTATTTTGTGCTGTGTATGATCAGGCTTTGGGTAATCTATATGCTTTTTCTGATCATGTTCGGCTTAGGTGTTCGTGTGTAAATATACGGTTCCTTAGATCTATGGTCTTTTTGTGTTTTACTTTATTGACGTGGTTCTTTTACATGATAATGATCTTCCCCTTATGCATATCTATCATGCTTTATACCTTGCAATCGTTTTGCCTTCTCTTGTGATGTAGTTTTGTTGTGGCCTTGCTGCAGATGTCGATCACTGCTTTGGCTGAACTTGTCCCGGGAACTGCCCGCCTCATAGTTATCTTTTGGAATTTTGAGAATCTGAGAAAACGTCACCGGGTAAACCCAGGTGAAATCGTGTCCCAATTTATCTCTAGTTTTTTTTTATATATTAAACTTTTTTTTTCGACGTCGTATGCAAAAGTTATGGCCGTTTTACATTTTTTTCGTTTTTTTGCAAAAAAGGTCAAAATTCATATTTCAAAATTTCTATACCAACTATACACTAAAACCTAACTACATCTCAAAGGATTTTATTTTTTGAAGATTTTATCATTTTAGTTTATTTTCTACAAAACTAAAAAAGGCGGTCCACTGGGGGGGGGGTCGAGTTTGAAAATTTCAGAACCCCTTTAGTCCGGGTTGTTGTCGATCCAATCATACCGTCGACTACACATCTGCTAGCAGAGAGTATTTGAGTGCCGATTCCATAGATGGCTCTGGAGATTGCGTTCAGGAGGAAAATCTGTTTTATCCTGTAGAGTATTTGAATACTTTAAAAATCATTAATTTCCCATGTTCACATGCTTACTCTTAAGAAGGGGGTTCCGATTATGCGGCTGAGAAATTTGAGCCAGGCGAATGGACTTTGTAATGGTACACGTCTTATCATAAAGGACCTGGGCGATCGCGCTATTGAGGCTGTTATAATAACCGGATCCCACGTTGGCGATACTGTCTATATCCCTAGAATTGAGTTAACATCAAAGCAGTCAAAGTCATCGTTTGTGCTCTGCCGTCGCCAGTTTCCAGTGTGTGTGTGTTATGCCATGACGATCATTAAAAGCCAGGGCCAGACACTATCTTCGGGGTGTGTATATCTTAAAAAACCTGTCTTCACCCAAGGCCAGCTGTATGTAGCGGTGTCTCGTGTTACCTCGAAGGACTCCATGAAAATTCTTGTAGTTAACGATGATGGTACCTGTGGCTCCGAGGCGAAAAATGTTGTTTTCCCAAAGATCTTTCGATCTGCTGGGATGACATAGTGCTCCTGCGTGTTAGTTTGTAATTTGTGCTGTGTATGATCAGGCTTTGGGTAATCTATATGCTTTTTCTGATCATGTTCTGCTTAGGTGTTCGTGTGTAGATATATGGTTCCTTAGATCTATGGTCTTTTTGTGCTTTACTTTATTGACGTGGTTCTTTTACATGATAATGATCTTCCCCTTATGCATATCTATCATGCTTTATACCTTGCAATCGTTTTGCCTTCTCTTGTGATGTACTTTTGTTGTGGCCTTGCTGCAGATGTCGATCACTGCTTTGCCTGAACTTGTCCCAGGAACTTGTCCCGGGAACTGCCCGCCTCATAGTTATCTTTTGGAATTTTGAGAATCTGAGAAAACTTCACCGGGTAAACCCAGGTGAAATCGAGTCCCAATATTTCTCTAATTTTTTTATATATTAAACTTTTTTTTTCGACGTCGTATGCAAAAGTTATGGCCGTTTTACAATTTTTTCGTTTTTTTGCAAAAAAGGTCAAAATTCATATTTCAAAATTTCTATACCAACTAGACACTAAAACCTAAATACATCTCGAAGGATTTTATTTTTTGAAGATTTTATCATTTTTGTTTATTTTCTACAAAACTAAAAAAGGCGGTCCACGGGGGGGGGGGGGGGGGGGTAGAGTTTGAAAATTTCAGAACCCCTTTAGTCCGGGTTGTTGTCGATCCAATCATACCGTCGACTACACATCTGCTAGCAGAGAGTATTTGAGTGCCGATTCCATAGATGGCTCTGGAGAGTGCGTTCAGGAGGAAAATCTGTTTTATCCTGTAGAGTATTTGAATACTTTAAAAATCATTAATTTCCCATGTTCACATGCTTACTGTTAAGAAGGGGGTTCCGATTATGCTGCTGAGAAATTTGAGCCAGGCGAATGGACTTTGTAATGGTACACGTCTTATCGTAAAGGACCTGGGCGATCGCGTTATTGGGGCTGTTATAATAACCGGATCCCACGTTGGCGATACTGTCTATATCCCTAGAATTGAGTTAACATCAAAGCAGTCAAAGTCATCGTTTGTGCTCCGCCGTCGCCAGTTTCCAGTGCGTGTGTGTTATGCCATGACGATCAATAAAAGCCAGGACCAGACACTATCTTCGGGGTGTGTATATCTTAAAAAACCTGTCTTCACCCATGGCCAGCTGTATGTAGCGGTGTCTCGTGTTACCTCGAAGGACTCCCTGAAAATTCTTGTAGTTAACGATGATGGTACCTGTGGCTCCGAGACGAAAAATGTTGTTTTCCCAAACATCTTTTGATCTGCTGGGATGACATAGTGCTCCTGCGTGTTAGTTTGTATTTTGTGCTGTGTATGATCAGGCTTTGGGTAATCTATATGCTTTTTCTGATCATGTTCTGCTTCGGTGTTCGTGTGTAGATATACGGTTCCTTAGATCTATGGTTTTTTGTGTTTTACTTTATTGACGTGGTTCTTCTACATGATAATGATCTTCACCTTATGCATATCTATCATGCTTTTTACCTTGCAATCGTTTTGCCTTCTCTTGTGCTGTACTTTTGTTGTGGCCTTGCTGCAGATGTCGATCACTGCTTTGGCTGAACTTGTCCCAGGAACTTGTCCCGGGAACTGCCCGCCTCATAGTTATGTTTTGGAATTTTTAGATTCTGAGAAAACTTCAGCGGGTAAACCCAGGTGAAATCGAGTCCCAATTTTTCTCCAGTTTTTTTTATATATTAAACTTTTTTTTTTCGACGTCGTATGCAAAAGTTATGGCCGTTTTACATTTTTTTCGTTTTTTTGCAAAAAAGGTCAAAATTCATATTTCAAAATTTCTATACCAACTAGACACTAAAACCTAACTACATCTCAAAGGATTTTATTTTTAGAAGAATTTATCATTTTTGTTTATTTTCTACAAAACTAAAAAAGGCGGTCCATCGGGGGGGTAGAGTTTGAAAATTTCAGAACCCCTTTAGTCCGGGTTGTTGTCGCTCCAATCATACCGTCGACTACACATCTGCTAGCAGAGAGTATTTGAGTGCCGATTCCATAGATGGCTCTGGAGATTGCGTTCAGGAGGAAAATCTGTTTTATCCTGTAGAGTATTTGAATACTTTAAAAATAGTTAATTTCCCATGTTCACATGCTTACTCTTAAGAAGGGGGTTCCGATTATGCTGCTGAGAAATTTGAGCCAGGCGAATGGACTTTGTAATGGTACACGTCTTATCGTAAAGTACCTGGGCGATCGCGTTATTGAGGCTGTTATAATAACCGGATTCCACGTTGGCGATACTGTCTATATCCCTAGAATTGAGTTAACATCAAAGCAGTCAAAGTCATCATTTGTGCTCCGCCGTCGCCAGTTTCCAGTGCGTGTGTGTTATGCCATGACGATCAATAAAAGCCGGGGCCAGACACTATCTTCGGGGTGTGTATATCTTAAAAAACCTGTCTTCACCCATGGCCAGCTGTATGTAGCGGTGTCTCGTGTTACCTCGAAGGACTCCTTGAAAATTCTTGTAGTTAACGATGATGGTACCTGTGGCTCCGAGGCGAAAAATGTTGTTTTCCCAGAGATCTTTCGAACTGCTGGGATGACATAGTGCTCCTGCGTGTTAGTTTGTATTTTGTGTTGTGTATGATCAGGCTTTGGGTAATCTATATGCTTTTTCTGATCATGTTCTGCTTAGGTGTTCGTGTGTAGATATACGGTTCCTTAGATCTATGGTCTTTTTGTGTTTTACTTTATTGACGTGGTTCTTTTACATGATAATGATCTTCCCCTTATGCATATATATCATGCTTTATACCTTGCAATCGTTTTGCCTTCTCTTGTGATGTACTTTTGTTGTGGCCTGGCTGCAGATGTCGATCACTGCTTTGGCTGAACTTGTCCCAGGAACTTGTCCCGGGAACTGCCCGCCTCATAGTTATCTTTTGGAATTTTGAGAATCTGAGAAAACTTCACCGGGTAAACCCAGGTGAAATCGAGTCCCAATTTTTCTCTAGTTTTTTTTATATATTAAACTTTTTTTTTTCGACGTCGTATGCAAAAGTTATGGCCGTTTTACATTTTTTTCGTTTTTTTGCAAAAAAGGTCAAAATTCATATTTCAAAATTTCTATACCAACTAGACACTAAAACCTAACTACATCTCAAAGGATTTTATTTTTTGAAGATTTTATCATTTTTGTTTATTTTCTACAAAACTAAAAAAGGCGGTCCACGGGGGGGGGGGGGGGGGTAGAGTTTGAAAATTTCAGAACCCCTTTAGTCCGGGTTGTTGTCGATCCAATCATACCGTCGACTACACATCTGCTAGCAGAGAGTATTTGAGTGCCGATTCCATAGATGGCTCTGGAGATTGCGTTCAGGAGGAAAATCTTTTTTATCCTGTAGAGTATTTGAATACTTTAAAAATCATTAATTTCCCATGTTCACATGCTTACTCTTAAGAAAGGGGTTCCGATTATGCTACTGAGAAATTTGAGCCAGGCGAATGGACTTTGTAATGGTACACGTCTTATCGTAAAGGACCTGGGCGATCTCGTTATTGGGGCTGTTATAATAACCGGATCCCACGTTGGCGATACTGTCTATATCCCTAGAATTGAGTTAACATCAAAGCAGTCAAAGTCATCGTTTGTGCTCCGCCGTCGCCAGTTTCCAGTGCGTGTTCGTTATCCTATGACGATCAATAAAAGCCATGGCCAGACACTATCTTCGGGTTGTGTATATCTTAAAAAACCTGTCTTCACCCATGGACAGCTGTATGTAGCGGTGTCTCGTGTTACCTCGAAGGACTCCCTAAAAATTCTTGTAGTTAACGATGATGGTACCTGTGGCTCCGAGACGAAAAATGTTGTTTTCCCAGAGATCTTTCAATCTACTGGGATGACATAGTGCTCCTGCGTGCTAGTTTGTATTTTGTGCTGTGTATGATCAGGCTTTGGGTAATCTATATGCTTTTTCTGATCATGTTCTGCTTAGGTGTTCGTGTGTAGATATACGGTTCCTTAGATCTATTGTCTTTTTGTGTTTTACTTTATTGACGTGGTTCTTTTACATGATAATGATCTTCCCCTTATGCATATCTATCATGCTTTATACCTTGCAATCGTTTTGCCTTCTCTTGTGCTGTACTTTTGTTGTGGCCTTGCTGCAGATGTCGATCACTACTTTGGCTGAACTTGTCCCAGGAACTTGTCCCGGGAACTGCCCGCCTCATAATTATCTTTTGGAATTTTGAGAATCTGAGAAAACTTCACCGGGTAAACCCAGGTGAAATTGAGTCCCAATTTTTCTCTAGTTTTTTTATATATTAAACTTTTTTTTTCGACGTCGTATGCAAAAGTTATGGCCGATTTACATTTTTTTCGTTTTTTTGCAAAAAGGTCAAAATTCATATTTCAAAATTTCTATACCAACTAGACACTAAAACCTAACTACATCTCAAAGGATTTTATTTTTTGAAGATTTTATCATTTTTGTTTATTTTCTACAAAACTAAAAAAGGCGGTCCACAGGGGGGGTAGAGTTTGAAAATGTCAGAACCACTTTAGTCCGGGTTGTTGTCGATCCAATCATACCGTCGACTACACATCTGCTAGCAGAGAGTATTTGAGTGCTGATTCCATAGATGGCTCTGGAGATTGCGTTTAGGAGGAAAATCTGTTTTGTCCTGTAGAGTATTTGAATACTTTAAAAATCATTAATTTCCCATGTTCACATGCTTACTCTTAACAAGGGGGTTCCGATTATGCTGCTGAGAAATTTGAGCCAGGCGAATGGACTTTGTAATGGTACACGTCTTATCGTAAAGGACCTGGGCGATCGCGTTATTGAGGTTGTTATAATAACCGGATCCCTCGTTGGCAATACTGTCTATATCCCTAGAATTGAGTTAACATCAAAGCAGTCAAATTCATCGTTTGTGCTCCGCCGTCGCCAGTTTCCAGTGCGTGTGTGTTATGCCATGACGATCAATAAAAGCCAGGGGCAGACACTATCTTCGGGGTGTGTATATCTTAAAAAACCTGTCTTCACCCATGGCCAGCTGTATGTAGCGGTGTCTCGTGTTACCTCGAAGGACTCCCTGAAAATTCTTGTAGTTAACGATGATGGTACCTGTGGCTTCGAGATGAAAAATGTTGTTTTCCCAGAGATCTTTCGATCTGCTGGGATGACATAGTGCTCCTGCGTGTTAGTTTGTATTTTGTGCTGTGTATGATCAGGCTTTGGGTAATCTATATGCTTTTTCTGATCATGTTCTGCTTAGGTGTTCGTGTGTAGATATACGGTTCCTTAGATCTATGGTCTTTTTGTGTTTTACTTTATTGACGTGGTTCTTTTACATGATAATGATCTTCCCCTTATGCATATCTATCATGCGTTATACCTTGCAATCGTTTTACCTTCTCTTGTGCTGTACTTTTGTTGTGGCCTTGCTGCAGATGTCGATCACTGCTTTGGCTGAACTTGTCCCAGGAACTTGTCCCGGGAACTGCCTGCCTCATAGTTATCTTTTGGAATTTTGAGAATCTGAGAAAAAACTTCACAGGGTAAACCCAGGTGAAATCGAGTCCCAATTTTTCTCTAGTTTTTTTTTATATATTAAACTTTTTTTTCGACGTCGTATGCAAAAGTTATGGACGTTTTACATTTGTTTTTCGTTTTTTTGCACAAAAAGGTCAAAATTCATATTTCAAAATTTCTATACCAACTAGACACTAAAACCTAACTACATCTCAAAGGATTTTATTTTTTGAAGATTTTATCATTTTTGTTTATTTTCTACAAAACTAAAAAAGGCGGTCCACTAGGGGGGGAGAGTTTGAAAATTTCAGAACCACTTTAGTCCGGGTTGTTGTCCATACAATCATACCGTCGACTACACATCTGCTAGCAGAGAGTATTTGAGTGCCGATTCCATAGATGGCTCTGGAGATTGCGTTCAGGAGGAAAATCTGTTTTATCCTGTAGAGTATTTGGATACTTTAAAAATCATTAATTTCCCATGTTCACATGCTTACTCTTAAGAAGGGGGTTCCGATTATGCTGCTGGGAAATTTGAGCCAGGCGAATGGACTTTGTAATGGTACACGACTTCTCGTAAAGGACCTGGGCGATCGCGTTATTGAGGCTGTTATAATAACCGGATCCCACGTTGGCGATACTGTCTATATCCCTAGAATTGAGTTAACATCAAAGCAGTCAAAGTCATCGTTTGTGCTCCGCCGTCGCCAGTTTCCAGTGCGTGTGTGTTACGCCATGACGATCAATAAAAGCCAGGGCCAGACACTATCTTCGGGGTGTGTATATCTTAAAAAACCTGTCTTCACCCATGGCCAGCTGTATGTAGCGGTGTCTCCTGTTACCTCGAAGGACTCCCTGAAAATTCTTGTAGTTAACGATGATGGTACCTGTGGCTCCGAGACGAAAAATGTTGTTTTCCCAGAGATCTTTCGATCTGCTGGGATGACATAGTGCTCCTGCGTGTTAGTTTGTATTTTGTGCTGTGTATGATCAGGCTTTGGGTAATCTATATGCTTTTTCTGATCATGTTCTGCTTAGGTGTTCGTGTGTAGATATACGGTTCCTTAGATCTATGGTCTTTTTGTGTTTTACTTTATTGACGTTGTTCTTTTACATGATAATGATCTTCCCCTTATGCATATCTATCATGCTTTATACCTTGTAATCGTTTTGCCTTCTCTTGTGCTGTACTTTTGTTGTGGCCTTGCTGCAGATGTCGATCACTGCTTTGACTGAACTTGTCCCAGGAACTTGTCCCGGGAACTGCCCGCCCCATAGTTATCTTTTGGAATTTTGAGAATCTGAGAAAACTTCACCGGGTAAACCCAGGTGAAACCGAGTCCCAATTTTTCTCTAGTTTTTTTTTATATATTAAACTTGTTTTTCGACGTCGTATGCAAAAGTTATGGCCGTTTTACATTTTTTTTCTTTTTTTGCAAAAAAGGTCAAAATTCATATTTCAAAATTTCTATACCAACTTGACACTAAAACCTAACTACATCTCAAAGGATTTTATTTTTTGAAGATTTTATCATTTTTGTTTATTTTCTACAAAACTAAAAAAGGCGGTCCACTGGGGGGTGTAGAGTTTGAAAATTTCAGAACCCCTTTAGTCCGGGTTGTTGACGATCCAATCATACCGTCGACTACACATCTGCAAGCAGAGAGTATTTGATTGCCGATTCTATAGATGGCTCTGGAGATTGCGTTCAGGAGGAAAATCTATTTTATCCTATAGAGTATTTGAATACTTTAAAAATCATTAATTTCCCCTGTTCACATGCTTACTCTTAAGAAGGGGGTTCCGATTATGCTGCTGAGAAATTTGAGCCAGGCGAATGGACTTTGTAATGGTACACGTCTTATCGTAAAGGACCTGGGCGATCGCGTTATTGAGGCTGTTATAATAACCGGAACCCACGTTGGCGATACTGTTTATATCCCTAGAATTGAGTTAACATCAAAGCAGTCAAAGTCATCGTTTGTGCTCCGCCGTCGCCAGTTTCCAGTGCGTGTGTGTTATGCCATGACGATCAATAAAAGCCAGGGCCAGACACTATCTTCGGGGCGTGTATATCTTAAAAAACCTGTCTTCACCCATGGCCAGCTGTATGTAGCGGTGTCTCGTGTTACCTCGAAGGACTCCCTGAAAATTCTTGTAGTTAACGATGATGGTACCTGTGGCTCCGAGACGAAATATGTTGTTTTCCCAGAGATCTTTCGATCTGCTGGGATGACATAGTGCTCCTGCGTGTTAGTTTGTATTTTGTGCTGTGTATGATCAGGCTTTGGGTAATCTATATGCTTTTTCTGATCATGTTCTGCTTAGGTGTTTGTGTGTAGATATACGGTTCCTTAGATCTATGGTCTTTTTGTGTTTTACTTTATTGACGTGGTTCTTTTACATGATAATGATCTTCCCCTTATGCATATCTATCATGCTTTATACCTTGCAATCGTTTTGCCTTCTCTTGTGATGTACTTTTGTTGTGGCCTTGCTGCAGATGTCGATCACTGCTTTGGGTGAACTTGTCCCGGGAACTGCCCGCCTCATAGTTATCTTTTGGAATTTTGAGAATCTGAGAAAACTTCACCGGGTAAACCCGGGTGAAATCGAGTCCCAATTTTTCTCTAGTTTTTTTTTATATATTAAACTTTTTTTTTCGACGTCGTATGCAAAAGTTATGGCCGTTTTACATTTTTTTTTGTTTTTTTGCACAAAAGGTCAAAATTCATATTTCAAAATTTCTATAACAACTAGACACTAAAACCTAACTACATCTCAAAGGATTTTATTTTTTGAAGATTTTATCATTTTTGTTTATTTTCTACGAAACTAAAAAAGGCGGTCCACCGGGGGGGGGGGGGTAGAGTTTGAAAATTTCAGAACCCCTTTAGTCCGGGTTGTTGTCCATCTAATCATACCGTCGACTACACATCTGCTAGCAGAGAGTATTTGAGTGCCGATTCCATAGATGGCTCTGGAGATTGCGTTCAGGAGGAAAATCTGTTTTATCCTCTAGAGTATTTGAATACTTTAAAAATCATTAATTTCCCATGTTCACATGCTTACTCTTAAGAAGGGGGTTCCGATTATGCTGCTGAGAAATTTGAGCCAGGCGAATGGACTTTGTAATGGTACACGTCTTATCGTAAAGGACCCGGGCGATCGCGTTATTGAGGCTGTTATAATAACCGGATCCCATGTTGGCGATACTGTCTATATCCCTAGAATTGAGTTAACATCAAAGCAGTCAAAGTCATCGTTTGTGCTCCGCCGTCGCCAGTTTCCAGTGCGTGTGTGTTATGCCATGACGATCAATAAAAGCCAGGGCCAGACACTATCTTCGGGGTGTGTATATCTTAAAAAACCTGTCTTCACCCATGGCCAGCTATATGTAGGGGTGTCTCGTGTTACCTCGAAGGACTCCCTGAAAATTCTTGTAGTTAACGATGATGGTACCTGTGGCTCCGAGACGAAAAATGTTGTTTTCCCAGAGATCTTTCGATCTGCTGGGATGACATAGTGCTCCTGCGTGTTAGTTTGTATTTTGTGCTGTGTATGATCAGGCTTTGGGTAATCTATATGCTTTTTCTGATCATGTTCTGCTTAGGTGTTCGTGTGTAGATATACGGTTCCTTAGATCTATGGTCTTTTTGTGTTTTACTTTATTGACGTGGTTCTTTTACATGATAATGATCTTCCCCTTATGCATATCTATCATGCTTTATACCTTGCAATCGTTTTGCCTTCTCTTGTGATGTACTTTTGTTGTGGCCTTGCTGCAGATGTCGATCACTGCTTTGGCTGAACTTGTCCCGGGAACTTGTCCCGGGAACTGCCCGCCTCATAGTTATCTTTTGGAATTTTGAGAATCTGAGAAAACTTCACTGGGTAAACCCGGGTGAAATCGAGTCCCAATTTTTCTCTAGTTTTTTTTTATATATTAAAATTTTTTTTTCGACGTCGTATGCAAAAGTTATGGCCGTTTTACATTTTTTTTTGTTTTTTTGCACAAAAGGTCAAAATTCATATTTCAAAATTTCTATAACAACTAGACACTAAAACCTAACTACATCTCAAAGGATTTTATTTTTTGAAGATTTTATCATTTTTGTTTATTTTCTACAAAACTAAAAAAGGCGGTCCACCGGGGGGGGGGGGGTGGTAGAGTTTGAAAATTTCAGAACCCCTTTCGTCCGGGTTGTTGTCCATCTAATCATACCGTCGACTACACATCTGCTAGCAGAGAGTATTTGAGTGCCGATTCCATAGATGGCTCTGGAGATTGCGTTCAGGAGGAAAATCTGTTTTATCCTGTAGAGTATTTGAATACTTTAAAAATCATTAATTTCCCATGTTCACATGCTTACTCTTAAGAAGGGGGTTCCGATTTTGCTGCTGAGAAATTTGAGCCAGGCAAATGGACTTTGTAATGGTACACGTCTTATCGTAAAGGACCTGGGCGATCGCGTTATTGAGGCTGTTATAATAACCGGATCCCATGTTGGCGATACTGTCTATATCCCTAGAATTGAGTTAACATCAAAGCAGTCAAAGTCATCCTTTGTGCTCCGCCGTCGCCAGTTTCCAGTGCGTGTGTGTTATGCCATGACGATCAATAAAAGCCAGGGCCAGACACTATCTTCGGGGTGTGTATATCTTAAAAAACCTGTCTTCACCCATGGCCAGCTGTATGTAGGGGTGTCTCGTGTTACCTCGAAGGACTCCCTGAAAATTCTTGTAGTTAACGATGATGGTACCTGTGGCTCCGAGACGAAAAATGTTGTTTTCCCAGAGATCTTTCGATCTGCTGGGATGACATAGTGCTCCTGCGTGTTAGTTTGTATTTTGTGCTGTGTATGATCAGGCTTTGGGTAATCTATATGCTTTTTCTGATCATGTTCTGCTTAGGTGTTCGTGTGTAGATATACGGTTCCTTAGATCTATGGTCTTTTTGTGTTTTACTTTATTGACGTGGTTCTTTTACATGATAATGATCTTCCCCTTATGCATATCTATCATGCTTTATACCTTGCAATCGTTTTGCCTTCTCTTGTGATGTACTTTTGTTGTGGCCTTGCTGCAGATGTCGATCACTGCTTTGGCTGAACTTGTCCCGGGAACTTGTCCCGGGAACTGCCCGCCTCATAGTTATCTTTTGGAATTTTGAGAATCTGAGAAAACTTCACCGGGTAAACCCAGGTGAAATCGAGTCCCAATTTTTGTCTAGTTTTTCTATATATATTAAACTTTTTTTTTTCGAAGTCGTATGCAAAAGTTATGGCCGTTTTACTTTTTTTTTCTTTTTTTTTGCAAAAAAGGTCAAAATTCATATTTCAAAATTTCTATACCAACTAGACACTAAAACCTAACTACATCTCAAAGGATTTTATTTTTTAGAGATTTTATCATTTTTGTTTATTTTCTACAAAACTAAAAAAGGCGGTCCACGGGGGGGGGGGGGGGTAGAGTTTGAAAAATTCAGAACCCCTTTAGTCCGGGTTGTTGTCAATCCAATCTTACCGTCGACTACACATCTGCTAGCAGAGTGTATTCGAGTGCCGATTCCATAGATGGCTCTGGAGATTGCGTTCAGGAGGAAAATCTGTTTTATCATGTAGAGTATTTTAATTCTTTAAAAATCATTAATTTCCCATGTTCACATGCTTACTCTTAAGAAGGGAGTTCCCATTATGCTGCTGAGAAATTTGAGCCAGGCGAATGGACTTTGTAACGGTACACGTCTTATCGTAAAGGACCTGGGCGATCGCGTTATTGAGGCTGTTATAATAACCGGATCCCACGTTGGCGATACTGTCTATATCCCTAGAATTGAGTTAACATCAAAGCATTCAAAGTCATCGTTTGTGCTCCGCCGTCGCTAGTTTCCAGTGCGTGTGTGTTATGCCAAGACGATCAATAAAAGACAGGGATAGAAACTATCTTCTGGGTGTGTATATCTTAAAAAACCTGTCTTCACCCATGGCCAGCTGTATGTAGCGGTGTCTCGTGTTACCTCGAAGGACTCGCTGAAAATTCTTGTAGTTAACGATGATGGTACCTGTGGCTCCGAGACGAAAAATGTTGTTTTCCCAGAGATCTTTCGATCTGCTGGGATGACAGAGTGCTCCTGCGTGTTAGTTTGTATTTTGTGTTGTGTATGATCAGGCTTTGGGTAATCTATATGCTTTTTCTGATCATGTTCTGCTTAGGTGTTCGTGTGTAGATATACGGTTCCTTAGATCTATGGTCTTTTTTATGTTTTACTTTATTGACGTGGTTCTTTTACATGATAATGATCTTCCCCTTATGCATATATATCATGCTTTATACCTTGCAATCGTTTTACCTTCTCTTGTGCTGTACTTTTGTTGTGGCCTTGCTGCAGATGTCGATCACTGCTTTGGCTGAACTTGTCCCGGGAACTTGTCCCGGGAGCTGCCCGCCTCATAGTTATCTTTTGGAATTTTGAGAATCTGAGAAAACTTCACCGGGTAAACCCAGGTGAAATCGAGTCCCAATTTTTGTCTAGTTTTTCTATATATATTAAACTTTTTTTTTTCGAAGTCGTATGCAAAAGTTATGGCCGTTTTACTTTTTTTTTCTTTTTTTTTGCAAAAAAGGTCAAAATTCATATTTCAAAATTTCTATACCAACTAGACACTAAAACCTAACTACATCTCAAAGGATTTTATTTTTTGAAGATTTTATCATTTTTGTTTATTTTCTACAAAACTAAAAAAGGCGGTCCACAGGGGGAGGGGGGTAGAGTTTGAAAATTTCAGAACCCCTTTAGTCCGGGTTGTTGTCGATCCAATCTTACCGTCGACTACACATCTGCTAGCAGAGAGTATTTGAGTGCCGATTCCACAGATGGCTCTGGAGATTGCGTTCAGGAGGAAAATCTGTTTTATCCTGTAGAGTATTTGAATACTTTAAAAATCATTAATTTCCCATGTTCACATGCTTACTCTTAAGAAGGGGGTTCCGATTATGCTGCTGAGAAATTTGAGCCAGGCGAATGGACTTTGTAATGGTACACGTCTTATCGTAAAGGACCTAGGCGATCGCGTTATTGAGGCTGTTATAATAACCGGATCCCACGTTGGCGATACTGTCTATATCCCTAGAATTGAGTTAACATCAAAGCAGTCAAAGTCATCGTTTGTGCTCCGCCGTCGCCGGTTTCCAGTGCGTGTGTGTTATGCCATGACGATCAATAAAAGCCAGGGCCAGACACTATCTTCGGGGTGTGTATATATTAAAAAACCTGTCTTCACCCATGGCCAACTGTATGTAGCGGTGTCTCGTGTTACCTCGAAGGACTCCCTGAAAATTCTTGTAGTTAACGATGATGGTACCTGTGGCTCCGAGACGAAAAATGTTGTTTTCCCAGAGATCTTTCGATCTGCTGGGATGACATAGTGCTCCTGCGTGTTAGTTTGTATTTTGTGCTGTGTATGATCAGGCTTTGGGTAATCTATATGCTTTTTCTGATCATGTTCTGCTTAGGTGTTCGTGTGTAGATATACGGTTCCTTAGATCTTTGGTCTTTTTGTGTTTTACTTTATTGACGTGGTTCTTTTACATGATAATGATCTTCCCCTCATGCATATATATCATGCTTTATACCTTGCAATCGTTTTGCCTTCTCTTGTGCTGTACTTTTGTTGTGGCCTTGCTGCAAATCTCGATCACTGCTTTGGCTGAACTTGTCCCGGGAACTTGTCCCGGAAGCTGCCCGCCTCATAGTTATCTTTTGGAATTTTGAGAATCTGAGAAAACTTCACCGGGTAAACCCAGGTGAAATCGAGTCCCAATATTTCTCTAGTTTTTTTTATATATTAAACTTTTTTTTTCGAAGTCATATGCAAAAGTTATGGCCGTTTTACATTTTTTTTTCGTTTTTTTGCAAAAAAGGTCAAAATTCATATTTCAAAATTTCTATACCAACTAGACACTAAAACCTAACTACATCTCAAAGGATTTTATTTTTTGAAGATTTTATCATTTTTGTTTATTTTCTACAAAATTAAAAAAGGCGGTCCACGGGGGGGGGGGGGGGGGGTAGAGTTTGAAAATTTCAGAACCCCTTTAGTCCGGGTTGTTGTCGATCCAATCTTACCGTCGACTACACATCTGCTAGCAGAGAGTATTTGAGTGCCGATTCCACAGATGGCTCTGGAGATTGCGTTCAGGAGGAAAATCTGTTTTATCCTGTAGAGTATTTGAATACTTTAAAAATCATTAATTTCCCATGTTCACATGCTTACTCTTAAGAAGGGGGTTCCGATTATGCTGCTGAGAAATTTGAGCCAGGCGAATGGACTTTGTAATGGTACACGTCTTATCGTAAAGGACCTAGGCGATCGCGTTATTGAGGCTGTTATAATAACCGGATCCCACGTTGGCGATACTGTCTATATCCCTAGAATTGAGTTAACATCAAAGCAGTCAAAGTCATCGTTTGTGCTCCGCCGTTGCCAGTTTCCAATGCATGTGTGTTATGCCATGACGATCAATAAAAGCCAGGGCCAGACACTATCTTCGGGGTGTGTATATCTTAAAAAACCTGTCTTCACCCATGGCCAACTGTATGTAGCGGTGTCTCGTGTTACCTCGAAGGACTCCCTGAAAATTCTTGTAGTTAACGATGATGGTACCTGTGGCTCCGAGACGAAAAATGTTGTTTTCCCAGAGATCTTTCGATCTGCTGGGATGACATAGTGCTCCTGCGTGTTAGTTTGTATTTTGTGCTGTGTATGATCAGGCTTTGGGTAATCTATATGCTTTTTCTGATCATGTTCTGCTTAGGTGTTCGTGTGTAGATATACGGTTCCTTAGATCTATGGTCTTTTTGTGTTTTACTTTATTGACGTGGTTCTTTTACATGATAATGATCTTCCCCTCATGCATATATATCATGCTTTATACCTTGCAATCGTTTTGCCTTCTCTTGTGCTGTACTTTTGTTGTGGCCTTGCTGCAGATCTCGATTACTGCTTTGGCTGAACTTGTCCCGGGAACTTGTCCCGGGAGCTGCCCGCCTCATAGTTATCTTTTGGAATTTTGAGAATCTGAGAAAACTTCACCGGGTAAACCCAGGTGAAATCGAGTCCCAATTTTTGTCTAGTTTTTTTTTATATATTAAACTTTTTTTTTCGAAGTCGTATGCAAAAGTTATGGCCGTTTTACTTTTTTTTCGTTTTTTTTTGCAAAAAAGGTCAAAATTCATATTTCAAAATTTCTATACCAACTAGACACTAAAACCTAACTACATCTCAAAGGATTTTATTTTTTGAAGATTTTATCATTTTTGTTTATTTTCTACAAAACTAAAAACGGCGGTCCACAGGGGGAGCGGGGGTAGAGTTTGAAAATTTCAGAACCCCTTTAGTCCGGGTTGTTGTCGATCCAATCTTACCATCGACTATACATCTGCTAGCAGAGAGTATTTGAGTGCCGATTCCATAGATGGCTCTGGAGATTGCGTTGAGGAGGAAAATCTGTTTTATCCTGTAGAGTATTCGAATAGTTTAAAAATCATTAATTTCCCATGTTCACATGCTTACTCTTAAGAAGGGGGTTCCGATTATGCTGCTGAGAAATTTTAGCCAGGCGAATGGACTTTGTAATGGTACACGTCTTATCGTAAAGGACCTGGGCGATCGCGTTATTGAGGCTGTTATAATAACCGGATCCCACGTTGGCGATACTGTCTATATCCCTAGAATTGAGTTAACATCAAAGCATTCAAAGTCATCGTTTGTGCTCCGCCGTCGCCAGTTTAAAGTGCGTGTGTGTTATGCCATGACGATCAATAAAAGCCAGGGCCAGACACTATCTTCGGGGTGTGTATATCTTAAAAAACCTGTCTTCACCCATGGCTAGCTGTATGTAGCGGTGTCTCGTGTTACCTCGAAGGACTCGCTGAAAATTCTTGTAGTTAAAGATGATGGTACCTATGGCTCCGAGACGAAAAATGTTGTTTTCCCAGAGATCTTTCGATCTACTGGGATGACATAGTGCTCCTGCGTGTTAGTTTGTATTTTGTGCTGTGTATGATCAGGCTTTGGGTAATCTATATGCTTTTTCTGATCATGTTCTGCTTAGGTGTTCGTGTGTAGATATACGGTTCCTTAGATCTATGGTCTTTTTGTGTTTTACTTTATTGACGTGGTTCTTTTACATGATAATGATCTTCCCCTTATGCATATATATCATGCTTTATACCTTGCAATCGTTTTGCCTTCTCTTGTGATGTACTTTTGTTGTGGCCTTGCTGCAAATGTCGATCACTGGTTTGGCTGAACTTGTCCCGGGAACTTGTCCCGGGAGCTGCCCGCCTCATAGTTATCTTTTGGAATTTTGAGAATCTGAGAAAACTTCACTGGGTAAACCCAGGTGAAATCGAGTCCCAATTTTTCTCTAGTTTTTTTTATATATTAAACTTTTTTTTTTCGAAGTCGTATGCAAAAGTTATGGCCGTTTTACATTTTTTTTTTCGTTTTTTTGCAAAAAAGGTCAAAATTCATATTTCAAAATTTCTATACTAACTAGACACTAAAACCTAACTACATCTCAAAGGATTTTACTTTTTGAAGATTTTATCATTTTTGTTTATTTTCTACAAAACTAAAAAAGGCGGTCCACGGGGGGAGGGGGGTAGAGTTTGAAAATTTCAGAACCCCTTTAGTCCGGGTTGTTGTCGATCCAATCTTACCGTCGACTACACATCTACTAGCAGAGAGTATTTGAGTGCCGATTCCACAGATGGCTCTGGAGATTGCGTTCAGGAGGAAAATCTGTTTTATCCTGTAGAGTATTTGAATACTTTAAAAATCATTAATTTCCCATGTTCACATGCTTACTCTTAAGAAGGGGGTTCCGATTATGCTGCTGAGAAATTTGAGCCAGGTGAATGGACTTTGTAATGGTACACGTCTTATCGTAAAGGACCTGGGCGATCGCATTATTGAGGCTGATATAATAACCGGATCCCACGTTGGCGATACTGTCTATATCCCTAGAATTGAGTTAACATCAAAGCAGTCAAAGTCATCGTTTGTGCTCCGCCGTCGCCAGTTTCCAGTGCGTGTGTGTTATGCCATGACGATCAATAAAAGCCAGGGCCAGACACTATCTTCGGGGTGTGTATATCTTAAAAAATCTGTCTTCACCCATGGCCAGCTGTATGTAGCGGTGTCTCGTGTTACCTCGAAGGACTCCCTGAAAATTCTTGTAGTTAACGATGATGGTACCTGTGGCTCCGAGACGAAAAATGTTGTTTTCCCAGAGATCTTTCGATCTGCTAGGATGACATAGTGCTCCTGCGTGTTAGTTTGTATTTTGTGCTATGTATGATCAGGCTTTGGGTAATCTATATGCTTTTTCTGATCATGTTCTGCTTACGTGTTCGTGTGTAGATATACGGTTCCTTAGATCTATGGTCTTTTTGTGTTTTACTTTATTGACGTGGTTCTTTTACATGATAATGATCTTCCCCTTATGCATATCTATCATGCTTTATCCCTTGCAATCGTTTTGCCTTCTCTTGTGCTGTACTTTTGTTGTGGCCTTGCTGCAGATGTCGATCACTGCTTTGGCTGAACTTGTCCCGGGAACTTGTCCCGGGAACTGCCTGCCTCATAGTTATCTTTTGGAATCTTGAGAATCTGAGAAAACTTCACCGGGTAAACCCAGGTGAAATCGAGTCCCAATTTTTCTCTTGTTTTTTTTTATATATTAAACTTTTTTTTTCGAAGTCGTATGCAAAAGTTATGGCCGTTTTACATTTTTTTTTTCGTTTTTTTGCGAAAAAGGTCAAAATTCATATTTCAAAATTTCTATACCAACTAGACACTAAAACCTAACTACATCTCAAAGGATTTTATTTTTTGAAGATTTTATCATTTTTGTTTATTTTCTACAAAACTAAAAAAGGCGGTCCACAGGGGGGGGTTGAGTTTGAAAATTTCAGAACCCCTTTAGTCCGGGTTGTTGTCGATCCAATCTTACCATCGACTATACATCTGCTAGCAGAGAGTATTTGAGTGCCGATTCCATAGATGGCTCTGGAGATTGCGTTCAGGAGGAAAATCTGTTTTATCCTGTAGAGTATTCGAATAGTTTAAAAATCATTAATTTCCCATGTTCACATGCTTACTCTTAAGAAGGGGGTTCCGATTATGCTGCTGAGAAATTTTAGCCAGGCGAATGGACTTTGTAATGGTACACGTCTTATCGTAAAGGACCTGGGCGATCGCGTTATTGAGGCTGTTATAATAACCGGATCCCACGTTGGCGATACTGTCTATATCCCTAGAATTGAGTTAACATCAAAGCATTCAAAGTCATCGTTTGTGCTCCGCCGTCGCCAGTTTAAAGTGCGTGTGTGTTATGCCATGACGATCCATAAAAGCCAGGGCCAGACACTATCTTCGGGGTGTGTATATCTTAAAAAACCTGTCTTCACCAATGGCCAGCTGTATGTAGCGGTGTCTCGTGTTACCTCGAAGGACTCGCTGAAAATTCTTGTAGTTAAAGATGATGGTACCTATGGCTCCGAGACGAAAAATGTTGTTTTCCCAGAGATCTTTCGATCTACTGGGATGACATAGTGCTCCTGCGTGTTAGTTTGTATTTTGTGCTGTGTATGATCAGGCTTTGGGTAATCTATATGCTTTTTCTGATCATGTTCTGCTTAGGTGTTCGTGTGTAGATATACGGTTCCTTAGATCTATGGTCTTTTTGTGTTTTACTTTATTGACGTGGTTCTTTTACATGATAATGATCTTCCCCTTATGCATATATATCATGCTTTATCCCTTGCAATCGTTTTGCCTTCTCTTGTGCTGTACTTTTGTTGTGGCCTTGCTGCAGATGTCGATCACTGCTTTGGCTGAACTTGTCCCGGGAACTTGTCCCGGGAGCTGCCCGCCTCATAGTTATCTTTTGGAATTTTGAGAATCTGAGAAAACTTCACCGGGTAAACCCAGGTGAAATCGAGTCCCAATTTTTCTCTTGTTTTTTTTATATATTAAACTTTTTTTTTCGAAGTCGTATGCAAAAGTTATGGCCGTTTTACATTTTTTTTTCGTTTTTTTGCAAAAAAGGTCAAAATTCATATTTCAAAATTTCTATACCAACTAGACACTAAAACCTAACTACATCTCAAAGGATTTTACTTTTTGAAGATTTTATCATTTTTGTTTATTTTCTACAAAACTAAAAAAGGCGGTCCACGGGGGGAGGGGGGTTGAGTTTGAAAATTTCAGAACCCCTTTAGTCCGGGTTGTTGTCGATCCAATCTTACCATCGACTATACATCTGCTAGCAGAGAGTATTTGAGTGCCGATTCCATAGATGGCTCTGGAGATTGCGTTCAGGAGGAAAATCTGTTTTATCCTGTAGAGTATTCGAATAGTTTAAAAATCATTAATTTCCCATGTTCACATGCTTACTCTTAAGAAGGGGGTTCCGATTATGCTGCTGAGAAATTTTAGCCAGGCGAATGGACTTTGTAATGGTACACGTCTTATCGTAAAGGACCTGGGCGATCGCGTTATTGAGGCTGTTATAATAACCGGATCCCACGTTGGCGATACTGTCTATATCCCTAGAATTGAGTTAACATCAAAGCATTCAAAGTCATCGTTTGTGCTCCGCCGTCGCCAGTTTAAAGTGCGTGTGTGTTATGCCATGACGATCCATAAAAGCCAGGGCCAGACACTATCTTCGGGGTGTGTATATCTTAAAAAACCTGTCTTCACCAATGGCCAGCTGTATGTAGCGGTGTCTCGTGTTACCTCGAAGGACTCGCTGAAAATTCTTGTAGTTAAAGATGATGGTACCTATGGCTCCGAGACGAAAAATGTTGTTTTCCCAGAGATCTTTCGATCTACTGGGATGACATAGTGCTCCTGCGTGTTAGTTTGTATTTTGTGCTGTGTATGATCAGGCTTTGGGTAATCTATATGCTTTTTCTGATCATGTTCTGCTTAGGTGTTCGTGTGTAGATATACGGTTCCTTAGATCTATGGTCTTTTTGTGTTTTACTTTATTGACGTGGTTCTTTTACATGATAATGATCTTCCCCTTATGCATATATATCATGCTTTATACCTTGCAATCGTTTTGCCTTCTCTTGTGATGTACTTTTGTTGTGGCCTTGCTGCAAATGTCGATCACTGCTTTGGCTGAACTTGTCCCGGGAACTTGTCCCGGGAGCTGCCCGCCTCATAGTTATCTTTTGGAATTTTGAGAATCTGAGAAAACTTCACTGGGTAAACCCAGGTGAAATCGAGTCCCAATTTTTCTCTAGTTTTTTTTATATATTAAACTTTTTTTTTCGAAGTCGTATGCAAAAGTTATGGCCGTTTTACATTTTTTTTTCGTTTTTTTGCAAAAAAGGTCAAAATTCATATTTCAAAATTTCTATACCAACTAGACACTAAAACCTAACTACATCTCAAAGGATTTTACTTTTTGAAGATTTTATCATTTTTGTTTATTTTCTACAAAACTAAAAAAGGCGGTCCACGGGGGGAGGGGGGTAGAGTTTGAAAATTTCAGAACCCCTTTAGTCCGGGTTGTTGTCGATCCAATCTTACCGTCGACTACACATCTGCTAGCAGAGAGTATTTGAGTGCCGATTCCACAGATGGCTCTGGAGATTGCGTTCAGGAGGAAAATCTGTTTTATCCTGTAGAGTATTTGAATACTTTAAAAATCATTAATTTCCCATGTTCACATGCTTACTCTTAAGAAGGGGGTTCCGATTATGCTGCTGAGAAATTTGAGCCAGGTGAATGGACTTTGTAATGGTACACGTCTTATCGTAAACGACCTGGGCGATCGCATTATTGAGGCTGATATAATAACCGGATCCCACGTTGGCGATACTGTCTATATCCCTAGAATTGAGTTAACGTCAAAGCAGTCAAAGTCATTGTTTGTGTTCCGCCATCGCCAGTTTCCAGTGCGTGTGTGTTATGCCATGACGATCAATAAAAGCCAGGGCCAGACACTATCTTCGGGGTGTGTATATCTTAAAAAACCTGTCTTCACCCATGGCCAGCTGTATGTAGCGGTGTCTCGTGTTACCTCGAAGGACTCGCTGAAAATTCTTGTAGTTAACGATGATGGTACCTGTGGCTCCGAGACGAAAAATGTTGTTTTCCCAGAGATCTTTCGATCTGCTGGGATGACATAGTGCTCCTGCGTGTTAGTTTGTATTTTGTGCTGTGTATGATCAGGCTTTGGGTAATCTATATGCTTTTTCTGATCATGTTCTGCTTAGGTGTTCGTGTGTAGATATACGGTTCCTTAGATCTATAGTCTTTTTGTGTTTTACTTTGTGGACGTGGTTCTTTTACATGATAATGATCTTCCCCTTATGCATATCTATCATGCTTTATACCTTGCAATCGTTTTGCCTTCTCTTGTGCTGTACTTTTGTTGTGGCCTTGCTGCAGATGTCGATCACTGCTTTGGCTGAACTTGCCCCGGGAACTTGTCCCGGGAACTGCCCGCCTCATAGTTATCTTTTGGAATTTTGAGAATCTGAGAAAACTTCACCGGGTAAACCCAGGTGAAATCGAGTCCCAATTTTTGTCTAGTTTTTTTTTATATATTAAACTTTTTTTTCGACGTCGTATGCAAAAGTTATGGCCGTTTTACATTTTTTTTTCGTTTTTTTGCAAAAAAGGTCAAAATTCATATTTCAAAATTTCTATACCAACTAGACAATAAAACCTAACTACATCTCAAAGGATTTTATTTTTTGAAGATTTTATCATTTTTGTTTATTTTCTACAAAACTAAAAAAGGCGGTCCAGAGTGGGGGGTTAGGGTTTGAAAATTTCAGAACCCCTTTAGTCCGGGTTGTTGTCGATCCAATCATACCGTCGACTACACATCTGCTAGGAGAGAGTATTTGAGTGCCGATTCCATAGATGGCTCTGGAGATTGCGTTCAGGAGGAAAATCTGTTTTATCCTGTAGAGTATTTGAATACTTTAAAAATCATTAATTTCCCATGTTCACATGCTTACTCTTAAGAAGGGGGTTCCGATTATGCTGCTGAGAAATTTGAGCCAGGCGAATGGACTTTGTAATGGTACACGTCTTATCGTAAAGGACCTGGGCGATCGCGTTATTGAGGCTGTTATAATAACCGGATCCCACGTTGGCGATACCGTCTATATCCCTAGAATTGAGTTAACATCAAAGCAGTCAAAGTCATCGTTTGTGCTCCGCCGTCGCCAGTTTCCCGTGCGTGTGTGTTATGCCATGACGATCAATAAAAGCCATGGCCAGACACTATCTTCGGGGTGTGTATATCTTAAAAAACCTGTCTTCACCCATGGCCAGCTGTATGTAGCGGTGTCTCGTGTTACCTCGAAGGACTCCCTGAAAATTCTTGTAGTTAACGATGATGGTACCTGTGGCTCCGAGACGAAAAATGTTGTTTTCCCAGAGATCTTTCGATCTGCTGGGATGACATAGTGCTCCTGCGTGTTAGTTTGTATTTTGTGCTGTGTATGATCAGGCTTTGGGTAATCTATATGCTTTTTCTGATCATGTTCTGCTTAGGTGTTCGTGTGTAGATATACGGTTCCTTAGATCTATGGTCTTTTTGTGTTTTACTTTATTGACGTGGTTCTTTTACATGATAATGATCTTCCCCTCATGCATATATATCATGCTTTATACCTTGCAATCGTTTTGCCTTCTCTTGTGCTGTACTTTTGTTGTGGCCTTGCTGCAGATCTCGATTACTGCTTTGGCTGAACTTGTCCCGGGAACTTGTCCCGGGAACTGCCCGCCTCATAGTTATCTTTTGGAATTTTGAGAATCTGAGAAAACTTCACCGGGTAAACCCAGGTGAAATCGAGTCCCAATTTTTGTCTAGTTTTTTTTTTATATATTAAACTTTTTTTTCGACGTCGTATGCAAAAGTTATGGCCGTTTTACATTTTTTTCGTTTTTTTTGCAAAAAAGGTCAAAATTCATATTTCAAAATTTCTATACCAACTAGACAATAAAACCTAACTACATCTCAAAGGATTTTATTTTTTGAAGATTTTTTCATTTTTGTTTATTTTCTACAAAACTAAAAAAGGCGGTCCAGAGGGGGGGGTTAGGATTTGAAAATTTCAGAACCCCTTTAGTCCGGGTTGTTGTCGATCCAATCATACCGTCGACTACACATCTGCTAGGAGAGAGTATTTGAGTGCCGATTCCATAGATGGCTCTGGAGATTGCGTTCAGGAGGAAAATCTGTTTTATCCTCTAGAGTATTTGAATACTTTAAAAATCATTAATTTCCCATGTTCACATGCTTACTCTTAAGAAGGGGGTTCCGATTATGCTGCTGAGAAATTTGAGCCAGGCGAATGGTATTTGTAATGGTACACGTCTTATCGTAAAGGACCTGGGCGATAGCGTTATTGAGGCTGTTATAATAACCGGATCCCACGTTGGCGATACTGTCTATATCCCTAGAATTGAGTTAACATCAAAGCAGTCAAAGTCATCGTTTGTGCTCCGCCGTCGCCAGTTTCCAGTGCGTGTGTGTTATGCCATGACGATCAATAAAAGCCATGGCCAGACACTATCTTCGGGGTGTGTATATCTTAAAAAACCTGTCTTCACCCATGGCCAGCTGTATGTAGCGGTGTCTCGTGTTACCTCGAAGGACTCCCTGAAAATTCTTGTAGTTAACGATGATGGTACCTGTGGCTCCGAGACGAAAAATGTTGTTTTCCCAGAGATCTTTCGATCTGCTGGGATGACATAGTGCTCCTGCGTGTTAGTTTGTATTTAGTGCTGTGTATGATCAGGCTTTGGGTAATCTATATGCTTTTTCTGATCATGTTCTGCTTAGGTGTTCGTGTGTAGATATACGGTTCCTTAGATCTATAGTCTTTTTGTGTTTTACTTTATTGACGTGGTTCTTTTACATGATAATGATCTTCCCCTTATGCATATCTATCATGCTTTATACCTTGCAATCGTTTTGCCTTCTCTTGGGCTGTACTTTTGTTGTGGCCTTGCTGCAGATGTCGATCACTGCTTTGGCTGAACTTGTCCCGGGAACTTGTCCCGGGAACTGCCCGCCTCATAGTTATCTTTTGGAATTTTGAAAATCTGAGAAAACTTCACCGGGTAAACCCAGGTGAAATCGAGTCCCAATTTTTGTCTAGTTTTTTTTTATATATTAAACTTTTTTTTCGACGTCGTATGCAAAAGTTATGGCCGTTTTACATTTTTTTTTCGTTTTTTTGCCAAAAAGGTCAAAATTCATATTTCAAAATTTCTATACCAACTAGACAATAAAACCTAACTACATCTCAAAGGATTTTATTTTTTGAAGATTTTATCATTTTTGTTTATTTTCTACAAAACTAAAAAAGGCGGTCCACAGGGGGGGGGGGGTAGGGTTTGAAAATTTCAGAACCCCTTTAGTCCGGGTTGTTGTCGATCCAATCATACCGTCGACTACACATCTGCTAGGAGAGAGTATTTGAGTGCCGATTCCATAGATGGCTCTGGAGATTGCGTTCAGGAGGAAAATCTGTTTTATCCTGTAGAGTATTTTAATACTTTAAAAATCATTAATTTCCCATGTTCACATGCTTACTCTTAAGAAGGGGGTTCCGATTATGCTGCTGAGAAATTTGAGCCAGGCGAATGGACTTTGTAATGGTACACGTCTTATCGTAAAGGACCTGGGCGATCGTGTTATTGAGGCTGTTATAATAACCGGATCCCACGTTGGCGATACTGTCTATATCCCTAGAATTGAGTTAACATCAAAGCAGTCAAAGTCATCGTTTGTGCTCCGCCGTCGCCAGTTTCCAGTGCGTGTGTGTTATGCCATGACGATCAATAAAAGCCATGGCCAGACACTATCTTCGGGGTGTGTATATCTTAAAAAACCTGTCTTCACCCATGGCCAGCTGTATGTAGCGGTGTCTCGTGTTACCTCGAAGGACTCCCTGAAAATTCTTGTAGTTAACGATGATGGTACCTGTGGCTCCGAGACGAAAAATGTTGTTTTCCCAGAGATCTTTCGATCTGCTGGGATGACATAGTGCTCCTGCGTGTTAGTTTGTATTTAGTGCTGTGTATGATCAGGCTTTGGGTAATCTATATGCTTTTTCAGATCATGTTCTGCTTAGGTGTTCGTGTGTAGATATACGGTTCCTTAGATCTACAGTCTTTTTGTGTTTTACTTTATTAACGTGGTTCTTTTACATGATAATGATCTTCCCCTTATGCATATCTATCATGCTTTATACCTTGCAATCGTTTTGCCTTCTCTTGTGCTGTACTTTTGTTGTGGCCTTGCTGCAGATGTCGATCACTGCTTTGGCTGAACTTGTCCCGGGAACTTGTCCCGGGAACTGCCCGCCTCATAGTTATCTTTTGGAATTTTGAAAATCTGAGCAAACTTCACCGGGTAAACCCAGGTGAAATCGAGTCCCAATTTTTGTCTAGTTTTTTTTATATATTAAACTTTTTTTTCGACGTCGTATGCAAAAGTTATGGCCGTTTTACATTTTTTTTCGTTTTTTTGCAAAAAAGGTCAAAATTCATATTTCAAAATTTCTATACCAACTAGACAATAAAACCTAACTACATCTCAAAGGATTTTATTTTTTGAAGATTTTATCATTTTTGTTTATTTTCTACAAAACTAAAAAAGGCGGTCCACAGGGGGGGGGTAGGGTTTGAAAATTTCAGAACCCCTTTATTCCGGGTTGTTGTCGATCCAATCATACCGTCGACTACACATCTGCTAGTAGAGAGTATTTGAGTGCCGATTCCATAGATGGCTCTGGAGATTGCGTTCAGGAGGAAAATCTGTTTTATCCTGTAGAGTATTTGAATACTTTAAAAATCATTAATTTCCCATGTTCACATGCTTACTCTTAAGAAGGGGGTTCCGATTATGCTGCTGAGAAATTTGAGCCAGGCGAATGGACTTTGTAATGGTACATGTCTTATCGTAAAGGACCTGGGCGATCGCGTTATTGAGGCTGTTATAATAACCGGATCCCACGTTGGCGATACTGTCTATATCCCTAGAATTGAGTTAGCATCAAAGCAGTCAAAGTCATCGTTTGTGCTCCGCCGTCGCCAGTTTCCAGTGCGTGTGTGTTATGCCATGACGATCAATAAAAGCCATGGCCAGACACTATCTTCGGGGTGTGTATATCTTAAAAAACCTGTCTTCACCCATGGCCAGCTGTATGTAGCGGTGTCTCGTGTTACCTCGAAGGACTCCCTGAAAATTCTTGTAGTTAACCATGATGGTACCTGTGGCTCCGAGACGAAAAATGTTGTTTTCCCAGAGATCTTTCGATCTGCTAGAATGACATAGTGCTCCTGCGTGTTAGTTTGTATTTTGTGCTATGTATGATCAGGCTTTGGGTAATCTATATGCTTTTTCTGATCATGTTCTGCTTAGGTGTTCGTGTGTAGATATACGGTTCCTTAGATCTATGGTCTTTTTGTGTTTTACTTTATTGATGTGGTTCTTTTACATGATAATGATCTTCCCCTTATGCATATCTATCATGCTTTATACCTTGCAATCATTTTGCCTTCTCTTGTGCAGTACTTTTGTTGTGGCCTTGCTGCAAATGTCGATCACTGCTTTGGCTGAACTTGTCCCGGGAACTTGTCCCGGGAGCTGCCCGCCTCATAGTTATCTTTTGGAATTTTGAGAATCTGAGAAAACTTCACCGGGTAAACCCAGGTGAAATCGAGTCCCAATTTTTCTCTAGTTTTTTTTTATATATTAAACTTTTTTTTCGACGTCGTATGCAAAAGTTATGGCCGTTTTACATTTTTTTCTTCGTTTTTTTGCAAAAAAGGTCTAAATTCATATTTCAAAATTTCTATACCAACTAGACAATAAAACCTAACTACATATCAAAGGATTTTATTTCTTGAAGATTTTATCATTTTTGTTTATTTTCTACAAAACTAAAAAATGCGGTCCACAGGGGGGGGGGTAGGGTTTGAAAATTTCAGAACCCCTTTAGTCCGGGTTGTTGTCGATCCAATCATACCGTCGACTACACATCTGCTAGCAGAGAGTATTTGAGTGCCGATTCCATAGATGGCTCTGGAGATTGCGTTCAGGAGGAAAATCTGTTTTATCCTGTAGAGTATTTGAATACTTTAAAAATCATTAATTTCCCATGTTCACATGCTTACTGAGAAATTTGAGCCAGGCGAATGGACTTTGTAATGGTACACGTCTTATCATAAAGGACCTGGGCGATCGCGTTATTGAGGCTGTTATAATAATCGGATCCCACGTTGGCGATACTGTCTATATCCCTAGAATTTAGTTAACATCAAAGCAGTCAAAGTCGTCGTTTGTGCTCCGCCGTCCCTGGTTTCCAGTGCGTGTGTGTTATGCCATGACGATCAATAAAAGCCATGGCCAGACACTATCTTCAGGGTGTGTATATCTTAAAAAACCTGTCTTCACCCATGGCCAGCTGTATGTAGCGGTGTCTCGTGTTACCTCGAAGGACTCGCTGAAAATTCTTGTAGTTAACGATGATGGTACCTGTGGCTCCGAGACGAAAAATGTTGTTTTCCCAGAGATCTTTCGATCTGCTGGGATGACATAGTGCTCCTGCGTGTTAGTTTGTATTTTGTGCTGTGTATGATCAGGCTTTGGGTAATCTATATGCTTTTTCTGATCATGTTCTGCTTAGGTGTTCGTGTGTAGATATACGGTTCCTTAGATCTATGGTCTTTTTGTGTTTTACTTTATTGACGTGGTTCTTTTACATGATAATGATCTTCCCCTTATGCATATATATCATGCTTTATACCTTGCAATCATTTTGCCTTCTCTTGTGCTATACTTTTGTTGTGGCCTTGCTGCAGATGTCGATCACTGCTTTGGCTGAACTTGTCCCGGGAACTTTTCCCGGGAGCTGCCCGCCTCATAGTTATCTTTTGGAATTTTGAGAATCTGAGAAAACTTCACCGGGTAAACCCAGGTGAAATCGAGTCCCAATTTTTCTCTAGTTTTTTTTTATATATTAAACTTTTTTTTTCGAAGTCGTATGCAAAAGTTATGGCCGTTTTACATTTTTTTTTCGTTTTTTTTGCAAAAAAGGTCAAAATTCATATTTCAAAATTTCTACACCAACTAGACACTAAAACCTAACTACATCTCAAAGGATTTTATTTTTTGAAGATTTTATCATTTTTGTTTATTTTCTACAAAACTAAAAAAGGCTGTCCACGGGGGGAGGGGGTGTAGAGTTTGAAAATTTCAGAACCCCTTTAGTCCGGGTTGTTGTCGATCCAATCTTACCGTCGACTACACATCTGCGAGCAGATAGTATTTGAGTGCCGATTCCACAGATGGCTCTGGAGATTGCGTTCAGGAGGAAAATCTGTTTTATCCTGTAGAGTATTTGAATACTTTAAAAATCATTAATTTCCCATGTTCACATGCTTACTCTTAAGAAGGTGGTTCCGATTATGCTGCTGAGAAATTTGAGCCAGGCGAATGGACTTTGTAATGGTACACGTCTTATCGTAAAGGACCTGGGCGATCGCATTATTGAGGCTGTTATAATAACCGGATCCCACGTTGGCGATACTGTCTATATCCCTAGAATTGAGTTAACGTCAAAGCAGTCAAAGTCATCGTTTGTGCTCCGCCGTCGCCAGTTTCCAGAGCGTGTGTGTTATGCCATGACGATCAATAAAAGCCAGGGCCAGACACTATCTTCGGGGTGTGTATATCTTAAAAAACCTGTCTTCACCCATGGCCAGCTGTATGTAGCGGTGTCTCGTGTTACCTCGAAGGAGACCCTGAAAATTCTTGTAGTTAACGATGATGGTACCTGTGGCTCCAAGACGAAAAATGTTGTTTTCCCAGAGATCTTTCGATCTGCTGGGATGACATAGTGCTCCTGCGTGTTAGTTTGTATTTTGTGCTGTGTATGATCAGGCTTTGGGTAATCTATATGCTTTTTCTGATCATGTTCTGCTTAGGTGTTCGTGTGTAGATATACGGTTCCTTAGATCTATGGTCTTTTTGTGTTTTACTTTATTGACGTGGTTCTTTTACATGATAATGATCTTCCCCTTATGCATATATATCATGCTTTATACCTTGCTATCGTTTTGCCTTCTCTTGTGCTGTACTTTTGTTGTGGCCTTGCTGCAGATGTCGATCACTGCTTTGGCTGAACTTGTCCCGGGAACTTGTCCCGGGAGCTGCCCGCCCCATAGTTATCTTTTGGAATTTTGAGAATCTGAGAAAACTTCACCGGGTAAACCCAGGTGAAATCGAATCCCAATTTTTCTCTAGTTTTTTTTTATATATTAAACTTTTTTTTTTCGAAGTCGTATGCAAAAGTTATGGCCGTTTTACATTTTTTTTTCGTTTTTTTGCAAAAAAGGTCAAAATTCATATTTCAAAGTTTCTATACCAACTAGACACTAAAACCTAACTACATCTCAAAGGATTTTATTTTTTGAAGATTTTATCATTTTTGTTCATTTTCTACAAAACTAAAAAAGGCGGTCCACAGGGGGGGGGAGAGTTTGAAAATTTCAGAACCCCTTTAGTCCGGGTTGTTGTCGATCCAATCTTACCGTCGACTATACATCTGCTAGCAGAGAGTATTTGAGTGCCGATTCCATAGATGGCTCTGGAGATTGCGTTCAGGAGGAAAATCTGTTTTATCCTGTAGAGTATTCGAATACTTTAAAAATCATTAATTTCCCATGTTCACATGCTTACTCTTAAGAAGGGGGTTCCGATTATGCTGCTAAGAAATTTGAGCCAGGCGAATGGACTTTGTAATGGTACACGTCTTATCGTAAAGGACCTGGGCGATCGCGTTATTGAGGCTGTAATAATAACCGGATCCCACGTTGGCGATACTGTCTATATCCCTAGAATTGAGTTAACATCAAAGCATTCCAAGTCATCGTTTGTGCTCCGCCGTCGCCAGTTTCCAGTGCGTGTGTGTTATGCCATGACGATCAATAAAAGCCAGGGCCAGACACTATCTTCGGGGTGTGTATATCTTAAAAAACCTGTCTTCACCCATGGCCAGCTGTATGTAGCGGTGTCTCGTGTTACCTCGAAGGACTCGCTGAAAATTCTTGTAGTTAAAGATGATGGTACCTGTGGCTCCGAGACGAAAAATGTTGTTTTCCCAGAGATCTTTCGATCTGCTGGGATGACATAGTGCTCCTGCGTGTTAGTTTGTATTTTGTGCTGTGTATGATCAGGCTTTGGGTAATCTATATGCTTTTTCTGATCATGTTCTGCTTAGGTGTTCGTGTGTAGATATACGGTTCCTTAGATCTATGGTCTTTTTGTGTTTTACTTTATTGACGTGGTTCTTTTACATGATAATGATCTTCCCCTTATGCATATATATCATGCTTTATACCTTGCAATCGTTTTGCCTTCTCTTGTGCTGTACTTTTGTTGTGGCCTTGCTGCAGATGTCGATCACTGCTTTGGCTGAACTTGTCCCGGGTACTTGTCCCGGGAGCTGCCCGCCTCATAGTTATCTTTTGGAATTTTGAGAATCTGAGAAAACTTCACCGGGTAAACCCAGGTGAAATCGAGTCCCAATTTTTCTCTAGTTTTTTTTTATATATTAAACTTTTTTTTTCGAAGTCGTATGCAAAAGTTATGGCCGTTTTACATTTTTTTTTCGTTTTTTTGCAAAAAAGGTCAAAATTCATATTTCAAAATTTCTATACCAACTAGACACTAAAACCTAACTACATCTCAAAGGATTTTATTTTTTGAAGATTTTATCATTTTTGTTTATTTTCTACAAAACTAAAAAAGGCGGTCCACGGGGGGAGGGGGGGTAGAGTTTGAAAATTTCAGAACCCCTTTAGTCCGGGTTGTTGTCGATCCAATCTTACCGTCGACTACACATCTGCGAGCAGAGAGTATTTGAGTGCCGATTCCACAGATGGCTCTGGAGATTGCGTTCAGGAGGAAAATCTGTTTTATCCTGTAGAGTATTTGAATACTTTAAAAATCATTAATTTCCCATGTTCACATGCTTACTCTTAAGAAGGGGGTTCCGATTATGCTGCTGAGAAATTTGAGCCAGGCGAATGGACTTTGTAATGGTACACGTCTTATCGTAAAGGACCTGGGCGATCGCATTATTGAGGCTGTTATAATAACCGGATCCCACGTTGGCGATACTGTCTATATCCCTAGAATTGAGTTAACGTCAAAGCAGTCAAAGTCATCGTTTGTGCTCCGCCGTCGCCAGTTTCCAGTGCGTGTGTGTTATGCCATGACGATCAATAAAAGCCAGGGCCAGACACTATCTTCGGGGTGTGTATATCTTAAAAAACCTGTCTTCACCCATGGCCAGCTGTATGTAGCGGTGTCTCGTGTTACCTCGAAGGACACCCTGAAAATTCTTGTAGTTAACGATGATGGTACCTGTGGCTCCGAGACGAAAAATGTTGTTTTCCCAGAGATCTTTCGATCTACTGGGATGACATAGTGCTCCTGCGTGTTAGTTTGTATTTTGTGCTGTGTATGATCAGGCTTTGGGTAATCTATATGCTTTTTCTGATCATGTTCTGCTTAGGTGTTCGTGTGTAGATATACGGTTCCTTAGATCTATGGTCTCTTTGTGTTTTACTTTATTGACGTGGTTCTTTTACATGATAATGATCTTCCCCTTATGCATATATATCATGGTTTATACCTTGCTATCGTTTTGCCTTCTCTTGTGCTGTACTTTTGTTGTGGCCTTGCTGCAGATGTCGATCACTGCTTTGGCTGAACTTGTCCCGGGAACTGCCCGCCTCATAGTTATCTTTTGGAATTTTGAGAATCTGAGAAAACTTCACCGGGTAAACCCAGGTGAAATCGAGTCCCAATTTTTCTCTAGTTTTTTTTATATATTAAACTTTTTTTTTCGAAGTCGTATGCAAAAGTTATGGCCGTTTTACATTTTTTTTTCGTTTTTTTGCAAAAAAGGTCAAAATTCATATTTCAAAATTTCTATACCAACTAGACACTAAAACCTAACTACATCTCAAAGGATTTTATTTTTTGAAGATTTTATCATTTTTGTTTATTTTCTACAAAACTAAAAAAGGCGGTCCACGGGGGGAGGGGGGGTAGAGTTTGAAAATTTCAGAACCCCTTTAGTCCGGGTTGTTGTCGATCCAATCTTACCGTCGACTACACATCTGCGAGCAGAGAGTATTTGAGTGCCGATTCCACAGATGGCTCTGGAGATTGCGTTCAGGAGGAAAATCTGTTTTATCCTGTAGAGTATTTGAATACTTTAAAAATCATTAATTTCCCATGTTCACATGCTTACTCTTAAGAAGGGGGTTCCGATTATGCTGCTGAGAAATTTGAGCCAGGCGAATGGACTTTGTAATGGTACACGTCTTATCGTAAAGGACCTGGGCGATCGCATTATTGAGGCTGTTATAATAACCGGATCCCACGTTGGCGATACTGTCTATATCCCTAGAATTGAGTTAACGTCAAAGCAATCAAAGTCATCGTTTGTGCTCCGCCGTCGCCAGTTTCCAGTGCGTGTGTGTTATGCCATGACGATCAATAAAAGCCAGGGCCAGACACTATCTTCGGGGTGTGTATATCTTAAAAAACCTGTCTTCACCCATGGCCAGCTGTATGTAGTGGTGTCTCGTGTTACCTCGAAGGACACCCTGAAAATTCTTGTCGTTAACGATGATGGTACCTGTGGCTCCGAGACGAAAAATGTTGTTTTCCCAGAGATCTTTCGATCTGCTGGGATGACATAGTGCTCCTGCGTGTTAGTTTGTATTTTGTGCTGTGTATGATCAGGCTTTGGGTAATCTATATGCTTTTTCTGATCATGTTCTGCTTAGGTGTTCGTGTGTAGATATACGGTTCCTTAGATCTATGGTCTTTTTGTGTTTTACTTTATTGACGTGGTTCTTTTACATGATAATGATCTTCCCCTTATGCATATATATCATGCTTTATACCTTGCTATCGTTTTGCCTTCTCTTGTGCTGTACTTTTGTTGTGGCCTTGCTGCAGATGTCGATCACTGCTTTGGTTGAACTTGTCCCGGGAACTTGTCCCGGGAGCTGCCTGCCCCATAGTTATCTTTTGGAATTTTGAGAATCTGAGAAAACTTCACCGGGTAAACCCAGGTGAAATCGAGTCCCAATTTTTCTCTAGTTTTTTTTTATATATTAAACTTTTTTTTTTCGAAGTCGTATGCAAAAGTTATGGCCGTTTTACATTTTTTTTTCGTTTTTTTGCAAAAAAGGTCAAAATTCATATTTCAAAATTTCTATACCAACTAGACACTAAAACCTAACTACATCTCAAAGGATTTTATTTTTTTAAGATTTTATCATTTTTGTTTATTTTCTACAAAACTAAAAAAGGCGGTCCACGGGGGGGGGGGGGGGGTAGAGTTTGAAAATTAAAGAACCCCTTTAGTCCGGGTTGTTGTCGATCCAATCTTACCGTCGACTACACATCTACTAGCAGAGAGTATTTGAGTGCCGATTCCATAGATGGCTCTGGAAATTGCGTTCAGGAGGAAAATCTGTTTTATCCTGTAGAGTATTTGAATACTTCAAAAATCATTAATTTCCCATGTTCACATGCATACTCTTAAGAAGGGGGTTCCGATTATGCTGCTGAGAAATTTGAGCCAGGCGAATGGACTTTGTAATGGTACACGTCTTATCGTAAAGGACCTGGGCGATCGCGTTATTGAGGCTGTTATAATAACCGGATCCCACGTTGGCGATACTGTCTATATCCCTAGAATTGAGTTAACATCAAAGCATTCAAAGTGATCGTTTGTGCTCCGCCGTCGCCAGTTTCCAGTGCGTGTGTGTTATGCCATGACGATCAATAAAAGCCAGGGCCAGACACTATCTTCGGGGTGTGTATATCTTAAAAAACCTGTCTTCACCCATGGCCAGCTGTATGTAGCGGTGTCTCGTGTTACCTCGAAGGACTCCCTGAAAATTCTTGTAGTTAACGATGATGGTACCTGTGGCTCCGAGACGAAAAATGTTGTTTTCCCAGAGATCTTTCGATCTGCTGGGATGACATAGTGCTCCTGCGTGTTAGTTTGTATTTTGTGCTGTGTATGATCAGGCTTTGGGTAATCTATATGCTTTTTCTGATCATGTTCTGCTTAGGTGTTCGTGTGTAGATATACGGTTCCTTAGATCTATGGTCTTTTTGTGTTTTACTTTATTGAAGTGGTTCTTTTACATGATAATGATCTTCCCCTTATGCATATATATCATGCTTTATACCTTGCAATCGTTTTGCCTTCTCTTGTGCTGTACTTTTGTTGTGGCCTTGCTGCAGATGTCGATCACTGCTTTGGCTGAACTTGTCCCGGGAACTTGTCCCGGGAGCTGACCGCCTCATAGTTATCTTTTGGAATTTTGAGAATCTGAGAAAACTTCACCGGGTAAACCCAGGTGAAATCGAGTCCCAATTTTTCTCTAGTTTTTTTTATATATTAAACTTTTTTTTTCGAAGTCGTATGCAAAAGTTATGGCCGTTTTACATTTTTTTTTCGTTTTTTTGCAAAAAAGGTCAAAATTCATATTTCAAAATTTCTATACCAACTAGACAATAAAACCTAACTACATCTCAAAGGATTTTATTTTTTTAAGATTTTATCATTTTTGTTTATTTTCTACAAAACTAAAAAAGGCGGTCCACAGGGGGGGGGTAGAGTTTGAAAATTAAAGAATCCCTTTAGTCCGGGTTGTTGTCGATCCAATCTTACCGTCGACTACACATCTACTAGCAGAGAGTATTTGAGTGTCGATTCCATAGATGGCTCTGGAGATTGCGTTCAGGAGGAAAATCTGTTTTATCCTGTAGAGTATTTGAATACTTTAAAAATCATTAATTTCCCATGTTCACATGCTTACTCTTAAGAAGGGGGTTCCGATTATGCTGCTGAGAAATTTGAGCCAGGCGAATGGACTTTGTAATGGTACACGTCTTATCGTAAAGGACCTGGGCGATCGCGTTATTGAGGCTGTTATAATAACCGGATCCCACGTTGGCGATACTGTCTATATCCCTAGAATTGAGTTAACATCAAAGCAGTCAAAGTCATCATTTGTGCTCCGCCGTCGCCAGTTTCCAGTGCGTGTGTGTTATGCCATGACGATCAATAAAAGCCAGGGCCAGACACTATCTTCGGGGTGTGTATATCTTAAAAAACCTGTATTCACCCATGGCCAGCTGTATGTAGCGGTGTCTCGTGTTACCTCGAAGGACTCCCTGAAAATTCTTGTAGTTAACGATGATGGTACCTGTGGCTCCGAGATGAAAAATGTTGTTTTCCCAGAGATCTTTCGATCTGCTGGGATGACATAGTGCTCCTGCGTGTTAGTTTGTATTTTGTGCTGTGTATGATCAGGCTTTGGGTAATCTATATGCTTTTTCTGATCATGTTCTGCTTAGGTGTTCATGTGTAGATATACGGTTCCTTAGATCTATGGTCTTTTTGTGTTTTACTTTATTAACGTGGTTCTTTTACATGATAATGATCTTCCCCTTATGCATATCTATCATGCTTTATACCTTGCAATCGTTTTGCCTTCTCTTGTGATGTACTTTTGTTGTGGCCTTGCTGCAGATGTCGATCACTGCTTTGGCTGAACTTGTCCCGGGAACTTGTCCCGGGAACTGCCCGCCTCATAGTTATCTTTTGGAATTTTGAGAATCTGAGAAAACTTCACCGGGTAAACCCAGGTGAAATCGAGTCCCAATTTTTCTCTAGTTTTTTTTATATATTAAACTTTTTTTTTCGAAGTCGTATGCAAAAGTTATGGCCGTTTTACATTTATTTTCGTTTTTTTGCAAAAAAGGTCAAAATTCATATTTCAAAATTTCTATACCAACTAGACACTAAAACCTAACTACATATCAAAGGATTTTATTTTTTGAAGATTTTATCATTTTTGTTTATTTTCTACAAAACTAAAAAAGGCGGTCCACAGGGGGGGGGGGGTAGAGTTTGAAAATTTCAGAACCCCTTTAGTCCGGGTTGTTGTCGATCCAATCTTACCGTCGACTATACATCTGCTAGCAGAGAGTATTTGAGTGCCGATTCCATAGATGGCTCTGGAGATTGCGTTCAGGAGGAAAAACTGTTTTATCCTGTAGAGTATTCGAATACTTTAAAAATCATTAATTTCCCATGTTCACATGCTTACTCTTAAGAAGGGGGTTCCGATTATGCTGCTGAGAAATTTGAGCCAGGCGAATGGACTTTGTAATGGTACACGTCTTATCGTAAAGGACCTGGGCGATCGCGTTATTGAGGCTGTTATAATAACCGGATCCCACGTTGGCGATACTGTCTATATCCCTAGAATTGAGTTAACCTCAAAGCATTCAAAGTCATCGTTTGTGCTCCGCCGTCGCCAGTTTCGAGTGCGTGTGTGTTATGCCATGACGATCAATAAAAGCCAGGGCCAGACACTATCTTCGGGCTGTGTATATCTTAAAAAAACCTGTCTTCACCCATGGCCAGCTGTATGTAGCGGTGTCTCGTGTTACCTCGAAGGACTCGCTGAAAATTCTTGTAGTTAAAGATGATGGTACCTGTGGCTCCGAGACGAAAAATGTTGTTTTCCCAGAGATCTTTCGATCTGCTGGGATGACATAGTGCTCCTGCGTGTTAGTTTGTATTTTGTGCTGTGTATGATCAGGCTTTGGGTAATCTATATGCTTTTTCTGATCATGTTCTGCTTAGGTGTTCGTGTGTAGATATACGGTTCCTTAGATCTATGGTCTTTTTGTGTTTTACTTTATTGACGTGGTTCTTTTACATGATAATGATCTTCCCCTTATGCATATATATCATGCTTTATACCTTGCAATCGTTTTGCCTTCTCTTGTGCTGTACTTTTGTTGTGACCTTGCTGCAGATGTCGATCACTGCTTTGGCTGAACTTGTCCCGGGAACTTGTCCCGGGAGCTGCCCGCCTCATAGTTATCTTTTGGAATTTTGAGAATCTGAGAAAACTTCACCGGGTAAACCCAGGTGAAATCGAGTCCCAATTTTTCTCTAGTTTTTTTTTATATATTAAACTTTTTTTTTCGAAGTCGTATGCAAAAGTTATGGCCGTTTTACATTTTTTTTCGTTTTTTTGCAAAAAAGGTCAAAATTCATATTTCAAAATTTCTATACCAACTAGACACTAAAACCTAACTACATCTCAAAGGATTTTATTTTTTGAAGATTTTATCATTTTTGTTTATTTTCTACAAAACTAAAAAAGGCGGTCCACTGGGGGAGAGGGGGTAGAGTTTGAAAATTTCAGAACCCCTTTAGTCCGGGTTGTTGTCGATCCAATCTTACCGTCGACTACACATCTTCGAGCAGAGAGTATTTGAGTGCCGATTCCACAGATGGCTCTGGAGATTGCGTTCAGGAGGAAAATCTAATTTATCCTGTAGAGTATTTGAATACTTTAAAAATCATTAATTTCCCATGTTCACATGCTTACTCTTAAGAAGGGGGTTCCGATTATGCTGCTGAGAAATTTGAGCCACGCGAATGGACTTTGTAATGGTACACGTCTTATCGTAAAGGACCTGGGCGATCGCGTTATTGCGGCTGTTATAATAACCGGATCCCACGTTTGCGATGGTGTCTATATCCCTAGAATTGAGTTAACATCAAAGCAGTCAAAGTCATCGTTAGTGCTCCGCCGTCGCCAGTTTCCAGTGCGTGTGTGTTATGCCATGACGATCAATAAAAGCCAGGGCCAGACACTATCTTCGGGGTGTGTATATCTTAAAAAACCTGTCTTCACCCATGGCTAGCTGTATGTAGCGGTGTCTCGTGTTACCTCGAAGGACTCCCTGAAAATTCTTGTAGTTAACGATGATGGTACCTGTGGCTCCGAGACAAAAGATGTTGTTTTCCCAGAGATCTTTCGATCTGCTGGGATGACATAGTGCTCCTGCGTGTTAGTTTGTATTTTGTGCTGTGTATGATCAGGCTTTGGGTAATCTATATGCTTTTTCTGATCATGTTCTGCTTAGGTGTTCGTGTGTAGATATACGGTTCCTTAGATCTATGGTCTTTTTGTGTTTTACTTTATTGACGTGGTTCTTTTACATGATAATGATCTTCCCCTTATGCATATATATCATGCTTTATACCTTGCTATCGTTTTGCCTTCTCTTGTGCTGTACTTTTGTTGTGGCCTTGCTGCAGATGTCGATCACTGCTTTGGCTGAACTTGTCCCGGCAACTTGTCCCGGGAGCTGCCCGCCCCATAGTTATCTTTTGGAATTTTGAGAATCTGAGAAAACTTCACCGGGTAAACCCAGGTGAAATCGAGTCCCAATTTTTCTCTAGTTTTTTTTTATATATTAAACTTTTTTTTTTCGAAGTCGTATGCAAAAGTTATGGCCGTTTTACATTTTTTTTCGTTTTTTTGCAAAAAAGGTCAAAATTCATATTTCAAAATTTCTATACCAACTAGACACTAAAACCTAACTACATATCAAAGGATTTTATTTTTTGAAGATTTTATCATTTTTGTTTATTTTCTACAAAACTAAAAAAGGCGGTCCACAGGGGGGGGGTAGAGTTTGAAAATTTCAGAACCCCTTTAGTCCGGGTTGTTGTCGATCCAATCTTACCGTCGACTATACATCTGCTAGCAGAGAGTATTTGAGTGCCGATTCCATAGATGGCTCTGGAGATTGCGTTCAGGAGGAAAAACTGTTTTATCCTGTAGAGTATTCGAATACTTTAAAAATCATTAATTTCCCATGTTCACATGCTTACTCTTAAGAAGGGGGTTCCGATTATGCTGCTGAGAAATTTGAGCCAGGCGAATGGACTTTGTAATGGTACACGTCTTATCGTAAAGGACCTGGGCGATCGCGTTATTGAGGCTGTTATAATAACCGGATCCCACGTTGGCGATACTGTCTATATCCCTAGAATTGAGTTAACATCAAAGCATTCAAAGTCATCGTTTGTGCTCCGCCGTCGCCAGTTTCGAGTGCGTGTGTGTTATGCCATGACGATCAATAAAAGCCAGGGCCAGACACTATCTTCGGGCTGTGTATATCTTAAAAAAACCTGTCTTCACCCATGGCCAGCTGTATGTAGCGGTGTCTCGTGTTACCTCGAAGGACTCGCTGAAAATTCTTGTAGTTAAAGATGATGGTACCTGTGGCTCCGAGACGAAAAATGTTGTTTTCCCAGAGATCTTTCGATCTGCTGGGATGACATAGTGCTCCTGCGTGTTAGTTTGTATTTTGTGCTGTGTATGATCAGGCTTTGGGTAATCTATATGCTTTTTCTGATCATGTTCTGCTTAGGTGTTCGTGTGTAGATATACGGTTCCTTAGATCTATGGTCTTTTTGTGTTTTACTTTATTGACGTGGTTCTTTTACATGATAATGATCTTCCCCTTATGCATATATATCATGCTTTATACCTTGCAATCGTTTTGCCTTCTCTTGTGCTGTACTTTTGTTGTGACCTTGCTGCAGATGTCGATCACTGCTTTGGCTGAACTTGTCCCGGGAACTTGTCCCGGGAGCTGCCCGCCTCATAGTTATCTTTTGGAATTTTGAGAATCTGAGAAAACTTCACCGGGTAAACCCAGGTGAAATCGAGTCCCAATTTTTCTCTAGTTTTTTTTTATATATTAAACTTTTTTTTTCGAAGTCGTATGCAAAAGTTATGGCCGTTTTACATTTTTTTTCGTTTTTTTGCAAAAAAGGTCAAAATTCATATTTCAAAATTTCTATACCAACTAGACACTAAAACCTAACTACATCTCAAAGGATTTTATTTTTTGAAGATTTTATCATTTTTGTTTATTTTCTACAAAACTAAAAAAGGCGGTCCACGGGGGGAGAGGGGGTAGAGTTTGAAAATTTCAGAACCCCTTTAGTCCGGGTTGTTGTCGATCCAATCTTACCGTCGACTACACATCTTCGAGCAGAGAGTATTTGAGTGCCGATTCCACAGATGGCTCTGGAGATTGCGTTCAGGAGGAAAATCTAATTTATCCTGTAGAGTATTTGAATACTTTAAAAATCATTAATTTCCCATGTTCACATGCTTACTCTTAAGAAGGGGGTTCCGATTATGCTGCTGAGAAATTTGAGCCACGCGAATGGACTTTGTAATGGTACACGTCTTATCGTAAAGGACCTGGGCGATCGCGTTATTGCGGCTGTTATAATAACCGGATCCCACGTTTGCGATGGTGTCTATATCCCTAGAATTGAGTTAACATCAAAGCAGTCAAAGTCATCGTTAGTGCTCCGCCGTCGCCAGTTTCCAGTGCGTGTGTGTTATGCCATGACGATCAATAAAAGCCAGGGCCAGACACTATCTTCGGGGTGTGTATATCTTAAAAAACCTGTCTTCACCCATGGCTAGCTGTATGTAGCGGTGTCTCGTGTTACCTCGAAGGACTCCCTGAAAATTCTTGTAGTTAACGATGATGGTACCTGTGGCTCCGAGACAAAAGATGTTGTTTTCCCAGAGATCTTTCGATCTGCTGGGATGACATAGTGCTCCTGCGTGTTAGTTTGTATTTTGTGCTGTGTATGATCAGGCTTTGGGTAATCTATATGCTTTTTCTGATCATGTTCTGCTTAGGTGTTCGTGTGTAGATATACGGTTCCTTAGATCTATGGTCTTTTTGTGTTTTACTTTATTGACGTGGTTCTTTTACATGATAATGATCTTCCCCTTATGCATATATATCATGCTTTATACCTTGCTATCGTTTTGCCTTCTCTTGTGCTGTACTTTTGTTGTGGCCTTGCTGCAGATGTCGATCACTGCTTTGGCTGAACTTGTCCCGGGAACTTGTCCCGGGAGCTGCCCGCCCCATAGTTATCTTTTGGAATTTTGAGAATCTGAGAAAACTTCACCGGGTAAACCCAGGTGAAATCGAGTCCCAATTTTTCTCTAGTTTTTTTTTATATATTAAACTTTTTTTTTCGAAGTCGTATGCAAAAGTTATGGCCGTTTTACATTTTTTTTCGTTTTTTTGCAAAAAAGGTCAAAATTCATATTTCAAAATTTCTATACCAACTAGACACTAAAACCTAACTACATCTCAAAGGATTTTATTTTTTTAAGATTTTATCATTTTTGTTTATTTTCTACAAAACTAAAAAAGGCGGTCCACGGGGGGGGGGGGGGGGTCGAGTTTGAAAATTAAAGAACCCCTTTAGTCCGGGTTGTTGTCGATCCAATCTTACCGTCGACTACACATCTACTAGCAGAGAGTATTTGAGTGCCGATTCCATAGATGGCTCTGGAGATTGCGTTCAGGAGGAAAATCTGTTTTATCCTGTAGAGTATTTGAATACTTTAAAAATCATTAATTTCCCATGTTCACATGCTTACTCTTAAGAAGGGGGTTCCGATTATGCTGCTGAGAAATTTGAGCCAGGCGAATGGACTTTGTAATGGTACACGTCTTATCGTAAAGGACCTGGGCGATCGCGTTATTGAGGCTGTTATAATAACCGGATCCCACGTTGGCGATACTGTCTAGATCCCTAGAATTGAGTTAACATCAAAGCAGTCAAAGTCATCGTTTGTGCTCCGCCGTCGCCAGTTTCCAGTGCGTGTTTGTTATGCCATGACGATCAATAAAAGCCAGGGCCATACACTATCTTCGGGGTGTGTATATCTTAAAAAACCTGTCTTCACCCATGGCCAGCTGTATGTAGCGGTGTCTCGTGTTACCTCGAAGGACTCCCTGAAAATTCGTGTAGTTAACGATGATGGTACCTGTGGCTCCGAGACGAAAAATGTTGTTTTCCCAGAGATCTTTCGATCTGCTGGGATGACATAGTGCTCCTGCGTGTTAGTTTGTATTTTGTGCTGTGTATGATCAGGCTTTGGGTAATCTATATGCTTTTTCTGATCATGTTCTGCTTAGGTGTTCGTGTGTAGATATACGGTTCCTTAGATCTATGGTCTTTTTGTGTTTTACTTTATTGACGTGGTTCTTTTACATGATAATGATCTTCCCCTTATGCATATCTATCATGCTTTATACCTTGCAATCGTTTTGCCTTCTCTTGTGTTGTACTTTTGTTGTGGCCTTGCTGCAGATGTCGATCACTGCTTTGGCTGAATTTGTCTCGGGAACTTGTCCCGGGAACTGTCCGCCTCATAGTTATCTTTTGGAATTTTGAGAATCTGAGAAAACTTCACCGGGTAAACCCAGGTGAAATCGAGTCCCAATTTTTGTCTAGTTTTTTTTTATATATTAAACTTTTTTTTCGACGTCGTATGCAAAAGTTATGGCCGTTTTACATTTTTTTTCGTTTTTTTGCAAAAAAGGTCAAAATTCATATTTCAAAATTTCTATACCAACTAGGCAATAAAACCTAACTACATCTCAAAGGATTTTATTTTCTGAAGATTTTATCATTTTTGTTTATTTTCTACAAAACTAAAAAGGGCGGTCCACGGGGAGGTGGGGGGGTAGGGTTTGAAAATTTCAGAACCCCTATAGTCCGGGTTGTTGTCGATCCAATCATACCGTCGACTACACATCTGCTAGCAGAGAGTATTTGAGTGCCGATTCCATAGATGGCTCTGGAGATTGCGTTCAGGAGGAAAATCTGTTTTATCCTGTATAGTATTTGAATACTTTAAAAATCATTAATTTCCCATGGTCACATGCTTACTCTTAAGAAGGGGGTTCCGATTATGCTGCTGAGAAATTTGACCCAGGCGAATAGACATTGTAATGGTACATGTCTTATCGTAAAGGACCTGGGCGATCGCGTTATTGAGGCTGTTATAATAACCGGATCCCACGTTGGCGATACTGTCTATATCCCTAGAATTGAGTTAACATCAAAGCAGTCAAAGTCATCGTTTGTGCTCCGCCGTCGCCAGTTTCCAGTGCGTGCGTGTTATGCCATGACGATCAATAAAAGCCAGGGCCAGACACTATCTTCGGGGTGTGTATATCTTAAAAAACCTGTCTTCACCCATGGCCAGCTGTATGTAGCGGTGTCTCGTGTTACCTCGAAGGACTCCCTGAAAATTCTTGTAGTTAACGACGATGGTACCTGTGGCTCCGAGACGAAAAATGTTGTTTTCCCAGATATCTTTCGATCTGCTGGGATGACATAGTGCTCCTGCGTGTTAGTTTGTATTTTGTGCTGTGTATGATCAGGCTTTGGGTAATCTATATGCTTTTTCTGATCATGTTCTGCTTAGGTGTTCGTGTGTAGATATACGGTTCCTTAGATCTATGGTCTTTTTGTGTTTTACTTTATTGACGTGGTTCTTTTACATGATAATGATCTTCCCCTTATGCATATTTATCAAGCTTTATACCTTGCAATCGTTTTGCCTTCTCTTGTGTTGTACTTTTGTTGTGGCCTTGCTGCAGATGTCGATCACTGCTTTGGCTGAACTTGTCCCGGGAACTTGTCCCGGGAACTGCCCGCCTCATAGTTATCTTTTGGAATTTTGAGAATCTGAGAAAACTTCACCGGGTAAACCCGGGTGAAATCGAGTCCCAATTTTTCTCTAGTTTTTTTTATATATTAAACTTTTTTTTTCGACGTCGTATGCAAAAGTTATGGCCGTTTTACATTTTTTTCGTTTTTTTGCAAAAAAGGTCAAAATTCATATTTCAAAATTTCTATACCAACTAGACACTAAAACCTAACTACATCTCAAAGGATTTTATTTTTTGAAGATTTTATCATTTTTGTTTATTTTCTACAAAACTAAAAAAGGCGGTCCACGGGGGGGGGGGGTAGAGTTTGAAAATTTCAGAACCCCTTTAGTCCGGGTTGTTGTCGATCCAATCATACCGTCGACTACACATCTGCTAGCAGAGAGTATTTGAGTGCCGATGCCATAGATGGCTCTGGAGATTGCGTTCTGGAGGAAAATCTGTTTTATCCTGTAGAGTATTTGAATACTTTAAAAATCATTAATTTCCCATGTTCACATGCTTACTCTTAAGAAGGGGGTTCCGATTATGCTGCTGAGAAATTTGAGCCAGTCGAATGGACTTTGTAATGGTACACGTCTTATCGTAAAGGACCTGGGCGATCGCGTTATTGAGGCTGTTATAATAACCGGATCCCAAGTTGGCGATACTGTCTATATCCCACGAATTGAGTTAACATCAAAGCAGTCAAAGTCATCGTTTGTGCTCCGCCTTCGCCACTTTCCAGTGCGTGTGTGTTATGCCATGATGATCAATAAACGCCAGGGCCAGACACTATCTTCGGGGTGTGTATATCTTAAAAAACCTGTCTTCACCCATGGCCAGCTATATGTAGCGGTGTCTCGTGTTACCTCGAAGGACTCCCTGAAAATTATTGTAGTTAACGATGATGGTACCTGTGGCTCCGAGACGAAAAATGTTGTTTTCCCAGAGATCTTTCGATCTGTTGGGATGAAATAGTGCTCCTGCGTGTTAGTTTGTATTTTGTGCTGTGTATGATCAGGCTTTGGGTAATCTATATGCTTTTTCTGATCATGTTTTGCTTAGGTGTTCGTGTGTAGATATACGGTTCCTTAGATCTATGGTCTTTTTGTGTTTTACTTTATTGACGTGGTTCTTTTACATGATAATGATCTTCCCCTTATGCATATCTATCATGCTTTATACCTTGCAATCGTTTTGCCTTCTCTTGTGCTGTACTTTTGTTGTGGCCTTGCTGCAGATGTCGATTACTGCTTTGGCTGAACTTGTCCCGGGAACTGCCCGCCTCATAGTTATCTTTTGGAATTTTGAGAATCTGAGAAAACTTCACCGGGTAAACCCAGGTGAAATCGAGTCCCACTTTTTCTCTAGTTTTTTTTTATATATTAAACTTTTTTTTTCGACGTCGTATGCAAAAGTTATGGCCGTTTTACATTTTTTTTTCGTTTTTTTGCAAAAAAGGTCAAAATTCATATTTCAAAATTTCTATACCAACTAGAAACTAAAACCTAACTACATCTCAAAGGATTTTATTTTTTGAAGATTTTATCATTTTTGTTTATTTTCTACAAAACTAAAAAAGGCGGTCCACCGGGGGGGGTAGAGTTTGAAAATTTCAGAACCCCTTTAGTCCGGGTTGTTGTCGATCCAATCATACCGTCGACTACACATCTGCTAGCAGAGAGTATTTGAGTGCCGATTCCATAGATGGCTCTGGAGATTGCGTTTAGGAGGAAAATCTGTTTTATCCTGTAGAGTATTTGAATACTTTAAAAATCATTAATTTCCCATGTTCACATGCTTACTCTTAAGAAGGGGGTTCCGATTATGCTGCTGAGAAATTTGAGCCAGGCGAATGGACTTTGTAATGGTACACGTCTTATCGTAAAGGACCTGGGCGATCGCGTTATTGAGGCTGTTATAATAACCGAATCCCACGTTGGCGATACTGTCTATATCCCTAGAATTGAGTTAACATCAAAGCAGTCAAAGTCATCGTTTGTGCTCCACCGTCGCCAGTTTCCAGTGCGTGTGTGTTATGCCATGACGATCAATAAAAGCCAGGGCCGGACACTATCTTCGGGGTGTGTATATCTTAAAAAACCTGTCTTCACCCATGGCCAGCTATATGTAGCGGTGTCTCGTGTTACCTCGAAGGACTCCCTGAAAATTATTATAGTTAACGATGATGGTACCTGTGGCTCCGAGACGAAAAATGTTGTTTTCCCAAAGATCTTTCGATCTGCTGGGATTAGATAGTGCTCCTGCGTGTTAGTTTGTATTTTGTGCTGTGTATGATCAGGCTTTGGGTAATCTATATGCTTTTTCTGATCATGTTCTGCTTAGGTGTTCGTGTGTAGATATACGGTTCCTTAGATCTATGGTCTTTTTGTGTTTTACTTTATTGACGTGGTTCTTTTACATGATAATGATCTTCCCCTTATGCATATCTTTCATGCTTTATACCTTGCAATCGTTTTGCCTTCTCTTGTGCTGTACTTTTGTTGTGGCCTTGCTGCAGATGTCGATCACTGCTTTGGCTGAACTTGTCCCGGGAACTGCCCGCCTCATAGTTATCTTTTGGAATTTTGAGAATCTGAGAAAACTTCACCGGGTAAACCCAGGTGAAATCAAGTCCCAATTTTTCTCTAGTTTTTTTTTATATATTAAACTTTTTTTTCGACTTCGTATGCAAAAGTTATGGCCGTTTTACATTTTTTTTTCGTTTTTTTGCAAAAAAGGTCAAAATTCATATTTCAAAATTTCTATACCAATTAGACACTAAAACCTAACTACATCTCAAAGGATTTTATTTTTTGAAGATTTTATCATTTTTGTTTATTTTCTACAAAACTAAAAAAGGCGGTCCACGGGGGGGGGGGGGGGGTAGAGTTTGAAAATTTCAGAACCCCTTTAGTCCGGGTTGTTGTCGATCCAATCATACTGTCGACTACACATCTGCTAGCAGAGAGTATTTGAGTGCCGATTCCATAGATGGCTCTGGAGATTGCGTTCAGGAGGAAAATCTGTTTTGTCCTGTATAGTATTTGACTACTTTAAAAATCATTAATTTCCCATGTTCACATGCTTACTCTTAAGAAGGGGGTTCCGATTATCCTGCTGAGAAATTTGAGCCAGTCGAATGGACTTTGTAATGGTACACGTCTTATCGTAAAGGACCTGGGCGATCGCGTTATTGAGGCTGTTATAATAACCGGATCCCAAGTTGGCGATACTGTCTATATCCCTAGAATTGAGTTAACATCAAAGCAGTCAAAGTCATCGTTTGTGCTCCGCCTTCGCCAGTTTCCAGTGCGTGTGTGTTATGCCATGACGATCAATAAACGCCAGGGCCAGACACTATCTTCGGGGTGTGTATATCTTAAAAAACCTGTCTTCACCCAGGGCCAGCTGTATGTAGCGGTGTCTCGTGTTACCTCGAAGGACTCCTTGAAAATTCTTGTAGTTAACGATGATGGTACCTGTGGCTCCGAGATGAAAAATGTTGTTTTCCCCGAGATCTTTCGATCTGCTGGGATAACATAGTGCTGTTGCATGTTAGTTTGTATTTTGTGTTGTGTATGATCAGGCTTTGGGTAATCTATATGCTTTTTCTGATCATGCTCTGCTTAGGTGTTCGTGTGTAGATATACGGTTCCTTAGATCTATGGTCTTTTTGTGTTTTACTTTATTGACGTGGTTCTTTTACATGATAATGATCTTCCCCTTATGCATATCTATCATGCTTTATACCTTGCAATCGTTCTGCCTTCTCTTGTGTTGTACTTTTGTTGTGGCCTTGCTACAGATGTCGATCACTGCTTTGGCTGAACTTGTCCCGGGTACTTGTCCCGGGAACTGCCCGCCTCATAGTTATCTTTTGGAATTTAGAGAATCTGAGAAAACTTCACCGGGTAAACCCAGGTGAAATCGAGTCCCAATTTTTCTCTAGTTTTTTTTTAATATTAAACTTTTTTTTCGACGTCGTATGTAAAAGTTATGGCCGTTTTACATTTTTTTTCGTTTTTTTGCAAAAAAGGTCAAAATTCATATTTCAAAATTTCTATACCAACTAGACACTAAAACCTAACTACATCTCAAAGGATTTTATTTTTTGAAGATTTTATCATTTTTGTTTATTTTCTACAAAACTAAAAAAGGCGGTCCACGGGGGGGGGGAGGTGTAGAGTTTGAAAATTTCAGAACCCCTTTAGTCCGGGTTGTTGTCGATCCAATCATACCGTCGACTACACATCTGCTAGCAGAGAGTATTTGAGTGCCGATTCCATAGATGGCTCTGGAGATTGCGTTCAGGAGGAAAATCTGTTTTATCCTGTAGAGTATTTGAATACTTTAAGAATCATTAATTTCCCATGTCACATGCTTACTCTTAAGAAGGGGGTTCCGATTATGCTGCTGAGAAATTTGAGCCAGGCGAATGGACTTTGTAATGGTACACGTCTTATCGTAAAGGACCTGGGCAATCGCGTTATTGAGGCTGTTATAATAACCGGATCCCACGTTGGCGATACTCTCTATATCCCTAGAATTGAGTTAACATCAAAGCAGTCAAAGTCATCGTTTGTGCTCCGCCGTCGCCAGTTTCCAGTGCGTGTGTGTTATGCCATGACGATCAATAAAAGCCAGGGCCAGACACTATCTTCGAGGTGTGTATATCTTAAAAAACCTGTCTTCACCCATGGCCAGCTGTATGTAGCGGTGTCTTGTGTTACCTCGAAGGACTCCCTGAAAATTCTTGTAGTTAACGATGATGGTACCTGTGGCTCCAAGACGAAAAATCTTGTTTTCCCAGTGATCTTTCGATCTGCTGGGATGACATAGTGCTCCTGCATGTTAGTTTGTATTTTGTGCTGTGTATGATCAGGCTTTGGGTAATCTATATGCTTTTTCTGATCATGTTCTGCTTAGGTGTTCGTGTGTAGATATACGGTTCCTTAGATCTATGGTCTTTTTCTGTTTTACTTTATTGACGTGGTTCTTTTACATGATAATGATCTTCCCCTTATGCATATCTATCATGCTTTATACCTTTCAATCGTTTTGCCTTCTCTTGTGCTGTACTTTTCTTGTGGCCTTGCTGCAGATGTCGATCACTGCTTTGGCTGAACTTGTCCCGGGAACTGCCCGCCTCATAGTTATCTTTTGGAATTTTGAGAATCTGAGAAAACTTCACCGGGTAAACCCAGGTTAAATCGAGTCCCAATTTTTATCTAGTTTTTTTTATATATTAAACTTTTTTTTCGACGTCGTATGCAAAAGTTATGGCCGTTTTACATTTTTTTTCGATTTTTTGCAAAAAAGGACAAAATTCATATTTCAAAATTTCTATACCAACTAGACACTAAAACCTAACTACATCTCAAAGGATTTAATTTTGTGAAGATTTTATCATTTTTGTTTATTTTCTACAATACTAAAAAAGGCGGTCGACGGGGGCGGGGGTGGTAGAGTTTGAAAATTTCAGAACCCCTTTAGTCCGGGTTGTTGTCCATCCAATCATACCGTCGACTACACATCTGCTAGCAGAGAGTATTTGAGTGCCGATTCCATAGATGGCTCTGGAGATTGCATTCAGGAGGAAAATCTGTTTTATCCTGTAGAGTATTTGAATACTTTAAAAATCATTAATTTCCCATGTTCACATGCTTACTCTTAAGAAGGGGTTTCCGATTATGCTGCTGAGAAATTTGAGCCAGGCGAATGGACTTTGTAATGGTACACGTCTTATCGCAAAGGACCTGGGCGATCGCGTTATTGAGGCTGTTATAATAACCGGATCCCACGTTGGCGATACTGTCTATATCCCTAGAATTGAGTTAACATCAAAGCAGTCAAAGTCATCGTTTGTGCTCCGCCGTCGCCAGTTTCCAGTGCGTGTGTGTTATGCCATGACGATCAATAAAAGCCAGGGCCAGACACTATCTTCGGGGTGTGTATATCTTAAAAAACCTGTCTTCACCCATGGCCAGCTGTATGTAGCGGTGTCTCGGGTTACCTCGAAGGACTCCCTGAAAATTCTTGTAGTTAACGATGATGGTACCTGTGGCTCCGAGACGAAAAATGTTGTTTTCCCAGGGATCTTTCGATCTGCTGGGATGACATAGTGCTCCTGCGTGTTAGTTTGTATTTTGTGCTGTGTATGATCACGCTTTGGGTAATCTATATGCTTTTTCTGATCATGTTCTGCTTAGGTGTTCGTGTGTAGATATATGGTTCCTTAGATCTATGGTCTTTTTGTGTTTTACTTTATTGACGTGGTTCTTTTACATGATAATGATCTTCCCCTTATGCATATCTATCATGCTTTATACCTTGCAATCGTTTTGCCTTCTCTTGTGCTGTACTTTTGTTGTGGCCTTGCTGCAGATGTCGATCACTGCTTTAGCTGAACTTGTCTCGGGAACTGCCCGCCTCATAGTTATCTTTTGGAATTTTGAGAATCTGAGAAAACTTCACCGGGTAAACCCAGGTGAAATCGAGTCCCAATTTTTCTCTAGTTTTTTTTTATATATTAAACTTTTTTTTTCGACGTCGTATGCAAAAGTTATGGCCATTTTACATTTTTTTTTCGTTTTTTTGCAAAAAAGGTCAAAATTCATATTTCAAAATTTCTATACCAACTAGACACTAAAACCTAACTACATCTCAAAGGATTTTATTTTTTGAAGATTTTATCATTTTTGTTTATTTTCTACAAAACTAAAAAAGGCGGTCCACGGGGGGGGGGGGTGGGGGGGTAGAGTTTGAAAATTTCAGAACCCCTTTAGTCCAGGTTGTTGTCGATCCAATCATACCGTCGACTACACATCTGCTAGCAGAGAGTATTTGAGTGCCGATTCCATAGATGGCTCTGGAGATTGCGTTCAGGAGGAAAATCTGTTTTATCCTGTAGAGTATTTGAATACTTTAAAAATCATTAATTTCCCATGTTCACATGCTTACTCTTAAGAAGGGGGTTCCGATTATGCTACTGAGAAATTTGAGCCAGGTGAATGGACTTTGTAATGGTACACGTCTTATCGTAAAGGACCTGGGCGATCGCGTTATTGAGGCTGTTATAATAACCGGATCCCACGTTGGCGATACTGTCTATATCCCTAGAATTGAGTTAACATCAAAGCAGTCAAAGTCATCGTTTGTCCTCCGCCGTCGCCAGTTTCCAGTGCGTGTGTGTTATGCCATGACGATCAATAAAAGCCAGGGCCGGACACTATCTTCGGGGTGTGTATATCTTAAAAAACCTGTCTTCACCCATGGCCAGCTATATGTAGCGGTGTCTCGTGTTACCTCGAAGGACTCCCTGAAAATTATTGTAGTTAACGATGATGGTACCTGTGGCTCCGAGACGAAAAATGTTGTTTTCCCAGAGATCTTTCGATCTACTGGGATGACATAGTGCTCCTGCGTGTTAGTTTGTATTTTGTGATGTGTATGATCAGGCTTTGGGTAATCTATATGCTTTTTCTGATCATGTTCTGCTTAGGTGTTCATGTGTAGATATACGGTTCCTTAGATCTATGGTCTTTTTGTGTTTTACTTTATTGACGTGGTTCTTTTACATGATAATGATCTTCCCCTTATGCATATCTTTCATGCTTTATACCTTGCAATCGTTTTGCCTTCTCTTGTGCTGTACTTTTGTTGTGGCCTTGCTGCAGATGTCGATCACTACTTTGGCTGAACTTGTCCCGGGAACTGCCCGCCTCATAGTTATCTTTTGGAATTTTGAGAATCTGAGAAAACTTCACCGGGTAAACCCAGGTGAAATCGAGTCCCAATTTTTCTCTAGTTTTTTTTTATATATTAAACTTTTTTTTTCGACGTCGTATGCAAAAGTTATGGCCGTTTTACATTTTTTTTTCATTTTTTTGCAAAAAAGGTCAAAATTCATATTTCAAAATTTCTATACCATTTAGACACAAAAACCTAACTACATCTCAAAGGATTTTATTTTTTGAACATTTTATCATTTTTGTTTATTTTCTACAAAACAAAAAAGGCGGTCCACGGGGGGGGGGGGGGGGAGGTCTAGAGTTTGAAAATTTCAGAACCCCTTTAGTCCGGGTTGTTGTCGATCCAATCATACCGTCGAGTACACATCTGCTAGCATAGAGTATTTGAGTGCCGATTCCATAGATGGCGCTGGAGATTGCGTTCAGCAGGAAAATCTGTTTTATCCTGTAGAGTATTTGAATACTTTAAAAATCATTAATTTCCCATGTCACATGCTTACTCTTAAGAAGGGGGTTCCGATTATGCTGCTGAGAAATTTGAGCCAGGCGAATGGACTTTGTAATGGTACACGTCTTATCGTAAAGGACCTGGGCAATCGCGTTATTGAGGCTGTTATAATAACCGGATCCCACGTTGGCGATACTGTCTATATCCCTAGAATTGAGTTAACATCAAAGCAGTCAAAGTCATCGTTTGTGCTCCGCCGTCGCCAGTTTCCAGTGCGTGTGTGTTCTGCCATGACGATCAATAAAAGCCAGGGCCAGACACTATCTTCGGGGTGTGTATATCTTAAAAAACCTGTCTTCACCCATGGCCAGCTGTATGTAGTGGTGTCTTGTGTTACCTCGAAGGACTCCCTGAAAATTCTTGTAGTTAACGATGATGGTACCTGTGGCTCCGAGACGAAAAATGTTGTTTTCCCAGAGATCTTTCGATCTGGTGGGATGACATAGTGCTCCTGCATGTTAGTTTGTATTTTGTGCTGTGTATGATCAGGCTTTGGGTAATCTATATGCTTTTTCTGATCATGTTCTGCTTAGGTGTTCGTGTGTAGATATACGGTTCCTTAGATCTATGGTCTTTTTCTGTTTTACTTTATTGACGTGGTTCTTTTACATGCTAATGATCTTCCCCTTATGCATATCTATCATGCTTTATACCTTTCAATCGTTTTGCCTTCTCTTGTGCTGTACTTTTCTTGTGGCCTTGCTGCAGATGTCGATCACTGCTTTCGCTGAACTTGTCCCGGGAACTTGTACCGGGAACTGCCCGCCTCATAGTTATCTTTTGGAATTTTGAGAATCTGAGAAAACTTCACCGGGTAAACCCAGGTGAAATCGAGTCCCAATTTTTCTCTAGTTTTTTTTTATATATTAAACTTTTTTTCGACGTCGTATGCAAAAGTTTTGGCCGTTTTACATTTTTTTTCGATTTTTTGCAAAAAAGGTCAAAATTCATATTTCAAAATTTCTATACCAACTAGACACTAAAACCTAACTACATCTCAAAGGATTTAATTTTGTGAAGATTTTATCATTTTTGTTTATTTTCTACAATACTAAAAAAGGCGGTCGACGGGGGGCGGGGGTGGTAGAGTTTGAAAATTTCAGAACCCCTTTAGTCCGGGTGGTTGTCCATCCAATCATACCGTCGACTACACATCTGCTAGCAGAGAGTATTTGAGTGCCGATTCCATAGATGGCTCTGGAGATTGCATTCAGGAGGAAAATCTGTTTTATCCTTTAGAGTATTTGAATACTTTAAAAATCATTAATTTCCCATGTCACTTGCTTACTCTTAAGAAGGGGGTTCCGATTATGCTGCTGAGAAATTTGAGCCAGTCGAATGGACTTTGTAATGGTACACGTCTTATCGTAAAGGACCTGGGCGATCGCGTTATTGAGGCTGTTGTAATAACCGGATCCCACGTTTGCGATACTGTCTATATCCCTAGAATTGAGTTAACATCAAAGTAGTCAAAGTCATCGTTTCTGCTCCGCCGTCGCCAGTTTCCAGTGCGTGTGTGTTATGCCATGACGATCAATAAAAGCCAGGGCCAGACACTATCTTCGGGGTGTGTATATCTTAAAAAACCTGTCTTCACCCATGGCCAGCTGTATGTAGCGGTGTCTCGTGTTACCTCGAAGGACTCCCTGAAAATTCTTGTTGTTAACGATGATGGTACCTGTGGCTCCGAGATGAAAAATGTTGTTTTCCCAGAGATCTTTCGATCTGCTGGGATGACTGCTGGGATGACATAGTGCTCCTGCGTGTTAGTTTGTATTTTGTACTGTGTATGATCAGGCTTTGGGTAATCTATATGCTTTTGCTGATCATGTTCTGCTTAGGTGTTCGTGTGAAGATATACGGTTCCTTAGATCTATGGTCTTTTTGTGTTTTACTTTATTGACGTGGTTCTTTTACATGATAATGAGCTTCCCCTTATGCATATCTATCATGCTTTATACCTTGCAATCGTTTTGCCTTCTCTTGTGTTGTACTTTTGTTGTGGCCTTGCTGCAGATGTCGATCACTGCTTTGGCTGAACTTGTCCCGGGAACTTGTCCCGGGAACTGCCCGCCTCATAGTTATCTTTTGGAATTTTGAGAATCTGAGAAAACTTCACCGGGTAAACACGGGTGAAATCGAGTCCCAATTTTTCTCTAGTTTTTTTTATATATTAAACTTTTTTTTCGACGTCGTATGCAAAAGTTATGGCCGTTTTACATTTTTTTTTTCGTTTTTTTGCAAAAAAGGTCAAAATTCATATTTCAAAATTTCTATACCAACTAGACACTAAAACCTAACTACATCTCAAAGGATTTGAATTTTTGAAGATTTATCATTTTTGTTTATTTTCTACAAAACTAAAAAAGGCGGTCCACGGGGGGGTGGGGGGTAGAGTTTGAAAATTTCAGAACCACTTTAGTCCGGGTTGTTGTCGATCCAATCATACCGTCGACTACACATCTGCTAGCAGAGAGTATTTGAGTGCCGATTCCATAGATGGCTCTGGAGATTGCGTTCAGGAGGAAAATCTGTTTTATCCTGTAGAGTATTTGAATACTTTAAAAATCATTAATTTCCCATGTTCACATGCTTACTCTTAAGAAGGGGGTTCCGATTATGCTGCTAAGAAATTTGAGCCAGGCGAATGGACTTTGTAATGGTACACGTCTTATCGTAAAGGACCTGGGCGATCGCGTTATTGAGGCTGTTATAATAACTGGATCCCACGTTGGCGATACTGTCTATATCCCTAGAATTGAGTTAACATCAAAGCAGTCAAAGTCATCGTTTGTGCTCCGCCGTCGCCAGTTTCCAGTGTATGTGTGTTATGCCATGACGATCAATAAAAGCCAGGGCCAGACACTATCTTCGGGGTGTTTATATCTTAAAAAACCTGTCTTCACCCATGGCCAGCTGTATGTAGCGGTGTCTCGTGTTACCTCGAAGGACTCCCTGAAAATTCTTTTAGTTAACGATGATGGTACCTGTGGCTCCGAGACGAAAAATGTTGTTTTCCCAGAGATCTTTCGATCTGCTGGGATGACATAGTGCTCCTGCGTGTTAGTTTGTATTTTGTGTTGTGTATGATCAGGCTTTGGGTAATCTATATGCTTTTTCTGATCATGTTCTGCTTAGTTGTTCGTGTGTAGATATACGGTTCCTTAGATCTATGGTCTTTTTGTGTTTTACTTTATTGACGTGGTTCTTTTACATGATAATGATCTTCCCCTTATGCATATCTATCATGCTTTATACCTTGCAATCGTTTTGCCTTCTCTTGTGATGTACTTTTGTTGTGGCCTTGCTGCAGATGTCGATCACTGCTTTGGCTGAACTTGTCCCGGGAACTGCCCGCCTCATAGCTATCTTTTGGAATTTTTAGAATCTGAGAAAACTTCACCGGGTAAACCCAGGTGAAATCGAATCCCAATTTTTCTCTAGTTTTTTTTTATATATTAAACTTTTTTTTTCGACGTCGTATGAAAAGTTATGGCCGTTTTACTTTTTTTTTTTCGTTTTTTTGCAAAAAAGGTCAAAATACATATTTCAAAATTTCTATACCAACTAGACACTAAAACCTAACTACATCTCCAAGGATTTTATTTTGTGAAGATTTTATCATTTTTGTTTATTTTCTACAAAACTAAAAAAGGCGGTCCACAGGGGGGGGTAGAGTTTGAAAATTTCAGAACCCCTTTAGTCCGGGTTGTTGTCGATCCAATCATACCGTCGACTACACATCTGCTAGCAGAGAGTATTTGAGTACCGATTCCATAGATGGCTCTGGAGAATGCGTTCAGGAGGAAAATCTGTTTTATCCTGTAGAGTATTTGAATACTTTAAAAATCATTAATTTCCCATGTTCACATGCTTACTCTTAAGAAGGGGGTTCCAATTATGCTGCTAAGAAATTTGAGCCAGGCAAATGGACTTTGTAATGGTACACGTCTTATCGTAAATGACCTGGGTGATCGTGTTATTGAAGCTGTTATAATAACTGGATCCCACGTTGGCGATACTGTCTATATCCCTAGAATTGAGTTAACATCAAAGCAGTCAAAGTCATCGTTTGTGCTCCGCCGTCGCCAGTTTCCAGTGCGTGTGTGTTATGCCAAGACGATCAATAAAAGCCAGGGGCAGACACTATCTTCGGGGTGTGTATATCTTCAAAAACCTGTCTTCACCCATGGCCAGCTGTATCTAGCGGTGTCTCGTGTTACCTCGAAGGACTCCCTGAAAATTCTTGTAGTTAACGATGATGGTACCTGTGGCTCCGAGACGAAAAATGTTGTTTTCCCAGAGATCTTTCGATCTGCTGGGATGACATAGTGCTCCTGCGTGTTAGTTTGTATTTTGTGCTGTGCATGATCAGGCTTTGGGTAATCTATATGCTTTTTCTGATCATGTTCTGCTTAGGTGTTCGTGTGTAGATATACGGTTCCTTAGATCTATGGTCTTTTTGTGTTTTACTTTATTGACGTGGTTCTTTTACATGATAATGATCTTCCCCTTATGCACATCTATCATGCTTTATACCTTGCAATCGTTTTGCCTTCTCTTGTGCTGTACTTTTGTTGTGGCCTTGCTGCAAATCTCGATCACTGCTTTGGCTGAACTTGTCCTGGGAACTGCCCGCCTCATAGTTATCTTTTGGAATTTTGAGAATCTGAGAAAACTTCACCGGGTAAACCCAGGTGAAATCGAGTCCCAATTTTTCTCTAGTTTTTTTTTATATATTAAACTTTTTTTTCGACGTCGTATGCAAAAGTTATGGCCGTTTTACATTTTTTTTCGTTTTTTTGCAAAAAAGGTCAAAATTCATATTTCAAAATTTCTATACCAACTGGACACTAAAACCTAACTACATCTCAAAGGATTTTATTTTTTGAAGATTTTATCATTTTTGTTTATTTTCAACAAAACTAAAAAAGGCGGTCCACCGGGGGGGGGGGGGGGGTAGAGTTTGAAAATTTCAGAAGCCCTTTAGTCCGGGTTGTAGTCGATTCAATCATACCGTCGACTAAACATCTGCTAGCAGAGAGTATTTGAGTGCCGATTCCACAGATGGCTCTGGAGATTGCGTTCAGGAGGAAAATCTGTTTTATCCTGTAGAGTATTTGTATACTTTAAAAATCATTAATTTCCCATGTTCACATGCTTACTCTTAAGAAGGAGGTTCCGATGATGCTGCTGAGAAATTTGAGCCAGGCGAATGGACTTTGTAATGGTACACGTCTTATCGTAAAGGTCCTGGGCGATCGCGTTATTGAGGCTGTTATAATAACCGGATCCCACGTTGGCGATACTGTCTATATCCCTAGAATTGAGTTAACAACAAAGCAGTCAAAGTCATCGTTTGTGCTCCGCCGTCGCCAGTTTCCAGTGCGTGTGTGTTATGCCATGACGATCAATAAAAGCCAGGGCCAGACACTATCTTCGGGGTGTGTATATCTTAAAAAACCTGTCTTCACCCATGGCCAGCTGTATCTAGCGGTGTCTCGTGTTACCTCGAAGGACTCCCTGAAAATTCTTGTAGTTAACGATGATGGTACCTGTGGCTCCGAGACGAAAAATGTTGTTTTCCCAGAGATCTTTCAATCTGCTGGGATGACATAGTGCTCCTGCGTGTTAGTTTGTATTTTGTGCTGTGTATGATAAGGCTTTGGGTAATCTATATGCTTTTTCTGATCATGTTCTGCTTAGGTGTTCGTGTGTAGATATACGGTTCCTTAGATCTATGGTCTTTTTGTGTTTTACTTTATTGACATGGTTCTTTTACATGATAATGATCTTCCCCTTATGCATATCTATCATGCTTTATACCTTGCAATCGTTTTGCCTTCTCTTGTGCTGTACTTTTGTTGTGGCCTTGCTGCAGATGTCGATCAGTGCTTTGGCTGAACTTGTCCCGGGAACTTGTCCCGGGAACTGCCCGCCTCATAGTTATCTTTTGGAATTTTGAGAATCTGAGAAAACTTCACCGGGTAAACCCAGGTGAAATCGAGTCCCAATTTTTCTCTAGTTTTTTTTTATATTAAACTTTTTTTTCGACGTCGTATGCAAAAGTTATGGCCGTTTTACATTTTTTTTTGTTTTTTTGCAAAAAAGGTCAAAATTCATATTTCAAAATTTCTGTACCAACTAGACACTAAAACCTAACTACATCTCCAAGGATTTTATTTTGTGAAGATTTTATCATTTTTGTTTATTTTCTACAAAACTAAAAAAGGCGGTCCACAGGGGGGGGTAGAGTTTGAAAATTTCAGAACCCCTTTAGTCCGGGTTGTTGTCGATCCAATCATACCGTCGACTACACATCTGCTAGCACAGAGTATTTGAATGCCGATTCCATAGATGGCTCTGGAGATTGCGTTCAGGAGGAAAATCTGTTTTATCCTGTAGAGTATTTGAATACTTTAAAAATCATTAATTGCCCATGTTCACATGCTTACTCTTAAGAAGGGGGTTCCGATTATGCTGCTGAGAAAGTTGAGCCAGGCGAATGGACTTTGTAATGGTACACGTCTTATCGTAAAGGACCTGGGCGATCGCGTTATTGAGGCTGTTATAATAACCGGATCCCACGTTGGCGATACTATCTATATCCCTAGAATTGAGTTAACATCAAAGCAGTCAAAGTCATCGTTTGTGCTCCGCCGTCGCCAGTTTCCAGTGCGTGTGTGTTATGCCATGACGATCAATAAAAGCCAGGGCCAGACACTATCTTCGGGGTGTGTATATCTTAAAAAACCTGTCTTCACCCATGGCCAGCTGTATCTAGCGGTGTCTCGTGTTACCTCGAAGGACTCCCTGAAAATTCTTGTAGTTAACGATGATGGTACTTGTGGCTCCGAGACGAAAAATGTTGTTTTCCCAGAGATCTTTCGATCTGCTGGGATGACATAGTGCTCCTGCGTGTTAGTTTGTATTTTGTGCTGTGTATGATCAGGCTTTGGGTAATCTATATGCTTTTTCTGATCATGTTCTTCTTAGGTGTTCGTGTGTAGATATACGGTTCCTTAGATCTATGGTCTTTTTGTGTTTTACTTTATTGACATGGTTCTTTCACATGATAATGATCTTCCCCTTATGCATATCTATCATGCTTTATACCTTGCAATCGTTTTGCCTTCTCTTGTGCTGTACTTTTGTTGTGGCCATGCTGCAGATGTCGATCACTGCTTTGGCTGAACTTGTCCCGGGAACTGCCCGCCTCATAGTTATCTTTTGGAATTTTGAGAATCTGAGAAAACTTCACCGGGTAAACCCAGGTGAAATCGAGTCCCAATTTTTCTCTAGTTTTTTTTATATTAAACTTTTTTTTCGACGTCGTATGCAAAAGTTATGGCCGTTTTACATTTTTTTTTGTTTTTTTGCAAAAAAGGTCAAAATTCATATTTCAAAATTTCTATACCAACTAGACACTAAAACCTAACTACATCTCCAAGGAATTTATTTTGTGAAGATTTTATCATTTTTGTTTATTTTTTACAAAACTAAAAAAGGCGGTCCACAAGGGGGGGGTAGAGTTTGAAAATTTCAGAACCCCTTTAGTCCGGGTTGTTGTCGATCCAATCATACCGTCGACTACACATCTGCTAGCACAGAGTATTTGAATGCCGATTCCATAGATGGCTCTGGAGATTGCGTTCAGGAGGAAAATCTGTTTTATCCTGTAGAGTATTTGAATACTTTAAAAATCATTAATTTCCCATGTTCACATGCTTACTCTTAAGAAGGGGGTTCCGATTATGCTGCTGAGAAATTCGAGCCAGGCGAATGGACTTTGTAATGGTACACGTCTTATCGTAAAGGACCTGGGCGATCGCGTTATTGAGGCTGTTATAATAACCGGATCCCACGTTGGCGATACTGTCTATATCCCTAGAATTGAGTTAACATCAAAGCAGTCAAAGTCATCGTTTGTGCTCCGCCGTCGCCATTTTCCAGTGCGTGTGTGTTATGCCATGACGATCAATAAAAGCCAGGGCCAGACACTATCTTCGGGGTTTGTATATCTTAAAAAACCTGTCTTCACCCATGGCCAGCTGTATCTAGCGGTGTCTTGTGTTACCTCGAAGGACTCCCTGAAAATTCTTGTGGTTAACGATGATGGTACCTGTGGCTCCGAGACGAAAAATGTTGTTTTCCCAGAGATCTTTCGATCTGCTGGGATGACATAGTGCTCCTGCGTGTTAGTTTGTATTTTGTGATGTGTATGATCAGGCTTTGGGTAATCTATATGCTTTTTCTGATCATGTTCTGCTTAGGTGTTCGTGTGTAGATATACGGTTCCTTAGATCTATGGTCTTTTTGTGTTTTACTTTATTGACATGGTTCTTTTACATGATAATGATCTTCCCCTTATGCATATCTATCATGCTTTATACCTTGCAATCGTTTTGCCTTCTCTTGTGCAGTACTTTTGTTGTGGCCTTGCTGCAGATGTCGATCACTGCTTTGGCTGAACTTGTCCCGGGAACTTGTCCCGGGAACTGCCCGCCTCATAGTTATCTTTTGGAATTTTAAGAATCTGAGAAAACTTCACCGGGTAAACCCAGGTGAAATCGAGTCCCAATTTTTCTCTAGTTTTTTTTATATTAAACTTTTTTTTTCGACGTCGTATGCAAAAGTTATGGCCGTTTTACATTTTTTTTTTGTTTTTTTGCAAAAAAGGTCAAAATTCATATTTCAAAATTTCTATACCAACTAGACACTAAAACCTAACTACATCTCCAAGGATTTCATTTTGTGAAGATTTTATCATTTTTGTTTATTTTCTACAAAACTAAAAAAGGCGGTCCACAGGGGGGGGGGGTAGAGTTTGAAAATTTCAGAACCCCTTTAGTCCGGGTTGTTGTCGATCCAATCATACCGTCGACTACACATCTGCTAGCACAGAGTATTTGAATGCCGATTCCATAGATGGCTCTGGAGATTGCGTTCAGGAGGAAAATCTGTTTTATCCTGTAGAGTATTTGAATACTTTAAAAATCATTAATTTCCCATGTTCACATGCTTACTCTTAAGAAGGGGGTTCCGATTATGCTGCTGAGAAATTTGAGCCAGGCGAATGGACTTTGTAATGGTACACGTCTTATCATAAAGGACCTGGGCGATCACGTTATTGAGGCTGTTATAATAACCGGATCCCACGTTGGCGATACTGTCTATATCCCTAGAATTGAGTTAACATCAAAGCAGTCAAAGTCATCGTTTGTGCTCCGCCGTCGCCAGTTTCCAGTGCGTGTGTGTTATGCCATGACGATCAATAAAAGCCAGGGCCAGACACTATCTTCGGGGTGTGTATATCTTAAAAAACCTGTCTTCACCCATGGCCAGCTGTATGTAGCGGTGTCTCGTGTTACCTCGAAGGACTCCCTGAAAATTCTTGTAGTTAACGATGATGGTACCTGTGGCTCCGAGACGAAAAATGTTGTTTTCCCAGAGATCTTTCGATCTGCTGGGATGACATAGTGCTCCTGCGTGTTAGTTTGTATTTTGTGCTGTGTATGATCAGGCTTTGGGTAATCTATATGCTTTTTCTGATCATGTTCTGCTTAGGTGTTCGTGTGTAGATATACGGTTCCTTCGATCTATGGTCTTTTTGTGTTTTACTTTATTGACGTGGTTCTTTTACATGATAATGATCTTCCCCTTATGCGTATCTATCATGCTTTATACCTTGCAATCGTTTTGCCTTCTCTTGTGCAGTACTTTTGTTGTGGCCTTGCTGCAGATGTCGATCACTGCTTTGGCTGAACTTGTCCCGGGAACTGCCCGCCTCATAGTTATCTTTTGGAATTTTGAGAATCTGAGAAAACTTCACCGGGTAAACCCAGGTGAAATCGAGTCCCAATTTTTCTCTAGTTTTTTTTATATTAAACTTTTTTTTTCGACGTCGTATGCAAAAGTTATGGCCGTTTTACATTTTTTTTTTGTTTTTTTGCAAAAAAGGTCAAAATTCATATTTCAAAATTTCTATACCAACTAGACACTAAAACCTAACTACATCTCCAAGGATTTCATTTTGTGAAGATTTTATCATTTTTGTTTATTTTCTACAAAACTAAAAAAGGCGGTCCACAGGGGGGGGGTAGAGTTTGAAAATTTCAGAACCCCTTTAGTCCGGGTTGTTGTCGATCCAATCATACCGTCGACTACACATCTGCTAGCACAGAGTATTTGAATGCCGATTCCATAGATGGCTCTGGAGATTGCGTTCAGGAGGAAAATCTGTTTTATCCTGTAGAGTATTTGAATACTTTAAAAATCATTAATTTCCCATGTTCACATGCTTACTCTTAAGAAGGGGGTTCCGATTATGCTGCTGAGAAATTTGAGCCAGGCGAATGGACTTTGTAATGGTACACGTCTTATCGTAAAGGACCTGGGCGATCACGTTATTGAGGCTGTTATAATAACCGGATCCCACGTTGGCGATACTGTCTATATCCCTAGAATTGAGTTAACATCAAAGCAGTCAAAGTCATCGTTTGTGCTCCGCCGTCGCCAGTTTCCAGTGCGTGTGTGTTATGCCATGACGATCAATAAAAGCCAGGGCCAGACACTATCTTCGGGGTGTGTATATCTTAAAAAACCTGTCTTCACCCATGGCCAGCTGTATGTAGCGGTGTCTCGTGTTACCTCGAAGAACTCCCTGAAAATTCTTGTAGTTAACGATGATGGTACCTGTGGCTCCGAGACGAAAAATGTTGTTTTCCCAGAGATCTTTCGATCTGCTGGGATGACATAGTGCTCCTGCGTGTTAGTTTGTATTTTGTGCTGTGTATGATCAGGCTTTGGGTAATCTATATGCTTTTTCTGATCATGTTCTGCTTAGGTGTTCGTGTGTAGATATACGGTTCCTTCGATCTATGGTCTTTTTGTGTTTTACTTTATTGACGTGGTTCTTTTACATGATAATGATCTTCCCCTTATGCGTATCTATCATGCTTTATACCTTGCAATCGTTTTGACTTCTCTGGTGCTGTACTTTTGTTGTGGCCTTGCTGCAGATGTCGATCACTGCTTTGGCTGAACTTGTCCCGGGAACTTGTCCCGGGAAATGCCCGCCTCATAGTTATCTTTTGGAATTTTGAGAATCTGAGAAAACTTCACCGGGTAAACCCAGGTGAAATCGAGTCCCAATTTTTCTCTTGTTTTTTTTTATATATTAAACTTTTTTTCCGACGTCGTATGCAAAAGTTATGGCCGTTTTACATTTTTTTTTCGTTTTTTTGCAAAAAGGTCAAAATTCCTATTTCAAAATTTCTATACCAACTAGACACTAAAACCTAACTACATCTCAAAGGATTTTATTTTTTTAAGATTTTATAATTTTTGTTTATTTTCTACAAAACTAAAAAAGGCGGTCCTCGGGGGGGGGGGGGGGGTAGAGTTTGAAAATTTCAGAACCCCTTTAGTCCGGGTTGTTGTCGATCCAATCATACCGTCGACTACACATCTGCTTGCAGAGAGTATTTGAGTGCCGATTCCATAGATGGCTCTGGAGATTGCGTTCAGGAGGAAAATCTGTTTTTTCCTGTAGAGTATTTGAATACTTTAAAAATCATTAATTTGCCATGTTCACAAGCTTACTCTTAACAAGGGGGTTCCGATTATGCTGCTGAGAAACTTGAGCCACGCGAATGGACTTTGTAATGGTACACGTCTTATCATAAAGGACCTGGGCGATCGCGTTATTGAGGCTGTTATAATAACCGGATCCCACGTTGGCGATACTGTCTATATCCCTAGAATTGAGTTAACATCAAAGCAGTCAAAGTCATAGTTTGTGCTCCGCCATCGCCAGTTTCCAGTGCGTGTGTGTTATGCCATGACGATCAATAAAAGCCAGGGCCAGACACTATCTTCGGGGTGTGTATATCTTAAAAAACCTGTCTTCACCCATGGCCAGCTGTATGTAGCTGTGTCTCGTGTTACCTCGAAGGACTCCCTGAAAATTCTTGTAGTTAACGATGATGGTACCTGTGGCTCCGAGACGAAAAATGTTGTTTTCCCAGAGATCTTTCGATCTGCTGGGATGACATAGTGCTCCTGCGTGTTAGTTTGTATTTTGTGCTGTGTATGATCAGGCTTTGGGTAATCTATATGCTTTTTCTGATCATGTTCTGCTTAAGTGTTCGTGTGTAGATATACGGTTCCATAGATCTATGGTCTTTTTGTGTTTTACTTTATTGACGTGGTTCTTTTACATGATAATGATCTTCCCCTTATGCATATCTATCATGCTTTATACCTTGCAATCGTTTTGCCTTCTCTGGTGCTGTACTTTTGTTGTGGCCTTGCTGCAGATGTCGATCACTGCTTTGGCTGAACTTGTCCCGGGAACTGCCCGCCTCATAGTTATCTTTTGGAATTTTGAGAATCTGAGAAAACTTCACCGGGTAAACCCAGGTGAAATCGAGTCCCAATTTTTCTCTAGTTTTTTTTTCTATATTAAACTTTTTGTTTCGACGTCGTATGCAAAAGTTATATCCGTTTTACATTTTTTTTCGTTTTTTTGCAAAAAAGGTGAAAATTCATATTTCAAAATTTCTATACCAACTAGACACTAAAACCTAACTACATCTCAAAGGATTTTATTTTTCAAGATTTTATCATTTTTTTTATTTTCTACAAAACTAAAAAAGGCGGTCCTCGGGGGGGGGGGGGGGGTAGAGTTTGAAAATTTCAGAACCCCTTTAGTCCTGGTTGTTGTCAATCCAATCATACCGTCGACTACACATCTACTTGCAGAGAGTATTTGAGTGCCGATTGCATAGATGGCTCTGGAGATTGCGTTCAGGAGGAAAATCTATTTTATCCTATAGAGTATTTGAATACTTTAAAAATCATTAATTTCCCATGTTCACATGCTTACTCTTAAGAAGGGGGTTCCGATTATGCTGCTGAGAAAGTTCAGCCAGGCGAATGGACTTTGTAATGGTACACGTCTTATCGTAAAGGACCTGGGCGATCGCGTTATTGAGGCTGTTATAATAACCGGATCCCACGTTGGCGATACTGTCTATATCCCTAGAATTGAGTTAACATCAAAGCAGTCAAAGTCATCGTTTGTGCTCCGCCGTCGCCAGTTTCCAGTGCGTGTGTGTTATGCCATGACGATCAATAAAAGCCAGGGCCAGACACTATCTTCGGGGTGTGTATATCTTAAAAAACCTGTCTTCACCCATGGCCAGCTGTATGTAGCGGTGTCTCGTGTTACCTCGAAGGACTCCCTGAAAATTCTTGTAGTTAACGATGATGGTACCTGTGGCTCCGAGACGAAAAATGTTGTTTTCCCAGAGATCTTTCGATCTGCTGGGATGACATGGTGCTCCTGCGTGTTAGTTTGTATTTTGTGCTGTGTATGATCAGGCTTTGGGTAATCTATATGCTTTTTCTGATCATGTTCTGCTTAGGTGTTCGCGTGTAGATATACGGTTCCTTAGATCTATGGTCTTTTTGTGTTTTACTTTATTGACGTGGTTCTTTTACATGATAATGATCTTCCCCTTATGCATATCTATCATGCTTTATACCTTGCAATCGTTTTGCCTTCTCTGGTGCTGTACTTTTGTTGTGGCCTTGCTGCAGATGTCGATCACTGCTTTCGCTGAACTTGTCCCGGGAACTTGTCCCGGGAACTGCCCGCATCATAGTTATCTTTTGGAATTTTGAGAATCTAAGAAAACTTCACCGGGTAAACCCAGATGAAATCGAGTCCCAATTTTTCTCTAGTTTTTTTTATATATTAAACTTTTTTTTTCGACGTCGTATGCAAAAGTTATGGCCGTTTTATATTTTTTTTCGTTTTTTTGCAAAAAAGGTGAAAATTCATATTTCAAAATTTCTATACCAACTAGACACTAAAACCTAACTACATCTCAAAGGATTTTATTTTTCAAGATTTTATCATTTTTGTTTATTTTCTACAAAACTAAAAAAGGCGGTCCTCGGGGGGGGGGGGGGGGGTAGAGTTTGAAAATTTCAGAACCCCTTTAGTCCGGGTTGTTGTCGATCCAATCATACCGTCGACTACACATCTACTTGTAGAGAGTATTTGAGTGCCGATTGCATAGATGGCTCTGAAGATTACGTTCAGGAGGAAAATCTATTTTATCCTATAGAGTATTTGAATACTTTAAAAATCATTAATTTCCCATGTTCACATGCTTACTCTTAAGAAGGGGGTTCCGATTATGCTGCTGAGAAAGTTCAGCCAGGCGAATGGACTTTGTAATGGTACACGTCTTATCGTAAAGGACATGGGCGATCGCGTTATTGAGGCTGTTATAATAACCTGATCCCACGTTGGCGATACTGTCTATATCCCTAGAATTGAGTTAACATCAAAGCAGTCAAAGTCATCGTTTGTGCTCCGCCGTCGCCAGTTTCCAGTGCGTGTGTGTTATGCCATGACGATCAATAAAAGCCAGGGCCAGACACTATCTTCGGGGTGTGTATATCTTAAAAAACCTGTCTTCACCCATGGCCAGCTGTATGTAGCGGTGTCTCGTGTTACCTCGAAGGACTCCCTGAAAATTCTTGTAGTTAACGATGATGGTACCTGTGGCTCCGAGACGAAAAATGTTGTTTTCCCAGAGATCTTTCGATCTGCTGGGATGACATAGTGCTCCTGCGTGTTAGTTTGTATTTTGTGCTGTGTATGATCAGGCTTTGGGTAATCTATATGCTTTTTCTGATCATGTTCTGCTTAGGTGTTCGCGTGTAGATATACGGTTCCTTAGATCTATGGTCTTTTTGTGTTTTACTTTATTGACGTGGTTCTTTTACATGATAATGATCTTCCCCTTATGCATATCTATCATGCTTTATACCTTGCAATCGTTTTGCCTTCTCTGGTGCTGTACTTTTGTTGTGGCCTTGCTGCAGATGTCGATCACTGCTTTCGCTGAACTTGTCCCGGGAACTTGTCCCGGGAACTGCCCGCATCATAGTTATCTTTTGGAATTTTGAGAATCTGAGAAAACTTCACCGGGTAAACCCAGATGAAATCGAGTCCCAATTTTTCTCTAGTTTTTTTTATATATTAAACTTTTTTTTTCGACGTCGTATGCAAAAGTTATGGCCGTTTTATATTTTTTTTCGTTTTTTTGCAAAAAAGGTGAAAATTCATATTTCAAAATTTCTATACCAACTAGACACTAAAACCTAACTACATCTCAAAGGATTTTATTTTTCAAGATTTTATCATTTTTGTTTATTTTCTACAAAACTAAAAAAGGCGGTCCTCGGGGGGGGGGGGGGGGGTAGAGTTTGAAAATTTCAGAACCCCTTTAGTCCGGGTTGTTGTCGATCCAATCATACCGTCGACTACACATCTACTTGTAGAGAGTATTTGAGTGCCGATTGCATAGATGGCTCTGAAGATTACGTTCAGGAGGAAAATCTATTTTATCCTATAGAGTATTTGAATACTTTAAAAATCATTAATTTCCCATGTTCACATGCTTACTCTTAAGAAGGGGGTTCCGATTATGCTGCTGAGAAAGTTCAGCCAGGCGAATGGACTTTGTAATGGTACACGTCTTATCGTAAAGGACCTGGGCGATCGCGTTATTGAGGCTGTTATAATAACCGGATCCCACGTTGGCGATACTGTCTATATCCCTAGAATTGAGTTAACATCAAAGCAGTCAAAGTCATCGTTTGTGCTCCGCCGTCGCCAGTTTCCAGTGCGTGTGTGTTATGCCATGACGATCAATAAAAGCCAGGGCCAGACACTATCTTCGGGGTGTGTATATCTTAAAAAACCTGTCTTCACCCATGGCCAGCTGTATGTAGCTGTGTCTCGTGTTACCTCGAAGGACTCCCTGAAAATTCTTGTAGTTAACGATGATGGTACCTGTGGCTCCGAGACGAAAAATGTTGTTTTCCCAGAGATCTTTCGATCTGCTGGGATGACATAGTGCTCCTGCGTGTTAGTTTGTATTTTGTGCTGTGTATGATCAGGCTTTGGGTAATCTATATGCTTTTTCTGATCATGTTCTGCTTAGGTGTTCGTGTGTAGATATACGGTTCCATAGATCTATGGTCTTTTTGTGTTTTACTTTATTGACGTGGTTCTTTTACATGATAATGATCTTCCCCTTATGCATATCTATCATGCTTTATACCTTGCAATCGTTTTGCCTTCTCTGGTGCTGTACTTTTGTTGTGGCCTTGCTGCAGATGTCGATCACTGCTTTGGCTGAACTTGTCCCGGGAACTGCCCGCCTCATAGTTATCTTTTGGAATTTTGAGAATCTGAGAAAACTTCACCGGGTAAACCCAGGTGAAATCGAGTCCCAATTTTTCTCTAGTTTTTTTTTCTATATTAAACTTTTTGTTTCGACGTCGTATGCAAAAGTTATATCCGTTTTACATTTTTTTTCGTTTTTTTGCAAAAAAGGTGAAAATTCATATTTCAAAATTTCTATACCAACTAGACACTAAAACCTAACTACATCTCAAAGGATTTTATTTTTCAAGATTTTATCATTTTTTTTATTTTCTACAAAACTAAAAAAGGCGGTCCTCGGGGGGGGGGGGGGGGTAGAGTTTGAAAATTTCAGAACCCCTTTAGTCCTGGTTGTTGTCAATCCAATCATACCGTCGACTACACATCTACTTGCAGAGAGTATTTGAGTGCCGATTGCATAGATGGCTCTGGAGATTGCGTTCAGGAGGAAAATCTATTTTATCCTATAGAGTATTTGAATACTTTAAAAATCATTAATTTCCCATGTTCACATGCTTACTCTTAAGAAGGGGGTTCCGATTATGCTGCTGAGAAAGTTCAGCCAGGCGAATGGACTTTGTAATGGTACACGTCTTATCGTAAAGGACCTGGGCGATCGCGTTATTGAGGCTGTTATAATAACCGGATCCCACGTTGGCGATACTGTCTATATCCCTAGAATTGAGTTAACATCAAAGCAGTCAAAGTCATCGTTTGTGCTCCGCCGTCGCCAGTTTCCAGTGCGTGTGTGTTATGCCATGACGATCAATAAAAGCCAGGGCCAGACACTATCTTCGGGGTGTGTATATCTTAAAAAACCTGTCTTCACCCATGGCCAGCTGTATGTAGCGGTGTCTCGTGTTACCTCGAAGGACTCCCTGAAAATTCTTGTAGTTAACGATGATGGTACCTGTGGCTCCGAGACGAAAAATGTTGTTTTCCCAGAGATCTTTCGATCTGCTGGGATGACATGGTGCTCCTGCGTGTTAGTTTGTATTTTGTGCTGTGTATGATCAGGCTTTGGGTAATCTATATGCTTTTTCTGATCATGTTCTGCTTAGGTGTTCGCGTGTAGATATACGGTTCCTTAGATCTATGGTCTTTTTGTGTTTTACTTTATTGACGTGGTTCTTTTACATGATAATGATCTTCCCCTTATGCATATCTATCATGCTTTATACCTTGCAATCGTTTTGCCTTCTCTGGTGCTGTACTTTTGTTGTGGCCTTGCTGCAGATGTCGATCACTGCTTTCGCTGAACTTGTCCCGGGAACTTGTCCCGGGAACTGCCCGCATCATAGTTATCTTTTGGAATTTTGAGAATCTAAGAAAACTTCACCGGGTAAACCCAGATGAAATCGAGTCCCAATTTTTCTCTAGTTTTTTTTATATATTAAACTTTTTTTTTCGACGTCGTATGCAAAAGTTATGGCCGTTTTATATTTTTTTTCGTTTTTTTGCAAAAAAGGTGAAAATTCATATTTCAAAATTTCTATACCAACTAGACACTAAAACCTAACTACATCTCAAAGGATTTTATTTTTCAAGATTTTATCATTTTTGTTTATTTTCTACAAAACTAAAAAAGGCGGTCCTCGGGGGGGGGGGGGTAGAGTTTGAAAATTTCAGAACCCCTTTAGTCCGGGTTGTTGTCGATCCAATCATACCGTCGACTACACATCTACTTGTAGAGAGTATTTGAGTGCCGATTGCATAGATGGCTCTGAAGATTACGTTCAGGAGGAAAATCTATTTTATCCTATAGAGTATTTGAATACTTTAAAAATCATTAATTTCCCATGTTCACATGCTTACTCTTAAGAAGGGGGTTCCGATTATGCTGCTGAGAAAGTTCAGCCAGGCGAATGGACTTTGTAATGGTACACGTCTTATCGTAAAGGACATGGGCGATCGCGTTATTGAGGCTGTTATAATAACCTGATCCCACGTTGGCGATACTGTCTATATCCCTAGAATTGAGTTAACATCAAAGCAGTCAAAGTCATCGTTTGTGCTCCGCCGTCGCCAGTTTCCAGTGCGTGTGTGTTATGCCATGACGATCAATAAAAGCCAGGGCCAGACACTATCTTCGGGGTGTGTATATCTTAAAAAACCTGTCTTCACCCATGGCCAGCTGTATGTAGCGGTGTCTCGTGTTACCTCGAAGGACTCCCTGAAAATTCTTGTAGTTAACGATGATGGTACCTGTGGCTCCGAGACGAAAAATGTTGTTTTCCCAGAGATCTTTCGATCTGCTGGGATGACATAGTGCTCCTGCGTGTTAGTTTGTATTTTGTGCTGTGTATGATCAGGCTTTGGGTAATCTATATGCTTTTTCTGATCATGTTCTGCTTAGGTGTTCGCGTGTAGATATACGGTTCCTTAGATCTATGGTCTTTTTGTGTTTTACTTTATTGACGTGGTTCTTTTACATGATAATGATCTTCCCCTTATGCATATCTATCATGCTTTATACCTTGCAATCGTTTTGCCTTCTCTGGTGCTGTACTTTTGTTGTGGCCTTGCTGCAGATGTCGATCACTGCTTTCGCTGAACTTGTCCCGGGAACTTGTCCCGGGAACTGCCCGCATCATAGTTATCTTTTGGAATTTTGAGAATCTGAGAAAACTTCACCGGGTAAACCCAGATGAAATCGAGTCCCAATTTTTCTCTAGTTTTTTTTATATATTAAACTTTTTTTTTCGACGTCGTATGCAAAAGTTATGGCCGTTTTATATTTTTTTTCGTTTTTTTGCAAAAAAGGTGAAAATTCATATTTCAAAATTTCTATACCAACTAGACACTAAAACCTAACTACATCTCAAAGGATTTTATTTTTCAAGATTTTATCATTTTTGTTTATTTTCTACAAAACTAAAAAAGGCGGTCCTCGGGGGGGGGGGGGGGGGGGTAGAGTTTGAAAATTTCAGAACCCCTTTAGTCCGGGTTGTTGTCGATCCAATCATACCGTCGACTACACATCTACTTGTAGAGAGTATTTGAGTGCCGATTGCATAGATGGCTCTGAAGATTACGTTCAGGAGGAAAATCTATTTTATCCTATAGAGTATTTGAATACTTTAAAAATCATTAATTTCCCATGTTCACATGCTTACTCTTAAGAAGGGGGTTCCGATTATGCTGCTGAGAAAGTTCAGCCAGGCGAATGGACTTTGTAATGGTACACGTCTTATCGTAAAGGACATGGGCGATCGCGTTATTGAGGCTGTTATAATAACCGGATCCCACGTTGGCGATACTGTCTATATCCCTAGAATTGAGTTAACATCAAAGCAGTCAAAGTCATCGTTTGTGCTCCGCCGTCGCCAGTTTCCAGTGCGTGTGTGTTATGCCATGACGATCAATAAAAGCCAGGGCCAGACACTATCTTCGGGGTGTGTATATCTTAAAAAACCTGTCTTCACCCATGGCCAGCTGTATGTAGCGGTGTCTCGTGTTACCTCGAAGGACTCCCTGAAAATTCTTGTTGTTAACGATGATGGTACCTGTGGCTCCGAGACGAAAAATGTTGTTTTCCCAGAGATCTTTCGATCTGCTGGGATGACATAGTGCTCCTGCGTGTTAGTTTGTATTTTGTGCTGTGTATGATCAGGCTTTGGGTAATCTATATGCTTTTTCTGATCATGTTCTGCTTAGGTGTTCGTGTGTAGATATACGGTTCCTTAGATCTATGGTCTTTTTGTGTTTTACTTTATTGACGTGGTTCTTTTACATGATAATGATCTTCCCCTTATGAATATCTATCATGCTTTATACCTTGCAATCGTTTTGCCTTCTCTGGTGCTGTACTTTTGTTGTGGCCTTGCTGCAGATGTCGATCACTGCTTTGGCTGAACTTGTCCCGGGAACTGCCCGCCTCATAGTTATCTTTTGGAATTTTGAGAATCTGAGAAAACTTCACCGGGTAAACCCAGGTGAAATTGAGTCCCAATTTTTCTCTAGTTTTTTTTATATATTAAACTTTTTTTTTCGACGTCGTATACAAAAGTTATGGCCGTTTTACATTTTTTTCGTTTTTTTGCAAAAAAGGTCAAATTTCATATTTCAAAATTTCTATACCAACTAGACACTAAAACCTAACTACATGTCAAAGGATTTTATTTTTTGAACATTTTATCATTTTTGTTTATTTTCTACAAAACTAAAAAAGGCGGTCCACCGGGGGGTGTGGGGGGGTAGAGTTTGAAAATTTCAGAACCCTTTTAGTCCAGGTTGTTGTTGATCCAATCATACCGTCGACTACACATCTGCTAGCAGAGAGTATTTGAGTGCCGATTCCATAGATGGCTCTGGAGATTGCGTTCAGGAGGAAAATCTGTTTTTTCCTGTAGAGTATTTGAATACTTTAAAAATCATTAATTTCCCATGTTCACATGCTTACTCTTAATAAGGGGGTTCCGATTATGCTGCTGAGAAATTTGAGCCAGGCGAATGGACTTTGTAATGGTACACGTCTTATCGTAAAGGACCTGGGCGATCGCGTTATTGAGGCTGTTATAATAACCGGATCCCACGTTGGCGATACTGTCTATATCCCTAGAATTGAGTTAACATCAAAGCAGTCAAAGTCATCGTTTGTGCTCCGCCGTCGCCAGTTTCCAGTGCGTGTGTGTTATGCCATGACAATCAATAAAAGCCAGGGCCAGACACTATCTTCGGGGTGTGTATATCTTAAAAAACCTGTCTTCACCCATGGCCAGCTGTATGTAGCGGTGTCTCGTGTTAACTCGAAGGACTCCTTGAAAATTCTTGTAGTTAACGATGATGGTACCTGTGGCTCCGAGACAAAAAATGTTGTTTTCCCAGAGATGTGTCGATCTGCTGGGATGACATAGTGCTCCTGCGTGTTAGTTTGTATTTTGTGCTGTGTATGATCAGGCTTTGGGTAATCTATATGCTTTTTCTGATCATGTTCTGCTTAGGTGTTCGTGTGTAGATATACGGTTCCTTAGATCTATGGTCTTTTTGTGTTTTACTTTATTGACGTGGTTCTTTTACATGATAATGATCTTCCCCTTATGCATATCTATCATGCATTATACCTTGCAATCGTTTTGCCTTCTCTGGTGCTGTACTTTTGGTGTGGCCATGCTGCAGATGTCGATCACTGCTTTGGCTGAACTTGTCCCGGGAACTTGTCCCGGGAACTGCCCGCCTCATAGTTATCTTTTGGAATTTTGAGAATCTGAGAAAACTTCACCGGGTAAACCCAGGTGAAATTGAGTCCCAATTTTTCTCTAGTTTTTTTTATATATTAAACTATTTTTTCGACGTCGTATGCAAATGTTATGGCCGTTTTACATTTTTTTTACGTTTTTTTATAAAAAAGGTCAAAATTCATATTTCAAAATTTCTATACCAACTAGACACTGAAACCTAACTACATCTCAAAGGATTTTATATTTTGAAGATTTTATCATTTTTGTTTATTTTCTACAAAACTTAAAAAGGCGGTCCACGGGGAGGGGGGGGTTGGGGGGGTAGAGTTTGAAAATTTCAGAACCCCTTTAGTCCGGGTTGTTGTCGATCCAATCATACCGTCGACTACACATCTGCTAGCAGAGAGTATTTGAGTCCCGATTCCATAGATGGCACTGGAGATTGCGTTCAGGAGGAAAATCTGTTTTATCCTGTAGAGTATTTGAATACTTTAAAAATCATTAATTTCCCATGTTCACATGCTTACTCTTAAGAAGGGGGTTCCGATTATGCTGCTGAGAAATTTGAGCCAGTGAATGGACTTTGTAATGGTACATGTCTTATCGTAAAGGACCTGGGCGATCGCGTTATTGAGGCTGTTATAATAACCGGATCCCACGTTGGCGATACTGTCTATATCCCTAGAATTGAGTTAACATCAAAGCAGTCAAAGTCATCGTTTGTGCTCCGCCGTCGCCAGTTTCCAGTGCGTGTGTGTTATGCCATGACGATCAATAAAAGCCAGGGCCAGACACTATCTTCGGGGTGTGTATATCTTAAAAAACCTGTCTTCACCCATGGCCAGCTGTATCTAGCGGTGTCTCGTGTTACCTCGAAGGACTCCCTGAAAATTCTTGTAGTTAACGATGATGGTACCTGTGGCTCCGAGACGAAAAATGTTGTTTTCCCAGAGATATTTCGATCTGCTGGGATGACATAGTGCTCCTTCATGTTAGTTTGTATTTTGTGCTGTGTATGATCAGGCTTTGGGTAATCTATATGCTTTTTCTGATCATGTTCTGCTTAGGTGTTCGTGTGTAGATATACGGTTCCTTAGATCTATGGTTCTTTTACATGATAATGATCTTCCCCTTATGCATATCTATCATGCTTTATAACGTGCAATCGTTTTACCTTCTCTGGTGCTGTACTTTTGTTGTGGCCTTGGTGCAGATGTCGATCACTGCTTTGGCTGAACTTGTCCCGGGAACTTGTCCCGGGAACTGCCCGCCTCATAGTTATCTTTTGGAATTTTGAGAATCTGAGAAAACTTCACCGGGTAAACCCAGGTGAAATCGAGTCCCAATTTTTCTCTAGTTTTTTTTATATATTAAACTTTTTTTTTCGACGTCGTATGCAAAAGTTATGGCCGTTTTACATTTTTTTTTCGTTTTTTTGCAAAAAAGGTCAAAATTCATATTTCAAAATTTCTATACCAACTAGACACTAAAACCTAACTACATCTCAAAGGATTTTATTTTTTGAAGATTTTATCATTTTTGTTTATTTTCTACAAAACTAAAAAAGGCGGTCCACGGGGGGGCGGGGGGGGGTAGAGTTTGAAAATTTCAGAACCCTTTTAGTCCGGGTTGTTGTTGATCCAATCATACCGTTGACTACACATCTGCTAGCAGAGAGTATTTGAGTGCCAATTCCATAGATGGCTCTGGAGATTGCGTTCAGGAGGAAAATCTGTTTTATCCTGTAGAGTATTTGAATTCTTTAAAAATCATGAATTTCCCATGTTCACATGCTTACTCTTAAGAAGGGGGTTCCGATTATGCTGCTGAGAAATTTGAGCCAGCGAATGGACTTTGTAATGGTACACGTCTTATCGTAAAGGACCTTGGCGATCGCGTTATTGACGCTGTTATAATAACCGGATCCCACGTTGGCGATACTGTCTATATCCCTAGAATTGAGTTAACATCAAAGCAGTCAAAGTCATCGTTTGTGCTCCGCCGTCGCTAGTTTCCAGTGCGTGTGTGTTATGCCATGACGATCAATAAAAGCCAGGGCTAGACACTATCTTCGGGGTGTGTATATCTTAAAAAACCTGTCTTCACCCATGGCCAGCTGTATGTAGCGGTGTCTCGTGTTACCTCGAAGGACTCCCTGAAAATTCTTGTAGTTAACGATGATGGTACCTGTGGCTCCGAGACGAAATTTTTTGTTTTCCCAGAGATCTTTCGATCTGCTGGGATGACATAGTGCTCCTGCATGTTAGTTTGTATTTTGTGCTGTGTATGATCAGGCTTTGGGTAATCTATATGCTTTTTCTGATCATGTTCTGCTTAGGTGTTCGTGTGTAGATATACGGTTCCTTAGATCTATGGTCTTTTTGTGTTTTACTTTATTGACGTGGTTCTTTTACATGATAATGATCTTCCCCTTATGCATATCTATCATGCATTATACCTTGCAATCGTTTTGCCTTCTCTGGTGCTGTACTTTTGGTGTGGCCATGCTGCAGATGTCGATCACTGCTTTGGCTGAACTTGTCCCCGGAACTTGTCCCGGGAACTGCCCGCCTCATAGTTATCTTTTGGAATTTTGAGAATCTGAGAAAACTTCACCGGGTAAACCCAGGTGAAATCGAGTCCCAATTTTTCTCTGGTTTTTTTTATATATTAAACTATTTTTTCGACGTCGTATGCAAATGTTATGGCCGTTTTACATTTTTTTTTCGTTTTTTTGCAAAAAAGGTCAAAATTCATATTTCAAAATTTCTATACCAACTAGACACTGAAACCTAACTACATCTCAAAGGATTTTATTTTTCAAGATTTTATCATTTTTGTTTATTTTCTACAAAACTAAAAAAGGCGGTCCTCGGGGGGGGGTAGAGTTTGAAAATTTCAGAACCCCTTTAGTCCGGGTTGTTGTCGATCCAATCATACCGTCGACTACACATCTGCTAGCAGAGAGTATTTGAGTGCCGATTCCATAGATGGCTCTGGAGATTGCGTTCAGGAGGAAAATCTGTTTTTTCCTGTAGAGTATTTGAATACTTTATAAATCATTAATTTCCCATGTTCACATGCTTACTCTTAAGAAGGGGGTTCCGATTATGCTGCTGAGAAATTTGAGCCAGGCGAATGGACTTTGTAATGGTACACGTCTTATCGTAAAGGACCTGGGCGATCGCGTTATTGAGGCTGTTATAATAACCGGATCCCACGTTGGCGATACTGTCTATATCCCTAGAATTGAGTTAACATCAAAGCAGTCAAAGTCATCGTTTGTGCTCCGCCGTCGCCAGTTTCCAGTGCGTGTGTGTTATGCCATGACGATCAATAAAAGCCAGGGCCAGACACTATCTTTGGGGTGTGTATATCTTAAAAAACCTGTCTTCACCCATGGCCAGCTGTATGTAGCGGTGTCTCGTGTTACCTCGAAGGACTCCCTGAAAATTCTTGTAGTTAGCGATGATGGTACCTGTGGCTCCGAGACGAAAAATGTTGTTTTCCCAGAGATCTTTCGATCTGCTGGGATGACATAGTGCTTCTGCGTGTTAGTTTGTATTTTGTGCTGTGTATGATCAGGCTTTGGGTAATCTATATGCTTTTTCTGATCATGTTCTGCTTAGGTGTTCGTGTGTAGATATACGGTTCCTTAGATCTATGGTCTTTTTGTGTTTTACTTTATTAACGTGGTTCTTTTACATGATAATGATCTTCCCCTTATGCATATCTATCATGCTTTATACCTTGCAATCGTTTTGCCTTCTCTTGTGCTGTACTTTTGTTGTGGCCTTGCTGCAGATGCCGATTACTGCTTTGGCTGAACTTGTCCCATGAACTGCCCGCCTCATAGTTATCTTTTGGAATTTTGAGAATCTGAGAAAACTTCACCGGGTAAACCCAGGTGAAATCGAGTCCCAATTTTTCTCTAGTTTTTTTTTATATATTACACTTTTTTTTCGACGTCGTATGCAAAAGTTATGGCCGTTTTACATTTTTTTTTCGTTTTTTTGCAAAAAAGGTCAGAATTCATATTTCAAAATTTCTATACCAACTAGACGCTAAAATCTAACTACATCTCAAAGGATTTTATTTTTTGAAGATTTTATCATTTTTGTTTATTTTCTACAAAACTAAAAAAGGCGATCCACGGGGGAGGGGTAGAGTTTGAAAATTTCAGAACCCCTTTAGTCCGGGTTGTTGTCGATCCAATCATACCGTCGACTACACATCTGCTAGCAGAGAGTATTTGAGTGCCGATTCCATAGATGGCTCTGGAGATTGCGTTCAGGAGGAAAATCTGTTTTATCCTGTAGAGTATTTGGATACTTTAAAAATCATTAATTTCCCATGTTGACATGCTTACTCTTAAGAAGGGGGTTCCGATTATGCTGCGGAGAAATTTGAGCCAGGCGAATGGACTTTGTAATGGTACACGTCTTATCGTAAAGGACCTTGGCGATCGCGTTATTGAGGCTGTTATAATAATCGGATCCCACGTTGGCGATATTGTCTATATCCCTAGAATTGAGTTAACATCAAAGCAGTCAAAGTCATCGTTTGTGCTCCGCCGTCGCCAGTTTCCAGTGCGTGTGTGTTATGCCATGATGATCAATAAAAGCCAGGGCCAGACACTATCTTCGGGGTGTGTATATCTTAAAAAACCTGTCTTCACCCATGGCCAGCTGTATGTAGCGGTGTCTCGTGTTACCTCGAAGGACTCCCTGAAAATTCTTGTAGTTAACGATGATGGTACCTGTGGCTCCGAGACGAAAAATGTTGTTTTCCCAGAGATCTTTCGATCTGCTGGGATGACATAGTGCTCCTGCGTGTTAGTTTGTATTTTGTGCTGTGTATGATCAGGCTTTGGGTAATCTATATGCTTTTTCTAATCATGTTCTGCTAAGGTGTTCGTGTGTAGATATACGGTTCCTTAGATCTATGGTCTTTTTGTGTTTTACTTTATTGACGTGGTTCTTTTACATGATAAGGATCTTCCCCTTATGCATATCTATCATGCTTTATACCTTGCCATCGTTTTGCCTTCTCTTGTGCTGTACTTTTTTTGTGGCCTTGCTGCAGATGTCGATCACTGCTTTGGCTGAACTTGTCCCGGGAACTTGTCCCGGGAACTGCCCGCCTCATAGTTATCTTTTGGAATTTTGAGAATCTGAGAAAACTTCACCGGGTAAACCCAGGTGAAATCGAGTCCCAATTTTTCTCTGGTTTTTTTTATATATTAAACTTTTTTTTTCGACGTCGTATGCAAAAGTTATGGCCGTTTTACTTTTTTTTTCGTTTTTTTGCAAAAAAGGTCAAAATTCATATTTCAAAATTTCTATACCAACTAGACACTAAAACATAACTACATGACAAAGGATTTTATTTTTGAAGATTTTATCATTTTTGTTTATTTTCTACAAAACTAAAAAAGGCGGTCCACGGGGGGGGGGGGGGGGGGGTAGAGTTTGAAAATTTCAGAACCCCTTTAGTCCGGGTTGTTGTCGATCCAATCATACCGTCGACTACACATCTGCTAGCACAGAGTATTTGAGTGCCGATTCCATAGATGGCTCTGGAGATTGCGTTCAGGAGGAAAATCTGTTTTATCCTGTAGAGTATTTGAATACTTTAAAAATCACTAATTTCCCATGTTCACATGCTTACTCTTTAGAAGGGGGTTCCGATTATGCTGCTGAGAAATTTGAGCCAGGCGAATGGACTTTGTAATGGTACACGTCTTATCGTAAAGGACCTGGGCGATCGCGTTATTGAGGCTGTTATAATAACCGGATCCCACGTTGGCGATACTGTCTATATCCCTAGAATTGAGTTAACATCAAAGCAGTCAAAGTCATCGTTTGTGCTCCGCCGTCGCCAGTTTCCAGTGCGTGTGTGTTATGCCATGACGATCAATAAAAGCCAGGGCCAGACACTATCTTCGGGGTGTGTATATCTTAAAAAACCTGTCTTCACCCATGGCCAGCTGTATGTAGCGGTGTCTCGTGTTACCTCGAAGGACTCCCTGAAAATTCTTGCAGTTAACGATGATGGTACCTGTGGCTCCGAGACGAAAAATGTTGTTTTCCCAGAGATCTTTCGATCTGCTGGGATGACATAGTGCTCCTGCGTGTTAGTTTGTATTTTGTGCTGTGTATGATCAGGCTTTGGGTAATCTATATGCTTTTTCTGATCATGTTCTGCTTAGGTGTTCGTGTGTAGATATACGGTTCCATAGATCTATGGTCTTTTTGTGTTTTACTTTATTGACGTGGTTCTTTTACATGATAATGATCTTCCCCTTATGCATATCTATCATGCTTTATACCTTGCAATCGTTTTGCCTTCTCTGGTGCTGTACTTTTGTTGTGGCCTTGCTGCAGATGTCGATCACTGCTTTGGCTGAACATGTCCCGGGAACTTGTCTCGGGAACTGCCCGCCTCATAGTTATCTTTGGGAATTTTGAGAATCTGAGAAAACTTCACCGGGTAAACCCAGGAGAAACCGAGTCCCAATTTTTCTCCGGTTTTTTTTTATATATTAAACTTTTTTTTTCGACGTCGTATGCAAAAGTTATGGCCGTTTTACATTTGTTTCGTTTTTTTGCAAAAAAGTTCAAAATTCATATTTCAAAATTTCTATACCAACTAGACACTAAAACCTAACTACATCTCAAAGGATTTTATTTTTTGAAGATTTTATCATTTTTGTTTATTTTCTACAAAACTAAAAAGGCGGTCCATGGGGGGGAGGGGGGTAGAGTTTGAAAATTTCAGAACCCCTTTAGTCCGGGTTGTTGTCGATCCAATTATACCGTCGACTACACATCTGCTAGCAGAGAGTATTTGAAAACCGATTCCATAGATGGCTCTGGAGATTGCGTTCAGGAGGAAAATCTGTTTTATCCTGTAGAGTATTTGAATACTTTAAAAATCACTAATTTCCCATGTTCACATGCTTACTCTTAAGAAGGGGGTTCCGATTATGCTGCTGAGAAATTTGAGCCAGGGGAATGGACTTTGTAATTGTACACGTCTTATCGTAAAGGACCTGGGCGATCGCGTTATTGAGGCTGTTATAATAACCGGATCCCACGTTGGCGATACTGTCTATATCCCTAGAATTGAGTTAACATCAAAGCAGTCAAAGTCATCGGTTGTGCTCCGCCGTCTCCAGTTTCCAGTGCGTGTGTGATATGCCATGACGATCAATAAAAGCCAGGGCCAGACACTATCTTCGGGGTGTGTATATCTTAAAAAACCTGTCTTCACCCATGGCCAGCTGTATGTAGCGGTGTCTCGTGTTACCTCGAAGGACTCCCTGAAAATTCTTGTAGTTAACGATGATGGTACCTGTGGCTCCGAGACGAAAAATGTTGTTTTCCCAGAGATCTTTCGATCTGCTGGGATGACATAGTGCTCCTGCGTGTTAGTTTGTATTTTGTGCTGTGTATGATCAGGCTTTGGGTAATCTATATGCTTTTTCTGATGATGTTCTGCTTAGGTGTTCGTGTGTAGATATACGGTTCCTTAGATCTATGGTCTTTTTGTGTTTTACTTTATTGACGTGGTTCTTTTACATGATAATGATCTTCCCCTTATGCATATCTATCATGCTTTATACCTTGCAATCGTTTTGCCTTCCCTTGTGCTGTACTTTTGTTGTGGCCTTGCTGCAGATGTCGATCACTGCTTTGGCTGAACATGTCCCGGGAACATGTCCCGGGAACAGCCCGCCTCAAAGTTATCTTTTGGAATTTTGAGAATCTGAGAAAACTTCACCGGGTAAACCCAGGTGAAATCGAGTCCCAATTTTTCTCTAGTTTTTTTTATATATTAAACTTTTTTTTTCGACGTCGTATGCAAAAGTTATAGCCGTTTTACATTTTTTTTTCGTTTTTTTGCAAAAAAGGTCAAAATTCATATTTCAAAATTTCTATACCAACTAGACACTAAAACCTAACTACATCTCAAAGGATTTTATTTTTTAAAGATTTTATCATTTTTGTTTATTTTCTACAAAACTAAAAAAGGCGGTCCACGAGGGGGGCGGTAGAGTTTGAAAATTTCAGAACCCCTTTAGTCCGGGTTGTTGTCGATCCAATCATACCGTCGACTACACATCTGCTAACAGAGAGTATTTGAGTGCCGATTCCATAGATGGCTCTGGAGATTGCGTTCAGGAGGAAAATCTGTTTTATCCTGTAGAGTATTTGAATACTTTAAAAATCATTAATTTCCCATGTTCACATGCTTATCTTAAGAAGGGGGTTCCGATTATGCTGCTGAGAACTTTGAGCCAGGCGAATGGACTTTGTAATGGTACACGTCTTATCGTAAAGGACCTGGGCGATCGCGTTATTGAGGCTGTTATAATAACCGGATCCCACGTTGGCGATACTGTCTATTGTTGGAAATATGCCCTAGAGGCAATAATAAATTGGTTATTATTATATTTCCTTGTTAATGATAATCGTTTATTATCCATGCTATAATTGTATTGATTGGAAACTCAAATACATGTGTGGGTACATAGACAACACTGTGTCCCTAGTAAGCCTCTAGTTGACTAGCTCGTTGATCAAAGATGGTTAAGGTTTCCTGGCCATTGACATGAGATGTCATTTGATAACGGGATCACATCATTAGGAGAATGATGTGATGGACAAGACCCAAACTGTAAACGTAGCATTTGATCGTGTCAGTTTATTGCTATTGTTTTCTGCATGTCAAGTATCTGTTCCTTTGACCATGAGATCATGCAACTCACTGACACCGGAGGAATACCTTGTGTGTATCAAACGTCGCAACGTAACTGGGTGACTATAAAGGTGCTCTACAGGTATCTCCGAGGGTGTCTGTTAGGTTGGCATGGATCAAGACTGGGATTTGTTACTCCGTGTGACGGAGAGGTATCTCAGGGCCCACTCGGTAATACAACATCACATTGAGCCTTGCAAGCAAAGTGACTAAAGAGTTAGCCACAGGATCTTGTATTACGGAACGAGTAAAGAGACTTGCCGGTAACGAGATTGAACTAGGTATAGAGATACCGACGATCGAATCTCGGGCAAGTAACATACCGAAGAACAAAGGGAACAACATACGGGATTAACTGAATCCTTGACATAGAGGTTCGACCGATAAAGATCTTCGTAGAATATGTAGGAGCCAATATGGGCATCCAGGTCCCGCTATTGGTTATTGGCCGTAGAGGTGTCTCGGTCATGTCTACATAGTTCTCGAACCCGCAGGGTCTACACACTTAACGTTTGGTGACGATTAGTATAATTGAGTTATTATGTTGGTGACCGAAAGTTGTTCGGAAGTCTCGGATAAGATCCCGGACATGACGAGGATCTCCGGAAGAGTCCGGAGGTAAAGATTGATATATGTGATAATAGTGTTTCGATCTCCGGAAGAGTTCCAGAGTTCACCGGAAGGGGTTCCGGATGTTTACCGAAGTGTTCGGGTGCAACAACACTTTATATGGGCCAAGGGATAAAAGCCCACAAGGTATTGGAAAGTGCAAAAAGTAGTTTTGCTGCCGCGTAAGCGGTACTACCGCTTGTGTGAAGCGGTACTACCGCCCGAGCGGTACTACCGCTTGTGTGAAGCGGTACTACCGCCCAAGCGGTACTACCGCTTGTGAGCGGTACTACCGCTTGTGCGCGGCTGTGCACGGTTCGGCAGGGATCCGAGTTGGACTCTTTTCCTGCGGGCCAAACCGACCTTGTGCGGGCTAAACCGACTTGGAAGAGGCTTTTACTCCAAGTTTAGACCTCAAGGCTCAACATATAAATAGAGGGGCAGGGCTAGCACACGGGATACATCAAGATTTCCCCAAGCCGTGTGCGGCAACCCTAACCCTCTAGTTCCTCCGTCATAATCTCCGTAGTGCTTGGCGAAGCCCTGCAGAGATTGTTCCTCACCACCATCACCACGCCGTCGTGCTGCTGGAACTCAACCACTACTTCATCATCGCTCGCTGGATCGAGGAGGTGAAGGCGTCATCAAGCCGTACGTGTGTTGAACGCGGAGGTGCCGTCCGTTCGGCACTAGTTCGTGATCGGATCGAGGGACGACTTGCGATTTGGATCGCGGAGACGTTCGACTACATCAACCGCGTTTCTTAAACGCTTCCGCTTAGCGATCTACAAGGGTATGTAGATTCACTCTTCCTCTCGTAGATGCTCATCACCATGGATAGATCTTGTGTGTGCGTAGGAAAATTTTTGTTTCCCATGCAACGTTCCCCAACAGTGGTATCAGAGCCAGGTTTATGCGTAGATGAGATCTCGAGTAGAACACAAACGAGTTGTGGGCGTGGGTGTATACATATTGCTTGCCGTTACTAGTTGATATTTGATTCGGCGGTACTGTGAGATGAAGCGGCCCGGACCGACATTACGCGTACACTTACGCGAGACAGGTTCCTTCAACTGACATGTAACTTCGTTGCATAAAGATGGCTAGCAGGGTGTCTGTCTCTCTCACTTTAGTTGAATCGATTTCAATGAAGAGGGTTCTTTTAGAAGATCAAAAAGCAATCACTACACCACGTTGTGGTTTTGCGTAGGTAAGAACGGTTCTTGCAAACCCGTAGCAGCCACGTAAAATTTGCAACAACAATTAGAGGACGTCTAACTTGTTTTTGCAGGGTATGATGTGATATGATATGGCCAATTACATGATGAGATATATGTGATGTATGAGATGATCATGTTTTGTATAGAATATCACGACTTGCATGTCGATGAGTACGGCAACTGGCAGGAGCCATAGAGTTGTCTTTAATTATTGTATGACCTGCGTGTCAATCATTAAGCGCTATGTAATGCTTTACTTTATCGCTAAACGTTAGCAATAGTCGTGGAAGCAACAGTCGGCGCGACAACCTCATGGCGACACGTTGATGGAGATCAAGATGATGGAGATCATGGTGTCATGCCGGTGACGATGGAGATCATGCCGGTGCTTTGGAGATGGAGATCAAAAGCACAAGTTCATGGCCATATCATGTCACTTATGATTTGCATGTGATGTTAATCCTTTTATGCATCTTATTTTGCTTAGGACAACGGTAGCATTATAAGGTGATCCCTCACTTAAATTTCAAGATAAATTGTGTTCTCCCCGAGTGTGCACCGTTGCGAAAGTTCGTCGTTTCGAGACACGCCGTGATGATCGGGTGTGATAGACTCCACGTTCACATACAACGGGTGCAAGCCATGTTGCACACGCGGAACAGTCGGGTTGAACTTGACGAGCCTAGCATGTACAGACATGGCCTCGGAACACAAGAGACCGAAAGGTCGAACATGAGTCATATAGTAGATATGATCAACATGAAGATGTTCACCATTGAAACCACCTCAACTCACGTGATGATCGGACTTGAGTTGGTGGATTTGGATCATGTTACACTCGAATGACCGGAGGGATGTCATTTTGAGTGGGAGTTTTTAAGTAATATGATTAATTAAACTCATTATCTTGAACAATAGTCTAAACTGTCTTTGCTATATTTATGTTGTAGATCATGGCTCGCGCAGTAGCACCCCTGAATTTTAGTGCGTTCCTAGAGAAAGCTAAATTGAAAGATGATGGAAGTAACTTTGTGGACTGGGCCCGTAATCTAAGGATTATCCTTACGGCTTCCCAGAAAGCTTATGTCCTTGATGCACCGCTTGGTGATCCACCCGCTCCAGTTGAGTCTCTAGACGTTGTGAACGCCTGGCAGGCTCGTTCTGATGATTACTCAATAGTTCAATGTGCAATGTTGTATGGCTTAGAACCGGGACTTCAAAGACGTTTTGAACGTCATGGAGCATATGAGATGTTCCAGGAGTTGAAGTTTATCTTTCAGAAGAATGCCCGGATCGAGAGATATGAGATCTCCGATAAGTTCTATGCTTGCAAGATGGAGGAGAACGGGTCTATCAGTGATCACGTGCTCAGAATGTCTGGGTACTCCACCCGTCTGGCTGAATTGGGGATGCCCCTTCCGCCAGAGGCTATCACTGACAGAGTTCTTCAATCATTGCCACCTAGCTACAAAAGCTTCATGTTGAACTATAACATGCACGGGATGAACAAGTTAGTCGCCGAGCTGTTTGCGATGCTCAAAGCCGCTGAGTCTGAAATTCAGAAGGAGCATCAAGTGTTGATGGTCAATAAAACCACTAGTTTCAAGAAAAATGGCAAGGGTAAGAAGGGTAACTCCAAGAAGAGTGGCAAAGCAGTTGCTCCTCTCGTGAAGAAACCCTAGGCTGGACCCAAACCAGAAACTGTGTGTTTTCATTGCAAGGGAACTGGACACTGGAAGCGGAATTGCCCCAAGTATTTGGCTGACAAGAAGGCGGCCAACAACAAACAAGGTATATATGATATACATGTTATTGATGTGTACCTTACCAACCCTCGTTGTAGTGCCTGGGTATTTGATACCGGTGCGGTTGCTCATATTTGCAACTCTAAACAGGAACTGCGGAATAGACGGAGGCTGGCAAAGGACGAAGTGACGATGCGCGTGGGAAATGGTTCCAAGGTTGATGTGATCGCCGTCGGCACGCTCGCTCTTCGATTACCGTCGGGATTAGTGATGAACCTAAATAAGTGTTATTTGGTGCCTGCGTTAAGCATGAACATTATATCTGGATCTTGTTTATTGCAAGACGGTTACTCATTTAAATCAGAGAATAATGGTTGTTCTATTTATATGAGTAATATCTTTTATGGTCATGCACCCATTGTGAGGGGTTTATTCTTATTGAATCTCGATAGTAATGATACACATGTTCATAACATTGATGCCAAAAGATGTAGAATTGATAATGATAATACCACTTTCTTGTAGCACTGCTGTTTAGGTCATATTGGCGTAAAACGCATGAGGAAGCTCCATGCTGATGGACTTTTGGAGTCACTTGATTTTGAATCACTTGACACATGTGAGCCATGCCTCATGGGCAAGATGACTAAAACGCCGTTCTCTGGAATAATGGAACGGGCAAGTGACTTATTGGAAATCATACATACTGATGTGTGCGGTCCGATGAGCATTGAGGCGCGCGGTGGTTATCGTTACTTTCTCACCTTCACTGATGACTTAAGTAGATATGGGTATATTTACTTAATGAAACACAAGTCTGAAACATTTGAAAAGTTCAAACAATTTCAGAGTGAAGTTGAGAATCATCGTAACAAGAAGATTAAATTCCTACGATCTGATCGAGGAGGAGAATATCTGAGTTATGAGTTTGGCAGTCACTTAAGACAGTGTGGAATTGTTTCACAATTAACACCGCCTGGAACACCGCAGCGTAATGGTGTGTCCGAACGTCGTAATCGAACCTTATTGGATATGGTGAGATCTATGATGTCTCTTGCCGATTTGCCACTATCATTTTGGGGTTATGCATTAGAGACAGCTGCATTCACTTTAAATAGGGCACCATCGAAATCCGTTGAGACGACACCATATGAACTTTGGTTTGGCAAGAAGCCAAAGCTGTCGTTTCTTAAAATTTGGGGATGTGATGCTTATGTCAAAAAGCTTCAGCCTGAAAAGCTGGAACCCAAAGCGGAGAAATGCGTCTTCATAGGATACCCAAAAGAGACAGTTGGGTATACCTTCTACCTCAGATCCGAAGGCAAAGTGTTTGTCGCTAAAAACGGAACATTTCTTGAGAAAGAGTTTCTCTCGAAAGAATTGAGTGGGAGGAAGATAGAACTTGATGAGGTTGTTGAACCTTTACTTCAACCTAAGAGTAGCACAGCGCAGAAAGTTGTTTCTGTGGAGTCTACATTAGCTGAAGAGGAAGTTAATGATGATGATCATGAAGCTTTGGATCAAGTTGCTATCGAACCTCGTAGGTCGACAAGGACGCGTACTGCTCCCGAGTGGTACGGCAACCCTGTCTTAGAGGTCATGTTGTTAGACAACGATGAACCTACGAGCTATGGAGAAGCGATGATGGGCCCGGATTCCGAGAAGTGGTTAGAGGCCATGAAATCCGAGATGGGATCCATGTATGAAAACAAAGTATGGACTTTGGAAGTATTACCTGAAGGGCGTAAGGCCATTCAGAACAAATGGATCTTTAAGAGGAAGACGGACGCAGACGGTAATGTCACCGTCTATAAAGCTCGACTTGTGGCAAAGGGTTTTTCACAAGTTCAAGGAGTTGACTACGATGAGACCTTCTCACCCGTAGCGATGCTTAAGTCCGTCAGAATCATGTTAGCAATAGCTGCCTTTTTCGATTATGAAATTTGGCAGATGGATGTCAAAACAGCGTTCCTTAACGGTTACCTTAAGGAAGAGTTGTATATGATGCAACCAGAAGGTTTTGTCGATCCAGAGAATGCTGACAAAGTTTGCAAACTCCAGCGATCCATTTATGGACTGGTGCAAGCATCTCGGAGTTGGAATCTTCGTTTTGATGAGGTGATCAAAGCGTTCGAGTTCATACAAGTTTACGGAGAAGCTTGTATTTACAAGAAAGCGAGTGGGAGCTCTATAGCGTTTCTAATATTATATGTGGATGACATATTACTGATTGGAAACAATATAGAAATGTTGGAAAGCATAAAGGAATATTTGAACAAGAGTTTTTCAATGAAGGACCTAGGAGAAGCTGCTTTCATATTAGGCATCAAGATCTATAGAGATAGATCGAGACGTTTGATAGGACTTTCACAAAGCACATACCTTGACAAAGTTTTGAAGAAGTTCAAAATGGATCAGTCCAAGAAGGGGTTCTTGCCTGTATTGCAAGGTGTGAAGTTGAGTAAGACTCAATGCCCAGTGACTGCAGAAGATAGAGAAAAGATGAGTGTCATCCCCTATGCTTCGGCCATAGGCTCTATCATGTATGCAATGCTGTGCACAAGACCCGATGTCAGCCTTGCCATAAGTATGGTCGGAAGGTTTCAAAGTGATCCAGGAATGGAACACTAGACGGCGGTCAAGAATATCCTGAAGTACCTGAAAAGGACTAAGGACATGTTTCTCGTTTATGGAGGTGATCAAGAGCTCGTCGTAAAGGGTTACGTCGATGCAAGCTTTGACACTGATCCGGATGACTCTAAGTCGCAAACCGGATACGTATTTATTCTTAATGGGGGTGCGGTTAGCTGGTGCAGTTCCAAGCAAAGCGTGGTAGCTGATTCTACATGCGAAGCGGAGTACATCGCTGCCTCGGAGGCGGCGAAGGAAGGTGTCTGGATGAAGGAGTTCATGACAGATCTTGGAGTAGTGCCTAGTGCGCTTAACCCAATGACTCTGTTTTGTGATAATACTGGTGCCATTGCTCTAGCCAAGGAACCAAGATTTCACAAGAGGACCAGACACATAAAGCGACGTTTCAATTCCATCCGCGATTACATCAAGGAGGACGACATAAATATTTGCAAAGTACACACGGATCTAAATGTTGCAGATCCGATGACTAAACCTCTTCCAAGGGCTAAACATGAACAACACCAGAACTGCATGGGTGTTCGATTCATTACAATGTAAATCACATAGTGATGTGAACTAGATTATTGACTCTAGTGCAAGTGGGAGACTGTTGGAAATATGCCCTAGAGGCAATAATAAATTGGTTATTATTATATTTCCTTGTTAATGATAATCGTTTATTATCCATGCTATAATTGTATTGATTGGAAACTCAAATACATGTGTGGGTACATAGACAACACTGTGTCCCTAGTAAGCCTCTAGTTGACTAGCTCGTTGATCAAAGATGGTTAAGGTTTCCTGGCCATTGACATGAGATGTCATTTGATAACGGGATCACATCATTAGGAGAATGATGTGATGGACAAGACCCAAACTGTAAACGTAGCATTTGATCGTGTCAGTTTATTGCTATTGTTTTCTGCATGTCAAGTATCTGTTCCTTTGACCATGAGATCATGCAACTCACTGACACCGGAGGAATACCTTGTGTGTATCAAACGTCGCAACGTAACTGGGTGACTATAAAGGTGCTCTACAGGTATCTCCGAGGGTGTCTGTTAGGTTGGCATGGATCAAGACTGGGATTTGTTACTCCGTGTGACGGAGAGGTATCTCAGGGCCCACTCGGTAATACAACATCACATTGAGCCTTGCAAGCAAAGTGACTAAAGAGTTAGCCACAGGATCTTGTATTACGGAACGAGTAAAGAGACTTGCCGGTAACGAGATTGAACTAGGTATAGAGATACCGACGATCGAATCTCGGGCAAGTAACATACCGAAGAACAAAGGGAACAGCATACGGGATTAACTGAATCCTTGACATAGAGGTTCGACCGATAAAGATCTTCGTAGAATATGTAGGAGCCAATATGGGCATCCAGGTCCCGCTATTGGTTATTGGCCGTAGAGGTGTCTCGGTCATGTCTACATAGTTCTCGAACCCGCAGGGTCTACACACTTAACGTTTGGTGACGATTAGTATAATTGAGTTATTATGTTGGTGACCGAAAGTTTTTCGGAAGTCTCGGATAAGATCCCGGACATGACGAGGATCTCCGGAAGAGTCCGGAGGTAAAGATTGATATATGTGATAATAGTGTTTCGATCTCCGGAAGAGTTCCAGAGTTCACCGGAAGGGGTTCCGGATGTTTACCGAAGTGTTCGGGTGCAACAACACTTTATATGGGCCAAGGGATAAAAGCCCACAAGGTATTGGAAAGTGCAAAAAGTAGTTTTGCTGCCGCGTAAGCGGTACTACCGCTTGTGTGAAGCGGTACTACCGCCCGAGCGGTACTACCGCTTGTGTGAAGCGGTACTACCGCCCAAGCGGTACTACCGCTTGTGAGCGGTACTACCGCTTGTGCGCGGCTGTGCACGGTTCGGCAGGGATCCGAGTTGGACTCTTTTCCTGCGGGCCAAACCGACCTTGTGCGGGCTAAACCGACTTGGAAGAGGCTTTTACTCCAAGTTTAGACCTCAAGGCTCAACATATAAATAGAGGGGCAGGGCTAGCACACGGGATACATCAAGATTTCCCCAAGCCGTGTGCGGCAACCCTAACCCTCTAGTTCCTCCGTCATAATCTCCGTAGTGCTTGGCGAAGCCCTGCAGAGATTGTTCCTCACCACCATCACCACGCCGTCGTGCTGCTGGAACTCAACCACTACTTCATCATCGCTCGCTGGATCGAGGAGGTGAAGGCGTCATCAAGCCGTACGTGTGTTGAACGCGGAGGTGCCATCCGTTCGGCACTAGTTCGTGATCGGATCGAGGGACGACTTGCGATTTGGATCGCGGAGACGTTCGACTACATCAACCGCGTTTCTTAAACGCTTCCGCTTAGCGATCTACAAGGGTATGTAGATTCACTCTTCCTCTCGTAGATGCTCATCACCATGGATAGATCTTGTGTGTGCGTAGGAAAATTTTTGTTTCCCATGCAACGTTCCCCAACATCTATATCCCTAGAATTGAGTTAACATCAAAGCAGTCAAAGTCATCGTTTGTGCTCCGCCGTCGCCAGTTTCCAGTGCGTGTGTGTTATGCCATGACGATCAATAAAAGCCAGGGCCAGACACTATCTTCGGGGTGTGTATATCTTAAAAAACCTGTCTTCACCTATGGCCAGCTATATGTAGCGGTGTCTCGTGTTACCTCGAAGGACTCCCTGAAAATTCTTGTAGTTAACGATGATGGTACCTGTGGCTCCGAGACGAAAAATGTTGTTTTCCCAGAGATCTTTCGATCTGCTGGGATGACATAGTGCTCCTGCGTGTTAGTTTGTATTTTGTGCTGTGTATGATCAGGCTTTGGGTGATCTATATGCTCTTTCTAATCATGTTCTGCTTAGGTGTTCGTGTGTAGATATACGGTTCCTTAGATCTATGGTCTTTTTGTGTTTTACTTTATTGACGTGGTTTTTTTACATGATAATGATCTTCCCCTTATGCATATCTATCAAGCTTTATACCTTGCAATCGTTTTGCCTTCTCTTGTGCTGTACTTTTGTTGTGGCCTTGCTGAACTTGTCCCGGGAACTTGTCCCGGGAACTGCCCGCCTCATAGTTATCTTTTGGAATTTTGAGAATCTGAGAAAACTTCACCGGGTAAACCTAGGTGAAATCGAGTCCCAATTTTTCTCTAGTTTTTTTTATATATTAAACTTTTTTTTTCGACGTCGTATGCAAAAGTTATGGCCGTTTTACATTTTTTTCGTTTTTTTGCAAAAAAGGTCAAAATTCATATTTCAAAATTTCTATACCAACTAGACGCTAAAATCTAACTACATCTCAAAGGATTTTATTTTTTGAAGATTTTATCATTTTTGTTTATTTTCTACAAAACTAAAAAAGGCGGTCCACAGGGGAGGGGTAGTGTTTGAAAATTTCAGAACCCCTTTAGTCCGGGTTGTTGTCGATCCAATCATACCGTCGACTACACATCTGCTAGCAGAGAGTATTTGAGTGCCGATTCCATAGATGGCTCTGGAGATTGCGTTCAGGAGGAAAATCTGTTTTATCCTGTAGAGTATTTGAATACTTTAAAAATCATTAATTTCCCATGTTCACATGCTTACTCTTAAGAAGGGGGTTCCGATTATGCTGCTGAGAAATTTGAGCCAGGCGAATGGACTTTGTAATGGTACACGTCTTATCGTAAAGGACCTGGGCGATCACGTTATTGAGGCTGTTATAATAACCGGATCCCACGTTGGCGATACTGTCTATATCCCTAGAATTGAGTTAACATCAAAGCAGTCAAAGTCATCGTTTGTGCTCCGCCGTCGCCAGTTTCCAGTGCGTGTGTGTTATGCCATGACGATCAATAAAAGCCAGGGCCAGACACTATCTTCGGGGTGTGTATATCTTAAAAAACCTGTCTTCACCCATGGCCAGCTGTATGTAGCGGTGTCTCGTGTTACCTCGAAGGACTCCCTGAAAATTCTTGTAGTTAACGAAGATGGTACTTGTGGCTCCGAGACGAAAAATGTTGTTTTCCCAGAGATCTTTCGATCTGCTGGGATGACATAGTGCTCCTGCGTGTTAGTTTGTATTTTGTGTTGTGTATGATCAGGCTTTGCGTAATCTATATGCTTTTTCTGATCATGTTCTGCTTAGGTGTTCGTGTGTAGATATACGGTTCCTTAGATCTATGGTCTTTTTGTGTTTTACTTTATTGACGTGGTTCTTTTACATGATAATGATCTTCCCCTTATGCATATCTATCATGCTTTATACCTTGCAATCGTTTTGCCTTCTCTGGTGCTGTACTTTTGTTGTGGCCTTGCTGCAGATGTCGATCACTGCTTTGGCTGAACTTGTCCCGGGAACTTGTCCCGGGAACTGCCCGCCTCATAGTTATCTTTTGGAATTTTGAGAATCTGAGAAAACTTCACCGGGTAAACCCAGGTGAAATCGAGTCCCAATTTTTCTCTAGTTTTTTTTATATATTAAACTTTTTTTTTCGACGTCGTATGCAAAAGTTATTACCGTTTTACATTTTTTTTCGTTTTTTTGCAAAAAAGGTCAAAATTCATATTTCAAAATTTCTATACCAACTAGACACTAAAACCTAACTACATCTCAAAGGATTTTATTTTTTGAAGAATTTATCATTTTTGTTTATTTTCTACAAAACTAAAAAAGGCGGTCCACAAGGGGGGGGTAGAGTTTGAAAATTTCAGAACCCCTTTAGTCCGGGTTGTTGTCGATCCAATCATATCGTCGACTACACATCTGCTAGCAGAGAGTATTTGAGTGCCGATTCCATAGATGGCTCTGGAGATTGCGTTCAGCAGGAAAATCTGTTTTATCCTATAGAGTATTTGAATACTTTAAAAATCATTAATTTCCCATGTTCACATGCTTACTCTTAAGAAGGGGGTTCCGATTATGCTGCTGAGAAATTTGAGCCAGGCGAATGGACTTTGTAATGGTACACGTCTTATCGTAAAGGACCTGGGCGATCGCGTTATTGAGGCTGTTATAATAACCGGATCCCACGTTGGCGATACTGTCTATATCCCTAGAATTGAGTTAACATCAAAGCAGTCAAAGTCATCGTTTGTGCTCCGCCGTCGCCAGTTTCCAGTGCGTGTGTGTTATGCCATGACGATCAATAAAAGCCAGGGCCAGACACTATCTTCGGGGTGTGTATATCTTAAAAAACCTGTCTTCACCTATGGCCAGCTGTATGTAGCGGTGTCTCGTGTTACCTCGAAGGACTCCCTGAAAATTCTTGTAGTTAACGATGATGGTACCTGTGGCTCCGAGACGAAAAATGTTGTTTTCCCAGAGATCTTTCGATCTGCTGGGATGACATAGTGCTCATGCGTGTTAGTTTGTATTTTGTGCTGTGTATGATCAGGCTTTGGGTAATCTATATGCTTTTTCTAATCATGTTCTGCTAAGGTGTTCGTGTGTAGATATACGGTTCCTTAGATCTATGGTCTTTTTGTGTTTTACTTTATTGACGTGGTTCTTTTACATGATAATGATCTTCCCCTTATGCATATCTATCATGCTTTATACCTTGCAATCGTTTTGCCTTCTCTTGTGCTGTACTTTTGTTGTGGCCTTGCTGAACTTGTCCTGGGAACTTGTCCCGGGAACTGCCTGCCTCATAGTTATCTTTTGGAATTTTGAGAATCTGAGAAAACTTCACCGGGTAAACCCACGTGAAATCGAGTCCCAATTTTTCTCTAGTTTTTTTTATATATTAAACTTTTTTTTCAACGTCGTATGCAAAAGTTATGGCCGTTTTACATTTTTTTCGTTTTTTTGCAAAAAAGGTCAAAATTCATATTTCAAAATTTCTATACCAACTAGACGCTAAAATCAAACTACATCTCAAAGGATTTAATTTTTTGAAGATTTTATCATTTTTGTTTAATTTCTACAAAACTAAAAAAGGTGGTCCACGGGGGAGGGGTAGAGTTTGAAAATTTCAGAACCCCTTTAGTCCGGGTTGTTGTCGATCCAATCATACCGTCGACTACACATCTGCTAGCAGAGAGTATTTGAGTGCCGATTCCATAGATGGCTCTGGAGATTGCGTTCAGCAGGAAAATCTATTTTATCCTGTAGAGTATTTGAATACTTTAAAAATCATTAATTTCCCATGTTCACATGCTTACTCTTAAGAAGGGGGTTCTGATTATGCTGCTGAGAAATTTGAGCCAGGCGAATGTACTTTGTAATGGTACACGTCTTATCGTAAAGGACCTGGGCGATCGCGTTATTGAGGCTGTTATAATAACCGGATCCCACGTTGGCGATACTGTCTATATCCCTAGAATTGAGTTAACATCAAAGCAGTCAAAGTCATCGTTTGTGCTCCGGCGTCGCCAGTTTCCAGTGCGTGTGTGTTATGCCATGACGATCAATAAAAGCCAGGGCCAGACACTATCTTCGGGGTGTGTATATCTTAAAAAACCTGTCTTCACCTATGGCCAGCTGTATGTAGCGGTGTCTCGTGTTACCTCGAAGGACTCCCTGAAAATTCTTGTAGTTAACGATGATGGTACCTGTGGCTCCGAGACGAAAAATGTTGTTTTCCCAGAGATCTTTCGATCTGCTGGGATGACATAGTGCTCCTGCGTGTTAGTTTGTATTTTGTGCTGTGTATGACCAGGCTTTGGGTAATCTATATGCTTTTTCTAATCATGTTCTGCTAAGGTGTTCGTGTGTAGATATACGGTTCCTTAGATCTATGGTCTTTTTGTGTTTTACTTTATTGACGTGGTTCTTTTACATGATAATGATCTTCCCCTTATGCATATCTATCATGCTTTATACCTTGCAATCGTTTTGCCTTCTCTTGTGCTGTACTTTTGTTGTGGCCTTGCTGAACTTGTCCCGGGAACTTGTCCCGGGAACTGCCCGCCTCATAGTTATCTTTTGGAATTTTGAGAATCTGAGAAAACTTCACCGGGTAAACCCAGGTGAAATCGAGTCCCAATTTTTCTCTAGTTTTTTTTATATATTAAACTTTTTTTTTCGACGTCGTATGCAAAAGTTATGGCCGTTTTACATTTTTTTCGTTTTTTTGCAAAAAAGGTCAAAATTCATATTTCAAAATTTCTATACCAACTAGACGCTAAAATCTAACTACATCTCAAAGGATTTTATTTTTTGAAGATTTTATCATTTTTGTTTATTTTCTACAAAACTAAAAAAGGCGGTCCACGGGGGAGGGGTAGAGTTTGAAAATTTCAGAACCCCTTTAGTCCGGGTTGTTGTCGATCCAATCATACCGTCGACTACATGTCTGCTAGCAGAGAGTATTTGGGTGCCGATTCCATAGATGGCTCTGGAGATTGCGTTTAGGAGGAAAATCTGTTTTATCCTGTAGAGTATTTGAATACTTTAAAAATCATTAATTTCCCATGTTCACATGCTTACTCTTAAGAAGGGGGTTCCGATTATGCTGCTGAGAAATTTGAGCCAGGCAAATGGACTTTGTAATGGTACACGTCTTATCGTAAAGGACCTGGGCGATCGCGTTATTGAGGCTGTTATAATAACCGGATCCCACGTTGGCGATACTGTCTATATCCCTAGAATTGAGTTAACATCAAAGCAGTCAAAGTCATCGTTTGTGCTCCGCCGTCGCCAGTTTCCAGTGCGTGTGTGTTATGCCATGACGATCAATAAAAGCCAGGGCCAGACACTATCTTCGGGGTCTGTATATCTTAAAAAACCTGTCTTCACCTATGGCCAGCTGTATGTAGCGGTGTCTCGTGTTACCTCGAAGGACTCCCTGAAAATTCTTGTAGTTAACGATGATGGTACCTGTGGCTCCGAGATGAAAAATGTTGTTTTCCCAGAGATCTTTCGATCTGCTGGGATGACATAGTGCTCCTGCGTGTTAGTTTGTATTTTGTGCTGTGTATGATCAGGCTTTGGGTAATCTATATGCTTTTTCTGATCATGTTCTGCTTAGGTGTTCGTGTGTAGATATACGATTCCTTAGATCTATGGTCTTTTTGTGTTTTACTTTATTGACGTGGTTCTTTTACATGATAATGATCTTCCCCTTATGCATATCTATCGTGCTTTATACCTTGCAATCGTTTTGCCTTCTCTTGTGCTGTACTTTTGTTGTGGCCTTGCTGAACTTGTCCCGGGAACTTGTCCCGGGAACTGCCCGCCTCATAGTTATCTTTTGGAATTTTGAGAATCTGAGAAAACTTCACCGGGTAAACCCAGGTGAAATCGAGTCCCAATTTTTCTCTAGTTTTTTTTATATATTAAACTTTTTTTTCGACGTCGTATGCAAAAGTTATGGCCGTTTTACATTTTTTTCGTTTTTTTTGCAAAAAAGGTCAAAATTCATATTTCAAAATTTCTATACCAACTAGACGCTAAAATCTAACTACATCTCAAAGGATTTTATTTTTTGAAGATTTTATCATTTTTGTTTATTTTCTACAAAACTAAAAAAGGCGGTCCACGGGGGAGGGGTAGAATTTGAAAATTTCAGAACCCCTTTAGTCCGGGTTGTTGTCGATCCAATCATACCGTCGACTACACATCTGCTAGCAGAGAGTATTTGAGTGCCGATTCCATAGATGGCTCTGGAGATTGCGTTTAGGAGGAAAATCTGTTTTATCCTGTAGAGTATTTGAATACTTTAAAAATCATTAATTTCCCATGTTCACATGCTTACTCTTAAGAAGGGGGTTCCGATTATGCTGCTGAGAAATTTGAGCCAGGCAAATGGACTTTGTAATGGTACACGTCTTATCGTAAAGGACCTGGACGATCGCGTTATTGAGGCTGTTATAATAACCGGATCCCACGTTGGCGATACTGTCTATATCCCTAGAATTGAGTTAACATCAAAGCAGTCAAAGTCATCGTTTGTGCTCCGCCGTCGCCAGTTTCCAGTGCGTGTGTGTTATGCCATGACGATCAATAAAAGCCAGGGCCAGACACTATCTTCGGGGTGTGTATATCTTAAAAAACCTGTCTTCACCTATGGCCAGCTGTATGTAGCGGTGTCTCGTGTTACCTCGAAGGACTCCCTGAAAATTCTTGTAGTTAACGATGATGGTACCTGTGGCTCCGAGACAAAAAATGTTGTTTTCCCAGAGATCTTTCGATCTGCTGGGATGACATAGTGCTCCTGTGTGTTAGTTTGTATTTTGTGCTGTGTATGATCAGGCTTTGGGTAATCTATATGCTTTTTCTTATCATGTTCTGCTTAGGTGTTCGTGTGTAGATATACGATTCCTTAGATCTATGGTCTTTTTGTGTTTTACTTTATTGACGTGGTTCTTTTACATGATAATGATCTTCCCCTTATGCATATCTATCATGCTTTTTACCTTGCAATCGTTTTGCCTTCCCTTGTGCTGTACTTTTGTTGTGGCCTTGCTGAACTTGTCCCGGGAACTGCCCGCCTCATAGTTATCTTTTGGAATTTTGAGAATCTGAGAAAACTTCACCGGGTAAACCCAGGTGAAATCGAGTCCCAATTTTTCTCTAGTTTTTTTTATATATTAAACTTTTTTTTTCGACGTCGTATGCAAAAGTTATTACCGTTTTACATTTTTTTTCGTTTTTTTGCAAAAAAGGTCAAAATTCATATTTCAAAATTTCTATACCAACTAGACACTAAAACCTAACTACATCTCAAAGGATTTTATTTTTTGAAGAATTTATCATTTTTGTTTATTTTCTACAAAACTAAAAAAGGCGGTCCACAAGGGGGGGGTAGAGTTTGAAAATTTCAGAACCCCTTTAGTCCGGGTTGTTGTCGATCCAATCATATCGTCGACTACACATCTGCTAGCAGAGAGTATTTGAGTGCCGATTCCATAGATGGCTCTGGAGATTGCGTTCAGCAGGAAAATCTGTTTTATCCTATAGAGTATTTGAATACTTTAAAAATCATTAATTTCCCATGTTCACATGCTTACTCTTAAGAAGGGGGTTCCGATTATGCTGCTGAGAAATTTGAGCCAGGCGAATGGACTTTGTAATGGTACACGTCTTATCGTAAAGGACCTGGGCGATCGCGTTATTGAGGCTGTTATAATAACCGGATCCCACGTTGGCGATACTGTCTATATCCCTAGAATTGAGTTAACATCAAAGCAGTCAAAGTCATCGTTTGTGCTCCGCCGTCGCCAGTTTCCAGTGCGTGTGTGTTATGCCATGACGATCAATAAAAGCCAGGGCCAGACACTATCTTCGGGGTGTGTATATCTTAAAAAACCTGTCTTCACCTATGGCCAGCTGTATGTAGCGGTGTCTCGTGTTACCTCGAAGGACTCCCTGAAAATTCTTGTAGTTAACGATGATGGTACCTGTGGCTCCGAGACGAAAAATGTTGTTTTCCCAGAGATCTTTCGATCTGCTGGGATGACATAGTGCTCATGCGTGTTAGTTTGTATTTTGTGCTGTGTATGATCAGGCTTTGGGTAATCTATATGCTTTTTCTAATCATGTTCTGCTAAGGTGTTCGTGTGTAGATATACGGTTCCTTAGATCTATGGTCTTTTTGTGTTTTACTTTATTGATGTGGTTCTTTTACATGATAATGATCTTCCCCTTATGCATATCTATCATGCTTTATACCTTGCAATCGTTTTGCCTTCTCTTGTGCTGTACTTTTGTTGTGGCCTTGCTGAACTTGTCCTGGGAACTTGTCCCGGGAACTGCCTGCCTCATAGTTATCTTTTGGAATTTTGAGAATCTGAGAAAACTTCACCGGGTAAACCCACGTGAAATCGAGTCCCAATTTTTCTCTAGTTTTTTTTATATATTAAACTTTTTTTTCAACGTCGTATGCAAAAGTTATGGCCGTTTTACATTTTTTTCGTTTTTTTGCAAAAAAGGTCAAAATTCATATTTCAAAATTTCTATACCAACTAGACGCTAAAATCAAACTACATCTCAAAGGATTTAATTTTTTGAAGATTTTATCATTTTTGTTTAATTTCTACAAAACTAAAAAAGGTGGTCCACGGGGGAGGGGTAGAGTTTGAAAATTTCAGAACCCCTTTAGTCCGGGTTGTTGTCGATCCAATCATACCGTCGACTACACATCTGCTAGCAGAGAGTATTTGAGTGCCGATTCCATAGATGGCTCTGGAGATTGCGTTCAGCAGGAAAATCTATTTTATCCTGTAGAGTATTTGAATACTTTAAAAATCATTAATTTCCCATGTTCACATGCTTACTCTTAAGAAGGGGGTTCTGATTATGCTGCTGAGAAATTTGAGCCAGGCGAATGTACTTTGTAATGGTACACGTCTTATCGTAAAGGACCTGGGCGATCGCGTTATTGAGGCTGTTATAATAACCGGATCCCACGTTGGCGATACTGTCTATATCCCTAGAATTGAGTTAACATCAAAGCAGTCAAAGTCATCGTTTGTGCTCCGGCGTCGCCAGTTTCCAGTGCGTGTGTGTTATGCCATGACGATCAATAAAAGCCAGGGCCAGACACTATCTTCGGGGTGTGTATATCTTAAAAAACCTGTCTTCACCTATGGCCAGCTGTATGTAGCGGTGTCTCGTGTTACCTCGAAGGACTCCCTGAAAATTCTTGTAGTTAACGATGATGGTACCTGTGGCTCCGAGACGAAAAATGTTGTTTTCCCAGAGATCTTTCGATCTGCTGGGATGACATAGTGCTCCTGCGTGTTAGTTTGTATTTTGTGCTGTGTATGACCAGGCTTTGGGTAATCTATATGCTTTTTCTAATCATGTTCTGCTAAGGTGTTCGTGTGTAGATATACGGTTCCTTAGATCTATGGTCTTTTTGTGTTTTACTTTATTGACGTGGTTCTTTTACATGATAATGATCTTCCCCTTATGCATATCTATCATGCTTTATACCTTGCAATCGTTTTGCCTTCTCTTGTGCTGTACTTTTGTTGTGGCCTTGCTGAACTTGTCCCGGGAACTTGTCCCGGGAACTGCCCGCCTCATAGTTATCTTTTGGAATTTTGAGAATCTGAGAAAACTTCACCGGGTAAACCCAGGTGAAATCGAGTCCCAATTTTTCTCTAGTTTTTTTTATATATTAAACTTTTTTTTTCGACGTCGTATGCAAAAGTTATGGCCGTTTTACATTTTTTTCGTTTTTTTGCAAAAAAGGTCAAAATTCATATTTCAAAATTTCTATACCAACTAGACGCTAAAATCTAACTACATCTCAAAGGATTTTATTTTTTGAAGATTTTATCATTTTTGTTTATTTTCTACAAAACTAAAAAAGGCGGTCCACGGGGGAGGGGTAGAGTTTGAAAATTTCAGAACCCCTTTAGTCCGGGTTGTTGTCGATCCAATCATACCGTCGACTACATGTCTGCTAGCAGAGAGTATTTGGGTGCCGATTCCATAGATGGCTCTGGAGATTGCGTTTAGGAGGAAAATCTGTTTTATCCTGTAGAGTATTTGAATACTTTAAAAATCATTAATTTCCCATGTTCACATGCTTACTCTTAAGAAGGGGGTTCCGATTATGCTGCTGAGAAATTTGAGCCAGGCAAATGGACTTTGTAATGGTACACGTCTTATCGTAAAGGACCTGGGCGATCGCGTTATTGAGGCTGTTATAATAACCGGATCCCACGTTGGCGATACTGTCTATATCCCTAGAATTGAGTTAACATCAAAGCAGTCAAAGTCATCGTTTGTGCTCCGCCGTCGCCAGTTTCCAGTGCGTGTGTGTTATGCCATGACGATCAATAAAAGCCAGGGCCAGACACTATCTTCGGGGTCTGTATATCTTAAAAAACCTGTCTTCACCTATGGCCAGCTGTATGTAGCGGTGTCTCGTGTTACCTCGAAGGACTCCCTGAAAATTCTTGTAGTTAACGATGATGGTACCTGTGGCTCCGAGATGAAAAATGTTGTTTTCCCAGAGATCTTTCGATCTGCTGGGATGACATAGTGCTCCTGCGTGTTAGTTTGTATTTTGTGCTGTGTATGATCAGGCTTTGGGTAATCTATATGCTTTTTCTGATCATGTTCTGCTTAGGTGTTCGTGTGTAGATATACGATTCCTTAGATCTATGGTCTTTTTGTGTTTTACTTTATTGACGTGGTTCTTTTACATGATAATGATCTTCCCCTTATGCATATCTATCGTGCTTTATACCTTGCAATCGTTTTGCCTTCTCTTGTGCTGTACTTTTGTTGTGGCCTTGCTGAACTTGTCCCGGGAACTTGTCCCGGGAACTGCCCGCCTCATAGTTATCTTTTGGAATTTTGAGAATCTGAGAAAACTTCACCGGGTAAACCCAGGTGAAATCGAGTCCCAATTTTTCTCTAGTTTTTTTTATATATTAAACTTTTTTTTCGACGTCGTATGCAAAAGTTATGGCCGTTTTACATTTTTTTCGTTTTTTTTGCAAAAAAGGTCAAAATTCATATTTCAAAATTTCTATACCAACTAGACGCTAAAATCTAACTACATCTCAAAGGATTTTATTTTTTGAAGATTTTATCATTTTTGTTTATTTTCTACAAAACTAAAAAAGGCGGTCCACGGGGGAGGGGTAGAATTTGAAAATTTCAGAACCCCTTTAGTCCGGGTTGTTGTCGATCCAATCATACCGTCGACTACACATCTGCTAGCAGAGAGTATTTGAGTGCCGATTCCATAGATGGCTCTGGAGATTGCGTTTAGGAGGAAAATCTGTTTTATCCTGTAGAGTATTTGAATACTTTAAAAATCATTAATTTCCCATGTTCACATGCTTACTCTTAAGAAGGGGGTTCCGATTATGCTGCTGAGAAATTTGAGCCAGGCAAATGGACTTTGTAATGGTACACGTCTTATCGTAAAGGACCTGGACGATCGCGTTATTGAGGCTGTTATAATAACCGGATCCCACGTTGGCGATACTGTCTATATCCCTAGAATTGAGTTAACATCAAAGCAGTCAAAGTCATCGTTTGTGCTCCGCCGTTGCCAGTTTCCAGTGCGTGTGTGTTATGCCATGACGATCAATAAAAGCCAGGGCCAGACACTATCTTCGGGGTGTGTATATCTTAAAAAACCTGTCTTCACCTATGGCCAGCTGTATGTAGCGGTGTCTCGTGTTACCTCGAAGGACTCCCTGAAAATTCTTGTAGTTAACGATGATGGTACCTGTGGCTCCGAGACAAAAAATGTTGTTTTCCCAGAGATCTTTCGATCTGCTGGGATGACATAGTGCTCCTGTGTGTTAGTTTGTATTTTGTGCTGTGTATGATCAGGCTTTGGGTAATCTATATGCTTTTTCTTATCATGTTCTGCTTAGGTGTTCGTGTGTAGATATACGATTCCTTAGATCTATGGTCTTTTTGTGTTTTACTTTATTGACGTGGTTCTTTTACATGATAATGATCTTCCCCTTATGCATATCTATCATGCTTTATACCTTGCAATCGTTTTGCCTTCCCTTGTGCTGTACTTTTGTTGTGGCCTTGCTGAACTTGTCCCGGGAACTGCCCGCCTCATAGTTATCTTTTGGAATTTTGAGAATCTGAGAAAACTTCACCGGGTAAACCCAGGTGAAATCGTGTCCCAATTTTTCTCTAGTTTTTTTTATATATTAAACTTTTTTTTTCGACGTCGTTTGCAAAAGTTATGGCCGTTTTACATTTTTTTCGTTTTTTTGCAAAAAAGGTCAAAATTCATATTTCAAAATTTCTATACCAACTAGACGCTAAAATCTAACTATATCTCAAAGGATTTTATTTTTTGAAGATTTTATCATTTTTCTTTATTTTCTACAAAACTAAAAAAGGCGGTCCATGGGGGAGGGGTAGAGTTTGAAAATTTCAGAACCCCTTTAGTCCGGGTTGTTGTCAATCCAAGCATACCATCGACTACACATCTGCTAGCGGAGAGTATTTGAGTGCCGATTCCATAGATGGCTCTGGAGATTGCGTTCAGGAGGAAAATCTGTTTTTTCCTGTAGAGTATTTGAATACTTTAAAAATCATTAATTTCCCATGTTCACAAGCTTACTCTTAAGAAGGGGGTTCCGATTATGCTGCTGAGAAATTTGAGCCAGGCGAATGGACTTTGTAATGGTACACGTCTTATCGTAAAGGGCCTGGGCGATCGCGTTATTGAGGCTGTTATAATAACCGGATCCCACGTTGGCGATACTGTCTATATCCCTAGAATTGAGTTAACATCAAAGCAGTCAAAGTCATCGTTTGTGCTCCGCCGTCGCCAGTTTCAAGTGCGTGTGTGTTATGCCATGACGATCAATAAAAGCCAGGGCCAGACACTATCTTCGGGGTGTGTATATCTTAAAAAACCTATCTTCACCTATGGCCAGCTGTATGTAGCGGTGTCTCTTGTTACCTCGAAGGACTCCCTGAAAATTCTTGTAGTTAACGATGATGGTACCTGTGGCTTCGAGAAGAAAAATGTTGTTTTCCCAGAGAACTTTCGATCTGCTGGGATGACATAGTGCTCCTGCGTGTTAGTTTTTATTTTGTGCTGTGTATGATCAGGCTTTGGGTAATCTATATGCTTTTTCTGATCATGTTCTGCTTAGGTGTTCGTGTGTAGATATACGATTCCTTAGATATATGGTCTTTTTGTGTTTTACTTTATTGACGTGGTTCTTTTACATGATAATGATCTTCCCCTTATGCATATCTATCATGCTTTATACCTTGCAATCATTTTGCCTTCTCTTGTGCTGTACTTTTGTTGTGGCCTTGCTGCAGATGTCGATCACTGCTTTGGCTGAACTTGTCCCGGGAACTGCCCGCCTCATAGTTATCTTTTGAAATTTTGAGAATCTGAGAAAACTTCACCGGGTAAACCCAGGTGAAATCGAGTCCCAATTTTTCTCTAGTTTTTTTTATATATTAAACTTTTTTTTTCGACGTCGTATGCAAAAGTTATGGCCGTTTTACATTTTTCGATTTTTTGCAAAAAAGGTCAAAATTCATATTTCAAAATTTCTATACCAACTAGACACTAAAACCTAACTTCATCTCAAAGGATTTTATTTTTTGAAGATTTTATCATTTTTGTTTATTTTCTACAAAACTAAAAAAGGCGGTCCACTGGGGGGGTAGAGTTTGAAAATTTCAGAACCCCTTTAGTCCAGGCTGTTGTCGATCCAATCATACCGTCGACTACACCTCTGCTAGCAGAGAGTATTTGAGTGCCGATTCCATAGATGGCTCTGGAGATTGCGTTCTGGAGGAAAATCTGTTTTATCCTGTAGAGTATTTGAATACTTTAAAAATCATTAATTCCCCATGTTCACATGCTTACTCTTAAGAAGGGGGTTCCGATTATGCTGCTGAGAAATTTGAGCCAGGCGAATGTACTTTGTAATGGTACATGTCTTATCGTAAAGGACCTGGGCGATCGCATTATTGAGGCTGTTATAATAACCGGATCCCACGTTGGCGATACTGTCTATATCCCTAGAATTGAGTTAACATCAAAGCAGTCAAAGTCATCGTTTGTGCTCCGCCGTCGCCAGTTTCAAGTGCGTGTGTGTTATGCCATGACGATCAATAAAAGCCAGGGCCAGACACTATCTTCGAGGTGTGTATATCTTAAAAAAACCTGTCTTCACCCATGGCCAGCTGTATGTAGCGGTGTCTCGTGTTACCTCGAAGGACTCCATGAAAATTCTTGTAGTTAACGATGATGGTACCTTTAGCTCCGAGACGAAAAATGTTGTTTTCCCAGAGATCTTTCGATCTGCTGGGATGACATAGTGCTCCTGCGTGTTAGTTTGTATTTTGTGATGTGTATGATCAGGCTTAGGGTAATCTATATGCTTTTTCTGATCATGTTCTGCTTAGGTGTTCGTGTGTAGATATACGATTCCTTAGATATATGGTCTTTTTGTGTTTTACTTTATTGACGTGGTTCTTTTACATGATAATGATCTTCCCCTTATGCATATCTATCATGCTTTATACCTTGCAATCGTTTTGCCTTCTCTTGTGCTGTACTTTTTTTGTGGCCTTGCTGCAGATGTCGATCACTGCTTTGGCTGAACTTGTCCCGGGAACTGCCCGCCTCATAGTTATCTTTTGAAATTTTGAGAATTTGAGAAAACTTCACCGGGTAAACCCAGGTGAAATCGAGTCCCAATTTTTCTCTAGTTTTTTTTATATATTAAACTTTTTTTTTCGACGTCGTATGCAAAAGTTATGGCCGTTTTACATTTTTTTCGTTTTTTTGCAAAAAAGGTCAAAATTCATATTTCAAAATTTCTATACCAACTAGACAATAAAATCTAACTACATCTCAAAGGATTTTATTTTTTGAAGATTTTATCATTTTTGTTTATTTTCTACAAAACTAAAAAAGGCGGTCCACGAGGGGGGGGGGGGTAGAGTTTGAAAATTTCAGAACCCCTTTAGTCCGGGTTGTTGTCGATCCAATCATACCGTCGACTACACCTCTGCTAGCAGAGAGTATTTGGGTGCCGATTCCATAGATGGCTCTGGAGATTGCGTTCAGGAGGAAAATCTGTTTTATCCTGTAGAGTATTTGAATACTTTAAAAATCATTAATTTCCCATGTTCACATGCTTACTCTTAAGAAGGGGGTTCCGATTATGCTGCTGAGAAATTTGAGCCAGGCGAATGGACTTTGTAATGGTACACGTCTTATCGTAAAGGACCTGGGCGATCGCATTATTGAGGCTGTTATAATAACCGGATCCCACGTTGGCGATTCTGTCTATATCCCTAGAATTGAGTTAACATCAAAGCAGTAAAGGTCATCGTTTGTGCTCCGCCGTCGCCAGTTTCAAGTGCGTGTGTGTTATGCCATGACCATCAATAAAAGCCAGGGCCAGACACTATCTTCGGGGTGTGTATATCTTAAAAAACCTGTCTTCACCCATGGCCAGCTGTATGTAGCGGTGTCTCGTGTTACCTCGAAGGACTCCCTGAAAATTCTTGTAGTTAACGATGATGGTACCTGTGGCTCCGAGACGAAAAATGTTGTTTTCCCAGAGATCTTTCGATCTGCTGGGATGACATAGTGCTCCTGCGTGTTAGTTTGTATTTTGTGTTGTGTATGATCAGGCTTTGGGTAATCTATATGCTTTTTCTGATCATGTTCTGCTTAGGTGTTCGTGTGTAGATATACGATTCCTTAGATATATGGTCTTTTTTGTTTTACTTTATTGACGTGGTTCTTTTACATGATAATGATCTTCCCCTTATGCATATCTATCATGCTTTATACCTTGCAATCGTTTTGCCTTCTCTGGTGTTGTACTTTTGTTGTGGCCTTGCTGCAGATCTCGATCAGTGCTTTGCCTGAACTTGTCCCGGGAACTGCCCGCCTCATAGTTATCTTTTGAAATTTTCAGAATCTGAGAAAACTTCACCGGGTAAACCCAGGTGAAATCGAGTCCCAATTTTTCTCTAGTTTTTTTTATATATTAAACTATTTTTTTCGATGTCGTATGCAAAAGTTATGGCCGTTTTACATTTTTTTCGTTTTTTTGCAAAAAAGGTCAAAATTCATATTTCAAAATTTCTATACCAACTAGACACTAAAACCTAACTACATCTCAAAGGATTTTATTTTTTGAAGATTTTATCATTTTTGTTTATTTTCTACAAAACTAAAAAAGGCGGTCCACAGGGGGGGGGGTAGAGTTTGAAAATTTCAGAACCCCTTTAGTCCGGGTTGTTGTCGATCCAATCATACCGTCGACTACACCTCTGCTAGCAGAGAGTATTTGAGTGCCGATTCCATAGATGGCTCTGGAGATTGCGTTCAGGAGGAAAATCTGTTTTATCCTGTAGAGTATTTGAATACTTTAAAAATCATTAATTTCCCATGTTCACATGCTTACTATTAAGAAGGGGGTTCCGATTATGCTGCTGAGACATTTGAGCCAGGCGAATGGACTTTGTAATGGTACACGTCTTATCGTAAAGGACCTGGGCGATCGCGTTATTGAGGCTGTTATAATAACCGGATCCCACGTTGGCGATACTGTCTATATCCCTAGAATTGAGTTAACATCAAAGCACTCAAAGTCATCGTTTGTGCTCCGCCGTCGCCAGTTTCCAGTGCGTGTGTGTTATGCCATGACGATCAATAAAAGCCAGGGCCAGACACTATCTTCGGGGTGTGTATATCTTAAAAAACCTGTCTTCATCCATGGCCAGCTGTATGTAGCGGTGTCGCGTGTTACCTCGAAGGACTCCCTGAAAATTCTTGTAGTTAACGATGATGGTACCTGTGGCTCCGAGACAAAAAATGTTGTTTTCCTAGAGATCTTTTGATCTGCTGGGATGACATAGTGCTCCTGCGTGTTAGTTTGTATTTTGTGCTGTGTATGATCAGGCTTTGGGTAATCTATATGCTTTTTCTGATCATGTTCTGCTTAGGTGTTCGTGTGTAGATATACGGTTCCTTAGATCTATGGTCTTTTTGTGTTTTACTTTATTGACGTGGTTCTTTTACAAGATAATGATCTTCCCCTTATGCATATCTATCATGCTTTATACGTTGCAATCGTTTTGCCTTCTCTTGTGCTGTACTTTTGTTGTGGCCTTGCTGCAGATGTCGATCACTGCTTTGGCTGAACTTGTCCCGGGAACTGCCCGCCTCATAGTTATCTTTTGGAATTTTGAGAATCTGAGAGAACTTCACCGGGTAAACCCAGGTGAAATCGAGTCCCAATTTTTCTCTACTTTTTTTTATATATTAAACTTTTTTTTTCCACATCGTATGCAAAAGTTATGGCCGTTTTACATTTTTTCGTTTTTTTGCAAAAAAGGTCAAAATTTATATTTCAAAATTTCTATACCAACTAGACACTAAAACCTAACTACATCTCAAAGGATTTTATTTTTTCAACATTTTATCATTTTTGTTTATTTTCTACAAAACTAAAAAAGGCGGTCCACGGGGAGGGGGGGGCGTAGAGTTTGAAAATTGCAGAACCCCTTTAGTACGGGTTGTTGTCGATCCAATCATACCGTCGACTACACATCTGCTAGCAGAGAGTATTTGAGTGCCGATTCCATAGATGGCTCTGGAGATTGCGTTCAGGAGGAAAATCTGTTTTATCCTGCAGAGTATTTGAATACTTTAAAAATCATTAATTTCTCTAGTTCACATGCTTACTCTTAAGAAGGGGGTTCCGATTATGCTGCTGAGAAATTTGAGCCAGGCGAATGGACTTTGTAATGGTACACGTCTTATCGTAAAGGGCCAGGGCGATCGCGTTATTGAGGCTGTTATAATAACCGGATCCCACGTTGGCGATACTGTCTATATCCCTAGAATTGAGTTAACATCAAAGCACTCAAAGTCACCGTTTGTGCTCCGCCGTCGCCAGTTTCCAGTGCGTGTGTGTTATGCCATGACGATCAATAAAAGCCAGGCCCAGACACTATCTTTGGGGTGTGTATATCTGAAAAAACCTGTCTTCACCCATGGCCAGCTGTATGTAGCGGTGTCTCGTGTTACCTCGAAGGACTCCCTGAAAATTCTTGTAGTGAACGATGATGGTACCTGTGGCTCCGAGACGAAAAATGTTGTTTTCCCAGAGATCTTTCGATCTGCTGGGATGACATAGTGCTCCTGCGTGTTAGTTTGTATTTTGTGTTGTGTATGATCAGGCTTTGGGTAATCTATATGCTTTTTCTGATCATGTTCTGCTTAGGTGTTCGTGTGTAGATATACGGTTCCTTAGATCTATGGTCTTTTTGTGTTTTACTTTATTGACGTGGTTCTTTTACATGATAATGATCGTCCCCTTATGCATATCTATCATGATTTATACCTTGCAATCGTTTTGCCTTCCCTTGTGCTGTCCTTTTGTTGTGGCCTCGCTGCAGATGTCGATCACTGCTTTGGCTGAACTTGTCCCGGGAACTTGTCCCGGGAACTGCCCGCCTCATAGTTATCTTTTGGAATTTTGAGAATCTGAGAAAACTTCACCGGGTAAACCCAGGTGAAATCGAGTCCCGATTTTTCTCTAGTTTTTTTTTACATATTAAACTTTTTTTTTCGACGTCGTATGCAAAAGTTATGGCCGTTTTTCATTTTTTTCGTTTTTTTGCAAAAAAGGTCAAAATTCATATTCCAAAATTTCTATACCAACTAGACACTAAAACCTAACTACATCTCAAAGGATTTTATTTTTTGAAGAGTTTATCATTTTTGTTTATTTTCTACAAAACTAAAAAAGGCGGTCCACTGGAGGGGGGGGTAGAGTTTGAAAATTTCAGAACCCCTTTAGTCTGGGTTGTTGTTGATCCAATCATACCGTCGACTACACATCTGCTAGCAGAGAGTATTTGAGTGCCGATTCCATAGATGGCTCTGGAGATTGCGTTCAGGAGGAAAATCTGTTTTATCTTGTAGAGTATTTGAATACTTTAAAAATCATTAATTTCCAATGTTCACATGCTTACTCTTAAGAAGGGGGTTCCGATTATGCTGCTGAGAAATTTGAGCCAGGCGAATGGACTTTGTAATGGTACACGTCTTATCGTAAAGGGCCTGGGCGATCGCGTTATTGAGGCTGTTATAATAACCGGATCCCACGTTGGCGATACTGTCTATATCCCTAGAATTGAGTTAACATCAAAGCAGTCAAAGTCATCGTTTGTGCTCCGCCGTCGCCAGTTTCCAGTGCGTGTGTGTTATGCCATGACGATCAATAAAAGCTAGGGCCAGACACTATCTTCGGGGTGTGTATATCTTAAAAAACCTGTCTTCACCCATGGCCAGCTGTATGTAGCGGTGTCTCGTGTTACCTCGAAGGACTCCCTGAAAATTCTTGTAGTTAACGATGATGGTACCTATGGCTCCGAGATGAAAAATGTTGTTTTCCCAGAGATCTTTTGATCTGCAGGGATGACATAGTGCTCCTGCGTGTTAGTTTGTATTTTGTGCTGTGTATGATCAGGCTTTGGGTAATCTATATGCTTTTTCTGATCATGTTCTGCTTAGGTGTTCGTGTGTAGATATACGGTTCCTTAGATCTATGGTCTTTTTGTGTTTTACTTTATTGACGTGGTTCTTTTACATGATAATGATCTTCCCCTTATGCATATCTATCATGCTTTATACCTTGCAATCGTTTTGCCTTCCCTTGTGCTGTACTTTTGTTGTGGCCTTGCTGCAGATGTCGATCACTGCTTTGGCTGAACTTGTCCCGGGAACTTGTCCCGGGAACTGCCCGCCTCATAGTTATCTTTTGGAAGTTTGAGAATCTGAGAAAACTACACCGGGTAAACCCAGGTGAAATCGAGTCCCAATTTTTCTCTAGTTTTTTTTATATATTAAACTTTTTTTTTGACGTCGTATGCAAAAGTTATGGCCGTTTTACATTTTTTTTTGTTTTTTTGCAAAAAAGGACAAAATTCATATTTAAAAATTTCTATACCAACTAGACACTAAAACCTAACTACATCTCAAAGGATTTTATTTTTTTGAAGATTTTATCATTTTTGTTTATTTTCTACAAAACTAAAAAAGGCGGTCCAAGGGGGGGGTAGAGTTTGAAAATTTCAGAACCCCTTTAGTCCGGGTTGTTGTCGATCCAATCATACCGTCGACTACACATCTGCTAGCAGAGAGTATTTGAGTGCCGATTCCATAGATGGCTCTAGAGATTGCGTTCAGGAGGAAAATCTGTTTTATCCTGTAGAGTATTTTAATACTTTAAAAATCATTAATTTCCCATGTTCACATGCTTACTCTTAAGAAGGGGGTTCCGATTATGCTGCTGAGAAATTTGAGCCAGGCGAATGGACTTTGTAATGGTACACGTCTTATCGTAAAGGACTTGGGCGATCGCGTTATTGAGGCTGTTATAATAACCGGATCCCACGTTGGCGATACTGTCTATATCCCTAGAATTGAGTTAACATCAAAGCAGTCAAGGTCATCGTTTGTGCTCCGCGGTCGCCAGTTTCCAGTGCGTGTGTGTTATGCCATGACGATCAATAAAAGCCAGGGCCAGACACTCTCTTCGGGGTGTGGATATCTTAAAAAACCTGTCTTCACCCATGGCCAGCTGTATGTAGCGGTGTCTCGTGTTACCTCGAAGGACTCCCAGAAAATTCTTGTACTTAACGATGATGGTACCTGTGGCTCCGAGACGAAAAATGTTGTTTTCCCAGAGATCTTTCGATCTGCTGGGATGACATAGTGCTCCTGCGTGTTAGTTTGTATTTTGTGTTGTGTATGATCAGGCTTTGCGTAATCTATATGCTTTTTCTGATCATGTTCTGCTTAGGTGTTCGTGTGTGGATATACGGTTCCTTAGATCTATGGTCTTTTTGTGTTTTACTTTATTGACGTGGTTCTTTTACATGATAATCATCTTCCCCTTATGCATATCTATCCTGCTTTATACCTTGCAATCGTTTTGCCTTCTCTTGTGCTGTACTTTTGTTGTGGCCTTGCTGCAGATGTCGATCACTGCTTTGGCTGAACTTGTCCCGGGAACTGCCCGCCTCATAGTTATCTTTTGGAATTTTGAGAATCTGAGAAAACTTCACCGGGTAAACCCAGGTGAAATCGAGTCCCAATTTTTCTCTAGTTTTTTTTTATATATTAAACTTTTTTTTTCGACGTCGTATGCAAAAGTTATGGCCGTTTTACATTTTTTTCGTTTTTTTGCAAAAAAGGACAAAATTCATATTTCAAAATTTCTATACCAACTAGACACTAAAACCTAACTACATCTCAAAGGATTTTATTTTTTTGAAGATTTTATCATTTTTGTTTATTTTCGACAAAACTAAAAAAGGCGGTCCACGGGGGGGGGGGGGGGGTAGAGTTTGAAAATTTCAGAACCCCTTTAGTCCGGGTTGTTGTCGATCCAATCATACCGTCGACTACACATCTGCTAGCAGAGAGTATTTGAGTGCCGATTCCATAGATGGCTCTGGAGATTGCGTTCAGGAGGAAAATCTGTTTTATCCTGTAGAGTATTTGAATACTTTACAAATCATTAATTTCTCATGTTCACATGCTTACTCTTAAGAAGGGGGTTCCGATTATGCTGCTGAGAAATTTGAGCCAGGCGAATGGACTTCGTAATGGTACACGTCTTATCGTAAAGGACCTGGGCGATCGCGTTATTGAGGCTGTTATAATAACCATATCCCACGTTGGCGATACTGTCTATATCCCTAGAATGGAGTTAACATCAAAGCAGTCAAAGTCATCGTTTGTGCTCCGCCGTCGCCAGTTTCCAGTGCGTGTGTGTTATGCCATGACGATCAATAAAAGCCAGGGCCAGACACTATCTTCGGGGTGTGTATATCTTAAAAAACCTGTCTTCACCCATGGCCAGCTGTATGTAGCGGTGTCTCGTGTTACCTCGAAGGACTCCCTGAAAATTCTTCTAGTTAACGATGATGGTACCTGTGGCTCCGAGACGAAAAATGTTGTTTTCCCAGAGATCTTTCGATCTGCTGGGATGACATAGTGCTCCTGCGTGTTAGTTTGTATTTTGTGCTGTGTATGATCAGGCTTTGGGTAATCTATATGCTTTTTCTGATCATGTTCTGCTTAGGTGTTCGTGTGTAGATATACGGTTCCTTAGATCTATGGTCTTTTTGTGTTTTACTTTATTGACGTGGTTCTTTTACATGATAATGATCTTCCCCTTATGCATATCTATCATGCTTTATACCTTGCAATCGTTTTTCCTTCCCTTGTGTTGTACTTTTGTTGTGGCCTTGCTGCAGATGTCGATCACTGCTTTGGCTGAACTTGTCCCGGGAACTGCCCGCCTCATAGTTATCTTTTGGAATTTTGAGAATCTGAGAAAACTTCACCGGGTAAACCCAGGTGAAATCGAGTCCCAATTTTTCTCTAGTTTTTTTTTATATATTAAACTTTTTTTTTCGACGTCGTATGCAAAAGTTATGGCCGTTTTACATTTTTTTTTGTTTTTTTGCAAAAAAGGACAAAATTCATATTTAAAAATTTCTATACCAACTAGACACTAAAACCTAACTACATCTCAAAGGATTTTATTTTTTTGAAGATTTTATCATTTTTGTTTATTTTCTACAAAACTAAAAAATGCGGTCCAAGGGGGGGGTAGAGTTTGAAAATTTCAGAACCCCTTTAGTCCGGGTTGTTGTCGATCCAATCATACCGTCGACTACACATCTGCTAGCAGAGAGTATTTGAGTGCCGATTTCATAGATGGCTCTGGAGATTGCGTTCAGGAGGAAAATCTGTTTTATCCTGTAGAGTATTTGAATACTTTAAAAATCATTAATTTCCCATGTTCACATGCTTACTCTTAAGAAGGGGGTTCCGATTATGCTGCTGAGAAATTTGAGCCAGGCGAATGGACTTTGTAATGGTACACGTCTTATCGTAAAGGACCTGGGTGATCGCGTTATTGAGGCTGTTATAATAACCGGATCCCACGTTGGCGATACTATCTATATCCCTAGAATTGAGTTAACATCAAAGCAGTCAAAGTCATCGTTTGTGCTCCGCCGTCGCCAGTTTCCAGTGCGTGTGTGTTATGCCATGACGATCAATAAAAGCCAGGGCCAGACACTATCTTCGGGGTGTGTATATCTTAAAAAACCTGTCTTCACCCATGGCCAGCTGTATGTAGCGGTGTCTCGTGTTACCTCGAAGGACTCCCTGAAAATTCTTGTAGTTAACGATGATGGTACCTGTGGCTCCGAGACGAAAAATGTTCTTTTCCCAGAGATCTTTCGATCTGCTGGGATGACATAGTGCTCCTGCGTGTTAGTTTGTATTTTGTGCTGTGTATGATCAGGCTTTGGGTAATCTATATGCTTTTTCTGATCATGTTCTGCTTAGGTGTTCGTGTGTAGATATACGGTTCCTTAGATCTATGGTCTTTTTGTGTTTTACTTTATTGACGTGGTTCTCTTACATGATAATGATCTTCCCCTTATGCATATCTATCATGCTTTATACCTTGCAATCGTTTTTCCTTCCCTTGTGTTGTACTTTTGTTGTGGCCTTGCTGCAGATGTCGATCACTGCTTTGGCTGAACTTGTCCCGGGAACTGCCCGCCTCATAGTTATCTTTTGGAATTTTGAGAATCTGAGAAAACTTCACCGGGTAAACCCAGGTGAAATCGAGTCCCAATTTTTCTCTAGTTTTTTTTTATATATTAAACTTTTTTTTTCGACGTCGTATGCAAAAGTTATGGCCGTTTTACATTTTTTTTTCGTTTTTTTGCAAAAAAGGACAAAATTCATATTTAAAAATTTCTATACCAACTAGACACTAAAACCTAACTACATCTCAAAGGATTTTATTTTTTTGAAGATTTTATCATTTTTGTTTATTTTCTACAAAACTAAAAAAGGCAGTCCAAGGGGGGGTAGAGTTTGAAAATTTCAGAACCCCTTTAGTCCGGGTTGTTGTCGATCCAATCATACCGTCGACTACACATCTGCTAGCAGAGAGTATTTGAGTGCCGATTCCATAGATGGCTCTGGAGATTGCGTTCAGGAGGAAAATCTGTTTTATCCTGTAGAGTATTTGAATACTTTAAAAATCATTAATTTCCCATGTTCACATGCTTACTCTTAAGAAGGGGGTTCCGATTATGCTGCTGAGAAATTTGAGCCAGGCGAATGGACTTTGTAATGGTACACGTCTTATCGTAAAGGACCTGGGCGATCGCGTTATTGAGGCTGTTATAATAACCGGATCCCACGTTGGCGATACTATCTATATCCCTAGAATTGAGTTAACATCAAAGCAGTCAAAGTCATCGTTTGTGCTCCGCCGTCGCCAGTTTCCAGTGCGTGTGTGTTATGCCATGACGATCAATAAAAGCCAGGGCCAGACACTATCTTCGGGGTGTGTATATCTTAAAAAACATGTCTTCACCCATGGCCAGCTGTATGTAGCGGTGTCTCGTGTTACCTCGAAGGACTCCCTGAAAATTCTTGTAGTTAACGATGATGGTACCTGTGGCTCCGAGACGAAAAATGTTGTTTTCCCAGAGATCTTTCGATCTGCTGGGATAACATAGTGCTCCTGCGTGTTAGTTTGTATTTTGTGCTGTGTATGATCAGGCTTTGGGTAATCTATATGCTTTTTCTGATCATGTTCTGCTTAGGTGTTCGTGTGTAGATATACGGTTCCTTAGATCTATGGTCTTTTTGTGTTTTACTTTATTGACGTGGTTCTCTTACATGATAATGATCTTCCCCTTATGCATATCTATCATGCTTTATACCTTGCAATCGTTTTGCCTTCCCTTGTGTTGTACTTTTGTTGTGGCCTTGCTGCAGATGTCGATCACTGCTTTGGCTGAACTTGTCCCGGGAACTGCCCGCCTCATAGTTATCTTTTGGAATTTTGAGAATCTGAGAAAACTTCACCGGGTAAACCCAGGTGAAATCGAGTCCCAATTTTTCTCTAGTTTTTTTTTATATATTAAACTTTTTTTTTCGACGTCGTATGCAAAAGTTATGGCCGTTTTACATTTTTTTTCGTTTTTTTGCAAAAAAGGACAAAATTCATATTTAAAAATTTCTATACCAACTAGACACTAAAACTTAACTACATCTCAAAGGATTTTATTTTTTTGAAGATTTTATCATTTTTGTTTATTTTCTACAAAACTAAAAAAGGCGGTCCAAGGGGGGGTAGAGTTTGAAAATTTCAGAACCCCTTTAGTCCGGGTTGTTGTCGATCCAATCATACCGTCGACTACACATCTGCTAGCAGAGAGTATTTGAGTGCCGATTCCATAGATGGCTCTGGAGATTGCGTTCAGGAGGAAAATCTGTTTTATCCTATAGAGTATTCGAATACTTTAAAAATCATTAATTTCCCATGTTCACATGCTTACTCTTAAGAAGGGGGTTCCGATTATGCTGCTGAGAAATTTGAGCCAGGCGAATGGACTTTGTAATGGTACACGTCTTATCGTAAAGGACCTGGGCGATCGCGTTATTGAGGCTGTTATAATAACCGGATCCCACGTTGGCGATACTGTCTATATCCCTAGAATTGAGTTAACATCAAAGCAGTCAAAGTCATCGTTTGTGCTCCGCCGTCGCCAGTTTCCAGTGCGTGTGTGTTATGCCATGACGATCAATAAAAGCCAGGGCCAGACACTATCTTCGGGGTGTGTATATCTTAAAAAACATGTCTTCACCCATGGCCAGCTGTATGTAGCGGTGTCTCGTGTTACCTCGAAGGACTCCCTGAAAATTCTTCTAGTTAACGATGATGGTACCTGTGGCTCCGAGACGAAAAATGTTGTTTTCCCAGAGATCTTTCGATCTGCTGGGATGACATAGTGCTCCTGCGTGTTAGTTTGTATTTTGTGCTGTGTATGATCAGGCTTTGGGTAATCTATATGCTTTTTCTGATCATGTTCTGCTTAGGTGTTCGTGTGTAGATATACGGTTCCTTAGATCTCTGGTCTTTTTGTGTTTTACTTTATTGACGTGGTTCTCTTACATGATAATGATCTTCCCCTTATGCATATCTATCATGCTTTATACCTTGCAATCGTTTTGCCTTCCCTTGTGCTGTACTTTTGTTGTGGCCTTGCTGCAGATGTCGATCACTGCTTTGGCTGAACTTGTCCCGGGAACTGCCCGCCTCATAGTTATCTTTTGGAATTTTGAGAATCTGAGAAAACTTCACCGGGTAAACCCAGGTGAAATCGAGTCCCAATTTTTCTCTAGTTTTTTTTTATATATTAAACTTTTTTTCGACGTCGTATGCAAAAGTTATGGCCGTTTTACATTTTTTTTCGTTTTTTTTGCAAAAAAGGACAAAATTCATATTTAAAAATTTCTATACCAACTAGACACTAAAACCTAACTACATCTCAAAGGATTTTATTTTTTTGAAGATTTTATCATTTTTGTTTATTTTCTACAAAACTAAAAAAGGCGGTCCAAGGGGGGGTAGAGTTTGAAAATTTCAGAACCCCTTTAGTCCGGGTTGTTGTCGATCCAATCATACCGTCGACTACACATCTGCTAGCAGAGAGTATTTGAGTGTCGATTCCATAGATGGCTCTGGAGATTGCGTTCAGGAGGAAAATCTGTTTTATCCTGTAGAGTATTCGAATACTTTAAAAATCATTAATTTCCCATGTTCACATGCTTACTCTTAAGAAGGGGGTTCCGATTATGCTGCTGAGAAATTTGAGCCAGGCGAATGGACTTTGTAATGGTACACGTCTTATCGTAAAGGACCTGGGCGATCGCGTTATTGAGGCTGTTATAATAACCGGATCCCACGTTGGCGATACTATCTATATCCCTAGAATTGAGTTAACATCAAAGCAGTCAAAGTCATCGTTTGTGCTCCGCCGTCGCCAGTTTCCAGTGCGTGTGTGTTATGCCATGACGATCAATAAAAGCCAGGGCCAGACACTATCTTCGGGGTGTGTATATCTTAAAAAACCTGTCTTCACCCATGGCCAGCTGTATGTAGCGGTGTCTCGTGTTACCTCGAAGGACTCCCTGAAAATTCTTCTAGTTAACGATGATGGTACCTGTGGCTCCGAGACGAAAAATGTTGTTTTCCCAGAGATCTTTCGATCTGCTGGGATAAAATAGTGCTCCTGCATGTTAGTTTGTATTTTGTGCTGTGTATGATCAGGCTTTGGGTAATCTATATGCTTTTTCTGATCATGTTCTGCTTAGGTGTTCGTGTGTAGATATACGGTTCCTTAGATCTATGGTCTTTTTGTGTTTTACTTTATTGACGTGGTTCTCTTACATGATAATGATCTTCCCCTTATGCATATCTATCATGCTTTATACCTTGCAATCGTTTTGCCTTCCCTTGTGCTGTACTTTTGTTGTGGCCTTACTGCAGATGTCGATCACTGCTTTGGCTGAACTTGTCCCGGGAACTGCCCGCCTCATAGTTATCTTTTGGAATTTTGAGAATCTGAGAAAACTTCACCGAGTAAACCCAGGTGAAATCGAGTCCCAATTTTTCTCTAGTTTTTTTTTATATATTAAACTTTTTTTTTCGACGTCGTATGCAAAAGTTATGGCCGTTTTACATTTTTTTCGTTTTTTTGCAAAAAAGGACAAAATTCATATTTAAAAATTTCTATACCAACTAGACACTAAAACCTAACTACATCTCAAAGGATTTTATTTTTTTGAAGATTTTATCATTTTTGTTTATTTTCTACAAAACTAAAAAAGGCGGTCCAAGGGGGGGGGGGTAGAGTTTGAAAATTTCAGAACCCCTTTAGTCCGGGTTGTTGTCGATCCAATCATACCGTCGACTACACATCTGCTAGCAGAGAGTATTTGAGTGCCGATTCCATAGATGGCTCTGGAGATTGCGTTCAGGAGGAAAATCTGTTTTATCCTGTAGAGTATTTGAATACTTTAAAAATCATTAATTTCCCATGTTCACATGCTTACTCTTAAGAAGGGGGTTCCGATTATGCTGCTGAGAAATTTGAGCCAGGCGAATGGACTTTATAATGGTACACGTCTTATCGTAAAGGACCTGGGCGATCGCGTTATTGAGGCTGTTATAATAACCGGATCCCACGTTGGCGATACTGTCTATATCCCTAGAATTGAGTTAACATCAAAGCAGTCAAAGTCATCGTTTGTGCTCCGCCGTCGCCAGTGTCCAGTGCGTGTGTGTTATGCCATGACGATCAATAAAAGCCAGGGCCAGACACTATCTTCGGGGTGTTCATATCTTTGAAAACCTGTCTTCACCCATGGCCAGCTGTATGTAGCGGTGTCTCGTGTTACCTCGAAGGACTCCCTGAAAATTCTTGTAGTTAACGATGATGGTACCTGTGGCTCCGAGACGAAAATTTTTGTTTTCCCAGAGATCTTTCGATCTGCTGGGATGACATAGTGCTCCTGCGTGTTAGTTTGTATTTTGTGCTGTGTATGATCAGGCTTTGGGTAATCTATATGCTTTTTCTGATCATGTTCTGCTTAGGTGTTCGTGTGTAGATATACGGTTCCTTAGATCTATGGTCTTTTTGTGTTTTACTTTATTGACGTGGTTCTTTTACATGATAATGATCTTCCCCTTATGCATATCTATCATGCTTTATACCTTGCAATCGTTTAGCCTTCCCTTGTGCTGTACTTTTGTTGTGGCCTTGCTGCAGATGTCGATCACTGCTTTGGCTGAACTTGTCCCGGGAACTTGTCCCGGGAACTGCCCGCCTCATAGTTATCTTTTGGAATTTTGAGAATTTGAGAAAACTTCACCGGGTAAACCCAGGTGAAATCGAGTCCCAATTTTTCTCTAGTTTTTTTTTATATATTAAACTTTTTTTTTCGACGTCGTATGCAAAAGTTATGGCCGTTTTACATTTTTTTCGTTTTTTTGCAAAAAAGGACAAAATTCATATTTAAAAATTTCTATACCAACTAGACACTAAAACCTAACTACATCTCAAAGGATTTTATTTTTTTGAAGATTTTATCATTTTTGTTTATTTTCTACAAAACTAAAAAAGGCGGTCCACGGGGGGGGGGGGGGGGGGGGGGGTAGAGTTTGAAAATTTCAGAACCCCTTTAGTCCGGGTTGTTGTCGATCCAATCATACCGTCGACTACACATCTGCTAGCAGAGAGTATTTGAGTGCCGATTCCATAGATGGCTCTGGAGATTGCGTTCAGGAGGAAAATCTGTTTTATCCTGTAGAGTATTTGAATACTTTAAAAATCATTAATTTCCCATGTTCACATGCTTACTCTTAAGAAGGGGGTTCCGATTATGCTGCTGAGAAATTTGAGCCAGGCGAATGGACTTTGTAATGGTACACGTCTTATCGTAAAGGACCTGGGCGATCGCGTTATTGAGGCTGTTATAATAACCGGATCCCACGTTGGCGATACTATCTATATCCCTAGAATTGAGTTAACATCAAAGCAGTCAAAGTCATCGTTTGTGCTCCGCCGTCGCCAGTTTCCAGTGCGTGTGTGTTATGCCATGACGATCAATAAAAGCCAGGGCCAGACACTATCTTCGGGGTGTGTATATCTTAAAAAACCTGTCTTCACCCATGGCCAGCTGTATGTAGCGGTGTCTCGTGTTACCTCGAAGGACTCCCTGAAAATTCTTGTAGTTAAGGATGATGGTACCTGTGGCTCCGAGACGAAAAATGTTGTTTTCCCAGAGATCTTTCGATCTGCTGGGATGACATAGTGCTCCTGCGTGTTAGTTTGTATTTTGTGCTGTGTATGATCAGGCTTTGGGTAATCTATATGCTTTTTCTGATCATGTTCTGCTTAGGTGTTCGTGTGTAGATATACGGTTCCTTAGATCTATGGTCTTTTTGTGTTTTACTTTATTGACGTGGTTCTCTTACATGATAATGATCTTCCCCTTATGCATATCTATCATGCTTTATACCTTGCAATCGTTTTTCCTTCCCTTGTGTTGTACTTTTGTTGTGGCCTTGCTGCAGATGTCGATCACTGCTTTGGCTGAACTTGTCCCGGGAACTGCCCGCCTCATAGTTATCTTTTGGAATTTTGAGAATCTGAGAAAACTTCACCGGGTAAACCCAGGTGAAATCGAGTCCCAATTTTTCTCTAGTTTTTTTTTATATATTAAACTTTTTTTTTCGACGTCGTATGCAAAAGTTATGGCCGTTTTACATTTTTTTTCGTTTTTTTGCAAAAAAGGACAAAATTCATATTTAAAAATTTCTATACCAACTAGACACTAAAACCTAACTACATCTCAAAGGATTTTATTTTTTTGAAGATTTTATCATTTTTGTTTATTTTCTACAAAACTAAAAAAGGCGGTCCAAGGGGGGGGGTAGAGTTTGAAAATTTCAGAACCCCTTTAGTCCGGGTTGTTGTCGATCCAATCATACCGTCGACTACACATCTGCTAGCAGAGAGTATTTGAGTGCCGATTCCATAGATGGCTCTGGAGATTGCGTTCAGGAGGAAAATCTGTTTTATCCTGTAGAGTATTTGAATACTTTAAAAATCATTAATTTCCCATGTTCACATGCTTACTCTTAAGAAGGGGGTTCCGATTATGCTGCTGAGAAATTTGAGCCAGGCGAATGGACTTTGTAATGGTACACGTCGTATCGTAAAGGACCTGGGCGATCGCGTTATTGAGGCTGTTATAATAACCGGATCCCACGTTGGCGATACTATCTATATCCCTAGAATTGAGTTAACATCAAAGCAGTCAAAGTCATCGTTTGTGCTCCGCCGTCGCCAGTTTCCAGTGCGTGTGTGTTATGCCATGACGATCAATAAAAGCCAGGGCCAGACACTATCTTCGGGGTGTGTATATCTTAAAAAACCTGTCTTCACCCATGGCCAGCTGTATGTAGCGGTGTCTCGTGTTACCTCGAAGGACTCCCTGAAAATTCTTGTAGTTAAGGATGATGGTACCTGTGGCTCCGAGACGAAAAATGTTGTTTTCCCAGAGATCTTTCGATCTGCTGGGATGACATAGTGCTCCTGCGTGTTAGTTTGTATTTTGTGCTGTGTATGATCAGGCTTTGGGTAATCTATATGCTTTTTCTGATCATGTTCTGCTTAGGTGTTCGTGTGTAGATATACGGTTCCTTAGATCTATGGTCTTTTTGTGTTTTACTTTATTGACGTGGTTCTCTTACATGATAATGATCTTCCCCTTATGCATATCTATCATGCTTTATACCTTGCAATCGTTTTTCCTTCCCTTGTGTTGTACTTTTGTTGTGGCCTTGCTGCAGATGTCGATCACTGCTTTGGCTGAACTTGTCCCGGGAACTGCCCGCCTCATAGTTATCTTTTGGAATTTTGAGAATCTGAGAAAACTTCACCGGGTAAACCCAGGTGAAATCGAGTCCCAATTTTTCTCTAGTTTTTTTTTATATATTAAACTTTTTTTTTCGACGTCGTATGCAAAAGTTATGGCCGTTTTACATTTTTTTTCGTTTTTTTGCAAAAAAGGACAAAATTCATATTTAAAAATTTCTATACCAACTAGACACTAAAACCTAACTACATCTCAAAGGATTTTATTTTTTTGAAGATTTTATCATTTTTGTTTATTTTCTACAAAACTAAAAAAGGCGGTCCAAGGGGGGGGGGTAGAGTTTGAAAATTTCAAAACCCCTTTAGTCCGGGTTGTTGTCGATCCAATCATACCGTCGACTACACATCTGCTAGCAGAGAGTATTTGAGTGCCGATTCCATAGATGGCTCTGGAGATTGCGTTCAGGAGGAAAATCTGTTTTATCCTGTAGAGTATTTGAATACTTTAAAAATCATTAATTTCCCATGTTCACATGCTTACTCTTAAGAAGGGGGTTCCGATTATGCTGCTGAGAAATTTGAGCCAGGCGAATGGACTTTGTAATGGTACACGTCGTATCGTAAAGGACCTGGGCGATCGCGTTATTGAGGCTGTTATAATAACCGGATCCCACGTTGGCGATACTATCTATATCCCTAGAATTGAGTTAACATCAAAGCAGTCAAAGTCATCGTTTGTGCTCCGCCGTCGCCAGTTTCCAGTGCGTGTGTGTTATGCCATGACGATCAATAAAAGCCAGGGCCAGACACTATCTTCGGGGTGTGTATATCTTAAAAAACCTGTCTTCACCCATGGCCAGCTGTATGTAGCGGTGTCTCGTGTTACCTCGAAGGACTCCCTGAAAATTCTTGTAGTTAACGATGATGGTACCTGTGGCTCCGAGACGAAAAATGTTGTTTTCCCAGAGATCTTTCGATCTGCTGGGATGACATAGTGCTCCTGCGTGTTAGTTTGTATTTTGTGCTGTGTATGATCAGGTTTTGGGTAATCTATATGCTTTTTCTGATCATGTTCTGCTTAGGTGTTCGTGTGTAGATATACGGTTCCTTAGATCTATGGTATTTTTGTGTTTTACTTTATTGACGTGGTTCTTTTACATGATAATCATCTTCCCCTTATGCATATCTATCATGCTTTATACCTTGCAATCGTTTTGCCTTCTCTTGTGATGTTCTTTTGTTGTGGCCTTGCTGCAGATGTCGATCACTGCTTTGGCCGAACTTGTCCCGAGAACTTGTCCCGGGAACTGCCCGCCTCATAGTTATCTTTTCGAATTTTGAGAATCTGAGAAAACTGCACCGGGTAAACCCAGGTGAAATCGAGTCCCAATTTTTCTCTAGTTTTTTTTATATATTAAACTTTTTTTTTCGACGTTGTATGCAAAAGTTATGGCCGTTTTACATTTTTTTCGTTTTTTTGCAAAAAAGGACAAAATTCATATTTCAAAATTTCTATACCAACTAGACACTAAAACCTAACTACATCTCAAAGGATTTTATTTTTTTGAAGATTTTATCATTTTTGTTTATTTTCTACAAAACTAAAAAAGGCGGTCCACAGGGGGGGTAGAGTTTGAAAATTTCAGAACCCCTTTCCGGGTTGTTGTCGATCCAATCATACCGTCGACTACACATCTGCTAGCAGAGAGTATTTGAGTGCCGATTCCATAGATGGCTCTGGAGATTGCGTTCAGGAGGAAAATCTGTTTTATCCTGTAGAGTATTTGAATACTTTAAAAATCATTAATTTCCCATGTTCACATGCTTACTCTTAAGAAGGGGGTTCCGATTATGCTGCTGAGAAATTTGAGCCAGGCGAATGGACTTTGTAATGGTACACGTCTTATCGTAAAGGACCTGGGCGATCGCGTTATTGAGGCTGTTATAATAACCGGATCCCACGTTGGCGATATTGTCTATGTCCCTAGAATTGAGTTAACATCAAAGCAGTCAAAGTCATCGTTTGTGCTCCGCCGTCGCCAGTTTCCAGTGCGTGTTTGTTATGCCATGACGATCAATAAAAGCCAGGCCCAGACACTATCTTCGGGGTGTGTATATCTTAAAAAACCTGTCTTCACCCATGGCCAGCTGTATGTTGCGGTGTCTCGTGTTACCTCGAAGGACTCCCTGAAAATTCTTCTAGTTAACGATGATGGTACCAGTGGCTCCGAGACGAAAAATGTTGTTTTCCCAGAGATCTTTCGATCTGCTGGGATGACATAGTGCTCCTGCGTGTTAGTTTGTATTTTGTGCTGTGTATGATCAGGCTTTGGGTAATCTATATGCTTTTTCTGATCATGTTCTGCTTAGGTGTTCGTGTGTAGATATACGGTTCCTTAGATCTATGGTCTTTTTGTGTTTTACTTTATTGACGTGGTTCTTTTACATGATAATGATCTTCCCCTTATGCATATCTATCATGCTTTATACCTTGCAATCGTTTTGCCTTCTCTTGTGCTGTACTTTTGTTGTGGCCTTGCTGCAGATGTCGATCACTGCTTTGGCTGAACTTGTCCTGGGAACTTGTCCCGGGAACTGCCCGCCTCATAGTTATCTTTTGGAATTTTGAGAATCTGAGAAAACTTCACCGGGTAAACCCGGGTGAAATCGAGTCCCAAAGTTATGGCCGTTTTACATTTTTTTTTCGTTTTTTTGCAAAAAAGTTCAAAACTCATATTTCAGAATTTCTATACAAACTAGACACTAAAATCTAACTACATCTCAAAGGATTTTACTTTTTGAAGATTATATCATTTTTTTTTATTTTCTACAATACTAAAAAAGGCGGTCCACGGGGGGGGGGGGGGGGGGTAGAGTTTGAAAATTTCAGAACCCCTTTAGTCCGGGTTGTTGTCCATCCAATCATACCGTCGACTACACATCTGCTAGCTCCGTCCCAGCCAGAGTCACAACTAAGGTTAACCAAGTCAGAAAGGTATGCGGCCGTCGGATTCGAAGTATCAGGGTTTCAGACGAAAACTCGTCTGTTACAAAGGCATTTCATTTTTTTAAAATTATTTCAACTCCAGACTTTTTGTGTGTTCATTATGCACCATTCGAAGCCACGCCATCAATTTGCAACCCTTTCTGACTTCATTTGCTATTTTTCATGCATTTACTGATTTTTTTGAGCTAAATGACCCTGAAATTGAAAAGCACTACAAATGAACTCTGAAAAGGTTGAAAGTTGGCATGGTATCATCATTTCACCCACATAGCATGTGCTAAAAAGTTGAGAGGGTTACGGCAAAAACTGGATGCACTTCGTGTACAAAATGAACAATCTCTTTCGAAGTGTCAAGGTTTCGAACGAAAACCCATCTGTTACAAAGGCATTTCATTTTTTTAAACTTATTTCAACTCCAGACTTTTTGTGTGTTCATTATGCACCATTCAAAGCCACATCCTCAAATTTCAACCCTTTCTAACTTCATTTGCTATTTTTCATGCATTTAGTTATTGTTTTTGAGCTAAATGACCCTGAAATTGAAAAGCACTACAAATGAACTCTGAAAAGGTTGAAACTTGGCATGGTATCATCATTTCACCCACATAGCATGTGCTACAAAGTTGAGAGGGCTACGGCAAAAACTGGATGCACTTCGTGTACAAAATGAACAATCTCTTTCGGAGTGTCAGGGTTTCGGACGAAAACCCATCTGTTACAAAGGCATTTCATTCAATATGCACCATACTACAACATGTTAAAATCTACAGAAAGAACTAACTAAAAATAATAAAAAACAACAATTAAATGACTTAAACAACTATATAAGCAAAACGGTATTATTTTAATTAAAATCCTAATGTAAATTATTCTAAAAATAACCAAATAAATCTGACAGTGACAAGAATCTAACACGTGACTAGGAGCAAAAATAATTAAATTAAAAACTATTTGTAAACTCAAGTTATTCACAATCTAGGGTTTGAAGCAAATTTGAATTCAAATTTAGACCATTCAAATTTGAAAACTAATGGCACAAACAGAAACTAGACAAAATTTTGAATCTAATGCAAAAAGAATCACTCAAAAACATCAAATATCCTAAAAGATATAAGCAAATTAAAACAGAAACTAAAAACAGAAAACAAATGTAAAAACAGAAAAGAAAAAAAAAGGGCTAGCTACAGTACAACCCCTTTAGTCCCGGTTGGAGACACCAACCGGGACTAAAGGCCATCCACGTGGCGCTGCCGTGGGCGGGGGAGGGAAGACCTTTAGTCCCGGTTGGTGTTACCAACCGGGACTAAAGGTGGAGCCTTTAGTCCCGGTTGGTAACACCAACCGGGACTAAAGGGTATCGGCCCCTTTAGTCCCGGTTCCAGCCACAAACCGGGACTAAAGGGGTCCGGCCGGCGTCCTGCCCGCTCGAACCGGGACTGATGCACGCATTAGTCCCGGTTCGTAACAGAACCGGGACTGTTGCTCGATCTGGCCTGGACCAATGCCCTGTTTTGTACTAGTGACTGGACCTGGGACTCTGTGAATAGATCATGGCACGAGAGAGGTGGTGGTGAAAAAATTGGTCCCATATATTATGTTTGTCCTACAAAAGGCGAATTGTACTACTTGCGCATGCTCTTGATGATTGTTAAGGGTGCTATATCTTTTATAGACCTTAGGACATATGATGGGCGTGTGTACGATAGTTTCAAAGATGCTTGTGCTGCTAGGGGGTTATTAGGAGATGACAGTGAATGGTACATGGCATTTGATGAGGCTGTGGTTTGGTGATTTGGAAACCGTCTTAGACAGTTGTTTGTCACTATGCTTATAAATTGTCATGTTAGGGACGAGAGGGATGTTTTTGAACGCTATTGGTTGAGCATGGCGGATGATATCCAGCACGCGGTGTGTTCTGCGTTAGACAACCGTGCTTACGAGGTTCCTGCCGATAGGCTTAGAAACTTGCTTCTTGATGAGCTGACTGACATCTTTTTAAAGCATGGTGCTGATATACATAAGTTCAACTTGCCGCCCCGGACGATTGATGATGGTGATGCCCCCTTCGTTGATAATAGGTTAATTCGTGAGGAGATGTCGTATGATGTTGTTTCCTTGGCTAGAGAAGCGCCTGTTATGTTTTGTAGTTTAAATGCTGATCAGGTAGCTGCCTATAAGATGATTGTTGATTGCGTTCGGTCGGGTAAACCAGGCTTTTTCTTTGTTTCTGGGTATGGAGGTACTGGGAAAACCTACCTTTGGAGTTCAATATGTGCTTTGCTTAGAGGCGAGAGGAGGATAGTGCTTACTGTTGCGTCGTCGGGTATTGCATCTTTGCTGTTGCCCGGTGGAAGAACCGCTCATTCCCGTTTTAAAATACCAATTAACATCGATGATGATATGTTATGTGATATTAAAAGAGGTTCTCGCCTTTGCAAGTTATTTGAGGCAGCGTCTCTGGTTATTTGGGACGAGGCGCTTATGACACATAGAAAGTGTTTTGAGGCTGTGGATAGGACGTTGCGTGATATTCTTTCCGCACATGATGCATCGCGTGCAGACCTCCCGTTTGGTGGGCTGATCATGGTTCTAGGAGGTGACCTTAGACAGATATTGCCGGTAATTGAAGGGGGTACTAGACATCAGATTGTTGATGCAGCCATTACAAATTCTCCGCTATGGCGCCATGTTCATACACTGTCCCTAACAATTAACATGCGATTGGCTGTGCCAAATGCAAATGCTAGGGTGCAACAAGACGCTGCTTTGTTCAGTAGATGGGTGCTAGATCTTGGTGAGGAGAAACTGCCTGTTACGAAACGAGGTGATGAGACCGGAGCTTCTTGGATAGAGATACCGGATGATCCATTAGTTAAAACCGATGGGAATCCAGTATCTGCCATCGTTTCTTCCATATACAATGACTTCATGCATAGTTATCTGAGACCTGACTATTTGCGAGACAGGGCCATTCTAGCAACGACCAATGACTTTGCCGAGGAAATTAATGTTCATGTTATGAATTTGGTTCCAACTGCTAGCAGAGAGTATTTGACTGCCGATTCCATAGATGGCTCTGGAGATTGCGTTCGGGAGGAAAATCTGTTTTATCCTGTAGAGTATTTGAATACTTTAAAAATCATTAATTTCCCATGTCACAGGCTTACTCTTAAGAAGGGGGTTCCGATTATGCTGCTGAGAAATTTGAGCCAGGCGAATGGACTTTGTAATGGTACACGTCTTATCGTAAAGGACCTGGGCGATCGCGTTATTGAGGCTGTTATAATAACCGGATCCCACGTTGGCGATACTGTCTATATCCCTAGAATTGAGTTAACATCAAAGCAGTCAAAGTCATCGTTTGTGCTCCGCCGTCGCCAGTTTCCAGTGCGTGTGTGTTATGCCATGACGATCAATAAAAGCCAGGGCCAGACACTATCTTCGGGGTGTGTATATCTTAAAAAACCTGTCTTCACCCATGGCCAGCTGTATGTAGCGGTGTCTCGTGTTACCTCGAAGGACTCCCTGAAAATTCTTGTAGTTAACGATGATGGTACCTGTGGCTCCGAGACGAAAAATGTTGTTTTCCCAGAGATCTTTCGATCTGCTGGGATGACATAGTGCTCCTGCGTGTTAGTTTGTATTTTGTCCTATGTATGATCAGGCTTTGGGTAATCTATATGCTTTTTCTGATCATGTTCTGCTTAGGTGTTCGTGTGTAGATATACGGTTCCTTAGATCTATGGTCTTTTTGTGTTTTACTTTATTGACGTGGTTCTTTTACATGATAATGATCTTCCCCTTATGCATATCTATCATGCTTTATACCTTGGAATCGTTTTGCCTTCTCTTGTGCTGTACTTTTGTTGTGGCCTTGCTGCAGATGTCGATCACTGCTTTGGCTGAACTTGTCCTGGGAACTTGTCCCGGGAACAGCCCGCCTCATAGTTATCTTTTGGAATTTTGAGAATCTGAGAAAACTTCACCGGGTAAATCTGGGTGAAATCGAGTCCCAATTTTTTTCTAGTTTTTTTTTATATATTAAACTTTTTTTTTCGACGTCGTATGCAATAGTTATGGCCGTTTTACATTTTTTGTTCGTTTTTTTGCAAAAAAGGTCAAAATTCATATTTCAAAATTTCTATACCAACTAGACACTAAAACCTAACTACATCTCAAAGGATTTTATTTTTTGAAGAATTTATCATTTTTTTTTATTTTCTACAAAACTAAAAAAGGCGGTCCACGGGGGGGGGGGGGGGCGGGGGGGGAGTTTGAAAATTTCAGAACCCCTTTAGTCCGGGTTGTTGTCCATCCAATCATACCGTCGACCACACATCTGCTAGCACCGTCCCAGCCAGAGCACAACTAAGGTTAACCAAGTCAAAAAGGTATGCGGCCGTCGGCTTCGAAGTATCAGGGTTTCAGACGAAAACTCGTCTGTTACAAAGGCATTTCATTTTTTTAAACTTATTTCAACTCCAGACTTTTTGTGTGTTCATTATGCACCATTCGAAGCCACGCCATCAATTTTCAACCCTTTCTGACTTCATTTGCTATTTTTCATGCATTTACTGATTTTTTTGGGCTAAATGACCCTGAAATTGAAAAGCACTACAAATGAACTCTGAAAAGGTTGAAAGTTGGCATGGTATTATCATTTCACCCACATAGCATGTGCTAAAAAGTTGAGAGGGTTACGGCAAAAACTAGATGCACTTCGTGTACAAAATGAACAATCTCTTTCGAAGTGTTAGGGTTTCGGATGAAAACCAATCTGTTACAAAGTCATTTCATTTTTTTAAACTTATTTCAACTCCAGACTTTTTGTGTGTTCATTATGCACCATTCAAAGCCACATCCTCAAATTTCAACCCTTTCTAACTTCATTTGCTATTTTTCATGCATTTAGTGATTTTTTTTGAGCTAAATGACCCTGAAATTGAAAAGCACTACAAATGAACTCTGAAAAGGTTGAAACTTGGCATGGTATCATCATTTCACCCACATAGCATGTGCTACAAAGTTGAGAGGGCTACGGCAAAAACTGGATGCACTTCGTCTACAAAATGAACAATCTCTTTCGGAGTGTCAGGGTTTCGGACGAAAACCCATCTGTTACAAAGGCATTTCATTTTTTTAAACTTATTTCAACTCCAGACTTTTTTGTGCATTCAATATGCACCATACTACAACATGTTAAAATATACAGAAAGAACTAACTAAAAATAATAATAAACAACAATTAAATGACTAAAACAACTATATAAGCAAAACAGTATTGTTTTAATTAAAATCCTAATTTAAATTATTTTAAAAATAACCAAATAAATCTTACTGTGACAAGAATATAACACGTGACTAGGAGCAAAAATAATTAAATTAAAAACTATTTGTAAACTCAAGTTATTCACAATCTAGGGTTTGAAGCAAATTTGAAATTTGAAAACTAATGGCACAAACAGAAACTAGACAAAATTTTGAATCTAATGCAAAAAGAATCACTCAAAAACATCAAATATCCTAAAAGATATAAGCAAATTAAAACAGAAAACAAATGTAAAAACAGAAGAAGAAAAAAAAGGCTAGCTATAGTACAACCCCTTTAGTCCCGGTTGGAGACACCAACCGGGACTAAAGGCCATCCACGTGGCGCTGCCTTGGGCGGGGGAGGGAGGACCTTTAGTCCCGGTTGGTGTTACCAACCGGGACTAAAGGGTATCGGCCCCTTTAGTCCCGGTTCCAGCCACAAACCGGGACTAAAGGGGTCCGGCCGGCGTCCTGCCCGCTCGAACCGGGACTGATGCACGCATTAGTCCCGGTTCGTAACAGAACCGGGACTGTTGCTCGATCTGGCCTGGACCAATGCCCTGTTTTGTACTAGTGACTGGACCTGGGACTCTGTGAATAGATCATGGCACGAGAGAGGTGGTGGTGAAAAAATTGGTCGCATATATTATGTTTGTCCTACAAAAGGCGAATTGTACTACTTGCGCATGCTCTTGATGATTGTTAAGGGTGCTATATCTTTTATAGACCTTAGGACATATGATGGGCGTGTGTACGATAGTTTCAAAGATGCTTGTGCTGCTAGGGGGTTATTAGGAGATGACAATGAATGGTACATGGCATTTGATGAGGCTGTGGTTTGGGGATTTGGAAACCGTCTTAGACAGTTGTTTGTCACTATGCTTATAAATTGTCATGTTAGGGACGAGAGGGATGTTTTTGAACGCTATTGGTTGAGCATGGCGGATGATATCCAGCACGCGGTGTGTTCTGCGTTAGACAACCGCGCTTACGAGGTTCCTGTCGATAGGCTCAGAAACTTGCTTCTTGATGAGCTGACTGACATCTTTTTAAAGCATGGTTCTGATATACATAAGTTCAACTTGCCGCCCCGGACGATTGATGATGGTGATGCCCCCTTCGTAGATAATAGGTTAATTCGTGAGGAGATGTCATATGATGCTGTTTCCTTGGCTAGAGAAGCGCCTGTTATGTTTTGTAGTTTAAATGCTGATCAGGTAGCTGCCTATAAGATGATTGTTGATTGCGTTCGGTCGGGTAAACCAGGCTTTTTCTTTGTTTCTGGGTATGGAGGTACTGGGAAAACCTACCTTTGGAGTTCAATATGTCCTTTGCTTAGAGGCGAGAGGAGGATAGTGCTTACTGTTGCGTCGTCAGGTATTGCGTCTTTGCTGTTGCCCGGTGGAAGAACCGCTCATTCCCGTTTTAAAATACCAATTAACATCGATGATGATATGTTATGTGATATTAAAAGAGGTTCTCGCCTTTGCAAGTTATTTGAGGCAGCGTCTCTGGTTATTTGGGACGAGGCGCTTATGACACATAGAAAGTGTTTTGAGGCTGTGGATAGGACGTTGCGTGATATTCTTTCCGCACATGATGCATCGCGTGCAGACCTCCCGTTTGGTGGGCTGATCAAGGTTCTAGGAGGTGACCTTAGACAGATATTGCCGGTAATTGAAGGGGGTACTAGACCTCAGATTGTTGATGCAGCCATTACAAATTCTCCACTATGGCGCCATGTTCATACACTGTCCCTAACAATTAACATGCGATTGGCTGTGCCAAATGCAAATGCTAGGGTGCAACAAGACGCTGCTTTGTTCAGTAGATGGGTGCTAGATCTTGGTGAGGGGAATCTGCCTGTTACGAAACGAGGTGATGAGACCGGAGCTTCTTGGATAGAGATACTGGATGATCTGTTAGTTAAAACCGATGGGAATCCAGTATCTGCCATCGTTTCTTCCATTTACAATGACTTCATGCATAGTTATCTGAGACCTGACTATTTGCGAGAGAGGGCCATTCTAGCAACGACCAATGACTTTGCCGAGGAAATTAATGTTCATGTTATGAATTTGGTTCCAACTGCTAGCAGAGAGTATTTGAGTGCCGATTCCATAGATGGCTCTGGAGATTGCGTTCAGGAGGAAAATCTGTTTTATCCTGTAGAGTATTTGAATACTTTAAAAATCATTAATTTCCCATGTCACAGGCTTACTCTTAAGAAGGGGGTTCCGATTATGCTGCTGAGAAATTTGAGCCAGGCGAAAGGACTTTGTAATGGTACACGTCTTATCGTAAAGGACCTGGGAGATCGCGTTATTGAGGCTGTTATAATAACCGGATCCCACGTTGGCGATACTGTCTATATCCCTAGAATTGAGTTAACATCAAAGCAGTCAAAGTCATCGTTTGTGCTCCGCCGTCGCCAGTTTCCGGTGCGTGTGTGTTATGCCATGACGATCAATAAAAGCCAGGGCCAGACACTATCTTCGGGGTGTGTATATCTTAAAAAACCTGTCTTCACCCATGGCCAGCTGTATGTAGCGGTGTCTCGTGTTACCTCGAAGGACTCCCTGAAAATTCTTGTAGTTGACGATGATGGTACCTGTGGCTCCGAGACGAAAAATGTTGTTTTCCCAGAGATCTTTCGATCTGCTGGGATGACATAGTGCTCCTGCGTGTTAGTTTGTATTTTGTGCTGTGTATGATCAGGCTTTGGGTAATCTATATGCTTTTTCTGATCATGTTCTGCTTAGGTGTTCGTGTGTAGATATACGGTTCCTTAGATCTATGGTCTTTTTGTGTTTTACTTTTTTGACGTGGTTCTTTTACATGATAATGATCTTCCCCTTATGCATATCTATCATGCTTTATACCTTGCAATCGTTTTGCCTTCTCTTGTGCTGTACTTTTGTTGTGGCCTTGCTGCAGATGTCGATCACTGCTTTGGCTGAACTTGTCCCGGGAACTGCCCGCCTCACAGTCCGTGTTTTTGTCTCGCGAATGTGGCAGCATCGTGGGGCCACCGATGTTGGGCCCATAAAGCACACCGACTTGGTCCTTCTGGACGCTGAGTTAGTTGTTTGATGATGATCCCAGGAAATATCTATTTTGCCGGATGTGTTCATGCCATTTGCTGATACTTTACCATTCTGTCTTACCAGGGCAACCACATATATGCTGAGATCTCTGAGAAGCAAGTGTCAAAGTTCACGGATAAAATTGTCGAAGGCTGTGCTTATGATATATGCCAGTTCCTGGTGTTCCCAAATAAACAATATTTCAAGCCTATTGATTCGGCGAACATGATCAGGTTTAATAGGTTCACCACTGCTGAACCAACTGTTCAAACAGACATTGAGTTCCCATTCTGCACTTATTCGCTCACTGAACTGGCCCACCTGCCTGCACCACTTGAGAGACCTCCTTTCTTTACAGGTTTGTTCTTTATGTTTTGGTTGCTTCGTTCTTTGTGTGATCGTTGGCTGACGTCTCTTCGTGTGGATTGTAGATGTGCTTGGCCTTATCGTTGCCGTGTCAGACGCTATGCAGTATCACAGTTCAAGCAGTGCCGAACCTTCTGTCAAACGAATTGTCACCATTAGGGATCTCAGGTCTGCTGTTGTGCTCTCTTAGCATATGTTATCAATTCGGCTGGCCTTAGTTGTTATGGCGCTTGATGAAATTGGTGTTTTGTCCTGTGTTCTATGCAGTGGGCATCAGGTAAATGTTGTGCTTTGGGGCGAGCATGCAAGGGCATTTGTTGCAGAGGACGTCATCGCAATTGGTCAGACCGGACCAGTATTTGCTTTGTTTGTTGGCACTCTGGTTAAAAACTATGAAGGTTGGTTCTTTATCGACTTTGATGAGAACAATCATGTGTGTTTGGCCTGTTGTGCTGATCGTAACACATGTTTTCATTCTATCTATAGGTCGAAGGGGGGTTAGCGGTAGTGCAGCATGCCGGTGGTACATTAATGAAGACATTGCTGAGATAACTGATTTTCATGAAAGGTTTGTTGACTTTCCCTAGACAGATATTCATGATGCATTGTTTCGCCGTTGCTTGCTATGTGATCTCATGTGTTTTTTTTTTCTCCTAATTACAGGCTCCAGGGCAAGTTCTCTCCTATAGAAAAGATAGTTTTACCAGGACAGACGGTGGCTGAAGTGGCTGCACATGTTGAGATGGAGACCAAGACGGTGGCTGAGCTGTTGGCTTTAGACATCTACAGCAACAGAGTAGGTCGCTTCGATGAACTTATCCATCTAACGAAGGGGGCGAGGCTTTCGTTGTTTTGGTGTTTGACCATGCTATTTTGTTGTGCAATGTGTTTGTAGGATACCCGTTTCTTCTCATCGGTTGCATTTGCTAGGCTCAGCCCTGGACAACGCTGGTGGTTCATGTCATGTGAGAAATGCCACAAGTCTTCCCAGCCATATGGGTCTGTTTACAAGTGCAATGATCCAAATTGTTCGTGCACCGATGCACTGCCAAGGTAATGTTTCCTCTTGATGTCCATTGCATCCTTCACGGTCTCATTTTCGTTGCCCTTACACATGTATGTGCTTTGTCATAGGTATCGCATCTGTTTCATGGGGGCTGATGATACGGGTGAGGCTGAGTTTGTCTTATTTGACAGAGCTGGCAAGGATATCGTTGGTAAATCTTTGATCACCCTGCTCCGTGAAGGACATTCTAACAGAATGCCTCTTAATGAGGTTGTTCAAATAGCCCGTGGGACTGATGCCATTCCCCGCGAGTTATCTGCGTTGATTGGTCGAAAGTACCGATTTGTGGTGTCTATCTCTTCAAAGAGCTTCTTTCCTAAGGCAGATGAGAGCTCGTTCCAGGTCAACCGGATTGATGTTCCAGTGGAAAAGACTTCCCGTTCCACGGTTGAGTATCGTAGGGCTGATTCCTCTGAACAGTCTGAGAGTGTCCTGGGTTCACTGCCCCGTGATGTGGTTGCTAGCTCTCCTACCGTGCTTCCCGACGACTCCATCCCATCAGTGACCATCACAGAACTCCAGCCTATTGGCCAGACAAATGTACAATTCATATTACATTGGATTGTTTTTTATCTGTTCTTTTTCTCTATTATTTCTGACGGGCTAACTTTTTTGTCCCTATTTGTATTCCTGTCAGGAGGCTCTTACTCCTAAGGTTCACCTTGGCCGTGGTCGAGCCTCTCCGGCATCTGTCAACAAAGCGTAAGTGATGCAAGCACACTATAAATTAGTCTGGTCTAATTCCTTGGGAATACTGCCTTCCAAATTGTCATGTTAATCTGTGTTAGGTTTCTGAATTGCAGTGCCGATGGAAAGCAGGTGCCAAAGGATAAGGCAGCCAGAACTGCTGCGCAGGCAGCTTTGGTTCGACCTGCTGCTAATGAGGTACTTGCTCTGTCCTATATTGTGACTAGCAGGATTATTCAGTATACATTTTCTAAATTTAACATTATGGTTCATGTTCGTGCTTTTTCAGACGGTCACAGATCCGAGTGTTGATACTGACACATTGGATGTTGATGAAGCTGCTTCTTCAAGGTGTTGCTCTTTTCCAGATATTTTGGGTCGTTTGTTATGTGTCTTGATGCAATTCCATTTCTGTTGTACTCAACTTTTGGTTGTCTTTGAAGGGATGCTGATGCAGAGGAGAAAGGTGTGAAGCCCAACGCCAAAAAAAAACTTAAGCTCTAGAGCGGCTGGTGCCGAGCGATTTACCCTTTTGGTATGCATGTCATGTCCTTGCCTGTGTTGTCTGTTCGTTGGCGTGGCGTGCATGCTGTTCTTATTTTGACTTCGTCTTTTCATATCTCAAGACCGTGACGGTTGGCTATGGACGTACGATGAAACCTGGTTTGATGATATCCCTGGTACTTCAGTACGTGTTCAACGATGAAGTCCCTTCTTCGTACGGATCTTATCTACATGAGGCCCTGTCACTTAGTATATAATCTGCTGTTTTATTTACTACAAGCGGTATGTGCTGCGGGTACTTTTAAATTCGAACAAAACCTACCTTGTCATGTCCTGTTTGCTTGAATATGTGTCGCCGAGGATGTACTGGTGTGAGCAGAACCGGACTTGTGGTGCTCATGGTTGTTGTTGGCAAATGACTTAATTATATCTATGTGTGATTGTTGTCCACTGCTTTGGCTACATCTGGGGTGATCATGTCTTTGCATCGAAGAAGAACGCCTACATATATTTTCCATCGTTTCCCTTACACTTTCTGTTCTATTGTCGGTTTTAATTTATTCTTATACATGCATGCTTGATACTGCTTGTTGAATGTGCTCGTGTAGTATCAAATAAATCATACTTGGTACTTTCGACATGATGCTTGATTTGGACACACGAAATGTAGCTTTTGCTAGCACAGATGGATGGCTATGACTTAATTAGTTGATTTCTTATTTTTGTAGGATTGTTGTGTCGTGGGAAAATGTTGTTTATTTCTTTTAGGGATTCATTGTCGTTTTCTTATGTCTAATTTTCCATTTTTTATGCAAACTTAGAGCTATTTTCCATTGCTGAGTAACAAGCCTTCCCTCCTACTCTGTAGACTAATACATCTATATGCATTACTCATGTTTGCTACTTTTCCAGTGAAACAGATCACATGCCCAACAAAAAACCAAAGTCCCAGCCTGCTGCCCGGAGGACTTTAGTCTTTAAAGACTAAATACATGGATCGCATGTAAGGCGGTTTCTAAAACCATTCCTTATAACAACTATAGAACATATCAGTATTTGAGCAACGTAACTTCTCTTCTCTGCAGCTGTCGACTGTCGTTGCGACTCTCGAAGGCACGCTTCAGTATGCACTTTGTCTTTATCTGGACTATGTAACATATAAGATGAACTTTCTTTTCTCTGCTGATGTTCGGAACTACCTGAATTTGTTCTCTCTTTTGGTAGATGCGGTATGTAATAACAAATCATGTCGATCTGTGTCTGATTGCATAGACCTTGGTATGCATTGAATGTGTATCTATATATGTTTCCTGAACCAATTACTATGTATTGAATGAGTTTGTATCATTACGATACTAATGATTCAGCTACTTTATGCCTTTTTTATGTTTACAATGTTTTTTTTTTGCATATTTTACCGGGTTCGATATAACGATACCCGGCAGCGGTCGCTGCCGGGTGCGGCAAGCCGCACTACCTACCTAGTCTTCTAGTATTTGGCCATCATCTCATTACTAGCTTGTACTGCCTAATTGCCTAATAACTAGTAGTATTTCTTTGCATTCTAATACAACGTGGATGCATGTATGCTAGTCTCAAATGCATATATACATACTTCTTCTTAGTATGTAATTATTTCCATCTAATATTTAATGTATGCAAAAATTATAGTTCAATTATAATTCTATGAAACAATAATCTAGTATATCTTCTTTGCTCAATTATTTAAGTTAAACAGATAATACAACTTTAATAATTTAACTTAACTTAAAATGTAAAATTAATAACCTTAAAAATCCAGGTTATTACAAAACTAATGCCTACGCAAAGAATATTTCATGAAAGTTAAATGTAGGCATAGAAATTGGATGTGAAGGTGGACCCCTCAAAATGCAAAGGACTAATGTTGGCAAAGCTTCAAGACTCTACATTTCTGGTTAAGTGATCCAAGATCACATTGAGTTCATAGGAAAAGCCAATACTATTAAAAGGGGATGAGATTTTGATAATGGTCTAACTGCTCATGTGCTTAGAGATATTGCTCCAAAATCCTTAACCACACCCTCACATTCAACTATGTCCAAAACCCTAAAGTTATTCTCGGCCCACTGAAACTCATATACCCAGACTCATCGAGATACACATGACATAGCTGCTGCCTAAACCCTAGCGTCTCGGTCTCACCGAGTTGACCCTTCGGTCCCACCAAAGAGCACATGCTAACCTTCTGTTACCTATTGGTTTCATCTCAGAAATTTCGAGTGGTTTCAATCGGTGACACCGAAGTGTGGAAAGTGCTTAGGTCAGCATCAATCGGTGCCACCAAGTGGTTTCATCCGGTCTCACCGAAAAGCCTAAAGTTCAAACCTTTTGTACTGTTCGGTCTCATAGAATGTTTTCACCCGGTCTCACCGAGTAGTGCATAAAGGTATGTAACGGTTGGATTTTTAGTGATGACTATATATACCCCCACCCATTCCACCCACTCTCAGAGAGCAAACTAGGACGAAGCTTACACTTCCCATATCTATTTTCCGAGAGAGAACCACCTACACTTGTGTTGAGATCAAGAGGATTCCGCTCCAACCTTTGATCCTTGATGTCTAGCCTCCCCAAGTTGCTTTTCACTCCAATTCCTCTCCTACCACATTGCCAAAATTTGTGAGAGTGTATTTGAGTGTTGAGGAGACTATCTTTTGAAGCACAAGAGCAAGGAGTTCATCGTAAACAACAACATCTATTACCTTTTGGAGAGTGGTGTCTCCTAGATTGGTTAGGTGTCACTTGGGAGCCTCCAAAGCTTGTGGAGTTGAACCAAGAGTTTGTAAGGACAAGAAGATCCCCTACTTCGTGAAGATCTACCCCGAGTGAGGCTAGTCCTTCGTGGACGTATAAGCCATGATGGCATAGACAAGGTTACTTTTTCGTGAACCCTTTGTGGGCGGAGCCCTCCGTGGACTCGCATAGCTATTACCCTCCGTAGGTTGAAGTCTCCATCAACATGGACGCACGATAGCACGAAACAATGGGAAAAATCTTCATGTCCCCATTGCGTTTGATATCTCCAAACCCTTCCTCTACTTATTTTCATGTGCAAAGTTTTTTACTTTTCGTTGTCACTATATTAGACTTGCATGTGTAGGGTGCTAGTAGACTTGCTAGAATTGTTAAAATCTGCCAACAACTAAAATTAGAAAAAGGTTAGGTTTTTATTGATCAAGTAGTCTAATCACCCCCCCCCCCCCCTCTAGACCTACTTTCGATCCTACACCTTGCTACTTTGGTTATGGCCCGAGAGCTAGGAACAGTCTGGTTTGGATGTTTGATGCCTCGTTTTTAATAAAATGGGGCGGGGGGGGGGGGGGGGGTACCATTTTCATCAAAAAAAAATCTTCCGGTAAGCGTCTGGAGATAAGTATGAAAGTGTTTGTGTTTGTGTGCTTGAAGATAAGGGTGGAAGTGTTTGTGTTTGTGTTTGTGCTTGAACATAACTATGAAATTGTTTGTGTTCTGAGATTTGTGCATATTATGCAATGTAAAACATAAAGTTAAAAAGAATGATAATTCATTTAGAAGCAACAAGTTTGGATAACTGAAGACGGTATATGTGGTCGTTAAAAGTAAGAATGTGGTCGTTAAAGGTCATTAACGACCACAATCTGGTGGTCGTAATAGGCTCCGTCGTTAAAAGTAATAACGACCACATACCTTTTTCGGTCGTTATTCTTGTAACGACGGGATGGTGTGTCGTCGTCAATCCTAAGGCAATAAAGACCACAATTGTAGTATTAACGACCACTTTTTTCATCGCTAAGTATTTGTCCATGATTGTTCGAAGTATCATTAACGAACACTTTATATTAAGTATTTGTCCATGATTGTTCAAAGTATCATTAACCAACACTTTATATTAGTAACTCATACAACTTTCCATTCACCAATTGTAGAATCATTTGACAACCACTTTATGGAGCATCAAACATTTGAATATTAGCATCCACATTAATTTAGAAACAAAAGAATCTGAATAATGAAAGGATTGTAGCCTCTTTTATTAATAAAAAACAGATAAATTAACAAAATTCCCTGATTATGGAATTAAAATATCATTTAAGAATTTTGAGTAAAAACATTCCTTACATGACTAATGTACTTGTTCATAGCTAACCCAAAATGAGACAACTACAAATGATAACATTTATTAATGTTCAGTCGAGGAACACCATTGTTGTTTGAATGGATAGCATTCTTTATCAGCGATTGCAATTCCTCCTCATACTTCTATATATTACGGTGGAACATCAGTCCTACAAAACATTGAGTAATTTATAAAAGTCAATCCATCTAATAAATTGGCACAAGTAAAATAGCATATAAAATCGGTGTATGAGAACAACTTACTTGATCATGTTGGCTTCATGAGGACTGTCACTTAGAGATCTACTAGACATAAAATGCTTAATTTCTCACACTTCTTGCACCATGCCATTATCCATGCTTCGTGGATTGTTTTCCTTTCCTCCCTGTTCAAATAGAGACATGTGCCTATTATTAGTTGAAATGGAATGGCATGACAAGTCACACCAATAGCAGGAAGGTTGAGTTATACAGTTTCTGTTAGCCACAATTCATCCATGATAAAAGATTGTAGGAGAACAAATATTCTGGGTAGCAGAGGGCCCAAGAAACTCGACTAGTAATTGACCAGGTTTAGTAACGACATGAAAGGGCAGGGATGGGAGTTCTGCATTATTCCCTGCAAAAGAACGCGTCGAATTATATAAGAAGAAAAAATTAATTCTGATTCGTTGGTGCTTGCATACAAACAAACACAATAACATCTGAATTTTTAACCAGGGTAAATGTAGCCTAGTTTCAGCACCAATCAGGAAAAAAACATTTTAGAACCACCGTAGTCAACACAATCACCTAGGTTCAGTAGTGATTACTAAAAAAAAAGTTCAGTAGTACCTCATATACAGGATGCTGGAACAAAAGCAAAGGTTTAATCGAATATATCAAATACAGCTGTGAATTCTAAAGGACAACAAGCACTCCAACGAGGCAGAATCAAAAAGAAAAGAAAAGACCACCGACTATGAATCCTTTCACATGATACTGATGCCCTTCTCTTGATTATAATCAATGATCAATGGAGGCAAAATCCCGGCCCGCACATCAACCCACACGGAATGTAATTTGCGTGCGTAGCAGCTACACGTCCCAATTACCCGCCTTAAAATCAAAAAAAATATCAGAGAAAGGAGTACTGCAGTGGGATCGCGTTGGTGGTGGACAATGGTGATGTGCGGGCTGCAGAGCGGTAGCCCCGGGGTCGAGGCGGCCGATGAGGTGCAAGCTGCAGGGCGGGCGCATCGGGGTCATGGGCGTATGAGAACAACAAGGAGATGGGATCAATCGAGGCGTCAATGATTAAACAGATGAGGAGAGGAAAAGAAGGCGCAGGGAGATGGGATCCTAATAGTTGTATTTTTCTGTTATACGCCGGGTTATCCAATGGAAAGTACCAGCAGTTTGTGCCATGCGAACCAACTTGTGTTTGGATGGTTAGAGGGACAGTGGTATCCTGGTGCTCGCATTATTCCAGGATTTATTTCAGGATTTCCGGCGATACGCTTTCAGTGAGATGAGACGTTCCCGTCAATGACGAAGCGCCTACGGTGACTTCGTAAATCTCTAGATGATATGCCGGCTTAGTCTCTCGGAGGTGCTCATAGGGGTAGGGTGTGCGTGTGTGCGTTCATAGGAATGAGTGTATGCGCGTGTATATGAGCGCTTGGTACTGTGTTCAAAAAAATAGCAGTTTGTGCCATAACATGTGAAAAAATCTAGTACTGTACTATATGTTGGAGAGGAGAGATAAAGAGAGATCCGATTAAGTTTTTTTTTTTTTAACTGAGATCCGATTAAGTTTGTTACAGGGTGTTGTACATACAAACAGAGAACAGAACAATAACGATTTCTTTAGCGATGGGTAATCCGGTGGTTGCTAAAAGTATTAGATAGACTGATTCCCACCGTGCGGGAATTCGCTTAGATTTTCAACGACCAAGAGTCTTTTTCCATCATCGTTAATGATAGTTTTTCTAGTAGTGATACAAGATTGCAGAAAAAAAGTTAAAGTACTTTAAGGTTCGTGCATATTGTTCATTGTAAAGCATAAAGTAAACTGTGATGAACTATGATGTGCATATCTTCAAACTTTGCATATCTGTGATAAATTGTGATGTGCATTGTAAAATAAACTGTGATAATGTTAAAGTACTTATTTGTGTTACACTATAAACTTTGATGTGCATATTGTTGGAAATATGCCCTAGAGGCAATAATAAATGTTATTATTTATTTTCATTTTCGTAATTATGTTTATATTCTGTGCTATAATTGCAATGGTTTTCGAGTCCGTATATCCATAAAGGCTCAGAAGAAAACCCATGTGCATGTGTAGAATAATAAATGGTAAAATAGATTCCTAGTCATGCCTCTAAGACTAGCTCAAGTGTTGCATGATGGTTACGTTTTTCTAATCATGGGCATGAGAATGCCGGCTACTTTGAGGACACAATCTTAGGAGAACATTTGTGTTGAACTAGCACAATTGTTATTATGCTATGAGATCCATTCGTCACAAGTAAATGGTTTATAACATCAGAGAAAGTTAAGCTTTTGCATAATTCCTTAGACCATGAGAGTATCGAGTTCGTTCATACTTGCTTCATGAACTTTGGGGTTTGTTAAACGTCGTCTGTAACAGGTGTGGCACCCCGATCGGCATTGAACAGGGGGCCTATGCACGTCAGCCCAGGATAAGACCTGACGCACATCAGAGACACAGTACATCATTTCAAGCACAAAATGTATTTCAATATATGAAATAGGGTATTACATTACTGTTGTATACAATGATATTGTATTGCTCTAGGGCTAATTGAATGACAACGGAAGACTTGGTTCAGTGGCACTGATGGCTTTGGCTGGGCTCCACAACTCACAGGACTGGCTGGGCTACGGTCTAGCATGACGGATCTTCTCCTGCTTCTGGCCACGTGCAAGGTCAGATGACTACTTTGAATGTACTCGCAAGACAACCAAATACATAGCATCCAAAGCAGATGACAAAGCAAGTCCTATGCTTATACATGAACTTATTCTATAGCAATAACTAAGCATGGCATGGTATTAACATGAAACATGGATCAAAGCCTATCATTAGCATTTCATGGCATGGCATAGTTATACCTACAAGACATGGATATATAAAACTAGGCTGAAAAGTAAACTACACTTACCTTTTGTGAAGTGTTAAAGTAATATGTTGTTCCATCAACCAGTTTTACTGCCCTCTCTCGGCTACCACATGACTCCCTGAGAGCTCATCTCGTGGTCATGACAGCGTCATCCTGTGACCTCTCTAGGCCACCACATAATCCAAGTCACCATTTACTTCGTAGTGAACTCTTTTATCAAGTTTATTATAGCAGGTTTATCCTCCATATCGACAAAGACCAAATAGTGTGTCTCATACTGGACTATGTCCTTAACCATGGACGTGGCTATTCGAATAGATTTTACACTCTGTGGAGGTTGTACACTTTACCCACACTATGGAGCTCTTCGTCTAGTACCTTGGGACTCGTCCCATAGGGGTAGACTAGTGCTGCTCCAACAAAGCCGGTCTACCACGCAACACTCTTACCATATCACCGACATGCCCCCTCCAGGTCATGTCATCAGAGAGAGATCACTGGGCCCTGTGTCACCCCGTGGCAGTACCACATCCATGGCAAACCATCCCCGTCGGGATCTGGATCCATATAAACCAGCCCAGGCTCTCGAGAATATCGCCGCCTACCCGGCCAAGGTAGCACGCATACATAAACTTCCCTGTGTGGTGACACACCTAAGAGATATGTGTATAGACCCAACTAGGGCCTCTCCATAAAGGCAAACATGGTTGCACGATATTTAGTTTAGTTTAGTGGCACTATGACTCGATCCCATTGACAAAGGAGGAGGTTTTGTTTGCAAGTTTAACTTCACACCTCCGCCATGTTATCAACTTATTAAGACTTATGAGCATGGATAATCATGAGTACATCAGTGAGCAAGATTATACCAAACTTCTTAACTAGTCATTTATAGCATTTAGAAGCATGGCAAAAACATGATGTAAACATGACATGGATCCATCCTGGTTACAGAAGTATTAACAAACATGGCATGAATCAAGTCATAGCATCACATAGTAAATAATACTGGCATCTAGGAAAGAGTGTATAACATGTCTATGTAAGTGAAGACTAAAACATTGTAACACCCCAAAAATTAATCCTGTTTTTATGAATTAAAAATTTGCCAGGAACATTAATTTTTATTTATCTGGATCTTCTGTTGATTTCAGAACCACTTCTTTTCTGTGAAATGTGAAATTTTCCCTCCAAGTAGAAGCTTTTCAAAAATATTGTGAGACTTGAATGCTTGCTTAAAAACATTTCATTTCAATTTGATATATTCAGTAGAAGCATTTTGATTATATTCTTGCCAAGCTTCAATTGTTTTAAATTGGCTTTTATTTCTTTTATGGACCTCATTTACACTACAACCATCTGATATATTATTTTAAAAATTCTACAAAAATTTGTAGATACCATGTGAGGTCTCTGGATCACTTTTATGCAAAAACCCAACTTAGTGTTTTGGAAAAATTGAGCATATCATCATCCTTTTCATTCTGGTCCAGTTTGAGGTTTTGAACTGCAACCCCATTTTATTTTGACCTAATGCCCTTGGGATTTTTCCTACTCACAGTACACCCTACCAAACCCTTAAGTCCAGGAGTTTAACTCCATTGGCATAGTTGGAGCCCATGAAATAACCCCATCTTGTTTCTGCCCAGAACTGATTTTCTCAAAAACTTGCACTAACAAGTTTCTGGTTTTCTCAAACTAACCTTGCCATCACTCTTAGCATCTAAAGAGACATTGCTCTGGAAATTTTGGTGGCCAGCAAAACCCCCTAGATGCCCCTGGCATTTTGGCTAACAGGTTATGTGCATGGCCAGTTTTGGCATAATTTTTACTTTGCATTATGGACTTGTTGTCCTTGCCAAACCACCATGTCCATTAGACCCCTAGGACTCCCACCAGTGAGCCTGTTATTTTCCAGCCTCATTGAAGTCCCCTAGCTTGCCCTGGCAATTCGTCGAACACCTCGGGTGCGTGTCCAGAGCGCGCCCAGAGCGCCCGTATTGCAGCCAGCGCATCCGATCTGCCGCACCCCACCTACCCCCGCCCCTGGCCTTTGCTCGCCCGTAGGGACACGCCCCCGACCCCTCCAAGCCCGCAGAGACACCCCGGCCGTCCCATGGCCCCTCGCAGCGCCGCCGCAGAGCTCCCTTGGCGGCTAGCCGACGGGTGCAGCCGGCCCTGGCCAGGGCAACGCCGTCCAAGCCACCTCCGCTCGCCAGCTCGACCCCTGGAGTAGTGCCCCGCTCGTCGCTAGCCCCTGGATGCCAGCCGGCTAGCGTCATGTCGCCCTACTGCAACAGAAGCGGTCGGTCGGCGATCTTATCCCCGGCCACCGCGGAACCGACCTCGACGCGCTATAAATAGGGCGCCCCGAGCTCTCAGCCGGAGCATGAGCCCTCCACTGTCCCGCAAGAACCCTCCGTAGGAGCAAATTGAGACCGAGAGGGTCATCCTCTCCGTCTCCAGTAACAATGGCCGCCGCCGCCATCCGGTCGAATTCGACCTGACTAGAGCATCCCCCTCCTCGCTCTCGCCGCCACCCACTTCCCCTCGACCCCACGAAGCCAGCCGCCTTTTGATTTTTGCTCCATAACCACCGTAGGAAGCATTGCATTCCGGCCCGTAGCCGCCGTCCGCCGGAGACATTGCCACCGACGACCCCGTCCACCCCTCCACCCGTGGCGACCACCGGACGGACCGCCAGGATCCCTTGGGTCCATTCCCGCGCCAGGAATCCGGTGGGGAGCCACCGCTCGCCGGCGAGAAGCGCCGGAGTCCCGCCTCCGACTGACCGTGGGAGGAAGACGACTGGGGAGCTGGTCAAACCTGACCAGCGGGCCCGTGGACCCCGTCAGTGACACGCTGCCCCCCCCCCCGAAGCATCTTAAGTGGAGACGCATTTTGCGAAGTACGTCTCCTCCTCGCACGATGCGTATTCCTCTTCTGAGCGTTTTCTTTTTCTGATAATTCTAAAAATCAAAAAGTCAACTGAAGTTTGACTGGCTCTAGTTTCTAAACTAAAAATCCAATTGACCTGATACTTTTTCCCACCTCTCTTAAATTTCATCTAGTTTATTTTCATATTTATTTGAAATTTTTTCCAACAACTTTTCAATACAGTTTTGAAATGCATGTTGATTTGAGTATTTTCAAAAATAGGAATTTGGAGGGAAGATAAAAACTTTCAAAAGTTTTGGAGTGCGCCTCCCCTACCTACACCTTGAAGGCAAGCATTCTGAAACTTGGTATAATATATGTTGTGTGTTGTTTGATTTGATAAATGAAACCTCATCCCTATGTTAAAATGAAGTGAGCATTATTTCATGTGAAGGTATGATCATACTCATAAGTGCATGATGAAAATTTCTTGCTATTGAAATTGAGATTCATGTGGCGGTAGTCACCACCTTGTACCACTCATGCCTACCGGGAGGAATCCGGGAGAAGCCTCTGTCTCGAGTAGACACGAGCTTGGTGCTGACATCTCGTTGGGACGAGAATGATCAGTGAGGCATGATGGAGTATGATAAGTAGTGATTCTGTCTGGAAGTGTAGAACATATTTGTTGTGCTAATCATGTAGGAAACACTTAAACCTCCTGAGTCGACCATAGATCGAGTCTTGTTCCAGTAACCCCCATACTTGTTTCGTACTACCATTTGTTCCTACCACGGCTAGGGTACGGTTCAGTAAGTTGACAACCCCTTTCCTAGCACACACCGTACAGAGAGGCCATAGTGAAAGATACCAGTGGCCCCTGGTAGGCATGTCACTTGGTTCGGGGGCATGGGTGTTCCGGTTGGACCGAGGGGGTAGCGCCCCTGTTTGCGCGCGTTATAAATATTTTGATCCCATGCTAATCGAGATTGTGGTCTCCTCACTTAGAGTTTTGCTTAACATGTGTCGTGGGTGATTCCAGACACCGGTAAGTTAAGCTGGTGTGTGCGGGTCAGGTGTGTTTTCAATTCAAAGACCGTAAGCGGAAGGAATCCCTTACTCGTGGGTAAAGAGTACAACCTCTGCAGAGTAAACATCTATTCGAATAGCCGTGTCCACGGTTAAGGACTACAGTCTGGGATAGGTCAAGTGTCGGTCTTAGTGTCGGTCTTCGGAGGAAATCTTCTAAACCAGAGTATTGATCATGAACCGTGATGAATGATGGTTGTGCTTATTATCATTGTGGACTAACCATGTTTCTTATTTGGACTTTTGAGTATCCCTGGGATGGTTCTACCTCCTGGATACTCATTGTGATTATTATCTTATAAGCCCTTTATGAGGCGTCGTTGAGACGCCCGACTGTGGCAAGAATGTTATTTTACCTTCTTTATAAGCCCTTTATGTGGCGTCACTGAGACGCCCGACTGTGGCACTCATGTGAATTACTTTGTATATAAGCCATTTATGTGGCGTCGCACAGACGCCCGACTGCGGCATGTATGTTATTTTTCTTCCTTATAAGCCCTTTATGACGCGTCGCTCAGACGCCCGACTGAGGAATGTTTTATATTCTTACCCTTTCGAGGCGTCGCTTCAGACACCTGATCGCATTATTTTATTCTCATTCCTTGATTGGATTATTTTATTTTTATTCCCTGAGTGCTTATTCATATTTAACATGAATGACCTGCTTGCTTGCATCATGAATTTTATTTTGTGACTGACTAAGTGATCATGGATTATTTCAGTGCATGAATACCACCAGCTATGTTATATTTGTTTTCATGATGTTTGCGAGTACATTTAAAGTACTCACTGGCTTGTCCCTGGCTATTGTCTTGGCCAGATTGCGTATTTGGAGAGGAGCATCATAACGATAACCCCGGAACCTAGGCATCGAAGACAGCAGCCACACGAAGATAGGAGTTATCCAGGTCAACTGTTCCTGTGGGAAATGGAGTCCCATAGACGCTGGAGATCCACGAACCGCTTCCGCCATCAAGCACTAGAAACCTTTGGTTGTACTCATAGACCATCATGGTCTTGTACTCCAGATTTTTTTTAATTTTCTTGGAATTTCTGTATCAAGAATGTGTCCACCAGCTAACAGTAATCATGGGGCTGGTGAGCACAAGGACCATTTGCTGGGAAATTAATATCCTGGAAAACCGGTCCTGACAAACATGGTCTAAATGTACTGCAACTACACACACACACAGGGTTCAAGCAAAGTCAACATGCAAGTCTGGGGCTCATGATAAGAGGATGGCTTGCCTTGGGGTTGATGAATTCATCAGGTGGAAGGGCGACAGTCCTCTGGATACGATACGTCGGAACCGGCGTTTCGGAAAAGGCCTATAATTGGGGAATGGCAAAGGTGGTATTTTCAACATGTGAAAACATTATGAAAGTGGCACCATTGTAACGGGCTCGACGAACGGAGAGTGTGGGCTTTGGAATTAGCTCAATCGGAGTTGTCGGTAAAAAGTTAGAGCCCTTTCTCTGGTTGGGACCTCTCTGTAATTATTTAAATTACATATGGGTCCTTGGATAGAAATTCCGCCGAAAAGATTAAACCGCACTGTTGCACTGGGCCATCATGGGCCGTTTCTTTCGGGCGTGGGCCGGAGGCATATTTCGCATAATACGCTTTCAGCGCACGAAGACGGCTTTCGCAGGAGGGCGCCTTCACTTAAACGGGTGAGCCTGGGCGATAGTCGCTTATAGCTGGGCCCCACCTTAACTTTCTCTCTCTTCCTCCTCTGGTCATCTTCCTCCCGATGCAGCTACAAGGAGAATGCCATGGCCATTCGGGCCATGCTCGATGCCAATGATTCCCTGCTCGGGAAGGCAAGATGATGGAGGGACAGAGCCGCACCGCTACCGCGCTTCCAGAGGAGGGCTTCACGGCCTTGGGGGCGGCCGGTGGCGTCGTCTGGACGGGAGGCAAAGCCACCATGGCTCGGACAAAATTGGAGCAAAAGGAGGGGCTTGGTCAAGAGAACGTCCACCCACGATGGAATCCTAAAACGTGCTAGACTCAACGTCGGTCGAAACACAACAACACAAATAACCAACGCAAAAAGACTTATGGCTCTTGGACTTACACAACTCTCCCCCACACATAGAAATCTCGATCCGAGATTTATGAAGTGAAGAGAGGAAGTGGTTTAGCTATATAGTTGCTTCTTTGACAAAGGAGTGAGACCAAAGCAGCTTGGGAGTTTTGAAAAACTTGGAAATGACATGAAAGACAAGAAAAGAACTTGAAAACACTCCATGAACCAACATGAACTTCGACAAGAAGGGAGGAAAACTTTGAAAGAAAAGCAACAACCCGATGCTTCTAAAACAATTAAATGGCAGCTAGATACTTTGAACCAATTGAACGGAAAAGAAAACAACATCTCCTGCCACAAAGAACTTGAAAGAGCATCCTGACAAGGATGGCTTGAAAGGAGTTGTTGAAAACTCAACTACCAAAAGATACTCTTCTCATGGTCTTATAGAAAACATCCCCAAAACTTTGAGGTGAAAACCTGCCATGGTCAAAAAATGATCGTTTGAGAACAAAATGCACAAAACAACTCTGACAATGCACAAACAGCCAATTGAGTTGAAGGGAAAAAACTTCTTTCACCGAGGGGAATTGAGAAACTTGGATCAGCGACAATCAACAAAAAGCTAGCAATATCCCCTTCCGAACTAGGGAAGCCTGTGATGAAATCTATGCCAATGTTAACTCATTCCATGAAGAATTGAAGATGCTCAAAAGATATCGTTCCTGAAAAGTTATCTTCATGTCTCATCATGTTTCAAGAATGATATAACACGACTTATTCAGCAACCTCAAGCTTAGAGAGAACAAAACGAAAACTGATATAGCACAACTCTTAAAAGATAAGGGAGAAATAAACTTGCTCTTTGGAATGCAAGATGAAAAACTGCTTCAACTCCTTACAAGATACATGATGAATAGTTGCTTGACCTCCTCAAATATCCATGATGAATAACTGCTTGACCTCCTTAAAGGTAGCATCATGGAGTAAAACTTGGAGATCAGATCCGCCAATCTTGAGGAACACTTTGAAATTGAAAGAGCCTTTCACAAACAATCACAATGCTGAGCTTCTAGAAACATCACAAAGAAAAGGCTGAATGAAAGAAACTAAAGATTGAAAGATAACAAGATTGAAGTTTGCAACGATTTCCTTCCAACACCTTCCAAAAGTTTCATCTCTTTCTTTGTCAAGGTGTTGGAGCTTCTTGATGAGATGACCGAGAAATAATTGGAACCTCAGAAAAGAAAAGATGAAACACTTGGAACCAGAGTTGTTTCTACATGATCAAAGCCTCGGAAGAAGATTGAGATTCCTGAGAGATCACCAAGGAACGAGAATAAGAATTATAGTAAGTCTATCCTGAGTCTAGCTTTTCAGCTGATGAAGGACATGCTTACTACTTATCCTTCTTGAAAAGATCGAAGAGAGATACCACACACTTGGAGACATCTTCAACAAAACAGCGGTACGAGTTGGGAAAAAAAGAACAAAGAGACACCGATCCAATTAGGACAAATCTTGAATGAATCACCGGCAAGAATTGGGAGACGAACGAAGAAAACATTAATTTAGAAGGATTGGAAAATGAACGCTGAAAGCTGAGAACGAAGAAATCTTTTGAAGATGTCTCTTCAGAGAATTGAAAATGAAAACAACTACTGAAAAGGCTTCGGGTAACTCATGCACAAGATAACACTTCTTACAACCAGAAACACAATTGGAGAGAAAGGCACAAAGCTGAATCCATGAATCTTCAAGAGAACGGACAAAGATTTAGAGCAAACTCTTATTCGGTCTTCGAATGCTGAGAATGATGTCGAGGAACACCACCACGAATTACTGAGACACTCCGGAACAAGGTTAGAACAAAGACAAAAAAGAATTCAAAAGCAAACTTGGAGAAGATAACTGACTGATGGAACCCATTGGTTATCAGTAAGTTTGGCTGATGGAACCCATTCTTACGCCAAACTTGGAAAAGACTTGATAATTTTTTTTTGGAACAAAAGGCTTGTAGGATACGACAACCCGATCTTCGAAAATTATTTAGATCTCAACGATAAGATTCACTTAGCAAAGATCTAAAGTCGAGAATCTCCTATAAAAGATTTGAGAAGCCAGGTAAGATTCTGGGATCTGTGGGTTAAGGCCCACTCAAAAAAATCCATTGGAAAGGATGATTGGAAAGAGAAACTGCACAAGGATGAACTGAATGACTTGATGGGCAGACAACCTCCTAGTTTTCGTTCAAGTTCCTTCCAGAATTTCAAGCTTCATGAATCAAAAAGAAAACATCGACTGAAGAGATACTTGAACCGGTATTCCTTAGAAAGACAAACTATGATGGCTTTGCTTGAAGACTTCACCGGGAAAGAAAACAAGAACGAAGAATGATGTCTTGGAACTCCATATCATGTTCAAGGTAGTTCAGAAGAAGCCCATGAGTATACATATTCATGGAGGAATCGTCGGTTGAGAACATGGAAGAAAAAGGAAGAAGAAGCTTCACATGAAGAAAATGAACATTTGACAACGAGGGTTAAACATGTCGTATGTGTAGCCCTTGATAAAGTGGTTTAGAGAAATGCTCAAATCAAGTGTTCATTTTTGACTTCTCAAAGAAAACAGGGTGGGAGGGAGGGGAAAAAATCAAAGCTGGGCACGGAAGAAAAGAACAATGATTGGAGTAGAATTGCAATGCCTTTCCCAATCGGTGTTACGACAATTGCGATTGATCAAAAAGGATTAGCATTCCCATAGGATTATCAGAACACCACTTAGAAAGGTGTGGAATCAACACTTGCCACCTGAATACAATAAGGATAACCTAAGAGCTACTGGAATTCCCACCTATGAGATTCCGAAACCTAGTTATGCAATCTGGCACAATTGATATGAGGAGCGACTATACTCCATAATCTCACCTTATAGCTCCTTGTATACAACCTTCATCAACACATAACAGAAACTTTGCAAACTCGTCTACCTTAGACTTTCAAAATTGGAACGATACTAGATATGACAGTACATATGAACGATCTACCCAGTACTGGATTCATGCCAGACTCCTCTCGCCACAAATAGTATTGAAACAATTTTGAAAATTCGCGTCCTCAGGTAATGAAACTGAAACAATATCAAATCTGGCACATCTACCAATGAGCAGCTCAAGGGAGCATGAAATCCAATGCCTATAAAGCTTACCTGATTCGTAGAAACAGGAGGCACCATATTCCCCCAATATACAGGTCGCTACACCTCATCAACTACCCACCAGCAATTAATGTTGCAACGATTCTGAGAACCCATGAGAACCTAAAAGGTATTTGAAGGGGGATAAGGAATAGATCAAAACACTTACGGCACACTTCCTTACCAGAGCGAAGGCGGGTGGGGAAAGAAGTAAAAAGAGTTCCTACTCTCCGAAAACTACCTGATAAGTAACTAGCAAAATAGATTTTCTTTCTAGACTCGACAATAACCAATAAAGGGATCCTACGATCGGTATTGCTCTGATACCAACTTGTAATGCCCAACATGCGGTCCTAGCCTCAACAAAGACTTTGCAATCCTCACTAAGGCTAGAAGCCAATATTGGTCGCTCCAGTATATGATTTCATAACATACACGCACTATCATATGCCGGTGCACATGGTGAACAACACAACAAATACAACTACTCATGAATAGAAGAGTTTAAATACGAGTTGAACAATTTGGCGAACATATGCCAATATCATAATATATCACCATTCATAGGTCAACACGGCCCAATATTACATCAAACATGCAGCGAAAGAAAACACGGATCCGAGTATGGACAAGAAGCAAATGATGCCTAAGAGGCAAGATAAATAAACGACGTCCACCCTGTAATCCCAGGCTGTCAACAGGGATCCTGATCTCTATTAGTCGTCATCGAAGAAGGACTCCACATAGAACGTTTCGCGCTCTCACCTTAGAGCAAAGCTTTACATGTTCTTGTACTTGCACATGGGGTTGTTGTGGCAAGCATGAGTCTTTTGGACTCAGCAAGTCTCATTACCAAGGGTATCAAGACTAACATTACTCCTGGGTTGGATAAAAGGTAATGTGATGAGCTTGCAACTTGCAGCTAAGCAATGTAAACCAACTAGTCCTATGAATACTAGAATAAGATGAGATCAACCTACGCAAAAAGGTGGTCGCAATCTAGTTGATCAATAAGTGATCCTAAACACCTGCCTACAAATTCAATCATAACCCCACCGTGTCCTCTTCTTGCTTGCATACCCACAAGAAGAGACAATCACGGTACACACATGTTGATCAAGTTTTAACTATTGGTTCAAATTGTCTACCACTGGCATTATAAATTTCTAAGTCGTCCATAACCACGGACACGGCTTTCCAAAAGATTTAACCCTGCAGGGATGCTCCAACTTCCCATTATAAGTTCCGCATGCATAACCCGTTCCAACCAGTACTTGGCCCGTTAGAACCGTTGCGATAACACAGAGATGATCTGAAGTTCGGAGTTAACAAGTTCCTCTAGCTAATGTCAAATTGATCCAGAAGATCTCCCGGTGGGTTCACATCCGGATCAGAGCCGAACATAAGCTTACGGTCGACAAACCCAGTTTCCCGTGGTGGCGCCGCAAGGTGCTCTGTTGTGGACCAACGCTTTCTGGGCGCTGGCCCAAGTTATTTCGAAGATACCTCGGGTGGTGCAACTTCCCTATGCAAGTTTTATGTTTTCAAATGGTAGTACCAATGTTGGGTCCTCTAGAAGAGTTCAACGCTAGATAAAGGAGTTCAAGTGGGCCCCATAATACCCCACACACGGTAGGAGGCGCTCATCAAGGAACATAATAGCTAGACCAATGGAAACAAAGGTTGACCAGAGTGAAACAAATCAACGGGGCATAGGCCTGAGCCTTCCACCCTTAGTCAAGTATATAGGCAAGATTAGTTAATAAGCATGATAATAATGATATCCCAAAGATATCCATGTTGTCACATGGAAAAACCGGCACCTGCAACTAGCAAAGCTATAAGAGGAGCTGAGCAAGCGGTAACATGGCCAATCAAAAGGTTTTGCTAGGTAGTGGACGTCAAAGGTTATATCATGGCTATTGGGAGGCTTGAAACAAATGTGGCAGGTAGCGAGACCAATCGAGAGCATCTTGACTTCTAGCAATCAAAACTAGTAATGGTATCCAGGGTAATGATCATCCTTGCCTGTTATCCTGTTTTGAAGAAGATCGGATCCACGAAGCGTATTCGAACGAATCCTCGCACTCTGTATCGATACCGAACTCTATCAATAAGAACCAAACCGGAAAGAGGCAAACAATACAGTAAGCAAACATAACATGGCATAAGGCACAATCATCATGATGCATGGCATGGCAAGGGTGCAACAAACAATTACTACACATTAAGTGAAGGTCGATATGCAACTTGTTTCATATCGACGGAACTCCACATTTAATTAATAATTCAATCCCGTTTAGTTACACAACAATATTAAATGTTGTTAGCATGGCAAAGGGTGAAACATATGTAAACTGCCCTATCTAGGCAATTTAAAAGAGGCGGAAACTAATATAACACAATTCCCGGAAAGCCTCATATGCAATTAAATGGTTAATTACTGTTCTGCTCTAAACAATATTGTGTAGTTGTTAAACAGGAAAAGTAAGTGCACCATTGCAATCTACGCATTTTTCTGGTCCAATTATATATATAATTTATTTTAATCTGAGTTATGGTTAATTAGTTATGATTTAAACCAATTAACAAAGTTATTTATGCAAATTACAATCAAACAGCAAGTTAAACATTTTTAACATAGGTGAGAGTCACATATTGTGAAACTACATGAAAAACTAAGCAAGTTACATATATAACACGTTGCAATCCGAGGAACGGTTAAATTAATATGAATTTAGCAAGTTAATGGCATTTTTCTGTAATTTTAAAATGTTCAGAAATATTATTAAACGACTTCAGGCCGAATTTGAACGAACTGGGCCGGACTGCAGCTGGGTGCAAAATACTAAACTACACACACGGGTACAGTACACTAACCTACGCCTAATGGGCCAAGGCCCACTACTACAGGGGCGCGCGAGAAAACTATTTAGCACACATGGCGGAAGATAGGGCGGAGCGCTCACCTAGGCCTTCAGGCATGCTGATGGTGTGGTCCATGGGACGAGGAGGCGCTGGGCTGACTCGGACGGGCCGGAGGGACGCGGCGCGGGGCAGGCGGCCCATGACGTGGTCGTCGTCTCCCGCTCGATCGAGCGCAGAGGCAGGGGAGGCGACGCCGGCAACGGAGCTATGGCTCCCGGCAGTGGGGAGGGTGGGGAATGGGTGGATCCGGTAGCGACGCTCCGGATCCGGTCGGAGATGGCTTGAATCTGGCGTCGGCGGCAGCTTGCGGTTGGCGGCGGTGGAATCGGTCTCCGACGGTGGCGTTCTCTGCTCGGGAAGAGAAAAGAGAGGGATGGGATGATGGAGAAGGGAGAGGAGGCAGGGAGAGGAGAGGAGAAGGAACCAAGGAGGAAAGGGAAGGAAGGAGGAGGGAGAAGGTGAGGGAGAGGGGCAGCGCTCCGGTGAGCTTGCCGTCAGCGGGGTCGGACGGCGCTGGACGTTGGTGCAGCTGCGGGAGGAGCGAGGCAGGAGGAGCTCCTCTCCTCGGGCACTCGTGCGGCTGCGGGAGCTACGCGCCGCGGCACTCTACGGGAGGTTTCGGGAACCTGTGGCAGTGGACAAAGTCCAGGGGCAGTGGGAGCCGATCTGGGCCTTTGGATATCAGATCCAATGGTCCAGATTTTAGGGAGGCTAGGGTTTCGGGATTTGGAGGGTTGGAGGGCTAGAGGGGGAGTTTTTGAGGGGTGTGGCTTCAAATTTGAGAGGGGGAAATCCTAGTGGAGTGGGAGGCTCTCTCCTCATGAGAGGGTCTTTATATACTGGAGTTGGGATTGCTTCGATCCGTTGGATGGCGATCCGACGTCTTCGATCTGTGAGGAAGGAAGGTCGAGCTAAGATGGGCTATGGTTGTGCATTAGAAGGCTTCGGGCCCAACAACAAGTTTTATTCGCAAACGTTGTTTATTATTTTATCCGGCTATAGTGCCTCACATAGTTAATGGTTTGGGTATCAAACGAGCTCCGCATGTGATGAAATTTGATACGTGGCCTACCTATAATATATCAAGGCCACACGCAAAGTTCCAACTCATTTGGACTTAGTTCAAATGGCCATTATAAAAATAGCTCCACTTTCTATACGGAAGGGTTTTTGAATACAGATGATAATTAGGCTCGTGCAAACGTCGTGAAATAATATGGGTAACTCCCAAACATCACAATAAGGCTGTGTCCGATGGTTCGTGGTTGAGTCTCGATCCGGAACAACGCAAGTGAGAAGGGGGTTTATTTATTCATCATCTATTTATATTAAAAAGTAAATGATGGGTTAATCAAAAGAAAGGAAATTAGCCTAGAAAATTCCACGTTAATCAGAAAATACTAGCCCTTGATCTGATTTGTTAATTAAAATTATAAATATGTAACCGTTCGATATACGTAACACATATATCATTGTGTCATCTTACCGTGACTCCGAACGTGACCTACCGTTGTTTCACATGAGAAAAAGGAATAAAATCTCAAGAATTAGTTTAATATGTTGGTCCAGCCAGGCCGGTTGTTAGCTTCGGACCGCTTGCCGTAGATTGCATCGTTGTGGTACGCCGGTGCAACTAGATAGAACAACAAGAAAACATGCACATACACTACTAGCTAAGCAGGCAAGCAGGTAGGTGGATTCGTTTTGACTGGAGGCTAGCTTACGAAAGCAAACTAATCCCTGACGACTTGATCGATCTGCGTGGCGAGCATTGTTTGTCAGACCTGGCACATGGGCGGCGTACAAGACAGACCTCACCAAACTGCATGATATGTACATGGCTTGCCCCTGTCATCTAGCTAAGATGAATTCGCACGTATACATCTGATAATTCGTTCCTGTCTGTTTAAAATTTTCATTAGCAGTAGCTATCTTGAACACGTCTACCTAAAAAGGGGAGGAGATATTTACTGTCCGTCTTGAAAATAACTGCTAGAAGGATCGTCAAAGGTATATCCAAGATAACAAAAGATGTATCAAACGATTCTACATAATACATTATAAATATGTAACCGTTCGATATACGTAACACATATATCATTGTGTCATCTTACCGTGACTCCGAACGTGACCTACCGTTGTTTCACATGAGAAAAAGGAATAAAATCTCAAGAATTAGTTTAATATGTTGGTCCAGCCAGGCCGGTTGTTAGCTTCGGACCGCTTGCCGTAGATTGCATCGTTGTGGTACGCCTGTGCAACTAGATAGAACAACAAGAAAACATGCACATACACTACTAGCTAAGCAGGCAAGCAGGTAGGTGGATTCGTTTTGACTGGAGGCTAGCTTACGAAAGCAAACTAATCCCTGACGACTTGATCGATCTGCGTGGCGAGCATTGTTTGTCAGACCTGGCACATGGGCGGCGTACAAGACAGACCTCACCAAACTGCATGATATGTACATGGCTTGCCCCTGTCATCTAGCTAAGATGAATTCGCACGTATACATCTGATAATTCGTTCCTGTCTGTTTAAAATTTTCATTAGCAGTAGCTATCTTGAACACGTCTACCTAAAAAGGGGAGGAGATATTTACTGTCCGTCTTGAAAATAACTGCTAGAAGGATCGTCAAAGGTATATCCAAGATAACAAAAGATGTATCAAACGATTCTACATAATACATGGGCGCACGTGTGAATGATGCATGCATCCACGCATCATCGGACGATTTATTATCATTATGCAAGTCTGATCTCTGCACAATATACGGTACTATAGGGACATATTTATTCTCAAAACAGGAATATAGGGACATCTTTCACTCTTTTACATAACGAATAAACATATATATAAGTCAACTCACAGCCGCCAAGGAGATAAAAAATCAAATTCCAATTTCCTATGTACTACCACACCGTGGAACCAAATAAACGATTGAACACCATGCCTACATACTAATGCAAAATAGCACAACGCTTCCTATGTATAGATTTGCTAATTACGAGCCACCCGAGAGTTCCTTATCTCTTAGTCAGTCAGACATGTCCGTTCAACATTTAGATTCAACGTAAGGTTCCATGCTTTTGTAATTTTGAAAAAAAATTCTCTACAATTTTTTTCCACTACATGAATGAATTAGTGCATGGATGTGAACAGATTTTAAGATATTTACGGAAAATTTAGTTTGTAAAGTTAGTGACGAAATATATTTTTCTCAGTCAACCAACCATAGGCAGATCCTTCTAATTTTTCTGCATGATATTAATACATTACTATACCAAGATGAATAACTTTTAGAACGGTATGAACAAAATTTTAAAGTCAACTAAGAAATAAAAGTTTATGTATCGGTTGAACTGTAGGCGGACCCCTTATACTATAATCATTTAGTGTTACTAGGATATATTCATAGAGTATATAATTACAATGTTTGAATGACTCTCATATAGAAATATTTATTTCCCAATGAACATATATACCATCGTATGAAGTAACATCTAACTTTAAGAAACATATATAAAAACGGTAAATTATATGGCAATGTGTTGTATGCACAATTTTGGTTCCAGGCTTTCATTCCATCTAAGAAACTATTTGTTGGGAAGAAAGTAAAAATGGTCAATCATCTCAATACTTTTCATTTGTTTGAATACGTTGTATTCGCTAGCAAAGAGTTTGCTTTGTTGAATGGCTTTACTAACTGTAAACGATGATGAGTTTTTTCTTCGTTGTTAAATATTTGTATGGGAGTGTAGGGCAGAGGAAATAGATGGGGCGACATTATATCAACATTTCTGGTATGATATATATCTTACAACCTGGATAGGCAACTGTACCTCTTTGTAGTGTTAGGAATTATGAAACATATAGATATACTTCAATAGGTGTATCTATCTGTTGCATCAATTTTGTATCTAGGTTTACCAGTTTTACTGATTCATGCTTAGAGATTAATTGACAATTAGACCTTATTTGTATTTAATTCCGTTGCTTTCTAACATGCAAGTAGATAAAAAATTGTATTTATTTCTTACTCCAATTTACTTTATTTTTATTTCACGAAAGATGGGTTAGTATGTGTGGCATGAAATGACCGTAATAAGTCTACTTGGTAAAATAGACAATGCGATTTGTATTGGGTATTCAGTTAGTAATGATGGGCCACATCGGATATACGACCAATATTAATCCAGTTTGCCCAACAATATTAAGACATCTGATACATATATATACTACAAGGGATAGCTACTCAAAATATCTCTAAAGGAAACACGAAAATTGCAAAATCTTTCTAAAAATAATGAGGAATATCCAAAATAAGAGTGACAATGCATAAATAATTAAAGCATTGCCATCTATATATTATAAATACTGAAAGTAACTTAGCGGTTAACCAGAGAAAAGAGAAATAGACTACAAAATCCCACCAAAATCTGAAACATCATGCTGATATTTTGATTGGCCCGTACAATTTTAACCGTCCAATATATTATAATTATAATTTATCCAAAATAAAAATCGCTTCATAGACCTTGGAGAAAAAAAATCAGGGAGATAAAATTAATAATTAGGTCTAACCTTTATGTATATTCAATGATCCAATATCACACGTAGATATACATACCGTCAATAATTTGATACTTATAGGACTGCCATGATTAATAAACCATTCATCTCAAAAGTAACAAATATTACGTGTGGTTATACATCTATATTTTTCCTACCCAAAATAAGAACATTTATGAAATCATAAATTTATTTTTCAATATCTTCAAAGTTCGAATAAATTCAAGATGGTGCCCTCGCATTTGCGAGGGCCACTCTTCTAGTTTAACAAAATGGCAAAATAAAATATCCAAGTTAATTATTTAATTAATTTAATCAATTTTTAATTAGGGAAAAGTCCCGGGATGTTACACAGATCCCTGCTGACCCACCGGCCAAGGAATGGACAGTCGCCGCCGCCCGACCAGGGAACACCGCCCTGGCCGCCACACTCGACTTCCCCGCAGGACACTGCCCTAGCCGCACCAGGGGGAGACTGCCGCGACCACCCGCCCAGGCACGTTCGGCGTCAGGCCCGTCGCCACCGCGGTCGTGGCCGGTGGCAGCGGTGGTAGAGGAGACGCCGAGATCAGAGGTCTTCGGCGGCGACGCGGGAGGAGACGGTCTGTGTTGATTCACGTTTTGGCTTCCTGTGAATACAAAAAGTTCCTCAACGTTTATATTACGGCCTTAGTCAAGTCATTTGATTGCCAGGTAAGTTATCCGACGATGCCGGGATGGTGTCAAAAGAAGGAACGCTTAATTTACCACGCAATCCCTCCCGTATTGCTCATCATCTCCTATCTAAATTTGACTTCCGGATACCGCCTTTCGCTGGTTGTTTGTTTAGTCTGATTTTGTGCATCTGGAATAGCACAGGCAACAGGGAAATTTAATTTGAATGCGTGCTTTAGAAACGAAGCCATCAGTATCCTTATTATAAACAGCATTTATGATCTAAATCAGGCCAAGTTTCGGCTCAATTGTTTGAGACGTTGCCGAGTTAGTCACGTATAACCAGCTCAGCTCATGTTAATCCAATTTGATTTGACTTGGTCAATCCGTACTTGAAATAAGAACTAAAGCAAACCGCCGTGGAATTTGATTCGTTGGTCCCATAGAGTTTCTAGGTAGCACCGACGTAGTTCTACAGCCCTTCTACTCAGTATTAAATAGAAGGGAAACGTTTCCGACCGGCCTGTCGGCCGAACCGTTGCGTCGGACACGCGTTGCGCGTTGGATCGATCCCGATCGAAAGCTTCACGTTGCGCCACGTCTTCCTCTTCCTTCCATCTTTATCTTATCGCTCTCTTACCCTCTCTTCTTCCTCTCACCTACCCCACCAACTGCTCTTCTTTTTTCCTAGGCCGCGAAGCTGCTACTCCCTGCCCGGCCTTTTTCTCCTTCGAGACACCGCTGATGGCCACAACCAGCTCCGCCCCGCACCTCACGCCCACATCCTCTGACCTCCACTGCCTGCGCAGGACCCCAGCACCCCGCATTCCGTCTAGCTGGCTGTCGCCCCTGCACCACCTGCTCGACCAATCCCCTCACCAGCCATGGCCACACCGCCGGAGTCCAGGTTTCGCCATGGCTGACGCGCTGTATGCTGGAACTGATGGGGAACGTTGCATGAAAATCAAAAAAATTCCTACGTAATACCTAAGATTTAATCTAGAAGATGCATAGCAACGAGGGGAGAGTGTGTCTACATACCCTTGTAGACCGAAAGCGGAAGCGTATATAACACGGTTGAAGTAGTCGTACTCTTCGCGATCCAATCACGATCCAATCCGATCTAGCGCCGAACGGACGGCACCTCCGTGTTCAGCACACGTGCAGCTCGATGACGTCTCCTCCTCCTTGATCCAGCAAGCGAGGTCGAAGAAGTAGATGCGGATCACAACCAGCACGACGGCGTGGTGGTGATGGTGATGGTGTAGTACCGACAGCGCTTCGCTAAACGAAACCAGAACGAGGGCGAGGGAGAGATGGGAGAGGGGCTGCGCCAAGGGGGAAGGGATTGGTGTGTTGCAGCCCTCCCCACCCCTTCACTGTATATAGGGGCAAGGGGGAAGGGGGCGGCAGACATAGCCCCTCCTCCAAGGGAGGGGGCGGCTGCCCTAGGGGGAAACTTGGCCCCCTAGTTAGGTGGGGAGCCTCCCACCCCTAGGGTTTCCCCACCATTTGGTGCATGGGCCTATTGGGGGCTGGTGCACCTGGCCCAACCAGGCCAGGGCACCCCCCTACAGCCCATGTGGCCCCTGAGGGCAGGTGGAACCCACCCCCCTACAGCCCATGTGGCCCCTGAGGGCAGGTGGAACCCACCCCCCCCCCCCCCGGTGGACCCCCGGAACCCTTTCGTGGCTTCGGTACAATACCGATATGCCTCCGAACTTTTCCGGCAGCCAAAACAGGACTTCCCATATATAAATCTTTACCTCCAGACCATTCCGGAACTCCTCGTGACGTCCGGGATCTCATACAGGACCCCGAACCATATTCGGTTACCAACGTACATATCCCAATACTACTCTAGCGTCATCGAACATTAAGCATGCGGACCCTACGGGTTCGGGAATCATGTAGCCATGACCGAGACACCTCTCCGGTCAATAACCAATAGCGGGACCTGGATGCCCATATTGGTTCCTATATATTCGACAAAGATCTTTATCGGTTGAACCACGATGTCAAGGATTTAGTTACTCCCGTATGCAATTTCCTTTGTCCAGCGATATGTTACTTGCCCGAGATTCGATCATCGGTATCGCCATACCTAGTTCAATCTCGTTACTGGCAAGTCTCTTTACTCATTTCGTAATACAATATCCCGTGACTAAACTCATTAGTCACATGCTTGCAAGCTTCTTATGATGTTGTGTTACCGAGAGGGCCAAGAGATATCGCTCCGTCACATGGAGTGACAAATCCCAGTCTCGATCCGTGCCAACCCAACAAACACCTTCGGAGATACCTGAATAGCACCTTTATGATCACCCTGTTACGAAGTGACGTTTGATAGCTCACAAGGTATTCCTCCGGTGTCAGGGAGTTGCATGATCTCATGGTCTAAGGAACAGACACTTGACATGAAGAAAGTTATAGCAATTAAACTTTAATGACACGATCATATGCTAAGCTTGCGGTTGAGTCTGTCCATCACATCATTCTCCTAATGATGTGATCCTGTTATCAAATGACAACTCATGTTTATGGTTAGGAAACCTTAACCATCTTTCATCAACGAGCTAGTCTGTTAGAGGCTTACTAGGGACACGGTGTTGTTTATGTATCCACACATGTATTTAAGTTTCTGATCAATACAATTCTAGCATTAATAATAAACATTTATCATAAACAAGGAAATATGACAATAACCATTTTATTATTGTCTCTAGAGCATATTTTCAACAGTCTCCCACTTGCACTAGAGTCAATAATCTAGTTTACATCGTAATTTATCTTACACCCATAGAGTTCTGGTGCTGATCATGTTTTGCTCGTGGAAGAGGTTTAGTCAACGGGTCTGCCACATTCAGATCCGTATGTACTTTGCAAATTTCTATGTCTCCCTCCTTGACGTAATCACGGATGGAGTTGAAGCGGCGTTTGATGTGCTTTGTTCTCTTGTGAAACCTTGGTTCCTTGGCAATGGCAATGGCACCAGTGTTGTCACAATAGAGAGTCATAGGATCTGATGCACTAGGTATTACTCCTAGATCGGACATGAACTCCTTCATCCACACTCCTCCCGGTGCTGCTTCCGAAGCAGCTATATATTCCGCTTCACATGTAGATCCCGCCACGACGCTCTGCTTGGAACTACTCCAACTGACTGCTCCACTATTCAGAATAAATACGTATCCGGTTTGAGACTTCGAGTCATCTGGATCGGTGTCAAAACTAGCATCGACGTAGCCCTTTATGACGAACTCTTTTTCACCTCCATAAACGAGAAACATTTTCTTAATCCTCTTTAGGTACTTAAGGATATTTTTGACCGCTGTCCATTGATCTACTCCTGGATCACTCTGGTACCTCCCTGCCAGACTTATGGCAAGGCACACATCAGGTCTTGTACACAGCATGGCATACATTATAGAGCCTATGGCTGAGGCATAGGAGACGACTTTCATCATTTCTCTATCTTCTGCCGTGGTCGGGCTTTGAGTCTTACTCAACTTCACACCTTGCAACACAGGTAAGAACCCCTTCTTTGACTGGTCCATTTTGAACTTCTTCAAAATCTTGTCCAGGTATGTCCTCTGTGAAAGTCCTATCAGGCGTCTTGATCTATCTCTATAGATCTTGATGCCCAATATGTAAGCAGCTTCACCCAGGTCTTTCATTGAAAAACTCTTGTTCAAATAACCCTTTATGCTTTTCAGAAATTCTATATCATTTCCAATCAATAATATGTCATCCACATACAGTATTAGAAATGCTACAGAGCTTCCACTCACTTTCTTGTAAATACAAGCTTCTCCATAAGTTTGTATAAAACCAAAAGCTTTGATCACCTCATCAAAGCGAATATTTCAACTCCGAGATGCTTGCACCAGTACATAGATAGATTGCTGGAGCTTGCATACCATATTAGCATCCTTAGGATTGACAAAACCTTCCGGTTGCATCATATACAACTCTTCCTTAAGGAAATCGTTAAGGAACGCTGTTTTGACGTCCATCTGCCAGATTTCATAATCGAAAAATGCAGCAATTGCTAACATAATCCTAACAGACTTCAGCATCACTACGGGTGAGAAAGTCTCATCGTAGTCAACTCCTTGAACTTGTCAAAAACCTTTTGCGACAAGTCGAGCTTTATAGACAGTGACATTACCATCAGCGTCTGTATTCCTCTCAAAGATCCATTTGTTCTCAATGGCCTTTCAGTCATTAGGTAAGTCTACCAAAGTCCATACTTGGTTCTCATACATGGATCCTATCTCGGATTTCATGGCCTCAAGCCATTTGTCGGAATTCGGGCTCATCATTGCTTCTTCATAGTTTGTAAGTTCACCGTTGTCCAACAACATGACTTCTAGGACAGGGTTACCATACCACTCTGGTGCGGAATGTGTCCTGGTTGACCTACGAAGTTCAGTAGTAGCTTGATTCGAAGTTTCATGATCATCATCATTAGCTTCCTCTCCGGCTGGTGTAGGCATCACGGGAACTTTTTTCTGTGATGCACCACTCTCCAATTCGAGATAAAGTACAATTACCTCATCACGCTCTACCTTCCTCCCACTCACTTCTTTCGAGAGAAACTCCTTCTCTAGAAAGGATCCATTCTTGGCAACAAAGATCTTGCCCTCGGATCTGTGATAGAAGGTATACCCAATACTCTCTTTAGGGTATCCTATGAAGACGCACTTCTCCGCTTTGGGTTCGAGCTTATCAGGTTGAAGCCTCTTGACATAAGCATCACATCCCCAAACTTTAAGAAATGACAGCTTAGGTTTCTTACCAAACCATAATTCATACGGTGTCGTCTCAACGGATTTAGACGGTGCCCTATTTAAAGTGAATGCGGCTGTCTCTAATGCATTACCCCAAAATGATAGTGGCAAATCGGTAAGATACATCATAGAACACACCATATCCAATAGAGTGCGATTACGATGTTCAGACACACCATTACGCTGTGGTGTTTCAGGTGGCTTGAGTTGTGAAACAATTCCACATTGTCTTAAATGCATGCCAAACACGTAACTCAGATATTCACCTCCATGATCAGATCGTAGAAATTTTATTTTTTTGTTACGATGATTCTCTACTTCACTCTGAAACTCTTTGAACTTTTCAAATGTTTTAGACTTTTGTTTCATTAAGTAAATATACCCATATCTACTCAAATCATTCATGAAGGTAAGAAAATAATGATATCCACCACGTGCTTCAACACTCATTGGACCGCATACATCAGTATGTATTATTTCCAACAAGTCACTTGCCCGCTCCATTGTACCGGAAAACGGGGTTTTCGTCATCTTGCCAGAGAGCCATGGTTCACATGTTTCAAATGATTCATAATCAAGTGATTCCAAAAGTCCATCAGCATGGAGTTTCTTCATGCGCTTTACACCAATATGACCTAAGCGGCAGTGCCACAAGTATGTGGTACTATCATCATTAACTTTGCATCTTTTGGCATCAATATTATGAACATGTGTATTACTACGACCGAGATTCAACAAGAATAAACCATTCACATTGGGTGCATGACCATAAAAGATATTATTCATATAAATAGAACAACCATTATTCTCTGACTTAAATGAATAACCGTCCTGCAATAAACAAGATCCCGATATGATGTTCATGCTCAACGCAGGCACCAAATAACAATTATTTAAGTTTAAAACTAATCCCCAAGGTAGACGTAGAGGGAGCGTGCCGACAGAGATCACATCAACCTTGGAGCCATTTCCAACGTGCATCGTCACCTCGTCCTTAGCTAGTCTCCGTTTATTCCGCAGCTCCTGTTTCGAGTTATAAATATTAGCAACTGAACCAGTATCAAATACCCAGGCGCTACTACGAGCACTAGTAAGGTACACATCAATAACATGTATATCAAAAATACCTTTGTTGACGTTGCCAGCCTTCTTATCTGCCAAGTACTTAGGGCAGTTCCGCTTCCAGTGGCCATTCCCCTTGCAATAGAAGCACTCAGTCCCGGGTTTGGGTCCAGCCTTGGGTTTCTTCACTGGAGCGGCAACTGGTTTGCCATTCTTATTGAAGTTTCCCTTCTTTCCCTTGCCCTTCTTGAAACTAGTGATCTTTTTAACCATCAACACTTGATGCTTCTTCTTGATTTCTACTTTCGCGGCCTTAAGCATCGCGAAAAGCTCCGGGATCGTCTTCTCCATCCCTTGCATGTTGTAGTTCATCACGAAGCTCTTGTAGCTTGATGGCAGTGACTGGAGAACTCTGTCAATCACCACTTCATCCGGAAGATTAACTCCCAACTATTTCAAGAGATTGTAGTACCCAGACATTTTGAGTACGTGCTCACTAACGGAGCTGTTCTCTTCCATCTTGCAGGCGAAAAACTTGTCGGAGGTGTCATACCTCTCAACCCGGGCATGAGCCTGAAATACCAATTTCAGCTCTTGGAACATCTCATATGCTCCGTGGTGCTCAAAACATCTTTGGAGCCCCGGTTCTAAGCCGTAAAGCATGGCGCACTGAACTATCGACTAGTCATCAGAACGTGCCTGCCAGACGTTCACAAAATCCACAAACGACGCTGGAGGGGGTGGCTGGAGGGGGTGGCGCACTGAGCGGTGCAACAAGGACATAAGCCTTCTGTGCAGCAGTGACGATAATCCTCAAGTTACGGACCCAGTCTGCATAGTTGCTTCCATCATCTTTCAGCTTAGTTTTCTCTAGGAACGTATTAAAATTCAGGGGAGCTACAACGCGAGCCATTGATCTACAACACAAATTTGCAAACACAATTTAGACTATGTTCATGATAATGAGTTCAATTAATCAAATTACTAAAGAACTCTCACTTAAATCAACATCCCTCAAGTTGTCTAAGTGACACATGATCCAATTCCACCAACCCAAGTCTGATCATCACATGAGATGGGGTAGTTTCAATGGTGAACATCTCCATGTTGATCATATCTTCTATATGACTCATGTTCAACCTTTCGGTCCTCCGTGTTCCGAGGCCATGTCTGTACATGCTAGGCTCGTCAAGTTTACCCAAGTATTCTGCATGTGTAAAACTGGCTTACACTCGTTGTATGCGAACGAAGAGTCTATCACACCCGATCATCACGAGGTGCTTCGAAACGACGAACTTTCGCAACGGTGCATACTTAGGGAGAACACCTTTTATCTTGAAATTAAGTGAAGGGATCATCTTATAATGCTACCGTCGTCCTAAGTAAAATAAGATGCATAAAAGATAAACATCACATGCAATCAATATGTGACATGATATGGCCATTATCATCTTATTCTTTTGATCTCCATCTCCAAAGCACCGGCACGATCTCCATTATCATCGGCATGACACCATGATCTCCATCATCATGATCTCCATCATCGTGTTGTAATGTGGTTGTCTCCGCCAACTATTGCTTCTACAATTATTGCTAACGCATAGCGATAAAGTGAAGCAATTACATGGCGTTTAATGATTGACACGCTGGTCATACAATAAATTAAAGACAACCATATGGCTCCTACCGGTTGCCGTACTCATCGACATGCAAGTCGTGAAAACTATTACAAAACATGATCATCTCATACATCAATTATATAACAAATCACGTCATGGCCATATCACATCACAACATGCCCTGCAAAAACAAGTTAGACGTCTTCTACTTTGTTGTTGCAAATTTTACGTGGCTTGTTGGGCAAATAGAAAGAACCGTTCTTACCTACGCACAGCCACAACGGTGATATTCAAGTTGCCTTTTAACCTTCTACAAGGACCGCTAATGTCAAATCGAATCCAACTAAAATGGGAGAGACAGACACCCGCTAGCCACCTTATGCAATACAAGTTGCATGTCTGTCGGTGGAACCAGTCTCTTGCGCGAGGACAAGCAAAGTTGGTCCGGGCCACTTCATCCCACAATACTGCCGAATCCAAAATAACAATTAGAGGTAAGCAATCTGAACATCAACGCCCACAACTTCTTTGTGTTCTACTCATGCATATCATCTACGCATAGACCTGGCTCATGATGCCACTGATGGGGAACGTTGCATGAAAATCAAAAAAATTCCTACATAATACCCAAGATCTAATCTAGAAGATGCATAGCAACGAGGGGAGAGTGTGTCTACATACCCTTGTAGACCGAAAGCGGAAGCGTATATAACGCGGTTGAAGGAGTCGTACTCTTCGCGATCCAATCTGATCTATCGCCGAACGGACGACACCTCCGTGTTCAGCACACGTGCAGCTCGATGACGTCTCCTCCTACTTGATCCAGCAAGCGAGGTTGGAGAAGTAGATGGGATCATAACCAGCACGACGGCGTGGTGGTGATGGTGGTGGTGTAGTACCGGTAGCGCTTCTCTAAACGAAACCGGAACGAGGACGAGGGAGAGATGGGAGAGGGGCTGCGCCAAGGGGGGAGGGATTGGTGTGTTGCAGCCCTCCCCACCCCTCCACTATATATAGGGGCAAGGGGGAAGGGGGCGCCAGACCTAGCCCCTCCTCCAAGGGAGGGGGCGGCTGCCCTAGGGGGAAACTTGGGCCCCAAGTTAGGTGGGGAGCCTCCCACCCCTAGGGTTTTCCCACCCTTTGGTGCATGGGCCTGTTGGGGGATGGTGCGCCTGGCCCAACCAGGCCAGGGCACTCCCCCTACAGCCCATGTGGCCCCCGGGGGCAGGTGGAACCCTCCCGGTGGACCCACGGAACCCTTTCGTGGCTCCGGTACAATACTGATATTCCTCCGAACTTTTCCGGTAGCCAAAACAGGACTTCCCATATATAAATCTTTACCTCCGGACCATTCCGGAACTCGTCGTGATGTACGGGATCTCATCCGGGACTCCAAACAACATTCGGTTACCAACTTACACATCCCAATACTACTCTAGCGTCATCGAACGTTAAGCGTGCGGACCCTACGGGTTCGGGAATCATGTAGACATGACCGAGACACCTCTCCGATCAATAACCAATAGTGGGACTTGGATGCCCATATTAGTTCCTATATATTCCACGAAGATCTTTATCGGTTGAACCATGATGTCAAGGATTCAATTAATCCCGTATGCAATTCCATTTGTCCAGCGATATGTTACTTGCCCGAGATTCGATCGTCGGTATCGCCATACCTAGTTCAATCTCATTACCAGCAAGTCTCTTTACTCATTCCGTAATACAATATCCCGTGACTAAACTCATTAGTCACATGCTTGCAAGCTTCTTGTGATGTTGTATTACCGAGAGGGCCCAAAGATATGTCTCCGTCACATGGAGTGACAAATCTCAGTCTCGATTCATGCAAACCCAACAAACACCTTCGGAGATACCTGAATAGCACCTTTATGATCACCCTGTTACGAAGTGATGTTTGATAGCTCACAAGGTATTCCTCCGGTGTTAGGGAGTTGCATGATCTCATGGTCTAAGGAACAGACACTTGACATGAAGAAAGCTATAGTAATTAAACTTTAATGACACTATCATATGCTAAGCTTACGGTTGGGTCTGTCCATCACATCATTCTCCTAATGATGTGATCCCGTTATCAAGTGACAACTCATGTCTATGGTTAGGAAACCTTAACCATCTTTGATCAACAAGCTTGTCTGTTAGAGGCTTACTAGGGACACGGTGTTGTTTACGTATCCACGCATGTATTTAAGTTTCCGATCAATACAATTCTAGCATGAATAATAAACATATGTCATGAACAAGGAATTATGACAATAACCATTTTATTATTGCCTCTAGGGCATATTTCCAACAGGAACGACGACGTTGGCCATGGCGAAGCCGAGGAGCTGGCGGCCTCGTTTGTTCTGTCAGATCCTTCGATCTAGGGAGCCTAGGTTTTCTAGGCTTGGTCGGCATGACAGAGGTGACGAGCAAGCAGTGGTCATTTTGTCCTCCGGCTTCGTCTCTGTCGCGGTGGTGCTCGCTCCGGTCCTGCCGTGGGGCCATGGAAGTTTACAGGGGTGGGCCGACGGTGGTCGTCGCTCGTTGCTGGATGGTGCGAATGGGGCTTGTGGTTGCTGGATGGCGGAGCTGCTGGTATTCCTCGATGGCGTCGGGTGGAGGCGACGGTTCCGGACGCCGACAAATACGGGGTTCAGCCTCAGCCGATGTGCCATAAAGGTAAGGGATCCGCCGCTTGCGGCGGGCCCGCTCCTGAGGTCCTCAAAGCATAGGAGGTGCGATGGTGCTTCATCGTTTTTGGGCATGCTCGCTTCTCGTCGTCTTCTTCTCCGGTGCTTGCTCCGGTGACGGTGGGATGTGGAGGCGGGCGCAAGCGGGAGGCACATAGTTCTCTAGGGCCATTCATGTAATTTTCTTTCTGTTGGGGACTTTTATGTAAATGTTCAGGGACAGGTGTCCTTCTGGCTGTCTCTTGTAGGTTCTAGGGTGTGTTGTGTTGTATCTGCTGCTGTTATATGAGATACACGTGGAATCCTTCTAAAAAAAATAACACTGCGCTGGCTTCTATCAGGCGAAGACACTGCAAACGTCCACGCACGCATGGCACGCTCAGCCTTGCTTACTTTTTTCTAAATTCTGAATTCGTTTGACTGGGCCAGCTCCTTCCATTAAAAACGTCATCGCATCTGATTATGGGGTAGTTTAACGAAAGGGATGTCAACTTCAGGTTCTTTACAAAAGAAATATATATCAAGCGAGTGTCTAGGAATCAAAGATTCAGTGAACCAATCAACCAAACCGTTTCCAGAAATCACTGTGGTTTGTTTTGGCTTCATATATAAATGTGGAGCCGGGGCGGGGCCCTATTTTTCAAAAAAAAAAAAAAAACGTTTCAAGAAACATTCAGTGAACCAAGACCGTTCGTCGTCCGGGTGTTTTATGTGTTCGCATCGCATCATGCGTTATTACGTGGATTTCTTCAAACAACAGCAGTGGCAAAGAAAAGACGCGCAAATGCATGAGAGGTTTCATGCATGATTGGCCCCTGCAACCTTAAGAAACAACATTCGAGAGGTCATCGCAGCCCGCTTAAGAAACTACCGTCCAACGAATCGACAGAAGGCAAGTGAGCGGTGAAAACTTAATGCTTGCGGCCCAAGCCCACCATTATTACGAGTACAAAATAAAGTGAGAGTAACTAACTGCATGACGTCCCCTCCAAAAATAAATAAATAAATAACTGCATGACGTGTGGTATTTTCCGTTCCGGCGATGCGTGCGCACACACGCAATCGCGTACGCCTATAAATCTGCCAATGTTTGAACCAGTTTTTGAACAGAACTATTTAGTGATCACCCACCCCCGATCAGAATCCCCAAACTAAAACCCTCCCTCCATATTGGTGGGAATGGCAGCGACCACTCGGTCCCTCTTCCTCTCATGCCTCCACGGCGGCGGCTCCGGGGTGAGCGGCCAGCTCGTGCTGCGGTCGCGGTACCCGTCGATGCCGCGGCGCCCGAGGGCGGCCACAGTCGCCGGCGAGGGTGGTGGAGGAGAAAGCGGATTAGGGGGCAGCAGAGGAGGAGAAGGTGGCGGTGTTCGCAGTGTCAGGGATGACTTGTGCCGCGTGTGCTGGCTCGGTGGAGAAGGCAGTCAAGCGGCTCCCCGGCATCCACGAAGCCGCCGTCGACGTCCTCGTCGGCCGCGTGCAGGTCGCCTTCTACCTGGCAATCGTATCGGTGAGCATCGCGTACTCTATTTCTGTGCCTCAGTTCGCATTTTTTGTGCGTCCGCCTTTTTGCGTCCGTTTCCAGATGATCAGATCCATTGGTTCGAGTACCTTAGATGCTTTGTGCGCGATTCTTTTGACTCTGTGAGTGAAAATCAAGTTTTTGATTCAATCCAGTATGTACGAGTAGATCAGTGCATCCAGTTCAGTTAGGCTGCCACCATTCGGCATGAGTGGTGAGCTATCTCAAAAAAAAAACTTCAGTTAGGCTGCCAGTTAAGTGGTTCACACTTGTCATTAACTCATTATTGGCTCTACCTACTTGCTGAAGGGGAAAATGAAGAAATGAACAGCAGAGAACCACACGTCCATATTTAGCTGCCTCGTCAAGATGACAATATACCGGGAAAATAACAGCAAACATATGATGAGTAGCACAGTAATTGATCCAAGAACCGTACAAGTAGACGTTACCGCAGAAAGCAAGAGAAACCACGAACTGAAATTAAGAAGATTTGGGCGAGAAGATGCAGAAATCTAGTTCCGTTGTGCTGCTGTGGTCTGGCAGGCCACAGGCGTAGATTCGTCTTTGTCCCTGGACTGCTTCTGCTGTGTCTTATGGTCCGTCGTCGAGGTTCGGTCTGTGTGGCCTTCACTAATATCTTTTCTTCTTCTTTTTTTTTTTGCGGGGAGCTAGCCTTCCCTATCTTTAGCCCACACCGTTCGAATCCAAGGCTTCGGTTCTGTGTTTCCAGTTTTTAGGGACAGCAAGGCCTCCATGGCACCTCACCATGGAATTCGCGAGGAAGAAGCACTGCCTCCCATCTGGCTCGAAGACCGGGAGGAAGAAGATGGGCCGCCATTCGGTCAGAAAAAGCAGCAGCTCACCCGGGAAGACCGCCCTTTGACCATGGCAGTGGGCGGCGTAGCTTCCATCGAAGACCGCCCTTCGACCAATGCCATGGGCTGCGTTGCTTATTGAGAATCGCCGCTGCTGATGAACCTCATCCCGGTCTGCAAGTTCAAGATCACCAGCCGTCCACCAAGGCACCAACTATTTGACATCACCACGATGCCCACCGAATCAGGGGACGCCGCAAAGGTCTTGCTCCAAATCAGGTAACTGACGGGATTATTGACGAAGGAGCCGACGATGTCTCCCTTCTCCGCTTCTGATACCCACCACAGGAGCTCCACGAAGAGCAGAATGACGACCACCGGAAGCTGGAAGCGGCCCGCACGCGCCAGCAACAATCTCTTAACCAAAGAAACGAAGCAAGAGCAAACCACAACGTTGTACAGGATCCAGGCCTCCCTCCCGCGCATCGTCAGCAGCCAAGACCGCCGGCGACGGGAGGGAGAGAGGCAGGGAAGGAGGAGTACGGCGGGGAGCTCTAGGGGAGAGAAACGGACGGCACCAGGCATGAACCCACCAGAAGCGAAAATAACTCTCTCAAAAAAAAGTTCTATTTTTGAGTAAGCATATCTCAGTACGGTATCTCACACTTTATCTGACCATGCATTCTTCTTCCTCGTACTCGCTTAACATCACGCTACAGCTCAAAAGCAACTTACACGTAAAACGAGCCGAACGAGAAGAGAAAAAGGCGCTCAATTTGCCATACAAGCCGTCTTGGATTAGATGATATCCACTTATTTGAATTTGACTTTCGGGTATAGACATCGCGGTGTTTGTTTTCTCCGATTTCGTTCAGCTGCATTGGCACAAATGAGGGAATTCGATTTTAATTTGTGCCTTTTGGAAGGGATTCTGTTATTAAACAACGTTTACGGTCACCATCGAAGCAAGCTTTCGCTCCATCGCGGGATTGTTGAGGTAGAACCGGGACCTGCTCTTGTTTAATCCAAAAAGAATTTGACTTGACTTCGTTTGTTTTGGATTTATAGGTTCGAGAGAGATTTCCGATAACTTAGTTCAAATTCGACATGCTTTTTTCGTTGTTAAAAAAAATGGTTTTCTATAACATGAGTATGCCGTGTTTACTGTTAAAAAAAGTATGGCGTGTTTAATAATATATTCTTCCGTAGAATACTTCTGTGTTCTTCTAACCTCGTTTTCTAGCATCCCATTTTTTTATAAAAAAATATGGAATACTTTCATGTCTTGTTTGAAAAAATTCTGAGTTTTTTTTTCCTGATTTTAGGTATATTTTTTACTAAAATTTATAGAATACTTTCATGTTTTGTTTCAAAAATTTCTGACTTTTTTCCAGATTTTAGGTATATTTTTGGCAAAAAACTATTCTTTAAATAAATCTACTAATTGTTTTTATAAAACTTAGTTTTTAAAGAAGAATTCCTATATTATTTTTACTTCTTTGTGTTGACTAGATTGTCGCGTAGGGATGAAAACAGCGTCGAAACGATCGAAATTTAGTGCTACAATTTTTTATTTTTATTTTGCGAATGGAAACAAATACGGAAGCAAATGCGGTGTGGACACATATAGGAAGCGAAAGTTCACCGGAACTCAAAACCTCTTGAACCTTAAAGAAAAGCACAACAAAACCAACAAATTCAATTGGTAATATGACTATAAATATTATGATATATCATGATATATAATAAGGTATACTATTGTGTGTAAGTTTCCAATTTTAGCAGCATAATAAAGTATACTATTCGAAAAAACTGGATGACGAGGAGGATCTCAGGGGTAGGGGGAGGATTATGTTTTTTTTTTTTTGAGTTGTGGGGAAGGATTATGGATTATGTTTGTTGTGGTAGGATTCCGTTGGGCAAAAAGTATACATGGGTTGGGCCAGAGTGTGCTATACTGAAAAAATATAAACGGAATTTTTCACACATGCAGATACAGAAATTCCGTTTCTGTTGGTGTTCGACCAGAAAACGCCATTCCGTTTCCGTTTCCACTTCCGCTCGTAAATTTCTGTTTCTGTATTTTCGCTCTACTTTCGTAGTTTTTGGGAACGGACGGAAAGTAGTTTCCGCTCCATTTTTATCTCACCCGTGTGAAACCATTGCCATCTCATCCATCAAACGGCATCCCATTAGGAATTGTCACCTACTGCTAGTTCGACACGCATTCCATTAGAATGCACCCGCTTAGTTGATGTCACCGCGAAATGTTTTGGTTGGCAGGTGGCGTGCGGTTGTTGCTCATCTATACCTAATATTAAAAGGAGGATTGTTTCTCCACCTTTCTTCGTCAAATTAATCTTTTTCGTACGTCCTTCATAATTTTTGGTCCGTTCAAGCCTAAAAAAAAAATTTTGGTCCGTCTATACCTAATAATATTAAAAGGAGGATTGTTTCTCCACCGTTCTTCGTCAAATTAATCTTTTTCGTACGTCCTTCATAAATTTTGGTCCGTTCAAGCCTAAAAAAAAAAATTTGGTCCGTTCAAGCCTAAAAAAAAACATTAGTACCGGGCAGGTTTCGAACCATGATCTATGAGTTAGACTGGCACAACACAAACCAGCCGTTCTAAGACAACTTCGTTGGAAAAAGAAGAAACTTCGTCATATTGTTACGTACCACCAGCGCGGCCTATTGGGCAAGCCCATGAGCGGGGAGGGACGCCTCCTATTTTTTCTGTTTCGTTCTTGGCCTTTTTACAGTTTGTTTTTCTTCTTTAAAATAATTTAGAAAAAAATGAAAATTTAGAACAAAATACGAATTTTGGAAAATGTTTTAGAATTAATAAATGTCTGTCATTTAAAAATAATTTCCATGATATTCAAAAAATGTTCATGAATTTGAACAAAAAATTCACGAATTCAATGCATGTTCAAGAATTTTTTAAACAATGTTCAAAAAAATAAATTATCATGAATTAAAGAAATGTTCATGCATTTTAAAATATCATCAAACAAAAAATGTTAACGAATTTCAAAAAATGTTAATCGATTTAAAAAATTACCAGTTTTTAAAAATTGCCTCCTTTCAGAAAATTCTTCATCGTTTCAAAAAATATTCGGTGATTCATAAAAATGTTCAGAAGTTTCAAAAACAATGTTCGCAATAACTGAAAAGTGTTCGCAAATTTGAAAATATTTATCGTTTCATAAAGAATTTCAGGAATTGAAAATATGTTCATGATTTAAACAAATGTTTATGATCTAAAATATTTCTTGAATCGGAAAACGATGTTTGCAAAAATTTAAAAGGAAAAATAAAAATAAAACAAAAAAACTTGAAAAAGAAAATAAAGAATAAAAAAATAAAAAAATGTGAAAATAAAAAAGTAATTATCTCATTCTCACATATGATCAAAATTTCATGTATAACTGCCATATTTTTATAGCCCGATCCTCGAGCCTTGCATGATGTATTCTTTTACTAGAAGGGTTTCGTCATGCCAGGATATTCTTTCTCCCGAATATTCTTTCTTCCGTTGCAACGCACGGGCATATTTGCTAGTGTAGTAAAAAGTGTCCAAATTATACTCATTCAAGTAATACTGAGGATCAACATTTGCACTAGCCCTCCCTTTGCTTTAACTTTTTTTAACCGCACACATTATATTAATCAATGAAGCAAAGAACAACTATATACATATGTGCGGAAATTATCAGAAAGACCGGGACATGACATGTGTTTAGAAAACTTTGCAGAAAGAATCCTCCATAAGAAAATATTACAAATAAGTCCCCTGGGGTCCCTGCAAACAACCAAATCTAAAACCGCCGTTGACCGCCAGCGTCGCCGAGACGCACACGGAGGGAAGAGGCAGAGCTCCGGCAAACCAAAATCCAGGCCAACCCCATAGCCTTGTAGGCGTTGTGAGCCGAAGACCAGACCTACAGAACAGACGTTTGACGATGTGGCGTGTCGACCGAGGACGTTCCCCACGCCGACTTGGATCCAGATTTGATGCATCCCGCTGTTGTTGCTAGGGAAAAACACCAAATCCGCCGCGGTCGGGCCACCAACCTTATACCAGCACAAATCTGTCCCACTTGCCGGTGCCGCCAGGAGAGATGACAACCGCCAGACACAGCAAATATGAGGCCTACCGCTCCGAAAGAACGACAAGCAGACGAGGCCATCGGCTTAACTATTAGGACTTAATTAACACATGCTTTTTTTTGCGAAACATACAGGGGTTTTATTCCACTGTCATAGGATTACATTCGACAGACAATAAGTCCTCACAACATGGAGAACATCTGTTCATCCACACCGCGGTACATGACTCGGTACGGCTATAGTTTGCCATACAGTCAGCAACCCTATTTTGAGTTCTACTAATTTTCTGAGGAACAAACCCCCTAACCTCCATCAACGACTTAATTTATGCAACCAAGTGACCATAGGCCGATCTAGACATAGTATCGCCTGATAAAACTGAAAGCGCAACAAAAGAATCAGATTGCACAATAACCGGACGATCAGTATGTTGTAAATCTAGGGCCATTCCTTGCATTAATGCAAGTATCTCCGCCTCCAACGCCTCATTGCAATTAAGGCCCTTCCCAGTGCTCCACGGTGGACATGTGCTAAGCATGCCACATAAGCAAAAAAAATGACATGGCACAACAATCAAGAAGGAGAGAGAGCACTTTGATGATCCAAGAAGAATCAATGCCAAGCACGTGAACCTAGGCAAACCACTTGAATGAAAGAAGCTAACCAATGCATGAAAAAGTTTAGGTGCTAAATCATTAAATAAAGTGAGCTTAGCAACAACAAGTTAAACACCTATGCATTAGGAAGTTGAGTTGCTAAGCTATTTAATGCATTTAGCACCCCATCTAAACACATGTGCATTGAAACAGGCCAAAGGAGAAAATCTCCACTTCTCTAACCCTGCTAACCGTCGCGTCCGTTCTCTATCTCAACAGACGCACCCCTTGAGGGGTGTATATATGTATGTAATCATCATCAATAATAAACACAGATGTTTCCGTTACATCAATTGTTTTGTTCTCTTCTCGATCTCTACTTGTGTGACACGTTCTCGAGCCGCTGGCTTCGGTCAAGAACAGAACAGAGGGACTGGCGAGAGCAAATCGAAGTAGGAGAACACGAGAAAAAAAAAACAGAGGGCGCTGGCATCCATGATCCATCGATCCAAGGATTGGAAACTTCAATCAAGAACGCTTCCTCTGCAAAAGCAAAGACGACGGAACCATCCTCGGCACCCCGCCCCTTGGACAGCAAGGTAAGCCCAATGCCTGAGCCCTGAGGCACCACGACGCCGGCGACACGGCACCACCACAGCGCCATCGACCGGCGCGCGACGAGCCGCTTCAGCGGCAGCGGCGCAGCGCGAGCATGGCCTCACCCTCCGTCGCGGGGAATCAATCGATTCGTAACCACAAAGAACAGAGACGGGAAACCTTATCCCTTCGGGTTAATTTCAGTTTAGTCTTCCCATTTTCCTTTATTCGTAGATAAGTCCCTGCACTTCTCTATCAAGCTGGCAGGCTTACTATAAATTGCAGATTAGGCCCTCGGCAATACTAATTAAGAAGAAGTAGAGAGTTGCCTAGTTAATTAACAAAAAACCGGATGAGCTGATCAGGCACACTCAAGAAGCTTTTTTTTTTAGACTGTGAGCATCTTGATTTTGGGCCGTTCGCATTTGTTAAGCACGCTAAACATCTGCCAATAGTTGGGCATTTTAGGGGTTGGGATGAGTTCAGATGGTTATATGTGATTATTTTGACATATGGTTGTAATGTACAGTTATCCCGTTAGGCGTGGTGGATGCTATGCTTATACGTTAAGTCACTTGTATTGGGTCCCTTTTGTCACAAGCCTGGAAGTTGATGCACAGGTATAGCTTTATATAGCCTTTAGAATGTCCCAGTCGAAAAAATGGCTGCTAATTTTTTTTTTGTTTTAAAAATGACAAAATGCCTTTTTTTTTAGAAAAAAGGCTACCGTGAGGACTACTTTGGGAATTTAGGTTGTGTCTGAAGGAAATTTCTCCTCGCTAGAATCCAATGGCAGGAGCTTCTTGATCCATTCCTTGAGAGGTGTGGTATTCGACGAGTATAGAATGTTCTGCACTTGCTCTCTTCCAACTGCTAAACAACCAATGCTGATACGTACAGTTAATAGCATCACTCGAGGAGGGATTCATGTGGCCTTAATTTTTTCTTCTTGAGTTGAGAAATGTTTAAAGGGTAGGTGGCCCGAAAGTTCTTGCATTTATTAACTTTGTGTGGTTCACAAGGCTACAGGCTGACAACTTTGCTTCTGATGTTCGTGTGTCCTTTAAACATCGATTGGTCGATTTGGGTTCTCATTACATGCCTAGTTGTAAATATTGTGATGTGCACAGGCCTGCAGGCTCAGTATGAAGCTTGATTTGGTAAAATAGATTGATGGTTCCTACTTATTGTTTATGTTTACAAGTTTTCAACTACAAGTGCAGATAACTTTGCTTGTAAGGCACAAATTAGAGGAAACACAAACTTATATGCACATGTACAACCATTTCGAATTAGCCTGATACTACAGCAGAATTTCAAAGTTAATCAACTAAAGTTCGTGTCGTTCCTCTGGAGATTGTTACCCTTAGGTATCAATCTTCTCAAAATCTCTTACTTAGATGTTTTGAACTTGTGAACTCTTTTGCCTTTGCTGATGTAATGGAACCCGGCTACCTATGTACAAAGTGGTCACATGGAAAAAATATCAATTTCGAGCGACCCTTTGCTCTTTCCCACAGTGCGTCATTTTTCCTTCTAACCGGATTGCGGTGCACTCTGTTGCATAACTTGTAGTTGTTTTATCTGTTCATTTGGTGTTCCTCCCACTAGACTTGAGCATATGGTCAACTGATTATTAAATTTTCAGGCTGGTAAATAATTTCTTATTCTGGAACAATTTGCAACTCATGTTTCTCATCTCATGATTATTTTCATCAGTGGTGCATTTTGTGTGCAATCTTGTCCCACTCCCACCATTGTTATCTCTGATTATCTTTTGAGAAAGAACTGTTATTTTTGGAGACAACAAGAAGTGTAAGGGTACAATTCTAGTTGGATGATGAGAGATACTTCATTTGATTGGAATTATATGATCCCATAAAAGTTCATCTCTATTTCAACATAATGGCTGCTTGATCACACACTTCTTTGTTGCATAGCACCTACGATTGGGCTGATGTTATATCTTGCCGCATCTAGTAACTTTAATCAGTAATAGCTAGAAGTACACTTAGGTGTCCTATTGAATATAGCAATACCATCTAGGGATAAATTATAACAAATAAGCGGCCAAGATAACGAAAATCCGAAAGGGAGCCCGGGCTACACGGAGCCCTTTTTAGAAAGAAAGAAAGTATTTTGAAACCTCAAAAAATTCTGAAAACAATTATATATTATTGCATGTACGCACAAATTTGCATCAATATATCTTTTCATCTGTGGCGTACACAAAAAAGATAAATATATGGATCAAAATAGATAGTACCTTTTTTGCTTTTTTGGTGTAGCCTAAAAATTTATGTATTCTTTAGTAATTTTACTTCATGCTTTTACAGAATTCATGTCTCTGTTATCGATAACTTTTATTTGGAGATTGAAGTTCATGAACGCCTTTTCTTTTACAGGAGGAAAAAATTAGGGAAACCATTGAAGATGTTTGTTTTGGAGCTAAACTGATTGACGAGGAGTTCAAGGAAATGAGCATTCTAGTATGCAGGCTGCACATAAAAGGAATGACCTGCACGTCTTGTGCAAGCACAGTTGAATCCGCTCTGCAAGTTGTTCCAGGGGTTCAGAGAGCTTCCGTTGCGCTGGCTATTGAAGAGGCGGAAATCCGTTATAATCGCAGGGTTGTTGCTGCTACCCAACTAGTCCATGCAGTTGAAGAATCTAGTTATGAAGCGATGCTGGTCACCGCGGGAGAAGATCAGAGCAGGATAGACCTCAAAGTGGATGGCATTCTCAATGAGAGATCAGTAATGACAGTGAAAAGTTCTGTCCAAGCTCTTCCTGGTGTGGAAGACATAAAAGTCGATACTGAGCTCCAAAAGATAACCATCTCTTACAAGCATGACCAAACGGGTCCCCGAGACCTCATCGAAGTCATCGAGTCAGCTGCATCTGGTCATATTGCTGTATCAATATATCCGGAAGCGGATGGAAGAGAGCAACATAGAAATGGGGAGATTAAGCAGTACAGACAGTCTTTTTTGTGGAGCTTACTGTTCACAATTCCAGTGTTCCTAACCTCCATGGTGTTCATGTACATCCCAGGGCTGAAGGACGGGCTAGACAAAAAGGTTATCAACATGATGAGCATTGGTGAACTATTGCGGTGGATCTTGACAACACCTGTCCAGTTTATAATTGGCCGCAAATTTTATACTAGTGCTTACAAGGCATTGTGTCATGGCTCACCGAACATGGATGTGCTCATTGCTCTAGGGACCAACACGGCTTATTTCTACTCAGTTTTCTCAGTTCTCCGAGCTGCCACTTCTGAGAATTATATGGCAACTGATTTTTTTGAGACGAGTTCCATGCTCATATCATTTCTCCTTCTTGGAAAGTACCTCGAGATCTTGTCAAAAGGAAAGACCTCTGAGGCTATTGCCAAGCTGATGGATCTTGCACCAGAAACTGCAACTGTGCTGATATACAACCACCATGGGAATGTTGTAAGCGAGAAAGAGATTGACAGTCGGTTGATTCAGAAAAATGATGTGATCAAAGTCATACCTGGTGGAAAAGTTGCTTCCGATGGATTTGTTATTTGGGGCCAGAGCCATGTGAATGAGAGCATGATCGCCGGAGAATCACGGCCCGTGGCAAAGAGGAAGGGCGACACTGTGATTGGAGGGACAGCGAACGAGAATGGTGTGCTCCATGTCCGGGCAACATTTGTTGGATCCGAGAGTGCCCTGGCACAGATTCTAAGGCTAGTGGAGTCTGCCCAAATGGCAAAAGCTCCTGTACAGAAGTTTGCTGATCAGATATCTAGAGTCTTTGTCCCCCTGGTGAGTTCAGTAACATTGTGTTGATCCAATAACGTTGTATTCTTATCAGTATTGAACAATCGGCTTTATGCTTGCAGGTCATCATTCTTTCTTTGCTTACTTGGCTTACATGGTTCTTAGCTGGGAGGTTCCATGGCTACCCTAACTCATGGATACCATCTTCCATGGATAGCTTTCAGCTAGCTCTTCAGTTCGGGATATCAGTTATGGTGATCGCCTGTCCTTGCGCCCTAGGACTTGCAACTCCAACTGCTGTGATGGTTGCAACTGGAGTCGGTGCCTCGCAAGGTGTTCTGATCAAGGGTGGGCAAGCTCTGGAGAGTGCGCAGAAGGTCTAAAATAATAATTATACAATTGAAAACATGTTAGCAGATAGCACTTCTTATTGTTGACGAACATTATTTGTATGAGATTTTACAGGTGGACTGCATTGTTTTCGACAAGACAGGAACACTAACCATTGGGAAGCCTATTGTCGTCAATACCAGGCTCTGGAAAAACATGGTCCTAGGTGAATTCTATGACTATGTTGCAGCAGCAGAGGTATGCTTTCTAACTATATATGTATCTGCAGTGTCTTCTTAGTAGATTTATTTTTCAGTGTCTTGGGAAGATATCTTGCTTAAATTTCATTGATTTTCAGGTCAACAGTGAGCATCCACTGGCGAAAGCGATAGTGGAGCATGCCAAGAAATTTCACTCAGAAGAAAATCATATCTGGCCTGAAGCAAGGGATTTCATTTCCGTCACCGGACACGGTGTCAAGGCAAAAATCAGTGACAAGAGTGTCATTGTGGGCAACAAGAGCTTTATGTTGTCATCAGACATTGATGTCCCTGTGGAAGCTTCAGAAATCCTGAGGGAAGAAGAAGAGAAGGCACACACAGGGATCATCGTGGCTATGGATCAAGAAATTGTGGGCATAATCTCTGTGTCCGATCCAACAAAACCAAATGCTCATGATGTGATATCATACCTCAAGTCAATGGAGGTGGAGTGTATAATGGTGACTGGGGACAACTGGGGAACTTCCAATGCCATCGGCAAAGAGGTTGGCAAACTTGGCATTGAAAATATCATAGCTGAAGCGAAACCAGAGCAGAAGGCTGAGAAGGTGAAGGAACTTCAGGTGAGCTATGATTTCTTTGCTTTATCTCAAAGGGTGATATCCTTGCTTCACACAGGATACAGCCATGCATCTACTCATTGCGTTTAAATCTTGATTACTGCAGCTATATGGAAGAATCGTAGCAACGGTTGGTGACGGAATCAATGACTCCCCAGTGCTGGTTGCAGCCAACGTCGGAATGGCTATTGGCGCAGGCACCGACGTGGCCATCGAAGCGGCGGACATTGTCCTCAAGAAGAGCAACTTGGAGGATGTGATCACTGCTATCGACCTGTCCAGGAAAGCCTTCTTCCGCATACGGATGAACTATGTCTGGGCTCTCGGCTACAACATCGTCGGCATACCAATTGCTGCAGGGGTGCTATTCCCATCAACTCGGTTCCGCTTGCCTCCGTGGGTCGCAGGCGCTGCGATGGCGGCATCCTCCGTCAGTGTTGTCTGCTGCTCCCTGCTGCTGAGGTACTACAAGAGGCCACTGATCATACAGGAGCGACAAACATAGAGAATCATCATATATAATACATAGAATAAGCTGTAGATATCTGTTAATTTGTGTGCCTGCTGTTTCTTACAAGTTAGTCAGCACTCTGGGAGATAGGGTTGAGCTAATGCTGAGACTTGGGCCGGGTTATTTGGCACGGCACGAGGCCCGAAGGCACTGCATGGCCTGACGGTTGGCGAGCCGGGCTGGCACAACTCGATGTCCCATGCCGTGCTGGGCCAGATAATTTAGCCAACGGGCGGCATGGCATGATTAGGCCCATCTGTGGCCTTAATCTTGGGTGGAGCCCCGCGGTTGCCAGGAGTTTGTTGTTCTCGTGTGCTTGTAGTCCCCGCTAGGGAGTGGAACCCGTAGCCTGGAGGCGAGCATAATTCCTCTAGGTGTGCGTTTGCGTTGTGCTAGTTGATGCTTGCAACCTGTGTGTGGTCATGGTGTAATGAATGTATGTATGTTCGCTATTTGATGTTAATGGTTCTTATTTTTCCCCTGTGGATTTGTTTTTATCTGCCCTCTGTTAAGCGCAAGTGTTTAGCAGGGCAGGCTGTTTGTTCTTAACAAATCCTTAAATAAAACAAACTAAGCACATACACCAATAATGATGAACCCAATGTGGGTTATAAAAATGTGGGCTAGTGTGGGTATATATATACCAGGACTATATACCTACCAGCAACAAAACGCTTGTTTTAGTACAAAACACATCTGATGTGCCTTATCTGTATTTGTCTAGCACTTGCACGCATAAACGTTTAGGGTGTACTGCAAACTATATTGGATGCACCATATATATATCAATATATGCTGAGGCTATATCCTTGCAGACATGGTCACGTTAATAATTGTACACACATACACACTTGTGCCTATACTGTCTGCCAGATCTTGAACACTGAACCTTAGAGAGGCAGTTATGCCAGTAATTTTGAACCCCCTAAATATTTCCCAGAGCTCCAGAGTAGAGCCAAAAAATAATAGCTGAGCAGTGACACTCCAGGAAAGGAAACTGCAAGCTTTATTCCAACAGAGATCAGTACACTTACGCAGATGCGGATACAGACCCAGATTCTACCCTGAGGATCTACTCGTCGTGGCTTTTGCTAGCCGCAGTGTTCTCGGTGGAGGCTTTCCCTCCTCGAAACCAAAAGCATGGCTTCCGTATCGGTGGAGCTACACTGGCCGCGTCGCATGATCCAACCGAGCCCGAGGCGCCGTTGTCGTCGCCGTGGAAGATGCCATGTGAGCCACGGCCTTGATCTGCTGGCACCAAGCCACGGAGCAGCACATCGGGCGGCGGAGGAGCAGCCTCCGTGCCAAGAGCGCTCGCAGCAGGAACGGCCGCGCCAGGACCCATGCGTTCGTCGATCCAGTCCAGCACGATGAACACCAGCGCGTATAACGCGAAGAGGGACAACAGAGCCAGCACCACGTTGAAGAACTGAAGCACGAGGAGGAACAACATCTCGCCGAAGGTTTCGTCCGCCGGATCCAAGCCGAAGAGAATAGAGAGAGGCATGGCGTGAGAGAGGAAAAGAGCCGCTGCCGCCTCTTATAGCCCGAGCCTGACGTACGTGTAGGAGATATGCCCTAGAGGCAATGATAACAGTTATTGTTTATCTCCAAGTTTGTAATTAATGTTTATGTTCCATGCTATAATTGAAATGATTCTCGAGTCTGCTATAATTGCAATGATTCTCAAGTGTTGCATGATGGTTCTGTTTTCCTGATCATGGGCATGACTATGCCGGCAATTTTAAGGGTACAATGTTAGAAAAATACTTGTGTTGAATTGACCCAATTGATGTTATGCTATGACATACATTCATCACAAGTTAATGAATAATAACACAGAGAAAGTTAAGCATTTGCATAATTCCTTAGACCATGAGAGTATCGAGTTCCTTCGCACTTGCTTAACGAACTCTGGGGTTTGTTAAACGTCATCTGTAACATGGTGGCTATTACGGTGGCTTACGGGTTCACGGATAAGTATGACAAGGAACTAGATAACTCAAGATTGGGATTTGCTCCTCCGACGATGGAGAGATATTCTTAGGGCCCTCTCAGTGTTACGGTATCCATCATTGTCAGGCCAGACACAGTGTGATTTGATCACAGCGATGCCGGAATGGGGAACGAGATAAGAGAACAAAACCGGTAACGAGGTAACTGGCATAGTGAACAAGTTATTGATTCTCGGGGATGTCATTAAATCTCACCTCAGGTATTTGTTACATATCGCGAAGCAACAGGAACAACATTTGATAACTAGAGGTTCGCTCAAATATTTATTCGTGTGGGTTTAGGGGTCAATATGGATGTCCACAATTCCGCTATTGATCATTAATCGAAAAGTGTTCCGGTCATGTCTATACTTCATCGAACCTACAGGGTCACACACTTAAGAGTCATCTATCTGCTAAGTACTAGACAAGGAGTCCAAGAGAAAGTCACCGAAAAAGTTTCGGAGACGACAGAAAAGTTTCATAGAGAAAACCGAAAGTGTTTCGGAGTTACCGGATATGTTTCGGAGAGTAAGATCATCATACCGAAAATGTTTCGGAACGCATCCAAAATTATTTTAGGGGGTGCTTGAAATGTTCTGGATGTTCGGGAATTTCGGTCGTGGAAAAATATTTCATGAAAAGTTCTCATGAATAGTGTGATGAATAGTGGCAACACTGTTAGAGTACAACTCTTTTTTGGTGGCTTTTTGGACAGCCACCTTTTAGGGCTTTCCCTAAAAGTCAAAGGGGATGTGATGGGGAGGTGGGCCCCCCTTGTGGGGGGGCACACAAGGCTTGGCCGGGGATCCTCCATGGAGCTCCCTTCCCCCCTTTGATGGCTTTTGGTGGGAAAATATCTCCCCACCTTTTGTGGCTTTTGGTGGAAAAGATCTTGAGTCCCTTTTGGTCTTTTCCCCTAGCCTCTACCCCTTGCCCGCTCCTATAAATAGAGGTGGAGAGGGCTCTCCACTTCATCCATTCTCTCTCAAACAAAAGGCATGCAATGATCTGTCATCTCTCTCTCCCTCACACGAAATAGTTTCGTAGAGCCGAAATCCTCGCGGTTGGGAGGTTGTAAAATCCTAGCTGCACTACTAGGAAAAGGGCTATAGCTAATATGAACATTAATGGCGCACCACATATGTGGTGCGCCACTGCTATATAGCAGTGGCGCACCATATGTAGGTACGCCATTATTGTCCATATCACTAATGGCGCACCACACCCACGGTGCGCCACTAATAACAAATTTTTATTTTTTTATTTTTTCAAAACTAGTAATGGCGCACCAGGGTATAGTGCGCCATTACTAGTTTTAACTAGTAATGGCGCACCACACACTCTGTGCGCCATTACTAACAATTTTGTTTTTACTTTTTTTTTCAAAACTAGTAATGGCGCACCTGGGTATAGTGCGCCATTACTAGTTCAAACTAGTAATGGCGCACCACAACCGCGGTGCGCCACTACTAACAATTTTTTTTTTATTTTTTTTTGCAAAACTAGTAATGGCGCACCACATAACTGGTGCGCCATTAGTAACCAGGGTTACTAATGGCGCATTGTTAGGCGGTGCACCATTGGTAACCTGAGAGCAGCTAGATATTTTGGACAGCCACCTACCACACTCACTTTCCCCACTTCATTCTCAAGTGGACCAATGCTTCTTCATTACCGACCCGTCAAAGCCCAGTCGTGTTGTCGTGAGGAGAGGCAAAAGGAAGATCATCGGAATGGATGGAGTCGCCAATGAGCAAGACTTCGACAAGTACGGCGACCCGAAGATGGAACATGACGACGACGATGAAGTACCATACACCAAAAGAAGAAGTAGGACCACCCTACCTAAAGGACGTCCGTTCAAGAGAAGAACTCCATTTGCGAAAAAGAAGGGCAAGAAGATTGTGAAAAGATAGCTAGCTAAGATCGATTGTATTTAAATTGTAGTCTTCATTTCTCGATTGTATTTCGACATATGGAAATGACATTTCTTCTGTTCTAGTCCTCATGAATATTTATTTATGTTTATTCTGGTATTGAATTTCTAACTCACAAAAAGTATTGAATTTGTTAATATTTTTTAAACTCATGAATATTTTTAAATTTCATGGGCACTTTTTGAATTCATGAATATTTTTTCAAATTTGATGATATTTTTTCATATTCATAAATGTTTTACCAATTCACAAATGAATGCAACTAAAAATCCAAAAAAAAAAGTTACTAATGGCGCACCAGGAGAAGGTGCGCCATTGCTATCAAGGTACTTATGGCGCACCCCTAGGAGGTGCGCCATTAGTATACCAATTTTTATTTAATTAGGTTTATTCTGTTATTAAATTTCTAACTCACAAAAAGTATTGAATTTGTTAATATTTTTTGAACTCATGAATATTTTTAAATTTCATGGGCACTTTTTGAATTCATGAATATTTTTTCAAATTTGATGATATTTTTTCATATTCATAAATGTTTTACCAATTCACCAATGAATGCAACTAAAAATCCAAAAAAAAAGTTACTAATGGCGCACCCCTAGCTGGTGCGCCATTGCTATCAAGGTACTTATGGCGCACCCCTAGGAGGTGCGCCATTAGTATACCAATTTTTATTTAATTAGGTTTATTCTGTTATTGAATTTCTAACTCACAAAAAGTATTGAATTTGTTAATATTTTTTGAACTCATGAATATTTTAAAATTTCATGGGCACTTTTTGAATTCATGAATATTTTTTCAAATTTGATGATATTTTTTCATATTCATAAATGTTTTACCAATTCACAAATGTTTTGCAACTAAAAATCCAAAAAAAAAAGTTACTAATGGCGCACCGCTAGCAGGTGCACCATTGCTATCAAGGTACTTATGGCGCACCAGGAGAAGGTGCGCCATTGCTAACCCTTCCCCCACTAAAATCCCCAATCCCCGATCCCCAATCTCACATCTCTCTCTCAGCCCCGTCCTCGCCCGTGGGACGCGTCCGCTCCCAATCCGCGCCCCCGCCGCCTCCCTCTCCCCATCCTCCCCTTCCTCCCCCTCCGACCCCACCCCGCTCTCGCCGGAGCAGCGCCGCAGGGCCGACACCAACCTCGCCCTCGCCCGCGCGCGCCGCAACCTCCGCCTCGCCCCGACCCACTGCGCCGCCACCAGTCACCCCGCGCCGCACGGAGACGTCCAGGAGGACCGCCGTCGACTGCTTCTTCATCTACAGGCTCTCAATCGACCGGAGCTGCACCGTATCGTCGCCATCGCCGTCTTCCACAACCTCGGCTGCCCTCGTCCACCTCGTCGTCGAGCACCTCGGTGAGGCCCTCGACCGATTTCCTCCTTCCCCCGTCGGGTTCGTTGCCGTAGCCGCCGTCGCCGAGCTCCTGCGTTGCCTCGCCGCTGCGCTGTCGCTGCAGTCGGCCGCGCCCGCGCACACACGCACTTGCGTGTTGCCGCCCACGGCCGCGCTCGCCCTCTGCCGGCCGTGTTTCTTCCCTCGCCTTGTTGCTGCTCCTCCCTCTTGCTTTACTCCTGCTACTCCTCCTCTCAACGTCTTGCTGCTGCTCTTCTCTGAAACCTCAAAACTGCTGCTGCTCCTCCTCTCCACTTCCCTCCTGCTGCACTTCTCTGAATCTGAATCCTTGCTGTCTCCCTCTCTCTCTCTCAAATTTCTATGAATTTGAGAAGTGTACTGTTCAGAATTGTGTAATGTTCAGATTTTATATATTCTTGCAACCTATTAATTGTTCAGTTTAGATTCGTGTTTGTCTAGTGATTATGTGTTGATCTATGAAACTGAATTTGTTACTCTATTCTTTCATGGGAGATCTTTTGTAGGGATTTTGATTTTGAGGTGGTGTGAGTGTTAGGGTTTTCTCTGCTTTCTTGGAGGTGCACTCGGTGAGGCTTCAGGTATGTGTAGTATAGTTAATTTTCTGCTTGATTTTAGTTATCAGCATGCTTGTAGTTAGGGATCCCCTCCTGTTATTTTTTTGATGAGATGCTTAAGGCAGCTAGTGGGTTCTGTTGTTATCAAGTGCTAGTTTCTGCTATCAAATCTTATCCTATGAGTGTCCTTGGATTTTATCCTTGTATCTCTGATCAGTTTCTGTGTATGAGTGCCTGTGTTTTTGGGTTAATGCTGGAGGATTTTAGAAAGAGGTCAAATTTCCGTTTGCCACTGGTGGAATGGAATGTTAAGCTTGCTCCTGAGAATTCAAATGTTTCATGTAGCTCATATGATAATGAAATTGATGCATGGCAGAAAGGTTTTAATTTTCAATATATCTCTAGTGTTGAATTGCATTATTGGGGCCAATAATGCACAATTTAGGTTGCTGGTACAAAATCAAAATGAATCGAATATTGCATTTTTAGAGTTTTGAAAGATTTGTGCTGTTTACACATCACAAATATGTGGAATACGGGCACCATCTCAGAAGCACGACAGAAGCATGTTAACCCAGATTCATGAAACTGTTATATAACAAGCATTGTAATCTGTTATGAGCACGGGTTCACCGTTTCAGCGGTAACAGTTACAAAGGGTACACCACTAGGGCGGAGGCGGAAGCTAGATACGCGCGCTATCTAGCGGGAGAGAGGAGGGAGCGTTGGAGGAACCGGATGAAGACCAGTTTCATCGTGATGATGCTCATCGTGATGACCGCAGCTCTCTTCTATGTGATGGTAGTTTAGATGATCGATATCGACTTGTAATGTGAAGACAAACTCGCTACTCGCGGTCTCGAGACTTGTAATGTTCTAACTTTGTTCGGTATTTTGAATTCGGAGACTAATATGATGAATTGTATTCGGAGACTAATCTTCTATTGTATTCGATAAATCTGCTGTTTATATGTTGTGCTGTCTATATTCTGTGCAGTAATGTATTTTGTAACCTGTGCAAATATCAGAAAAGAAAAAAAAATCCTAATATTCATAGTAGTGGCGCACCATATTGCACTTTAGTGGCGCACTGCAATAAACACACCAGTGGCGCATTATCTAGAAGTGCGCCATTAGTAACCCAGAGCACAAGGTAAATATGGCCCTCTGGGAGGCATAGTAATGGCGCACTGTGTGGTGCGCCACTATTATCTGGGATACTAGTGGCGCACCAGAGGTGCGCCATTACTATTTGTTACTAGTGGCGTGTTAATAGTGACGCACCTGTAGTGCGCCATTAATAGCAAAAACAGGTGCGCCACTAACAGCCCTTTTTCTAGTAGTGCTGCGGGGATCTGCACCGACGATCTTCACCGACTCTACTTCCACTGCGCTACGAGTTGGTAGTGATCAGATCAAACCATGTATGCATCTTCATAGTGATCCTGGGCATGCTCGTAGTTCGATTTTTTTTTGTTTTCTGTTGCGTTCCCCAACAGTGGCATCATAAGCCAGGCTATGTGTAGATGCAGGTTACGATTTAGAATACATGAGATATATGGATATTGCATAATATAATTTTGTAGTAGATGAGATCTATTGCTGAAAATTATTTGTGCGGGTACCAGATGAAAACTATTACCCGATGTTCTTGCTGCTTCCCTTGAATTTGTGTAGTTCTGATCTTAACGGCATGATGGAATTTTGGTACAAAGTTCTGGCTACCCGCGATCCATCTATGCTGCTCTTGAGTATGCTGGTTGTAGATCAACGTTGTGCTTCGGTTCTTTGGGTTCCGCCATAGTTAAGAAAGATGAATGTTTTGCAGGCTAAAGGGGAATGCATATATGATCTACACGGGGTTCTTGCGTATGACGAAGTTCAGTATAGGGCACGAGAGTTTTTATCTCTTGTTTCATACGCCCTGCAAAGTTAATGTAGCGACTTGAATAATCATGCTTGATGATGAACATTGGTAGCTACGATTTGGATTGAAACCTTAGAAGCCACATCAAATAAATTTTTGCATAAACCGATTAGAGGCGTCTAACTTGGTTTTGTAGGATGGCATGTGATGTGGTATGGTCTTTGTCATATTTAATTTAATTATGTATGAGAGGGCTATATAATTTAAATTAACATGACCTGCGTGTTGTGATTCGGCATGATGGCTGGAGCCATATGATTGTCACTTTAAATGACTTGCTTGTCAACCTTGTTGTAATGCATTAATTTTATTAGCTATAGAGATAGCTATATTATTTGTTGCATCCACAAGGCGGTGACAAGTTTGCGAAGGTGGATACCGACGCACAAACCAAAGACGAAGAAATTAAAGACTTCTCCGTTGGAAAGGGTTATACCATATCATACAATTATGAATTGCCTGAGTTGTTTATCCCTTTTGATGCACCCTTTTGATTGCGTGGTCGTCGCTTTTATTAGGGTGATCTCTCGCTTAAAATATCAAGTATTTAGTATTCGTCCAAGTGTAGCACCATCACAACACGTATCTTTTTGGGGTACCACATGATCTTTATGGGTACGAACGATTAGAGAAGTGTAAGGCGGGTGAGGTGAGACCTCGAAGCGAGATCACTTGGTTGTCTTGACGTTCCGGAGGATCGTCCTGAGCTCGGAACACACGCATCAAATGATGAACAAGAGTCACATAGAGATGTGATCGGCAAGTTGGCCTACCGATTCAAATTCACACCATCAGTGTTCATCTTGTTCAATGGCGTTGAATTGCTATACGGGTCTTGAATCACTCACAATCAATTATGAGAGATATTGATTTGAGTGGAAGCGCACTTTAAGAATTAAATTGTTTAATCGCTAGTGCAATTAATTATGAACAAAGTCTAAGTGAACTTGTGTTTACCGTTGTAGATCAAATGGCTGGCAACACCCCGTTCTCCATAGCCCCAATGTTAGAGAAAGAGAAGTTAGCTGCAACTGGAAACAACTATGCGAACTGAGTCCGTACCCTGAGGCTCGTCCTCAGGAGTGCTAAGAAAGAGTATGTGCTAGACACACCTCTTCCAAAGGAACCGGCGGCTAGTGCCCCGGAAGATGAGAAAAATGTCTGGGCCACTAAAAGTGATGATTGCACTGTGGTGCAGTGCCTTATGCTAAGTTGCATGAGTTCGGAGCTTCAAAGACGTTTTGAACTCCAATCCCCCCGTGATATGATCCGGGCAATGGATGCTCTTTACAAACTCAATGCTGGGTCTGAACGTTATGAGATAATGAAGACCATGATTGAGTGCAAGATGGTTGAAGGAAGTTCAGTTAGTGAACACGTGGTCACCTTGATTGGCTACGCTGAAAGGCTTAAAGCCTTGGAATTTCCAATTCCAGGAAAAATCGCGGTGGACATGTTACTTATTTCACTCCCCCCCTCCCCCGTCTTACGACTGTTTTATCATGGACTACAACATGAATGGGATGAATAAGACACCAAACGAGTTGCTCGCCATGCTGAAAACTGCTGAATCAGGATTGCGGAAGAATCGCAAGCAAGTGTTGCTTGTGAACAAAACCGCCAGTTTTAAAAAGAAGGGCAAGTCCAAGAAAGGCAAGTGCACCGGTATGACCAACTCCCAAAGCAAGTCTAAGGGCGGAGCCAAGACTGAAACTGAGTACTTCTACTGCAAGGGCTCAGGACATTGGAAGAGGAACTGCAAGAAGTACCTGGCAGATAAGAAGTCCGGTAAAACCGAAAAAGGTATAACTGTTATACATGTTAATGTCATTGACGTTTTGCTTGCTAGCGAAAACTCTAAGTCATGGGTATTTGATACCGGATCGGTTGCTCACATTTGCAACTCGATGGAGGGACTTCAGAGAATGCGCAAGCTGGCAAAGAATGAAGTCTCCCTTCAGGATTTATCTTAGAACTAAGTAACTGTTATTTTGTTCCCATATTGTATAGAAACATTATCTCTGGATCATGTTTGAAACACGATGGGTATTCCTACAAGTTTGAGAACAATGGATGTTCAATATACTGTAAGGATATGTTTTATGGATTTGCACCCATTGTTGGGGGCCTTTTCATACTAAATCTTGAATGTGGAAATGATGTCTTTAACGTAGAAGCTAAACGCCTTAAGAAGGATGATACCACCACCACTTTCATGTGGCACTGTCGTCTTGGCCACATCGGAAAGAAACACATGCAAAGACTCCATAAAAATGGAGTTTTACCGTCTTTTGATTTTGAATCATTTGACACATGTGAAGCTTGTCTGATGGGGAAAATGACCAAAACGCCGTTCATGGGTCATCCTGAACGGGCAGGTGAATTGTTGGAAATAATTCATAGTGATGTATGTTGTCCAATGAGCACAACTGCACACTGTGGATATTTCTATTTCGTGACTTTTGCTGATGATTTAAGTAGGTATGTATATATCTACTTGATGAAGCATAAGTCAGAAACCTTTGAAAAGTTCAAAGAATTTCAGAATGAGGTAGAAAATCATCGTAACAAAAAGATTAAGTTTTTGTGATCAGATCATGGAGGCGAATATCTTAGTCATGAGTTTAGCCAACATCTAAGTGACCGTGGAATCGTTTCACAGCTTAAGCCTCTCGAAACTCCACAGCGAAATGGAGTGTCCGAGTGACATAACCGAACCCTGTTAGACATGGTAAGGTTGATGATGTCTCTTATAGAACTACCGATATCTTATTGGGGTCACGCACTAGAAACTACCGCTTATACATCAAACAGAGCACCGTCTAAGCCTGTTGAGACGACGCCATTTGAATTATGGTATGGGAAGAAACCCAATGTGTCGCACCTCAATATTTGGGGTTGTGAGGCATACGTAAAGCGTTTACAGCCAAGCAAACTCGATCCTAGATCAGACAAATGTTTCTTTGTAGGTTATCCCAAAAATACAATTGGGTATTCTTTCTACCAACCATCCAAGAACAAAGTGTTTGTTGCAAAGGTTGGACACTTTCTCGAGAAAGAGTTTCTCGGTAAAGTAGTGAGTGGGAGGACGGTACAACTTGATGAGATTAGTGAATCTTCGGCAACCATTGATAGGGCTAAGGAACCAGAAGTAATTCCACAAATTATCCCTACGACCGAGCCAGAAGTTGATGCATCTAATGCAAAAACTTCAGACAAGTATGTGACTGAACCGCGCAAATCAGGTAGGGCTATCCAGCCACCTGAGTGGTTTCATAACGAAATCTTCATCCTTGAAGATGATGAACATGCACATTACAAGGAAGCGATGGCAGGGCCTAGCTCAAGGGAATGGCACAAATCCATGAAATCCGAAATGTAATCCATGTACGAAAGCCAAGTTTGGAACTTGGTGGAACCTCTAGAGGGCGTAAAGCCCATTGGTTGTAAATGGATTTTCAAAAGAAAGACATACGCGGATGGTAACATTACTATCCATAAAGTTAGACTTGTCGCCAAACGGTTCAGGAAAATTCAAGGAGTTGACTACGATGAGACTTTCTCGCCCGTAGCTATGCTTAAGTCTGTGTGGATAATGCTGGCAATTGCTGCTTATTTCAATTATGAAATATGGCAGATGGATGTCAAAACGGCTTTCTTAAATGGAAATCTAAATGAGGATGTATACATGATACAGCTTGAAGGTTTTGTCAATCCTAAGGCTGCAAAAAGGTATGCCCAAGCTTCAGAAGGCCATTTATGGTGTGAAGCAAGCATCAAGGAGCTGGAATATTCGTTTTGATGAAGTGGTCAAAGAGTTTGGCTTCATCCAGAATGACAAAGAGTCTTGTGTTTACAAGAAGTTTAGTGGGAGCGCAAAAGCATTTCTAATCTTATATGTGAATGACATATTGTTGATTGACAATGACGTAATTTTTCTTAGTGAAATAAAAGAGTCATTGAAGAATAGTTTTTCAATGAAAACTTGGGCAAAGCGGCATATGTATTGGGCATCAAAATCTATACAGATAGATCAAGACGCCTGATAGCGCTTAGCCAAAGCACATACATTGACAAGGTATTAAAAGGTTTAATATGGAGAATGCCAAGAAGGGCCTACTCCTAGTGTCAGCTGGCATAGTGCTCAGCAAGAATCAGAGTCCTCGGACTCTTGATGAGCGAGTACAAATGAATGATGTTGCATATGCTTCGACAGTTGGTTCCATTATGTATGCCATGCTATGTACTAGACCAGATGTTTCCTATGCGCTAAGTGTTAGCAGCAGGTACCAAAGTGATCCAGGATTGGAACACCGGGCCGCAGTAAAAAATATTCTTAAGTACCTCAGAAGGACCAAGGATTTACTCCTTGTGTTCAGAGGTGATGAAGAGCTCATTGTAAATGGTTACACTGTTGCAGGCATCATGACTGACCCAGATGACTTCAAATCTCAATCAGGCTATGTTTTCATACTGAACGGTGGCGCAGTATGCTCGAAGAGCTCCAAGCAAAACACTATGGCGGATTCTACGACGGAAGTGGAATATGTCGCGGCTTCAGAGGCCTCGAAAGAGGCTGTCTGGATCAAGAGTTCCTTGAAGAGGTTGGTGTGGTTCCAAGTGCGCTGGACCCGGTTGAGATCTATTGTGATAATAGTGGCGCCGTGCCTCAGGCAAGGGAGCCAAGTTCGCACCATAAGACAAGACATATTGCATGCAAATATAAACTCGTTCGACATCATGTTGAGGAGGGTTTTTTGAAAGTACGTAAGGTTCACACGGATCTGAACGTGTCAGAACTGATGACAAAGCCTCTACCACGAGCAAAACATGAGCAACACCGGATAGCCATTGGTGTTAGAGAAACCATGTAAACTAGATTATTGACTCTAGTGCAAGTGGGAGTCTGTAGGAGATATGCCCTAGAGGCAATGATAACAGTTATTGTTTATCTCCAAGTTTTTAATTAATGTTTATTTTCCATGCTATAAATGCAACGATTCTCAAGTCTATAATAACCACGTGGCTCGGAGGGAAACTCATGTGCATGTGTGGAATAATAAATGGATAAATATATTCCTAGTCTCGCCTCTAAGACCAGCTCAAGTGTTGCATGATGGTTCTATTTTCCTGATCATGGGCATGACTATGCCGGCAATTTTGAGGGCACAATGTTAGAGACCCAATTGATGTTATGCTATGAGATACATTTGTCACAAGTTAATGGATTATAACACAGAGAAAGTTAAGCATTTGCATAATTCCTTAGACGATAAGAGTATCGACTTCCTTTGCACTTGCTTCGTGAACTTTGGGGTTTGTTAAACGTCATCTGTAAGAGGGTGGCTATTACGGCAGCTTACGGGTTCACGTATATGTATGACATGGAACTAGATAGCTAAGATTGGGATTTGCTCCTCCGATGATGGAGAGATATTCTTAGGGCCCTCTCGGTGTTACGATATCCATCATCGTCTTCCCAGACACAGTGTGATTTGATCACAGGGATGCCGGAACGGGGGAACGAGAAAAGAGAACAAAACCAGCAACAATGTAACTAGCATAGTGAACAAGTTGTTGATTCATGGGGATTCCACTAAATCTCACCTCGGGTATATTTTACATATCATGAAGGAACATCAACATCATTCGATAACTAGAGGTTCGCTCGAATATTTATTCGTGTGGGTATAGGGGTCAATATGGATGTCCACGGCTCCGCTATTGATCATTGATCGGAAAGTGTTCCGGTCATGTCTATACTTCACCAAACCTACAGGGTCACACACATAAGAGTCATCTATCTGCTGAGTACTAGACAGGGGGTCCGAGAGAAAGTTACCGGAAAAGTTTCAGAGACGATGAAAAAGTTTCAGAGAGAAAACCGAAAGTGTTTCGGAGTTACCGGAAATGTTTTGGAGGGTAAGATCATCATACCGGAAATGTTTCGAAACGTGCCCAGAATTATTTTAGGGGGTGCCAGAAACATTTTGGACGTTCAGGAAATTTTGGTCGCGGAAAAAAATTTCATGAAAAGTTCTCATGAATAGTGTGATAAATAGTGGCAATACTATTAGGGTACAACTCCTTTTTGGTGGCTTTTTGGAAAGCCACCTTTTAGGGCTTTCCCTAAAAGTCAAAGGGGATGTGATGGGAAGGTGGGCCCCCATTGTCGGGGGCGCACACAAGGCTTGGCCGGGGATCCTCCATGGAGCTCCATTCCCCCCCTTTGATGGCTTTTGGTGGGAAAATATCTCCCCACCTTTTGTGGCTTTTGGTGGAAAAGATCTTGAGTCCCTTTTGGTCTATTCCCCTAGCCTCTACCCCTTGCCCCCTCCTATAAATAGAGGTGGTGAGGGATCTCCACTTCATCCATTCTCTCTCAAACACAAGGCATGCAATGATCTGTTATCTCTCTCTCTTCCTTACATGAAATAGTTTCGTAGAGCCGAAGGGTCGTCTGGTTTCCGGTAGGAAACAATTCTGGATGGTGAAGCCCTGCTGGATAGCTGACATAGTCCGAGAGCCTCCCGGAAGGCTGTCCGAGTGACCATCCGAGGAGCTGTCCGAGGGAGAACATCCTCGCGGTTGGGAGGTTGTAAAATCCTAGCTGCGGGAATCTGCACCAAGTCTACTTCTGGTGCGCTATGAGTTGGTAATGATCAGATCAAACCTTGTATGCATCTTCATAGTGACCCTGGGCGTGCTCGTAGTTCGATTTTTTTTGTTTTCTATTGCGTTCCCCAACAGTACGGTGGATGTAGTCCAGGATAGCTGCGTGTCATTCAACCTCGAACATGCAAGAGGCGAATTCGATAGCAGTGCCGACGAGAAACTGACCCATGACAGGAGTTGTCTCCGCGCGCCACGCACTACCACAGTAGGGGGCTCAGTGCCCTATGGGCTAGGTGTGTACGGCGCGAGATTGCCCGCGCGTGAGAAAGTGAGAGAAGTCTGGAGCCGGTGGTGGAAAAAGGAGGCTGTCATTTGGCCCTGGGCCCACATGTCAGCGTGAGAGCCCACGGTTCCATAGGGTGCATATACCATTTTTGGAAGGGGAAATTTTTATTTCTTTCCCCCCAAAACCTCAGTAGCCCCTGGTGGAAAACCCTCGTCGGTCCATAGTGGTAGGGATGGCCCACCGTGCAAGTCTCTCAACATAGGTGCACCAATTTTTAGTACCCTACCCCCACCCCGGCTATGCAAACAGAGGAGTTTGTTTATAACCAACGGCAATGAGGTTGGCACAGTTTTACCACCCTCTAAAATTTTGCATGTCAGTCAGAAGCCTAAAGCCAAAGCATAAGAGAATCAACTTTGTGGTAAAAGTGATGAGGTGGAATAGGGTGATTTTGTCTTCATAACACATCTATGAGGCCCCACCTAATCATGTCACCAGAAGGAGAGGTCCAATATAGTGGTTACTTACCAATGAAGGGCAGGGGGTTTATTTTAACCGCCAGTAAGACTCAAGGGTTGAGTAATTAATCCAAGAGATAATCCAAAGGAGAAGTAGACCTAATTCTGCTTTAATCTTAGGAATCTTGAGGACGAGATTTTTTTAAGGAGGGAAGGTTTTTAACACCCCAAAAAATCCCGTTATTGATTTTTGTGTTGTTATCTCTTCCTGGCTTCCTTTTTCAAAATTTTCCTCTGTAAATTGGTGGATGACAAGGCGGATCTTAGCAGCATCCTACCCTTCTCAAACCCAAGCATACATGCTACCATCATTGGTACATGCCATGATTCCACTTGCATAATCCAAAACCCCTCAAAACCCTAATTCCAATATTTGGACTTTAAAGCCCTAGTGTCAGTGTCAAAACTGGCGGATCTCGGGTAGGGGGTCCCGAGCTGTGAGACTAGAATCGAGGGTAGGAGACGAAGGGGACAATGTTTTACCCAGGTTCGGGCCCTCCTACGGAGGTAATACCCTACGTCCTGCTTGATTATATTGATGGTATAAGGGTTACAGAGTTGATCTACCTCGAGATCGTATGACTAAAACCCTAGATGAGTTCTCTTGTCCTACAACCTAAAACCCTCTGGCTTATATAGACGCCGAGGGTACCTAGGGTTACACATGGTCGGTTACACGTCGAAGGGATAAACATGCCTACTCACTACTTTAAACTTGGAGGACACGCCACGATCCTTGAAGCTTCCATCCTAGAGACAAGGTCCTCGATCCATCCAGTGCCCGGCAAACGGCCCATACAGTCCGGCCCATAAGAAATAGGTCGGCCTCCTGAGGACCCCTTAATCCAGGACTCCCTCAGTAGCCCCCGAACTAGCCTCCAACGCCAAGGGTCCCAACTCCAGCTGCTTCACATGATCAGAGTCGTCGGCTTGCGAGGCGAGTTCCTTTCTCCAAATAGCGATCGGCCGGGCTTTAGTTCGGCCTCCGACGACGTGTAATTTGTCCGATCATAGATCGTCCGAACATCATGTATAGCTCGGCCCTGAAGGCCAAACATCAAGAAGTAAACAGTGCCCCCTGACAACCTTTCAGATGAAAGGTCACGGCCCACCACGACCGCTGAACCAGTCGAAAAGACTCGATTCGCGGTTCGAGGCCGTTCTCATCAGCACGATCCATCAATGCACAGATCGTGCTCCGTTTTACACGGGATATGTTTAATCATGCGCGTATAACGGCACACACGTCTTGGGAAGCGGAGGGATTCACGGCGCAGTGAAGGGAGGCTAACCGGTGACAAGCCCAATAAAAGGGGAAAAAACCCAAGGCTTATCCGCACTTCCCATTCGCACCCTTGCTTCGCCAATCTACTGAGCCTTCAGAGCCTAGATCTAGGTTTTCCACCTTTTCCCCTCCGAGCTCAGCCATGGCCGGCTCCGGCTCCAATGGCAAGTGGGAGGCTTCCACAGTCACAAACCAAGACATCCGGGACCTCAAGGAGGCCGGCTACCTCCCCGCCAACATCCTCCACCGCGCCGCGGAAGAAGGTCAGGTGATCCCCACCCCTAAACCAGACGAGAGGGTGGTCTTCATGCCTCATTTCATCCGAGGACTGAGCTTCCCGCTCCACGCCTTCGTGAGGGGCCTCATGTTCTTCTACGGACTTGACTTCCATGACCTCCCGCCGAACTCTTTCATGCATACATCGGCCTTCATCATCATCTGCGAGGATTTCTTGCGGGTCGAATCACACTTCGGACTGTGGCTCAAGATCTTCAACATCAAGCCAAAGTGTGTTGCAGGCGCACACGCAGACTGCGGCGGGGCGGTCATCAGCAAGCTTCCACGTGCAGTATGGCCTTCCGGCACATTCATCGACACCATCAAGACTTGGCAAAAAGAGTGGTTTTACATCACCGAGCCAAGGGAGGAGGGCGGAACTGTTCCTGCCGAATTCAGATCCGCCCCCCCCGACCAGATTGACCTCATGGGTCCGAAAGGGCCTCGACTGGGGGTCGGACACAGAGGTGGATGACCTGCAGAGGGGCATTGCCTCCATGATCAAGGACGGAACCGATCTGACTAACGTGGTCCAGATCATGCTTCGGCGGCGCATCCTCCCCTGCCAGCGCCGGGGCTCTCCTATGTGGACTTACCGGACTGACGACGATCCTACGATTCGTCAGCTCTTCCGCACCACTCGGGAGAAGCTATAGAAGGCGCTGTTCAAGGCGCAGGAGAAGTGGCCGGCCAAGAAGGAGGACCAAGGCCTGCGCGACGATAAGCTCCCTTCCGAGGTATAACGTAGTTTCATTAGATCGGCTTTGTCTTTCCCAAGAAAATCTAAGTGCTTTCCGATTACTTTCCACAGGATTGGTTGCGCAAGGCCACGGGCATCAAATGCCCGGCTCCACAGCCCGAAGACCCTAGGTCCCCGCTGCTATCGGAGATGCTTGTCGTGGAGCCTTACACGGCGCCAGAGAAGAAGGAGCAGAAGAAGAAACCAGGCCGAACAGGCCTGCGCATCAGGGACCAGCCAGAGGCTGCGTCCGAGGAAACCCACGCCTCCTCGAATCAAGAGGAGGAGCACGAGGGTGAGGAGGGAGGCGATTCCCCCCTCGCAGGAAAGAGGGCGGCGTCATCGGACGCATCAGAGGACGTACCTCCACCCGCCCAGAAGAAAGCGCGCCGGACACAGGTAGTTCTGTCCGACGACAGTTCGGACTCGGACACCAAGTCCGAGGACTTCGAGAGGGTTACGCGAAGGAACCTCAGGGTCAAGCCCCCACCTCGAAGGTATGGATCCGAAGACCTCCCGAGCTATTAGTACTAAGTTTTGAATATGATTATCATGTGAGCGCCTTATTGACTTGCAGCCCACCACAAGTTCTCCCCACCGATCAAGTTTCGGACGGGGAGACCCCGCCTGCCGGGCTAGCGGAGAGCGGGACCGCGTCGCACCCCTCTCCTCCGGGTGCCGCGAAGGATGTCGCGGAGGTGTCCTCCCAACAGGCTCCTTTGGAGCCGGACACTGGAGGTGGGGGCGACGACGTCATGGTCGAGGCTAACGCCTCGGCCGCCGAAGACCGGGAGGACGAGCCCCTCCCAGACACCGAGGAGACCGGACGAGGAGATGTCCAGTCACCTTCAAGGCTGTCTTCGGAGCGCACTGTGCCTCCGAAGGCATCGGTTCAATCCCCGATCGGAGATCGGGTCAACCGATCCCCACCGGCACCCCCGACCAATGGGTGGCCGGCTATGGTGGAGGCTCTGTCAGGTGCCTCCCTCTCCGAGGAGCACCGCACCCTTATGGGTGCGGTATTGCAGGGCATTCAGTCCGTGGACAGCAGACTGAAGGAGGCCTTCAACGGTCTCCTGACGGGCTTTCAGGTGAGCCACGTAATGCTCTGTTCTTTGAAGTATTAATTTCTTTGAGTTATGATTATATACACGGCAGCCCCCGAGCCCTAGGTAAGTTTGGAAAAAACTTACCTGGGGGTCAAGCATAGATCATTATCCGAACTATGTATAAGATAGTATTTGTTCGGAACGGTCTAACAGTCTTTAAGGGGACCGGACATAGGATCATATTTATGATAGTTCAGAAGTTGTGAACCCACGTAACTTGATATGGTTTTTTTGTACAGGCTTCGTCATCGGCTGTGGCTGTGAATGCTGCCGTGCTGGACGAGCTGAATTGGAATCTCAAGAGCTCCGAAGATGAGCTCGAAGCTCTGAATAAGAGATTCGACGAGGCGCAAGGTAAGCCGGACTAGAATATCCAAATTCTTCATTGCTGTACTGTCAAAGCAGTATGTTTGATATATTTGTAATGCTGACGCAGCCTCGGCGAAAGAAATTTAGAAGCTCAAGGCCGAGCTTGAGAAAGCGAAGCAGGAGGCTGCGGCTGAGAGGGCGGCGGCCAAAGAAGCGGCTACCGCGCTCTCCGCCCTAAGAGCCACCAGCGACAAGCACGAGGCGCGGGTGGAGGAGATCCAACAGGAGCTCAAGGATGCCGGCCAAAAGTGCGAAGACCTTGAGCGAAAAGGCAAGGAGCAGGCCGCCGAACTATCCACCCTGAAAACCTACCTCCAAAAGGAGCGGGTGGATAGGCGGTCTTTTGAAGAGGAAGTTAGCCAGGCGAAGGCTATAATGGATGGTCAGCCATATTTATTGCAGTGTGTCTACGGGGATAGCAAGTTCGAGTTGCTTACCCAAGTATGGCGTTCCTCAGGCGCCTGCTCGGACCTCCAGAAGAGCGCAGCGGACGCGAACCAGTTCTATGGTTCGCGGGGAGAAGGAGATGAAGCTCGGCTGTTCTGGGCGCAGTTTGAAGCCCCCGAGCGCTCTCCTCTCCTTGTTGAGTGACTGAAGCAGCTGATGGAGCTGCACCGGATGGCGGAGCCGGCCATGAAGGATCTCTGCATCCGGCTATGGCCCAACAAGCCTTTGTCGGACAGCTACTTCAGCCTGGTGCAGAAGCTGAGCGACGCCTCGCCCCGGATCGACGCGCTAAGGCGATCTTCCTGCATCGAGGGAGCTCGGATGACCTTTGCGAAGGCCAAGGTGCACTGGCCGGGGCTGGATCCGATGAAGATAGCCACCGCCCCTCCGCCTCCTGGAAAAGAGCAAAGGCGACCCGAGCTGTACTTCTCCGGAGTAATGGAGGGTGCTTGGGCAATAGAGGCTCAATGCTCGAGAGAGAACGTGTATGAGTAAAGCGTGTAATATGTTCGAAGACGTTTTTAACGCGTTTATATTTAAGGTGCATGGTTTATCATGTATTTAATGTTTTGCATCCTTTATATCTCCTGTGTGGCCGTTAAAACTGAAAGCTACGAGTCGTCGGCTTCAGCCCCCATGTAGATACTACGCGGGGTGTCCCTGCCCACGCACTGTGACCCGTAGCCAAGCTATCGGTACCCGAAGGCGGTAGTGTGGGGCGGACAAGGCAATCGGACCATAATGCTTTATTGCTTTCACTTAGCCGTAGGGGCGCGAGAAAGGAGTGCGGGGGGCTGATGACTAGCCCCCAGGTGTTTCTGATGTTCGGATGAGCCGTGGCCAAAGCCTATATCACACGGTTTGTACTAATACCAAACCCATCGTATAACACGGAATAACCTCTCACGAGATTTAGTTAAGCTCGGATTCGCAGACCAGTTCTCGCATACCATGACAGTCAGTTTTCGGCTTTCTCCGCTGAGGTGCTTGACCAGGCTAGCCGGAAGCACAATCGCAGCGGTTCTCCCTTTGCCCCTTTAGCCGAATGAGCGGAACATAAAGGGGCAAGCACAGGAGCCGGGCAACCCAACTATTGACCCAAGACATAGTTCGGAACCAATGCATATAAAGCGGAATTCCAAGACGCTGAACGCAAAAATCTATTGTGCTTAAGGCGATTTTATTTAGTTCGAGCCCCCAGTCTATTAGCCGGTTGCATCGCATAGTATACCAAACAGGTTCGCAAGAAGAGAGGGAAAATAGAGAGTGCGCCAAAAACAGCGAAACAATCATGCAAGATACATCTGTATTTTACTCATCAACTCTTATTATTTGAGTTGCCGATACAACTGTTTACAGGTATTAAAAATGAATTATAAACCTTACAGGAGGGGTTGTACCAAGGGTCTTCGATAGGTGACATGACGTCCTCGATGTGCCCTGTCGCTTGTCCGCTCCTGCGTCTCCCAAGGAGTTATATACCGCGATGGGTGTAATGTTCGGCGAGCGGACTTTGGAGAAAAGTCTTGAGAAGTCGCCAGAATATGAATGAGCTTTACGCCATGGCAGGTACTTTATGGTACCTGTAGTGTGTCCGAAGACATGTTGATGGTGATAGTTCGGTCCAGCCGAACACTTACCATTTAATAAATTTTCCCCACCGCCGCCCATGGAATTTTAAGCGCGAAGTTGTGCCTCCTCGGCACGTACTTTTCCGGTTCTAGGTCCGTGCTATGGGGGGCGAATCCCTATTTATGGGGAGAAGAAGGTTCTGGTACTTCGGGTTGGGTGCCTTTACGGCAGACGTCAGTGCTTGCCGATCATCAGTGTAATGGAATTCGGCCGCCAGGGCCAACGCATGTTCCTCAGTTCGGAGGGAGCGCTCTGTGTTGCCATTGACTGTAATGACCCCCCTGGGGCCGGGAATCTTGAGCTTGAGGTATGCGTAGTGCGGGACGGCATTAAATAGAGCGAACACTATACGGCCGAGCAGGGCGTGATAGCCGCTGTGGAAAGGTACGATGTCGAAGATCAAGTCCTCGCTTCGAAAGTTATCGGGCGAGCCGAATACTACTTCCAGGCTTACAGAGCCCGTGCACCGGGCTTCAACGCCCGGGATTACTCCTTTAAAGGTAGTGTTGCTGGGCTTGATCCTTGACGGATCTATGCCCATCTTTTTCACCGTATCTGAGTAAATCAGATTGAGGCTACTTCCTCCGTCCATTAGGACTTTAGTGAGGTGGTACCCGTCTATGATCGGGTCTAGGACTAGGGCTGCCGAACCCCCAAGACGGATACTGGTCGGGTGGTCGCGCCGGTCGAAGGTGATCGGGTATGCCGACCATGGGTTATACTTCGGGGCTACAGGCTCTATGGCGTAGACATCCCGAAAGGCGCGCTTCCTCTCCTTCTTGGGTATATGGGTGGCATATATCATATTTACCGTTTTTACCTCTGGAGGGAATTTCTTTTGTCCGCCACCTATCGGACCATGAGGCTCATCCTCGTCCTCGCTGCGTGGGCTCTTGCCTTCATCCTCGGTTGCGAGCTTGCCAGCCTGTTTGAAGACCCAACAGTTACGGTTGGTGTGGTTGGCGGGTTTCTCTTGAGTGCCGTGGATCTGGCAAGGCCTCTCCAGGATTTTGTCTAGCGGGGTGGGTCCGTCGTGTTTGCCTTTAGGAGGCTTCTTCCGCTGCCCAGACCGGGAGTTGCGGAAGCCGGCGTTAACAGCCGTGTCATTGGCATCACTGTTATTGTGCCGGCGCTTGTTCTTGTTGCGCTTCGGTTTCCCGTTTTTGTCCCGAACTTCGGAGGTTCCGGGGTCTTCGGGGTTGTGGCTACGTCTTGCGAGCCAGTTATCCTCGCCCGCGCAAAAGCGGGTCATGAGTGTTGTGAGGGCGGACATTGTCCTTGGTTTGTCCTGGCCGAGCTGACGAGCCAGCCATTCATCCCGAATATTATGCCTGAAAGAGGCTATTGCTTCGGCGTCCGGGCAGTCTACGATCTGGTTTTTCTTGGTCAAGAAACGATTCCAGAATAGCTGCGCGGACTCTCCTGGCTTCTGGACGACGTTGCTTAGGTCGGAGGAGTCTCGCAGCCGAACATAAGTGCCCTGGAAGTTAGATCGGAATGCCTCTTCTAGGTCCTCCCAACACCCAATGGAGTTTTCGGGGAGGCTATTTAACCAGTGCCGAGCTGGCCCCTTGAGCTTCAGGGGTAAGTACTTGATGGCGTGGAGGTCATCTCCTCACGCCATCTGGATGTGGAGGAGGAAATCCTCGATCCATACGGTTGGTTCAGTTGTCCCATCGTATTGCTCTATGTTTACGGGCTTAAACCCTTCCAGGAACTGATGCCGCATCACCTCGTCCGTGAAGCACAGTGGGTGGGCAGCGCCTCTAACCCGAGCTATGTGGCACCGATGATCGGCATCTGTCCTAGCTCGGTTTCGTTCCCGAACTTCATTGTTGCGGTCGAACCAAGGCCTGTACCCTTCTCGTCTATCGGGTGAGTATGCTCTGGATCCGTAGATGGATCGCGTACGACCTGCTCTGTCATCCAGGTCGTGTTGCAGGTCGAACCTGTCATCAGGCTCTAGTGTCTCCTTTCCCCGTCTACGGGGTATCGTCGGCCTATAGACGGTGTCATCAGCCGTCCTGTCTCGTCCTCGAGGAGGGCGGTCTGGCTTGTCGTATGGGGTATGTTTGGGAGACGGCGTATTAGTGAGCTCGTCGTCGAATTGTGGCAGCAGCCTTCTGCGTGCATAACTCTTAGGCTGGTCCGATAGACCGGTACCGTATCCCTCCTCAGCCGAGAGGACTCTCGTCCATCGATCGTTGAGGTTGTCTTGTTCGGCCTTAAGCTGCCGTTCTTTTGCTTTCAGGCTGCGGGCCGTGGCTCTAAGCTGTTGCCTGAATAGTTCCTGATCTGCAGGATTATCGGGGATGGCGAAGTCGTCGGCTTCCGCATTGTCCTCCCCCTCGATAGAGCGGAGGTAATCTTCGTCCTCGGGATCATCTAGATCGTCGGGGTTGCGGCGGTCTTCCGGCCTCTCCTGACCCTCTAACGGGTGTTCGGGGATTTCGGGATCGCCGATGTCTTCCGGGGTGTCTCCGTCCCCGGTGCCATCGATGGATTTTCTTCCCTTTTTTCCTTTTGACCGTTTATGCGGCTTTCGGCGTCTTGACGGTGCTTCCTCCGATTTGTCGACGTCGTTTTTCGGTGTGTCTACCATGTAGACGTCGTATGTGGAGGTGGCAGTCCACCGTCCGGTGTTAATGGGGGTGAGTGCGTGATCCTCCTCATCCATGTAGTCTGCTTCCTCAGAAGCATAGTCCAGCATGTCGGTTAAATCCTCGACAGTGGCTACCAAGTGGGTGGTGGGTGGGACTAAAAATTCGTCCTGACCCGTCTGAGGCCCGATCTGAGAACGGATCGGGGTTGGGTCGTCAGTAATCTTCATCGATGAGATCCGATCTAGAGCCTCGTTGAGTATCGAGAGCTCGATCGGATCGGCCTGCCCAGAGCTTCCGGAGTGAACCTCCGATGCGTCCGCGTGGGGAGAGTGTTCGGCAGGAATAGATGTCCGGGCGTCTGATACTATGACCGGGTCCGGACTGAGAGCCGGGCCTTCACCGGGTTGGATCCCGCGGGCGGGGTCGGAAGATGGATCTGAGGTTAAGGCCTCAGAGTCTTCGGGCGTGGCAGGCGAGACTGCGAGCCCGGTTAGCGATAGATCGCCTCGGGAGTCTACGGAGAACTCTAAGTTCCCGAATCTGACCTCTTGATCAGGGGCGAAACTTCCGACACGGCCTAGATGGCCAGTCGGGTCGGCGTGCAGCACAATGCTGCCGAAAGAGAAGATCTGTCTGGGGACAAAAGTGCCCGGGTTACGGACCTCTTCGTTGATGACAAGGCGAGCCATCGATTCCTTCTGGCGATCACAGCGGAACTTTCAATGAAAGCACCAATGTCGGTGTCAAAACCGGCGGATGTCGGGTAGGGGGTCCTGAGCTGTGAGACTAGAATCGAGGGTAACAGGAGACGAAGGGGACAATGTTTTACCCAGGTTCGGGCCCTCCTACGGAGGTAATACCCTACGTCCTGCTTGATTATATTGATGGTATAAGGGTTACAGAGTTGATCTACCTCGAGATCATATGACTAAAACCCTAGATGAGTTCTCTTGGCCTACAACCTAAAACTCTCTAGCTTATATAGACGCCGAGGGTACCTAGGGTTACACATGGTCGGTTACACGTCGAAGGGATAAACATTGCCTATTCACTACTTTAAACTTGGAGGACACGCCACGATCCTTGAAGCTTCCATCCTGGAGACAAGGTCCTCGATCCATCCAGTGCCCGGCAAACGGCCCATACAGTCCGGCCCATAAGAAATAGGTCGGCCTCCCGAGGACCCCTTAATCCAGGACTCCCTCACCTAGCTCTTCCTTTCCAAAGGAACCCTACTTTCCTTGCCGAAATAAATTCTTCAAAAATTCCCAGAGACCCTCCTATATCCATGAACCCCAGATGTCCAAAAATATTGCCATGTCATGTGCAATATTTTTCATTTAAGAATAATTTCTTTTCCTGCCCTATGGAGGAATTAAATCCAAAACAATATGTAGACACCTCCAAAAATTATGAAAATCATTGGAGATGATCCTTGCATCCATATTTAGCTTTGGTAAAAATATTAGATCAAAGGGAACAAGGAAAACACTGCTTCCCTTTGTAAAGCCAATATTCCATAAATGCCCCTTTGCAAAGCAACTACCATTTTGGTGACTAGGAAAATTCCATAATAATTCATGCAGCATCTCCTAGCCACACATGGTCCATATCCATCAAAATATCTAGTTACTTGGTGCAAAATATGGGCCCATGGTCAAGCCCTAGTTTTTCTCCAATTTGGACATTTGTGAAGCAAGTGGTAGCTATCATCATCCTTTTGGGTTGGAACTTAACCACATGACACACATTGGATTCCTTGTCATGTGGAAAAAGTTGAGTTCCATTGGGACATGGTAACATATTTTTTAACACATCAAACACCTTATGTCATTTATGATTTTTACCAAAGCTTCCATAGGCAACTTTCTACTTTCGTCCTCAAACTTGGTGGATCTTCCTTTGATGTTTATCCACTTCCATGCTCCAAGTTTCAAAGCAAATGGAGTAGAAGGAGTGCCCAGAACCACTGTCCAACACCTTGTGGCCAAATCTCTCATGTCATTGTTGCCTTGTGGTGCTGAACCTGGTGGTTGTCTGAGAGTCTCCTAGAGGTGCACCGTGGCGATGAGATGAGGTCAGTAGCAGTAGAACACTAGAGACACGCATGGCGCACAAAGCTCCCGTGCACGGTGGTCACCACGTTTCTGTCACACGCATGGCCGAGCCCCTTGCTCCCCCTCCTGCACCTCTGCTCACCATAGCACGCCCAGCCCTATACCTGCACCCTGCTAGGCATCCCATCCCTGCCTCCCCTTGGCTCCATGCTCCATGGCGGCAAGCACTCGATGCCGAACGCCAGGCCAGAGCACCAAAGCTCATGCTCATCTTCTCGGGATGAGGCCCTTGTCTAGAGCCACACAATGCCCCTTTTAGCAGCACCCATGCCCTCTCCTACTTACGAGAAACACCCCAGCCCGAAGAATCGAACCCCAGGGCCCCTACCGCTCATCCTCGTCAATGGCGTCCACCAACGATTCTCTACCATGGCGAGCCCTTCACCACCCCTTGCTCCAATTCCTCCTCGCCTTGGACCCATCACACCCTCGCGGTGTGCCAGCGCCCTTCAATTTTGATGGAGGGAGATCCCTGCTGGACCTCCCCGTCCCCATCACTGGGCGTCTGCGGTGAGATGCGCTGTAGACGCATCCACCATCTTCGCCATTCGAGCGCTGGACCAAGGAACGTGATGGAGCCCACGGCCATCTCTCGGTCGCCAGTGAGCTTCCCATGCCTCTAATCAATGTCCACATTAGGTAGCCGACCCTCTCCTATGTATCGAGCAGGGGGAGGAAGAAGACAGAGGGAAGAAGAAGATAATAGGAGAGAGAGAATGCTCAGTGGGGCCCGTGTGTAAGGGGCAGCGGCTGCCAAGCCGGGCCCGCCGGTCATGTTAAGTGGAAGCACATAGCCTGGAAGTTGCCTCCCAGCACAGAAGGCGTATTACACTGTAAGTTGCTTTCCGGGGCAGAAAGCGTACTCCTGTGTAAGACGCCTTTGGGCTCAGCCTGGCGCCGAAAGGGTTAGGCTATGGACGTTCCCTGGTTAAGGACTGAAGTGGACACTCTCTTATCCATTTTATTCCTATCCGATAAACGGTCGTATCTTTTGAACCGTATCTCGGATCGAGGTGATTCAAAAGCTCAGATTCATCTTTCAAAGAGCCCAATCCAATAGTGCTAGTTTCATACATATTTGATCTACTTATTTTAACAGCCATGCTTTATGCATTAAATGCCATCATCCGATGGCTTGGATTTCTCCGTAGTTCAAGCCACGATTCCATCAAAACTTTCCAGGACAAAAGGAACCCTCTCATCGAAGGCAAGCCAACTTCTTATCATGGGCCCCAACCTTTATGTGTTGACTTTGATTAAACTTTATGTGTATGCGTGTACTGAAGTGCATTGTCTTTTATCGTATATGCATGTTATGCTCAATTCTTGGTTGTGGTACCAGATAATATATTTTTACGACAGTTGACAATGATTTTATTCTCCAAAAATTATCATATTGATGCTATGACTTGAGCTCATGCCATGTTCGTCAATGCTTTTAGGATCATGTTATATTGTTATCATGTTTGGAACTTGAATTTGCCATGTTTTTAATGTCATATAAGTGTTGCCATAAATAATCACTTGTTCATGGAAGTTTGGTAAAATTTGTTTAATGATATAATCATGATTTTACATGCTCGTAAGTGTTGATGTAATGGTAAGATGATGGAGATGTTAAGATAAAACTTGAATAATAAACATCATCCGTCGTCAATGGGATCGAGCCATGGTGTCACTGAACCAAACTAAATAGCGTGCAAACACACTTTCCTTACTTTAGGAAGGCCTTAGCTTATTATATCAATGTGCCTCTTATTGTCATCTTCCTATTGGGCAGGTTAAACGGGTGTGCTACCTTTGCTAGGTAGGCGGCGTCTGACTTGTGAGATCCTGGAACGGTGTATATTCAATTCGTCAAATGTAAATCCTGAGGGGATAATGGTGCAATAGGGTGGCAGGGGTCCAGTCACTACAGGAATCAGCTTATTTGCCGTCTGCCATAGCAGATGGCAAAGGACCAATCCACGGACGGCAAACGTATTTGCCGTCTGCTGGCTGATGGCCCCAGTTTCGGCACTGGGGGCGCCGGCAATGAGCTTCTTTGCCGTCTGCAAGCGCACAGCGGACGACAAAGGAGTTTGCCGTCGGCTGGCAGACTGCAAAGGCCATGGACGGCAACGTATGGCTGTTAGCCACGTTAGGTGGCTAACGGCAGTCTTTGCCATCTGCACGCAGACGGCAAAGAACTCACGCCTTTGCCGTCAGCCCAGTGACATCAGCAGTCATGTGGCTGCACGGCACTCCTGCTCCATCTTTGCCGTCTGCCAGGTATGTCTTTGCCATCTGTCGTATGCCAGCTGACGACAAAATGACCAAATGTGTCAGACCTGGTGCTCCCAGGTTGCACAGGTTCCTGCCACGTGGCACCTTTGTCGTCTGCCTGCTGACGACAAAGGGCTTTGTCGTCCGCTGGCAGACGGCAAAGTGCCTGTATTGCCTCTTTTTTGTCTGTTTTCTGTTATTTCCCTGCATTTTCACAGCATATATGATATATATAATTTTCACAGCATATATCCAACATCATAGTTTCCCACTGTTCATCCATACATAGTTTCACAAGAGTACACATATATAGGCTATTAAAAGAACCAATACATACATAGTTTCACACTCTTCATCCATATATACATACATATATAGTTTCACATTGTTCATCAAAACAAAAACTAAACACTAGCAGTCCATCAATGCCAGCTTCCATGAAGTGAATCAAATCTGCAAAATGGAAATAAGAGAGGAACAAAGTATTAGTAAAGGGCTCAAGCTAGCATGAAGAATGAATTGCATAAAAATGAAGCAAACCACATACCCAGTTCCGCCCGAACTAAAATAAGTTGGCGCTGCCTTTATGGTATGGCACACCAACCATTTGGGCACGCCGGTCCTTCGCATTGTTGTGGACGGCTCGCCATTGGCCTGTGCACCACCCATCCACCAAACGCCTCCCAACAATCCATCTTATCTGCACACCATCTCGGGGGCACCTAAGTTAGTAAAGAGAAATTTGAGCGCTACGCCTACGAATCAAATCAAGGAAACTAAGTACAAGGCCTTAAGAATAGGTAATTACCTTCATGTACTGAGACTTCTTCAGAAACTTATCACGGCAAGACGACTTGTCCTTCTTAATACCACGCGTGGCGTAGTAGTCTCGAACAGCCTGCACCCAAGCCTCATGGCGTAAGTTCTGTAATAGGCGCTTGCACTTGGTATCGATAACAGTTGCAGCGGCCTCCTCGTATCCCTCCTCACACCTGTAGAAGGTCTGCAATCAAACAAGACAACACTTAGTAGTACAATAACTAGCTATTTTTAATTTTTAATTGCATAAAGGAGAAATTACCTAAAAGCTATTGATCACCATGTCGGCCCTCGTGTGGCACAAGACATCGTCGATCACCTCCCCCGGCGGGGCCTGGGCAGCCTTGTAGTGCTCCCAGCTCCATCCTACCGGCAAAGCACACCAAGGACGGTGTTGGGCTTGCGGACTCCATTGGCATGATCCCAACCCCTGCAGTATGACAAGGCCAACGCATTAGATATTTGAAGAAACATGAAGGCAAAAGGTACAAAAAGAGTAAATGCACTTACTTCTCCCCATCAGGCCTAATCACCGGCCTCTGCTCGCGGGTCGCCGGCAGGGGCGGGAGCCGTGTACCACCAGGCTGGTACACTTTCACCCCCTCAACCACCTCGCCCTCACTATCAATAGACTCAGCCCCGCCATCATCAGCATGGCCACCCGGCCCCTCAGGCAGATCGGGCCAGGTATCCCATCCGGACATCTCTTGGGACGTAGCCCCTGTATCCGAAGTCCCGTGGGCCAAAGCCTCTGAGACCGGAGTCGCCTGGGACGTAGCCCCTGGGGCCGGAGTCTCATGGGCCGCAGCCTGTGAGACCGGAGTCTCGTGGACCGAAGGCCCGTCGACCCGAGGCTCATGGTCCGGAGTCCCCGTAGCATCCACCTCAGATGGGTCCACCATAGCAGTCCTGTGCTCGGGTGAATGAGCTGGGGGTGGCGGCGAGGAAGGCGTATCAGTCCGCCTACCTCTCCCGTGGCCACGTCCTGTACCTCTCTTCTTCCCTCCCCGACCTCCTCTCCCGGTGGGCAACGTCGCCGACGAAGAAGCGCCTGCCGGTGTCCCCATACTGTCTATCAACGCTCTCCGGAGAGATTGGGGTGGAATGGAAGTACCCCTCGCGTGGGCCACCGGCCACTCTGGACCTGCGCCCACCATCTTTCAACACCTGCCATGACAAAGAGTAAACGAAATTAGTACAACATTAAAAAATGAATACCTGACATGAATAATAATATGTACATAATTAAAGTTGGGATGCATACGAACTAATAATAGTCTGGATCGTCGTCATCAATAAATGCATCATCACCATCACTATCACTCGTGTCGCCATGAATGTCGTGCTCATCGTGTTCAGCGGCATCAACATGTGGAAGGCCTTTCTGCAATCGGTCAAGCATTGACAGGTCATCCGCAGCAGTAACCTCTTCTAGTTCCGGCTCTTCTTTTTTTGGCTCATGGGTGAAGTCGGATTCACTGTCGTTGTCTACTTCCATGTTCTGGGGTGAAATAGAGCGGTTCTTGAAACGTTTTTTGGAAAGACGTGTTTCTTGGAAGAATTCTCCTTCATATGTGTCTGGGTTAATGTGAGGTTCATAATCCTCTTCATTGGGGGGAGGTGGTCTAGCACGTGGCGGCACTTCATAAACGACATCCCAATCATTCAGATTCTTATCAGTTTGGCAGGCCCACGGTAGATAGAAAGCTTGGGTCGCCTGTTGAGCCATAATACAAACATCGGGAACATCTAAATGGGTGCTTTGTTTGATTTCGACTAGCCCTTTATGTTCATGAGTCCTTCTAGTCTCCTTCGGCTGGAACCAATAACATTTCAAGACTACGACGTTCAGTGGGTTTTCACCATAGAATTGAAGTTCATAAATTGGTTCAACTCTTCCATAATACTCGGTACCTCCTTCGCCGATAGCAGAGACACCACACTTTGTAGATTTTCGGTCGGCCATAGATAGCTCTTTGCCAAAGGTACGAAAGCGATACCTGTTGATGTTGTATTTCTCAAATGAACGGACCTTATAGTCAAAACCATTAGCGACTTGTCTCAATTCGGCGTCCATAGACTCTGAAATAGCCTACAAGTTCAATGCGAAAGGATTGTTGCATTAGCTGCAAATTAGACAAAGAAATGAAATGGTCCATTAATGTTAATTACCATTTTTTTGATCCAAGAGATGAAACCGGGATAGCCGCCTCCATGCTTTGCCAGAAGCTCATACTCTTCGACGGAATCCTTTTGGATCACCGCTCCATCCGAGAATCTGTCGACGTATCGACTATATCGAATATCCGGGAATAAGAGCAGTTCAAAGGAATTAGAAGTTGCGAAACAATGTACCGAGAACTTACTCGATGTACGGCCGCACTTCTGTTAGGTTGTTGAAGATATACAATGAAATGGTCCGCCAATCTTCAACATCCAACGTTATTGGTTTCGAAGCAACGGCTGGTGCGAGCTTCCCTTTGAATAGGCTGAGGTTGGATCCACCGTTTTTAGGGTCGCCAGCATTGTACCGAGGCTTCGGATTATGCAAATGATGATTTTTGTCTTCGTAGTGTGCTGTCACGAAGTTTGCCACCTCCTCAGTAACGAATGCCTCGGCCATCGATGCTTCAATTCTACGTTTATTTTTACATTTTGCTCGAAGCGTCTTCTGCATCCTCTCAGTTGCAAAGCACCAACGATTTTGCACGCCCCCCCCCCAATCTTGCCTCGGTCAGGAGATGTAAAATCAAATGCTACATTGGATTAAAGAAGCCCGGTGGAAAGATCTTCTCTAACATATAGAGCAACTCCCGCGCAAACTCCTCCATGTCATCTACCATGCCAGGCGATAGTTCTTTCGCACAAAGAACACGGAAGAAATAGCTCAGCTCTGCCAGTACTAGCCATTCATCCTTAGGAATAAAGCCACGCAACATCACCGACATTACCCGCTCAAGCCATATGTGCCAATCATGACTCTTGAGACCAAATATTTTCAATTTTTCAAGACTCGCTCCCCTCTTTAGATTCGCTGCATACACATCGGGGAACATCAAGTGCATTTTGACCCACAAGAAAATTTGCCTCATAGCTAGCCTTCCAAGATTGAACCAGGACTTTGGCTTCGACCAGTTCTGCTTTCCTTTCGATTGTCGCATGTTTTGTAACGGTCAATCACATAGAGTCTGTTGATCGACTCTAGCCTTAGGATTATCCGTTGACTTCCCCTCTATGCCGAAAAATGTACCAAAAATGGCCTCTCCGATATTCTTTTCAGTGTGCATCATGTCGATGTTGTGTGGAAGAAGGAGGTCTTTGAAGTAAGGCAAATCCCACAAGCATGTCTTGTGAGTCCAGGCGTGTTCCGAATTATACCCCTTGAAATACCCTGGACAATCTGGATCAGGCTCGAGAGCGTTTAACTGATCCAGGATCTGTTGGCCTGTCAATGCAGGTGGTGCCGAGTTTTTGACAACTGTACCTTTGATGAAGTTCTTCTCGTCTTTTCTGAACTGATGGCCAGGATCCAGAAACTGTCTATGCAAGTCGAAGCAAGAAAACTTCAGACCCGCCTGCAGCCAATGAAACTTTAGACCTGCCTTGCATGTGGGGCATGGGAACCTTCCATGCTTACTCCAGCCAGCGAATAGTGCATGCACCGGCAAGTCATGCATCGAGTACTGATGTCTACTACACAACCTTCTTTTTGTAGACTCGTGTTGGGCCTCCAAGCGCAGAGTTTTGTAGGACAGTAGCAAATTTCCCTCAAGTGGATGACCTAAGGTTTATCAATCCGTGGGAGGTGTAGGATGAAGATGGTCTCTCTCGAACAACCCTGCAATCAAATAACAAAGAGTCTCTTGTGTCCCCAACACACCCAATACAATGGTAAATTGTATAGGTTCACTAGTTCGGCGAAGAGATAGTGATACAAGTGTAATATGGATGGTAGATATAGGTTTTTGTAATCTGAAAATATAAAAACAGCAAGGTAACAAATGATAAAAGTGAGCACAAACGGTATTGCAATGCTTAGAAACAAGGCCTAGGGTTCATACTTTCACTAGTGCAAGTTCTCTCAACAATACTAACATAGTTGAATCATATATAAATCCCTCACGTGCGACAAAGAGTTTACTCCAAAGTCACAAATAGCGGAGAACAAACGAAGAAATTATTGTAGGGTACGAAACCACCTCAAAGTTATCTTTTCCAATCAATCTTATGAGCTATCCCTATAAGTGTCATGAACAGCCCTAGAGTTCGTACTAAAATAACACCTTAAGATACACATCAACCAAAACCCTAATGTCACCTAGATACTCCAATGTCACCACGAGTACCCATGGGCTTGATTATACGATTTGCATCACACAATTTCAGATTCATCATGTTCAATCCAACACAAAGAACTTCAAAGAGTGCCCCAAAGTTTCTACCGGAGAGTCAAGACGAAAACATGTGCCAACCCCTATGCATAGATTCCAAGGTCACGGAACCCGCAAGTTGATCACCAAAACATACATCAAGTGGATCAATAGAACATCCCATTGTCACCACGGATATCCCATCGCAAGACATACATCAAGTGTTCTCAAATCCTTAAAGACTCAATCCGATAAGAAAACTTCAAAGGGAAAACTCAATTCATCACAAGAAGATAGAGAGGGGAAAACTCCATATGATTCATCTATATTAATAAAGCTCGCGATACATCAAGATCGTGCCATCTCAAGAACACGAGAGAGAGAGAGAGAGAGAGAGAGAGAGAGAGAGAGAGAGAGAGAGAGATCAAACACATAGCTACTGGTACATACCCTCAGCCCCGAGGGTGAACTACTCCCTCCTTGTCATGGAGACCGCCGGGATGATGAAGATGGCCTCTGGTGATGGTTTCCCCCTCCGGCAGGGTGCCGGAACGGGCTCCCGATTGGTTTTCCGTGGCTCTGGAGGATTGTGGCGGAGGAACTCCCGATCTAGGTTTCTTTTCGGAGGTTTCTGTATTTATCGGCATATGTGGCGTTGGAATCACGTCAGGGGGGTGCTCGAGGGACCCACAAGGCAGGGGGCGCGCCCTAGGGGGGCGCCCCCTAGGCTTGTGACCTCCTCGGGACTCCTCTCCGGTATCTTTTTGCTCCAGTATTTTTTATATTTTCCAAAAATATTCTCCGTAAATTTTCATCCCATTCCGAGAACTTTTATTTTTGCACAAAAACAACACCATGGTAGCTCTGCTGAAAACAGCGTCAGTCCGGCTTAGTTCTAATAAAATCATACCAAAATCATATAAAATTATTGTAAACACGGCATGAATACTTCATAAATTATAGATACGTTGGAGACTGTCAAGACAAGATTCATAATTGTTCCCACAGCATACCTACTGTATTCTATCATTCCCATAATTTATATCACTCAATATAAGCTATAGAATCACTAAAACAAGTAAACTATGCATGCAAAACAGAATCTGTTAAAAACAGAACAGTCTGTGAAGATCTGTAGCGTAACCATACTTCCCTGTCGCTAAAAATTCTGAAAAATTAGGAAAATCTAGGCAATTTGTATATCAATCATGTGTAAAAACTTTAGATCAAAAGCACGTTCCAGTGAATTTACAAAATTCCTGGACTGAGAGCAAAAGTTTCTGTTTTTGCACAGAATCAAGTCAACTATCATCCACACTATCCCAAAGGCTTTACTTGGCACTTTATTGAAACAAAAGCTATAAAACATGATTATACAGTAGCTTAATAATGTGAACACACAAAAACAGAAAGTAAAAGTGTTGGGTTGTCTCCCAACAAGCGCTTTTCTTTAATGCCTTTTAGCTAGGCAAGATGATTTCAATGATGCTCACATAAAAGATAAGAATTGAAACACAAAGAGAGCATCATGAAGCATATGACTAGCACGTTTAAGCCTAACCATCTTCCTATGCATAGGGATTTTGTGAGCAAACAACTTATGGGAACAAGAATCAACTAGCATAGTAAGGCAAAACAAGCATAACTTCAAAACTTTGAACACATAGAGAGGAAACTTGATATTATTGCAATTCCTACAAGCATATGTTCCTCCCTCATAATAATTTTCAGTAGCAACATGAAGGAATTTCACAATATAACCAGCACATAAAGCATTCTTTACATGATCTACAAGCATAGAAATTTTTTCACTCTCCACATAAGCATTTTTCTTCTCATTCATAATAGTGGGAGCAAACTCAACAAATTAACTATCATGACATACTTGATTGGCATAACCACTTTGAATATTAAAATCATGATGACAAGTTTCATGGTTACTATCACTTTTTATAGCATACGTGTCATCCCAATAATCATCATAGATAGGAGGCATGCCATCATCATAACATATTTGCTCATCAATACTTGGGGGACAAAAGATATCATCTTCATCAAACATAGCATCCCCAAGCTTGTGGCTTTGCATATCATTAGCATCATGGATATTCAGAGAATTCATACTAACAACATTGCAATCATGCTCATCATACAAAGATTTAGTGCCAAACATTTTAATAACTTCTTCTTCTAACACTTGAGCACAATTTTCCTTTCCATCATTTTCACGAAAGACATTAAAAAGATGAAGCATATGAGGCAACCTCAATTCCATTTTTTTGTAGTTTTCTTTTATAAAACCAAACAAGTGAAAAACAAGAAACTAAAAGATTTAATTGCAAGATCAAAAGATATACCTTCAAGCACTCACCTCCCCGGCAACGGCTTCAGAAAAGAGCTTCGTTGACGGGATGTGAGTGCCGCTTACCTAGCCTGCCCGGAAACGGCGCCAGAAAAGAGCTTGATGTCTACTACACAACCTTCTTCTTGTAGACTCATGTTGGGCCTCCAAGCGCAGAGTTTTGTAGGACAGTAGCAAATTTAACCTCAAGTGGATGACCTAAGGTTTATCAATCCGTGGGAGGCGTAGGATGAAGATGGTCTCTCTCGAACAACCCTGCAATCAAATAACAAAGAGTCTCTTGTGTCCACAACACACCCAATACAATGGTAAATTGTATAGGTGCACTAGTTCGGCGAAGAGATGGTGATACAAGTGTAATATGGATGGTAGATATAGGTTTTTGTAATCTGAAAATATAAAAACAGCAAGGTAACAAATGATAAAAGTGAGCACAAATGGTATTGCAATTGTTAGAAACAAGGCCTCGGGTTCATACTTTCACTAGTGCAAGTTCTCTCAACAATACTAACATAGTTGAATCATATATAAATCCCTCACGTGTGACAAAGAGTTCACTCCAAAGTCACAAATAGCGGAGAACAAACAAAGAAATTATTGTAGGGTACGAAACCACCTCAAAGTTATCTTTTCCAATCAATCTTATGAGCTATCCCTATAAGTGTCACGAACAGACCTAGAGTTCATACTAAAATAACACCTTAAGATACACATCAACCAAAACCCTAATGTCACGTAGATACTCCAATGTCACCACGAGTACCAATGGGCTTGATTATACGATTTGCATCACACAATTTCAGATTCATCATGTTCAATCCAACACAAGGAAGTTCAAAGAGTGCCCCAAAGTTTCTACCGGGGAGTCAAGACGAAAACATGTGCCAACCCCTATGCATAGATTCCCAAGGTCACGGAACCCGCAAGTTGATCACCAAAACATACATCAAGTGGGTCAATAGAACATCCCATTGTCACCACGGATATCCCATCGCAAGACATACATCAAGTGTTCTCAAATCCTTAAAGACTCAATCCGATAAGAAAACTTCAAAGGGAAAACTCAATTCATCACAAGAAGATAGAGAGGGGAAAACTCCATATGATTCATCTATATTAATAAAGCTCGCGATACATCAAGATCGTGCCATCTCAAGAACACGAGAGAGAGAGAGAGATCAAACACGTAGCTACTGGTACATACCCTCAGCCCCGAGGGTGAACTACTCCCTCCTCATCATGGAGACCGCAGGGATGATGAAGATGGCCTCCGGTGATGGTTTCCCCCTCCGGCAGGGTGCCGGAACGGGCTCCCGATTGGTTTTCCGTGGCTCTGGAGGCTTGCGGCGGCGGAACTCCCGATCTAGGTTTCTTTTTAGGGGTTTCTGTATTTATAGGAACATTTGGCGTTGGAATCAAGTCAGGAGGGTGCTCGAGGGACCCACAAGCCAGGGGGGCGCGCCCCCTAGGCTTGTGACCTCCTCGGGACTCCTCTCCGGTATCTTTTTGCTCCAGTATTTTTTATATTTTCCAAAAATATTCTCCGTAAATTTTCATCCCATTCCGAGAACTTTTATTTCTGCACAAAAACAACACCACGGTAGCTCTGCTGAAAACAGCGTCAGTCCGGGTTAGTTCTAATAAAATCATACCAAAATCATATAAAATTATTGTAAACATGGCATGAATACTTCATAAATTATAGATACGTTGGAGACGTATCAAGTACCTGTACCAGACATGCATTTTGAAGTTTTGTTTTCTAGCGGCGTCGTATGTCTTGAACCCATTATCCCAAGCTTCTTGCAATTCATCCTTAAGCGGCTGCATGTACACATTCATATTCTTCCCCGGATAGTTGGGCCCTAGAATTATCAACGTCAGGAATATGTTCTTTCTTTGCATAATCTGTCCGGGGGGAGATTGAGTGGAATGACAAATACAGGCCAACAACTGTATTGGGTTGCCGTCATACCAAACGGATTGAACCCATCCGTGCCGACGCAGACTCGAGGATGCCTTGGATATGCCGCTTTATCCGGATGTAATGCATCGAAGTGCTTCCACGCTTCTGCATCCGATGTGTGTACCAACATCTTATTCCCATCTGCATCTAGTTCGGTTCTTTTGCCCAATTTGTGCCATGTCATCTGTCTGGCCGTCTCTTCGACCATGAAAAGACGTTGAACTCTTGGTATGATTGGCATATACCGAAGAACATTAACGGGGATTTTGGTCTGCCTCTTCTCACCCATACCGTTATCTACCACAACATACCTGGAAGAGTTGCAAATGGGACAATAGTTCAAGCCCGCATACTCAAGCCTAAATAAGGCACATCCTTTCTCACATGCATTTATCTTCTCATAGGGCATCTTAAGTACACGGAGTATTTTGTCTGACTAGTACAGGTTTGCAGGCATGACATGGCCTTTGAGTAGAAAGCGTCCAAATAGTGTCATCATCACGTCGTAGCATTCTCTTCCCAAGTTGAATTGAGCCTTCAGAGCCATTACTTGCGCGATGGCATCCAGCTGACAAAGCTCAGTGTGCTCGTGGAGAGGACGTTTTGAAGACTCCAACATTTCATAGAAGGCCTTTGCAGATTCCTCGATCTCATCGTCCAAATCCCGAACATCATCAAAGTCTTGCACCATGTCTTCGATCCCGGTACCATGCTCGTCGGTGCGACGACGAACCACCTCAGCTCTGGTACGTTGGGCAGACTCACCATTGAATGTCCACACAGTATAATCTGGCGTAAAACCCCTCCTCTATAGGTGTTTACCCATTACATCCTCTGTTTGTTGTTTAAAGTTGTCGCAACCAAGACAGGGGCACCAGGTTTTTCTCTGACCATTTGCAAATGCGGCTTTCACAAACCCCTTGGTTTTTGTTAACCATTCATTGGTCATGTCTTTCTGACTAGTGTGACCGGTGTACATCCACGCACGATCACTCATCTTGCCTAGCTACTGTACACACAAGAAATATATATATAATTCACCATATATATTCATCAGTTAATCAAGTTTGTCAGTTTTCTTACGTCCATGCAACCTACAGGCTAATAGGTAAAGATAGGTCCTAATCCCACCCGAGTATGTGTAGATTGGGTTTGTTTTCCCATGCTCTGCTCCGGATCCGACGCAAAATTTCAGCAGCACCTCCCCGCTGTTCTCCTGATACACGTCTCGGCAATAAACAGAGAGGATGTGTACCCGGAGAACAACAGGGAGGCACTGACGAAATTATGCATCGGATCCGGAGCAGAGCATATGGGAAAACGAACCCAATCTACACATACTCGGGCTGTCCATGGATAACGTTGGACAATTCGAAAGAATCACGGTTATAAATATGCAAATGCATGCATATTTATAACTGTAACCCTTTCGAACGGGAGACGCATACTGGTCACGCATACTAATGATTTAATCTACCTATAGCTAGCAAGTTTCATCGGCACGAAGACCGGAACATAGCAAATGAAGGGGGGAGGAGGATATGTCATTTGTGCTCACCCACGAACGCAGGGGCAGAGCTCGTCGAACACACGAGGAGGTCGTCGAACACCAGACCCTCACAGCGACGAAACAACTGCACATTTAAATCCACCCGATCAACACAAATATGATGTTTTTCATAACAAAATCGGAAAATGTATGACCTAACTCATAATTTACAAAACTATGACCCCGTCGGCCTCTGGAAGGCCGAAGAGCACCTTTTCGGTCAACAGGAGGCCAAAGAGGTGTCGGGGGTCGGGTGTGAGTGGCGTCGGGGGCGGCGTATTAACAGCTGCACGGGGGATTGTAATGGCGATCTATCTGTGACATCTTCTCGTCGCCACACGCAGGTGTAGGTGCCTTGTGTTGTGCCGGGGTGTCATGCCGTGGTGTTATCGGGGTGTCGTGCCAGGGTGTCGCCGGGGTGTCGTGACGGGGTGTCATGCAGGGGGCTCACCGGAGGGGTGTCACCGGGGGTGTGGTGCCGGGTGTGGTGTCGGGGTGTTGTGCCGGGGGTGTCGTGCAGGGGGCTCACCGGAGGGGCGTCGCCGGGGTGTCGTGTCGGTGTGTCGTGTCGGGGCGTCGTGTCGGGGTGTCGGGGCGTCGTGTCGGGGTGTCGTTTTCTTCTTCTTCCTATTCTTCTTTTTTTCCTCTTCTTCCTTTTCTTCTTCCTCTTCTTCCTTTTCTTCCTTTTCTTCTTCATCTTCTTCTTCTTCTTCTTCTTCTTCTCCTCCTCCTCCTCTCCTCTTTTTCTTGTTCTTCTTCTTCTTCTTCTTCTTCATCTTATTCTTCTTATTTTTTTCTTCTCCTCCTCCTCCTCCTCTTCTTCTTCTTCTTCTTCTTCTTCTTCTTCTTCTCCTTCTTCTTCTTTTCCTTCTTCTTCTTCTTATTCTTTTCTTCTTTTCCTTTTTCCTTTTTCCTTTTTTTCCTTCTTCTTTTCTTCTTTTTTTTCTTCTACGCTTATTCTTTTCTTCTAATTTTCTTCTTTTCTTTTCTTTTTTCTAACCTAATAAACTAACCTAACTAACTTAACAGAAAAAAACTTAACTAATAAACTTAACAGAAAAAAAACAAAAAAAAAGAAAGGGGGCGGCCGGGCTACTCATCGGAGGTGGGGGCGGCGGAGGCAGCTCGAGCGGCGGGGCGGCCGTGGGCGGGGGCGCTGGCGGCGGGGCAGACGAGGGCGGGGGCGGGGGCGGCTGGCGGCGAAAGCGAGAGGGGCGGCGTGGGGGGATCGGGGACACGAGAGAGAGAGAGAGAGAGAGAGAGAGAGAGAGGGTGGGGGTCGGGCCAACACCGTTAGTACCCAGCCTCTTTGCCGTCTGCTGGCGGACGGCAAAGAGCCCCCAGGTAGACGGCAAAGAGCTGGCGGACGGCCCACCAACCCCATGGGCCAGTGAGGCCCAGGTGGGCTCTTTGCCGTCTGCCTTTAGGCTCTTTGCCGTCAGCTGGCAGACGGCAAAGAACTGACTGATGGCAAACAAATTCTCTTCCATCAGCCAGTTCTTTGCCGTCTATTTTTTGGAAGCTGACGGCAAAGACATTCTTTGCCGTCCGCTGGCAGAAGGCAAAGAACAGGCAGACGGCAAATACTCTGATTCCAGTAGTGAGTATCTCTCCCCCATAGTATGCCCACGGGCATACTAATGATGAGGTAAAAGTGTGGTAGAACGCTTTTCTTGGAGTCAATCTGGCCAGCCCTGAGAAATCAGCACGTCAACCTGGATAACTCCATAGTGTAGGTAAAGTGCGCAACCTCTGTAGAGTGTAAAATTTATTCGAATATCTGCATCCTCGGTTATGGACATAGTCCGGTATGTTGGGATACACAATGTATAATTTAAAATTTTCCTACCGTATAGATTACCCAGGAGCATGCTTAGGAGATAGATCACGAGATTACCACTAGATGCGCAGTCCAAGTAGCGGAAGTAGAGTTGGTGAAGCTCATCGCCGATCAACCAACCTCGTCTCCTCCTCGCGTAGTCGATCTCCCTCTAATAGCCGGTCATCAGATCCCTCGTACAATTTTGCCGAAGCAACACAAGTTCACTGCCTCTAATGGTATCCATGTGTGCAGGTCGGAACACTGGACGGCGGATTGCTAGGTTCGATTGAATGGCCGGGGCAGGTGGAGGTGGCTAGATGCAACACATGCAAGCCCTAGCCGGTGCAGGTTCAATCACCCAACACGGGCGTCGTCTCTCCACTTATATAGACGTCCATCATGGGCTTATCACATGAAGCCCATTAGGACTCCAAATCCCATAATCTACTTAGTCCAAAATCCAAGTGCAGGTCGGATCACATCCGACCAGCAAAGTTGGATCTGACCTTATAAGTTACTTCCCATAAGCGTGTGACCCCTTAGGTTCACGCACACTTGGTCGCGAGTCGGATCCATATCCAACTTGGGTAGTCAGTAGCGGCTTCAAGCAAAGCATGCAGATTCCAAGTGTCCGATGAAGCCAGTCCGGTGAACCTGTACAATGTGTCACATTTTGTTCCTTTTGCCTCACAATATATGATGCCGGGCTCAAGGCGACTCGGTCACCCTTGAGCACCCCAGCCTCTTTCTCGTCCTATGATACTGAGTCCCAAAATCGGATTAACACTTAATCCGAGTCACATGGCCATGCTTTATTTGAGTTGGATCACACGAGGGGCCAGAGTAAATCTCTCCAGGTCGGAGGGGCAAATCCCTTCTTAGTAGGCCATGTCTCGTGGAGTGGGTATGGCCTAGCCCAAAACTGACCTTTATAACTACCTAGTTACGGAGTAGCATTTGATCGGTCCTAAGCAGGCCGGTTACCTTCCCGAGTCCATGCGCTGACCTTAGGTCTAGGACACATAACACATATCATAATTGAGACTGACAGATGACCTATCGATGCGTCTCATGGTTGGGTCCGTCTGACTTGACAACTTATCTGAGCCTGGTTCCGACTTGCCGGAGCCGACTATAGAACCCGTCAAGTCCATAGTATCTGGTTAGCATCCTAATGCTATATAGCCAGTGAGACCGAGGCATCTACCATGTTGTATGCCAGTCTAGTCGGATGCGAGTCCACTCTCATACTTTTGCCGACCAGGGACCTTTTAGAACACACCATACAATACATAGTCTCACTGACAAGTCACGTACTTGTTGGTATATATCATTGATAGTGTTCAAGGACTACATTGATAACTTCATGAATACATAGAAAATATCATCCGACATGATTGCCTCTATGACATATTTCCAACTGTCTTCCACTTGCACTAGAGTCAATCATTAAGACATCTCATGCCCATGGCCCTTGTGTGCGCCTCATGCATTGGCTGTGGAACTGGCTTAGTCAACGGATCAGCATCATTTGCATCCGTGTGAACTTTGCATATTTTTATATCACCTCTATTTACGATATGTCATATTAGATGAAATTGCCTTTCTATGTGCTTGGACTTCTGGTGCTGTCTCGGCTCCTTGGCATGTGCGATGGCACCAATATTGTCACAATAGAGGTCCAACAGGTTTGTCGAGTTGCGAACGACACCGAGCTTTTGTAAGAAATTTTGAATCCATACGCCTTCTTTTGTAGCTTCTAAAGCCGCAATATATTCGGCTTCTATTGTGGAGTCAGCAACCGTGTCTTTCTTGGAAATCTTCTAGCTCACTGCTCCTCCATTCAAAATGAATACATAACTAGATGGCGATAAAAAATTAAACCTTGTCGGTTTGGAAACTTGCATCGGTATAACCCCATACAACAAGCCTTTCCTCACCCCCATAAACCAAAAACACATCTTTAGTCCTTCTCAAGTACTTAAGAATGTTCTTCACTGTCGACCGATGATTCTCACCCGTATCGGACCGGTATCTGCTCGTAACACTTAGAGCATAGGAAATCTCAGGTAGGGTACATAGCATGGCATACATGATATATCCAACTGCCGAGGCATACGGGTTCCCACTCACCCGACTTCGCTCATCAGACGTCGAAGGATTCTAAGTCTTGGTTAGAGTAATGCCATGTGACATGGGCAAGAACCCTTTCTTAGCCTCACTCATGTTGAACCGTTTCAACACTTTGCCAATGTATGTGCTCTAGCTTAAGCTAATTAGCCTTCCCGATCTATCTCTATAGGTCTTGATTCCCAATATAAAAGCTGCGTCACCCAGATCCATCACCAAAAAACTATTTTTCAATGACTCCTTGACCGAGTTCAGCATCGAAACATCATTTTCGATCAATAATATATCATCTACATATAAGACCGGAAAAACAACCAAGCTACAACTGAACTTCTTGTACAAACAAGGTTCATCTTTGTTTTTGATGAAGCCGGCTCCAGTCACGAACTCATCAAAACAAATATTCTAGTGCCGAGATGCTTGATTCAACCCATAAATAAATTTCTGTAGCTTGCATATTCTACTAATGTTACTTGGATTGACAAAACCCTCGGGCTGCATCATATACACGTCCTTGGTTCAATTTCCATTAAGTAAAGCCATTTTGACATCTATCTACCATATCTCGTAGTTAAAATATGCAGCAATGGCTAGAATGATCCTGACAGGCTTCAGCATCGCTACCGGCGAGAAAGTCTTGTCATAGTCAATTCCTTGAACCTGTCGATACCCCTTCGCGACAAGCCAAGCTTTGTGGTCTTGGGATACGTAGCAGAAAACAAAAATTTCCATCCTACAGACCAACCCAGGACCACTATGAAGATTCAAACAAGGTTTGATCTGATCATTACCAACTCAGAGCAGCATCGAAAGAAGAGTTGGCGAAGATCGTTGGTACAGATTCCCGCAGCTAGGATTTTACAACCTCCCAACCGCGAGAATTTTTCCTCCCTCGAACATAAGATTGAACGTATGATATCTCTACTGGGTTGAACACATACGGTGTCACCCATCCAGCAGCGCTTCGCTGCCTAGAACTAATCACTGCCGGAGATCAGGCAACCTTGCAGCACTACCAAACTATTCCGTATAGTAGCTAGAGAGAGAGAGATGACAGATCATTGCATGCCATTTGGTGAGAGCTCAAAGGCTCAAGTTGGAGTGAGTATGGAGGGCTCCCTTCCTCCTCTATTTATAGGAGAAGAAGGGGTGGGGGGAGGCAAGGAGGTGGTTTCCCAAAAGCCCCCCCCCCCCACCAACAAAGCCCCACAAAAGGGGGGAGCTTGCCCCCAAAGGGGCCCCCCTACCTTGGCCGAATCCCATAGAGGGGGCTGCCCCCAAGGGGCCCCCTCCCAACACTCTCCACACATGGGGGGGGGGGGGGGCTGCCCCCCAACACCTTCCACCAAAAGGGGGGCTAGCCCCCAAAAGGGGCACCCCTCCAACATATCCCACAAAAGGGGGAGGGCTGTCCCCCAATGGGGAATCCCTACCCAACACTTGGTACTTTGTGAGTGCTACCCTTTTGGGCCTTCTAAAAAATTCCGAGAGGACCCAGAACATTTCCAGAATGCTTCGAAAAATTCCGGACGCACTCTGAAACTTTGTCGGCTTGTTGGTATTTGTGGTTTTCTCGGAAACTTTTCCGGTTTGATGGTATTTGTGGTTTTCTCCCAAACTTTTCCGGTTACTCTGAAACACTTATGGTTTTGTCACCAAAACATTTCTGGTGTCTCCGAAACTTTTTCGGTGACTTTCTTTCGAGCTCCTAACCTAGTACTCATTAGATGGATGACCCTTAAGCGTGTGACCCTGTAGGTTGGGTGAAGTATAGACATGACCGGCACTCTTTCTGAGCAATGATCAATAGCGGAACTATGGACATCCATATTGAGCACTATACCCACACGAATTGATATTTGAGTGAACCTTTAGTTTTTGTGTGCTATTCCTGTTGCTTCGTGATATGTTACCAAAACCCGAGGTGAGATTGTTCGGCATCTTCGTGAATCAACAACTTGTTCACTATGCTAGTTTCCATGAGTTCCCGTGTTCCGGCATCCCTGTGATCAAATCACGCATTGTGTCTGGCCAGATGATGATGGATACCATGACACCGAGAGGGCCCAAAGAATATCTCTCCATAGTTGGAGGAGCAAATCCCAGTCTTGAGCTATCTAGTCCCTTGTCATACTTTTCCGATGAACCCGTAAGCTGTCGTAATAGCCACCCTATTACGGATGAAGTTTAGCAAACCCCAAAGTGTATCATCTGGTATGAAGGAACTCGATACTCTCATGGTCTAAGGAATTATGCAAACATTTAACTTTCTATGTGTTATAAACCATTAACCAATGACGAATGGATCTCAAAGTATAACAATCAATTTGGTCAATTCAATACAAGTGTTCTTCTAACATTGTGTCCTCAAAGTTGCCGGCATTCTTATGCCCATGATCAGGAAAACAGAACCATCATGCAACACTTGAGCTAGTCTTAGTGGCAACACTAGGAATGTATTTTACCATTTATTATTCCACATGTGCACATGAGTTTTCCTCTGAGCCTCATGGTTATTGCAGACTCGAGAACCATTGCAGTTATAGCACGGAATATAAACATAATTACGAATGAGAAAATAAATAATAAAATTTATTATTGCCTCTAGGGCACATTTCCAACAGACTCCCACTTGCACTAGAATCAATAATCTCGTCAATGCTAATGCACCTTACACTTATGGCACACCGGTGTAAAATATGCTTCGCTTGTGGTAGACTTCGTCCATCGGATCTGACAAGTTCAAGTCCGTGTGTATCTTTGCATATCCTTGCGTTTTCACGCTTTCACAAAATTTATAATGTGTGTGGTCTTGGCTTTGTGTATAATTGAATCACTGGTCGAACCTTGATTCCTTAGACTGAGCTATGGAGCCACTATCTTCAATACTGTTCCATTGACCAAAGCCATCATGAAACCATACTATGTTCATAAATGAACTATATGATTCAACACCCTCTGTGTAGCTTCTAAAGTTACAACATACTTAGCCTTCATTATAGAATTCGCCACAGTAACCTGTTGGGAACAATTCCAATTTACTGTGCCACCATTTCATGTATTACACAAAAAACCTTAATTTAAATCGAAAATCACTTGCAGTATTGATGAAGACTGCATCGATGTAACTACTTTCAATGAGCTCTTCATTATCTCAGCTTGCAAGAATGATGTCATCAGTCCTACTTTAGTACTTACTGATATTTTTCACTGTTGTCCTATGATCAACACTTTGATCACTTTGGTAATTTACTCACAACTTATTTTGAGTATTGGTTATATCTGGTTTGTTCACATACCATGGAGTACATGATTAATCCAAACACAAAAGTGTGTGGAATCTAAATCATGTATTTTGCTCGTCGGTGTTTTAGGACACCGAGTCTTGCCAAAACTCTTTCCATGTGACTTCCGCAAGAAACTCTTCTTGGCGTTCCCATTCTAAACCATTTTAGCATCTTGTCAATATGTATTTTGGCTTAGCCCTATTAGGAAATTCTATCTCCATAGATTATAATGCCTAATACCGAGGCTACCTAGCCCAAGTACTTCATCAAAAAACTATTTTCAATGAAGTCCTAATACGTGCCAAGAAATTTATATTATTTCCAATCAACGATGTGCCTTGCACACAAAGTTTTAGAAATATTATTATACTCCCACTTACTTTCTTGTAAACACAAGCATCTTTTCCATTCTTGATGAAATCAAACTCTTTGACTATTTCATCAAAACCAAGATTCCTACTCCATTTTGTTTGCTTCTGTCCATTACTGGATCTCTGATGTTTGCACACTCAGTAGCATCCTCTGGATCGACAAAATACTTTGGACTGTATCATATACATGTCCTTGGTTGTATTTCCATCTCATGGAAATCCTTTTGGCGTCCATCTATCATATCTCATAATTGAAATATGTACTAATTGCTAGTATAACCCAAACCGACTTTAAGCATCGCTACGGTGAGACAATCTCGTCGTAGTCAACTCCTTGAATTTGTTATAAGCAACAAGTCAAGCGTTATGGATAAAAACATTTTTATCTGCATCACTTTATAGTTCCATTCATATTCATTAGACTCTAAGTCTTCCGGAGGGTTGATCAAGATCTAATCTTGAATCATGTATATGGATACTATCACGGATTATTTTTGGCATTTAGCCAATTCCGGATTGAAGGCTCATCAAAGCTTCCTTGTGTATAGTAGGTATACTATTCGCTAACAACAATATCTTGTTTGCAGACCTATTGCACGAGGTTTGCCTACGTGGTTTAGCTGCAAGTTCAACCAAAGTCTATACATCTCATGTAGAGACTTCCGTATCAGCCGTAGTAGGAAACTCCTGAACTACTTCCAAGGTTTCTTTACTTTGAACTGATGATGATGATTCCGTTATCTCGTCGAGCTGCATTGTCTTCCCACTCACTCTTTTGCAAGAAACATTTTCTTCAAAATATACCGCTCTCTCTGGCAAAGATTTTGCCTCGGCATGGTGATAGAGGAATACCCAACAATTTGGGATAACCTACAAAGTAGCACTTATCTGATTTGGAATAGGTTTGTAAACACTTTACACATGTCTCATATTCCAAATTTTTAAGTAAAGACAAAACATGGTTTGGCGTACCATACCATGGGTCATTTCAACAGATTTGATGGCGCTCTTTTCAGTGTAAAAGCCATAGTCTCTAAAGAATCACTTCGAAAAGGATAATGATAAGTCAATTAATATCATCTTTGATCTTACAATGTCATATATGGTTTAATTACATCGTCTTGGACACTCCACTCTCAGGGGTGTTCCGGGAGGTGCAAGTTGTGAAACTATTTCACAACTCATCACACACTCACTAAACTTGTAACTCAAATATGTCTTTCCGCGATCTAATTGCAGAAACATAATTTTTTTATTACAATAATTTCTACTTCATTCTGAAAACCTTTTGAACTATTTCAAAGGATCCAAACTTATGTCTCACTTAGCAAATATTCACATATCTAATTGAGCCATCATTGAAGATGGATAAATCCACTTCTAGCAACAACACTTATCGGACTACACGCACCAATATGTATGATTACCAACAAGTTCGTTGCTCATTCCTTTGGGCTTGCGAACGGTATTTTAGTCACTTTATTTTTTGGATGAAAGTTGCAAGTGTCAGGTGATTCATAATCAAATGACTTTGAAATCCATCACTATGGAATTTCTCCATGCGGGTTTCTCCAATGTGACCAAATGCAGTGCCACACATATGTGGTATTCTTTTAGTCTTGCGACATTTAGCGTCAGTGTTATGGATGTATTATATTATCATCAATATTTATAACATACATCTCATTCATAATGTGAGTATGCCCTTATGTTATTCATAACACTGAAGAACATTTGCTCCTTTATGAACAACCTTCTTGCAACAAACATTATGCAATGGGCTAGAGTGTATAAAACTCTAAAATGAATTATGAAAATGATTACAGAGGTAATACAATGATGGAAAGTATGGTAAATTTTACAGAGTTCCTAGCACATATCTTAACCTCATTACCAGCTAGTTGCTCAGGCCATAGTAGTTCTTGCATCGAGTTGGAATAGAATGCAATCGAACGGGTATCCTTGTGATCAACTCTTAATCACCATGCCCAAGAAGCACATCTTTGACCAGCCTTCTATACATCTATGACTCATAAGACATTCATACCTGAGCAGGACTTTCCAGTCTTCTTTCTTTTTGCCTTTATATTTCTAAGAATTTTACTTCCAATATTTCTCCTACTATCAAAATTAGCACCACACTTTAAGAGTGGCGTTAGCCCCGGACTTCCTAGGCGTGTAAGTCTCACTGACGCCCTTTGGAATTATCCTTTCCCTTTAAGTTGTTGTTTTATTGACCAATATCATATGCAGGTGTCCTCCTGCATCCTACTCTCATCTGTCTAACGCATAGTAAACACTTCACTAATACTTGAAAACGAACATTCCTTAGGATAACTCATATCTTTTAGCCTTTATTTGTATCTGAAACTAATTTTCATTTCCATGAATATCACATAAATATCCCAAACTTTTGAAGTTCAGGTCTCATGAAAGCAAGCATATTGCACTTGACCGTGATAGAATTCTAGCTTTTGGATCGAAGGACGTGAGTCTCATCATCCATAGTATTAGCGGGAGAATACCGAATGCATGCTATAGGACAAAGTCCTTCTCGGCACTCTTGAGGACAATCCTCACATTACGTTACCAATCATAAAGTTTTAACGAGATAAAAACTAGCTATTCAATTTCAATAGTGAAGGTTGAAACACGAGCCAATATTCTCCAACTATACACTACTAGGAGAAAGCCTACTAGTAGCGCTTGAAAAACATATAGTAGTAGCGCTGGTCCAGCGCTACTGCTAACGCGCTACAGCGAAGTTGTAGCAGTAGCGCTGGTTGGTGCAGCGCTACTGCTAAGTATGGTTAGCAGTAGCGCTGCGCTGGCCAGCGCTACTGCTAACTATCTGTAGCGCTGCAGAAAGGCAAGCGCTGCTGCTAGATGCCTTCCAACGCTACTGCTAGTATGCCTGCTTTCACAGATTCATACCCCTCTACGTATTTGTGATGTATTTATACAGGCTCTATACAGTAGTTTCATCAGATCACAATAAACATACACTATTCTCATCATATCATACACATGCAGTAGTCTCGTCATACCATCATCATCATCATTCAACACAAATATCATCACATCTCGAAAATAGCGATACACAAGTCATGTCATGTCTCGAATAAGTGCAACTGCATGGTCATGGCACACACACAAGTTTCATCATCTCTATCTAAACCATGATGTAGAAGAGAAGAGCGATCACCATGAGCAAGACCGCGACTATGTAGTACTTGAGGCACCGACGGTTCCGCCCCCGCTCTTGCCGGAGCGTCCACCTCAAGTAACTACTTTCCGCTTCGGCTCTGCTATCGAACCCTCTGTGGCTAGCACCCGGGTACTAGTCCACCTGGGCCTGAGCGTCTGGCCTGAGGTCGTAGACTCCTGGAACCCTCCCAACGAACATGGCGTAGCAGTCCTTCGCCATCTCTGATCTATGTACCTGCATCATCAGTTGATGAACTGAACGATAATATGCAACATAATGTACTTAAGAAAACAAAGAGGCATAATTAGAAAAATACAAGCAACCTATAGTAAACATAAATGATGAAGTTACTCATACCCAAACTAATTAACTGGAGCAATCTACGCTAGTTCAGGACCACGGTTTAATTACATCACATAGTTTTGTCTGGACGCTAGTGACATATATATTGTCAACGACAATCAGTCCTCCATGTCGGCGGTCCAATCTTCATAGTCAGGGAGGAAGCACCCGAGCTTCTTGAAAGGCTTCAGGTCCAGACGTTGAGCAATTAGCAGTGCTCGGACATCATCCCGCGTGATTGGCCCATGGTAGAACATCCCTGTTGATTCGAGGACCTGCTTCATGATCACTTGGGCAAGTTCACACTGTACGTGATAAAACTCAGCTCGGATTCGATGATCCGGTGTCTTTCCTATGCTTGTGGCCCAGTTGACAATCTCAGCATCGTTGGTAGTAGCTGACATGCGAAGGCGTTGATTATCCCTTCTGAACTCGAGCAGGTGATGCATGAGGTAGAATCCATCAGCCTTACTGATGTGCGGTTGCTGGATGCAGCAGAAGTCGGTCTTATGGCTGAAAACCAGCCCGTTCTTCCTATACTTTTTCACCTTGATATATCCACAAGACAAGCTGAAGGTTAACAGGGCACTATCGAGAACACTCTTTATGTGCTTGTAACTCTTTTTCTTGATGTTCTTCGATGAGTCCAAGTATATAGCATGGGAGTATTCTGGGTACAGAACGATGAGGACGGTGCCCCCCCGTTGCGCAAATTAAGTACACCTCAAATTAGCCTCCATGCTTGCAAAGGAATGATTAACACTTACGAAAGGATATGCACGGATGACTTACGTGGGATGATAAGGCAGGAGAATCGCTTCCTTGTCCTTATTAGCGATCATGAAGCCGCCGATGTACTTGCTCGCATAGTCACGGTGCTCTTTGCAGACATCCAAGAACCTCTCGTGCATATGGTACGGGTCCACGACGCAGATATATTTTATGTTCTCGATCCTGATTATGTAGTTGAGATACAGCGCATACATGCGGATGAACTGGAAATCCAGCTTGGTCATGTGGAACATGTCGTAGATGTAGTCAAATCGCATGATGAACTTATCCGCGAGCCATCCCTCGACGTACAACTTCCCACCCGGCACCTGAGCCGCGTAAAGCGGGTAACCTGGTTTTTCCGAGATGAGAAGACTTTTCTCGCTGGCCAGCACATCAACATGAAGTCTCCTTAGATCATTGTTCAGTATGTCCTCTAGCGCTTTCTGAGGTAGGATCGGGTGGCCGGCGACATGGAAACGCTCCGCACCTACGACATGTATTTTGTCTACCTCCCGGGGCTTCAGAGGCGGCTAGCTGCTTGAAGCAGCTCTGGCGCCTTTAGGTCCTTTCCTCTCCGGTCTCCTCCTTTGCTTCTTGGTGGGTGGCGGTAGTGAGCCCACCACACCTTCCCAAACCACCGCCCCCAGTGTCGTCGGGGTAATCAGTGGACGGCCCTCGGGTTGTTGCTGGGTAGAGGTGGCATCTGGAGGCGTCTCCTGCGAGGATCGCTTGAAGAGAGACTTTTTGCATTCCGCCTTAGGACGTTCCGGCTCCGGCAAATCAGGCAGCATCAAGTCATCATCTCCACGCTCATAGCCTGAGTCTTCGTCGTCCTGAGCCATCAATCCTCCATCATCATAGGCGGTATTGAAATACTTGTCTGGGTCATCATCATCCTCCTCCATGTCATCATCAGCATTTCCTTCTTCGACAACGGGGGCGACGTCATCTGGCACTAATGGAGGCTCTCCCTCGCGCCGTCCGCTATCACCCGCCAAGACAGGTAAAGGTAATTTGGTAGGTGGGGTGGTGTTCATACCTTCTTGAGAATCTGTCGTTGGTGTGATATTGCGCGCCTCGACACGAAGAAGAGTCTTCGACTAGGGCAAGAACCAGCTCTTGCATACGCCAATCCGTTGAGGGGTCTCCTCTTCATCGACTGGTACCGGAAGAGGCAAATCCTCGAAGCCCGCTAAGACACTGGCCACGTTAACCTTGAAGACGCCATCGGGCATTTCTCGGTTGTGGAACATGCGGTCCTTCGGCTTCACGATAGTTGCCTTTCCCACGGCCACCTTCTGGCCCTTGATGTCGTACTGTAGGGTGCACGGGGTATCGTTGGACTACGAAGACATGTCTGCGACGTCAAACATCCGAAAGGTAACTGAAACGGAAGACTATATAGACATGCTGGTGAAAAGGGTATGACGCGTAATTACCGTGAGGGCGTCGAGCTCAGCCATAGACGAAGGCCCGCCGAGTAGGCCAGAGACAGAGGACGGGCTGCTATGAACAGGAGCGGGACCAGGTACGGGAGCATGTGCGGTGGCGTGAGCAGGTGCTGGTGGTGCGATGTTCACCGAATTGCTCCCGACGTAGCTGGGAAGGGGAAAGTCCGCTGGCCCTTTATCTAGATTTTTCTTCGTCCATTCAAAAAATGCCGGAAGCAAGCTGGAAATGGAAGATGTGAAGTCAGCCGTGACGCCAGCTACCACTACACTGACCCTTGCATCGACTATCTGTTCCAACTCTGCTTTGGTCTCAGCTTTGGACTTATTGGCCACAAGCGTGACCTTCTGGTCGATGGTCTGTTGAGTAAGCAACTTTCCCTTCCTTCTTTCCTCTGGCTCCTCGCTGTAACAACAACCGGGACTAAAGGTCCTCCCTCCCCCGCCCCAGGCAGCGCCACGTGGAGGGCCTTTAGTCCCGGTTCGTAATGCAACCGGGACTAAAGGGGGGGCCTTTAGTCCCGATTGGTTTGTCCCGGTTGGAAAACCGGGACTAAAGGCCCTTTCCAACCGGGACTAAAGGCCCGTTTTCTACTAGTGTATGTTCATAAATGAACTATATGATTCAACACCCACTTTGTAGCTTCTAAAGTTATAGAATTCGCCACAGTAACCTGTTGGGAACAATTCCAATTTACAGCGCCACCATTTCATGTATTACACAAAAAACCTTAATTTAAATCAAAAATCACTTGGAGTATTGATGAAGACTGCATCGATGTAACTACTTACAATGAGCTCTTCATTATCTTAGCTCTCGAGAATGATGTCATCAGTCCTACTTTAGTACTTACTGATATTTTTCATTGTTGTCCTATGATCAACACTTTGCTCACTTTGGTAATTTACTCACAACTTATTTTGAGTATCGGACATATCTGGTTTGTTCACATACCATGGAGTACATGATTAATTCAAACACAAAAGTGTGTGGAATCTAAATCATGTATTTTGCTCGTCGGTGTTTTAGGACACCGAGTCTTGCCAAAACTCTTTCCATGTGACTTCCGCAAGAAACTCTTCTTGGCGTTCCCATGCTAAACCATTTTAGCATCTTATCAATATGTATTTTGACTTAGCCCTATTAGGAAATTCTATCTCCATAGATTATAATGCCTAATACCGAGGCTACCTAGCCCAAGTACTTCATCAAACAACTATTTTCAATGAAGTCCTAATACGTGCCAAGAAATTTATATTATTTCCAACAACGATGTGCCTTGCACACAAAGTTTTAGAAATATTATTATACTCGCACTTACTTTCTTGTAAACACAAGCATCTTTTCCATTCTTGATGAAATCAAACTCTTTGACTATTTCATCAAAACGAAGATTCCAACTCCATTTTGTTTGCTTCTGTCCATTACTGGATCTCTGATGTTTGCACACTCAGTAGCATCCTCTGGATCGACAAAATACTTTGGACTGTATCATATACATGTCCTTGGTTGTATTTCCATCTCATGGAAATCCTTTTGGCGTCCATCTATCATATATCATAATTGAAATATGTACTAATTGCTAGTATAACCCAAACCGACTTTAAACATCGCTACGGTGAGACAATCTCGTCGTAGTCAAGTCCTTGAATTTGTTATAAGCAACAAGTCAAGCGTTATGGATAAAAACATTTTTATCTGCATCACTTTATAGTTCCATTCATATTCATTAGACTCTAAGTCTTCCGGAGGGTTGATCAAGATCTAATCTTGAATCATGTATATGGATACTATCACGGATTATTTTTGGCATTTAGCCAATTCCGGAGTGAAGGCTCATCAAAGCTTCCTTGTGTATAGTTGGTATACTATTCTCTAACAACAATATCTTGTTTGCAGACCTATTGCACGAGGTTTGCCTACGTGGTTTAGCTGCAAGTTCAACCAAAGTCTATACATCTCATGTAGAGACTTCCATATCAGTCGTAGTAGGAAACTCCTGAACTACTTCCAAGGTTTCTTTACTTTGAACTGATGATGATGATTCCGTTATCTCGTCGAGCTGCATTGTCTTCCCACTCACTCTTTTGCAAGAAACATTTTCTTCAAAATATACCGCTCTCTCTGGCAAAGATTTTGCCTCGGCATGGTGATAGAGGAATACCCAACAATTTGGGATAACCTACAAAGTAGCACTTATCTGATTTGGAATAGGTTTGTAAACACTTTACACATGTCTCATATTCCAAATGTTTAAGAAAAGACAAAACATGGTTTGGCGTACCATACCATGGGTCATTTCAACAGATTTGATGGCGCTCTTTTCAGTGTAAAAGCCGTAGTCTCTAAAGAATCACTTCGAAAACGATAATGATAAGTCAATTAATATCATCTTTGATCTTACAATGTCATATATGGTTTGATTACATTGTCTCGGACACTCCACTCTCAGGGGTGTTCCGAGAGGTGCAAGTTGTGAAACTATTTCACAACTCATCACACACTCACTAAACTTGTAACTCAAAGATTTCTTTCCGCAATCTAATTGCAGAAACATAATTTTTTTGTTACAATAATTTCTACTTCATTCTGAAAACCTTTTGAACTATTTCAAAGGATCCAAACTTATGTCTCACTTAGCAAATATTCACATATCTAATTGAGCCATCACTGAAGATGGATAAATCCACTTCTAGCAACAACACTTATCGGACTACACGCACCAATATGTATGATTACCAATAAGTTCGTTGCTCATTCCTTAGGGCTTGCGAACGGTATTTTAGTCACTTTATTTTTTGGATGAAAGTTGCAAGTGTCAGGTGATTCATAATCAAATGACTTTGAAATCCATCACTATGGAATTTCTCCATGCGGGTTTCTCCAATGTGACCAAATGCAGTGCCACACATATGTGGTATTCTTTTAGTCTTGCGACATTTAGCGTCAGTGTTATGGATGTATTATATTATCATCAATATTTATAACATACATCTCATTCATAATGTGAGTATGCCCTTATGTTATTCATAACACTGAAGAACATTTGCTCCTTTATGAACAACCTTCTTGCAACAAACATTATGCAATGGGCTAGAGTGTATAAAACTCTAAAATGAATAATGAAAATGATTACAGAGGTAATGCAATGATGGAAAGTATGGTAAATTTTACAGAGTTCCTAGCACATATCTTAACCTCATTACCAGCTAGTTGTTCAGGCCATAGTAGTTCTTGCATCGAGCTGGAATAGAATGCAATCGAACGGGTATCCTTGTGATCAACTCTTAATCACAATGCCCAAGAAGCACATCTTTGACCAGCCTTCTATAAATCTATGACTCGTAAGACATTCATACCTGAGCTGGACTTTCCAGTCTTCTTTATTTTTGCCTTTATATTTCTAACAATTTTATTTCCAATATTTCTCCTACTCTCAGAAGAAGCACCACACTTTAAGAGTGGCGTTAGCCCCGGACTTCCTAGGCGTGTAAGTCTCACTGACGCCCTTTGGAATTGTCCTTTCTCAAGTTGTTGTTTTCTTGACCAATATCATATGCAGGTGTCCTCCTGCATCCTACTCTCATCTGTCTAACGCATAGTAAACACTTCACTAATACTTGAAAACGAACTTTGCTTAGGATAACTCATATCTTTTAGCCTTCATTTGTATCTGAAACTAATTTTCATTTCCATGAACATCACATAAATATCCCAAACTTTTGAAGTTCAGGTCTCATGGAAGCAAGCATATTGCACTTGACCGTGATAGAATTCTAGCTTTTGGATCGAATGACATGAGTCTCATCATCCATAGTATTAGCGGGAGAATACCGAATGCATGCTATAGGACAAAGTCCTTCTCGGTACTCTTGAGGACAATCCTCACATTACGTTACCAATCATAAAGTTTTAACCAGATAAAAACTAGCTATTCAATTTCAATAGTGAAGGTTGAAACGCGAGCCAATATTCTCCAACTATACACTACTAGGAGAAAGCCTACTAGTAGCGCTTGAAAAACCTATAGTAGTAGCGCTGGGTCCAGCGCTACTGCTAACGCGCTACAGCTAAGTTGTAGCAGTAGCGCTGGTTGGTGCAGCGCTACTGCTAAGTATGGTTAGCAGTAGCGCTGCGCTGGCCAGCGCTACTGCTAATTATCTGTAGCGCTGCTGCTAATCCAGCGATGCTGCTAGTATGCCTGCTTTCACAGATTCATACCCCTCTACGTATTTGTGATGTATTTATACAGGCTCAATACAGTAGTTTCATTAGATCACAATAAACATACACTATTCTCATCATATCATACACATGCAGTAGTCTCGTCATACCATCATCATCATCATTCAACACAAATATCATCACATCTCGAAAATAGCGATACACAAGTCATGTCATGTCTCAAATAAGTGCAACTGCATGGTCATGGCACACACACAAGTTTCATCATCTCTATCTAAACCATGATGTAGAAGAGAAGAGCGATCAGCATGAGCAAGACCGCGACTATGTAGTACTTGAGGCACCGACGGTTCCGCCCCCGCTCTTGCCGGAGCGTCCACCTCAAGTAACTACTTTCCGCTTCGGCTCTGCTGTCGAACCCTCTGTGGCTAGCACCCGGGTACTTATCCACCTGGGCCTGAGCGTCTGGCCAGTGGTCGTAGGCTCCTGGAACCCTCCCAACGAACACGGCGTAGCAGTCCTTCGCCATCTCTGATCTATGTACCTGCATCGTCAGTTGACGAACTGAACGATAATATGGAACATAATGTACTTAAGAAAACAAAGAGGCATAATTAGCAAAATACAAGCAACCTATAGTAAACATAAATGACGAAGTTTCTCATACCCAAACTAATTAACTAGAGCGATCTACGCTAGTTCAGGACCACGGTTTAATTACATCACATAGTTTCGTCTGGACGATAGTGACACATATATTGTCAACGACAATCAGTCCTCCATGTCGGCGGTCCAATCTTCATAGTCAGGGAGGAAGCACCCGAGCTTCTTGAAAGGCTTCAGGTCCAGACGCTGAGCGATTAGCAGTGCTCGGACATCATCCCGCGTGATTGGCCCATGGTAGAACATCCCTGTTGATTCGAGGACCTGCTTCATGATCACTTGGGCAAGTTCACACTGTACGTGATAAAACTCAGCTCGGATTCGATGATCCGGTGTCTTTCCTATGCTTGTGGCCCAGTTGACAATCTCAGCATCGTTGGTAGTAGCTGACATGCGAAGGCGTTGATTATCCCTTCTGAACTCGAGCAGGTGATGCATGAGGTAGAATCCATCAGCCTTACTGATGTGCGGTTGCAGCAGAAGTCAGTCTTATGGCTGAAAACCAGCCCGTTCTTCTTGTACTTTTTCACCTTGATATATCCACCAGACAGGCTGAAGGTTAATAGGGCACTATCGAGAACACTCTTTATGTGCTTGTAATCCTTTTTCTTGATGTTCTTCGATGAGTCCAAGTATATAGCATGGGAGTATTCTGGGTACAGAACGATGAGGACGGCGCCCCCCCCCCCCCCCGCTGCGCAAACTAAGTACACCTCAAATTAGCCTCCATGCTTGCAAAGGAATAATTAACACTTACGAAAGGTTATGCACGGATCATGAAGCCGCCGATGTACTTGCTCGCATAGTCACGGTGCTCTTTGTAGACATCCAAGAAGCTCTCGGGCATATGGTACGGGTCCGCGACGCAGATATATTTTATGTTCTCGATCTTGATGAAGTAGTTGAGATATAGCACATACATGCGGATGAACTGGAAATCCAGCTTGGCCATGTGGAACATGTCGTAGATGTAGTCAAATCGCAGGATGAACTTATCCGCGGGCCATCCCTCGATGTACAACTTCCCACCCGGCACCTGAGCCACGTAAAGCAGGTAACCTGGTTTTTCCGAGATGAGAAGGCTTTTCTCTCTGGCCAGCACATCAACATGAAGTCTCCTTAGATCATTGTTTAGTATGTCCTCTAGCGCTTTCTGAGGTAGGATCGGGTGGCCGGCAACATGGAAACGCTCCGCACCTACGACAGGTATTCTTTCTACCTCCCGGGGCTTCAGAGGCGGCTGGCTGCTTGAAGCAGCTCTGGCGCCTTTAGGGCCTTTCCTCTCCGGTCTCCTCCTTTGCTTCTTGGCGGGTGGCGGTAGTGAGCCCACCATACCTTCCCTAACCACCACCCCCAGTGTCGTCGGGGAAATCAGTGGACGGCCCTCGGGTTGTTGCTGGGTAGAGGCGGCATCTGGAGGCGTCTCCTGTGAGGATCCCTTGAAGAGAGACTTTTTGCATTCCGCCTTAGGACGTTCTGGCTCCGGCAAATCAGGCAGCATCAAGTCATCATCTCCACGCTCATAGCCTGAGTCTTCGTCGTCCTGAGCCATCAATCCTCCATCATCATAGGCGGTATTGAAATACTTGTCTGGGTCAATATCATCCTCCTCCATGTCATCATCAGCATTTGCTTCTTCGACAACGGGGGCGACGTCATCTGGCACTAATGGAGGCTCACCCTCGCGTCGTCCGCTATCACCCGCCAAGACAGGTAAAGGTACTTTGGTAGGTGGGGTGGTGTTCATACCTTCTTGAGAAGCTGTCGTTGGTGTGATACTGGGCGCATCGACACGAAGAAGAGTCTTTGGCCAAGGCAAGAACCAGCTCTTGCATGCGCCAATCCATTGAGGGGTCTCCTCGTCATCGACTGGTACCGGAGGAGGCAAATCCTCGAAGCCCGCTAAGACACTGGCCAAGTTAACCTTGAAGACGCCATCGGGCATCTCTCGGTTGTGGAACATGCGGTCCTTCGGCTTCACAATCGTTGCCTTTCCCACGGCCACCTTCTGGCCCTTGATGTCGTACAGTAGGGTGCACGGGGTATCGTTGGTCTACGAAGACATGTCTGCGACATCAAACATCCGATAGGCAACTGAAACGGAAGACTATATAGACATGCTGGTGAAAAGGGTATGACCCGTAATTACCGTGAGGGCATCGAGCTCAGCCATAGACGAAGGCCCGACGAGTAGGCCAGAGACGGAGGACGGGCTGCTATGAACAGGAACGGGACCAGGTACGGGAGCATGTGTGGTGGCGTGAGCAGGTGCTAGTGGTGCGATGTTCACCGAATTGCTCCCGACGTAGCTGGGAAGGGGAAAGTCCGCTGGCCCTTTATCTGGATTTTTCTTCATCCATTCAAAAAATGCCGGAAGCAAGCTGGAAATGGAAGATGTGAAGTCAGCCGTGACACCAGCTACCGCTGCACTGACCCTTGCATCGACTATCTGTTCCAACTCTTCTTTGGTCTCAGCTTTGGACTTATTGACCGCAAGCGTGACCTTCTGGTCGATGGTCTGTTGAGTAAGCAACTTTCTCTTCCTTCTTTCCTCTGGCTCCTCGCGGTAGCACGTCTTCCACGAGGCGCCATCTCCGATGCCGTGCACACGTCCATAGGACGGCGGTGTGTCCTCCGGGACCTTTTTCAGTATGTTCAGGGCCCGGTTGAAATGGGTGTCCCACCTGGGCCTCGCCGACGACTGTGACGACTCGTCGCTTTCGACTTCCTTTTGGTGCTGCTCTTTCTGCAAAAGGAACGTGGATGGTTTACTAATAATGTGACAAAACTTGTAGTCGAATTGATTGGAAGCTAATATGATAATGTGGTAATATAACAATTACCAGAAGTCTCATGAACTCCCTCGTGTTCGGGTCCGTGTAAAAGGTCTTCTTGACACGGTCCCACTTGTACCAGGCCCTGATCCAGTCACGCTCCAGCGGGTCGGTGAATTCCGCCAAGGGGTCTGGGATTCCGTGACTTTCACGTTCGGCGTCCTCCTTGGCCCATACGTGCCTCTTCCCCTCGTAACCACGGCTTCCGAGGCGGTGGGGAGGCATGTTCCTGGCCTGGAGCGCCTTCATTTTCTCTGACTTTTTCTTGGTTTCATCTTTAGCGCAAGTCTCCTTGAATTTTTCAAAGTCCTCTTCCGTAAGTGTCGGATTGTCAGCATGAATCTTGGACCACGGTTCATTCTTATCAATCGCTTTTTTCACCCGAACTTTCCAGGCGGACAAGCCATTGGTGAACGTCACCATCGCCTTACTGTTTATCTTTGTCATGGCGTCGTCGTCCCACGGTTCTTTGCTTTCTGTGCGGCCGGGGAACAGGAACCTATTGTGCAACTTCTTTTGGAGCATGTGCTCCATATGTGGTATCTTCTTCACCTTCTCGTCATTGATGTTGGCGGTTTCCCTGAGGATGCATCCTAGTTGATTGCCCCAGCATGAGCGCGCTTCATCCGGCGCCGTTGGCTCTAATTTCTTGGGGTGCATCTCCGTGACCACAATTTGTCCGATGCCGAGCTCGTTTGGTCTTCGTGACCTCTTCTGCTTTGGTGCTTTACCGGCTACGACAGCATCGTTGCCGGTCTCGGGGGTGGTGTCGGTGCCGGTGTCAGTGCGGGTGTCGGCGTCGGTGTCGGGGTTGGTGCCACTGCCGCCACCATGCAACCCCATCTGGTGTTCGTCCAGGTAATCGAAATAATGATTTGCTGCCTCGATGGGGTCTTCTTCGAGGCGAGCAGAACCCCCGGCTGAGGCGTGGCTAGGCATGTTTCCTATTCAACAATTGTAAATAAAAGATATAATGAAGAGAAAAAAGGGGCCTATATTTGGTCGGAATGTTGATTCATTCCCCTTCCGGCAAATCCCAGGCACTCCATATGTCCTAGTTTCTAGCACAAGTCATGCCGAAAATCACAGAAATTTTCGGCATGACCTTTGCTAAAAAGTGGACATATGGAGTGCCTGAAATTTGCCGGAACGGAAATGAATCAACATTCTGGCAAAACATAGGCCACTCGGATATTCTTCGACATTCAACCAACATTGCAAAATCATATAACATCAATTTGCAACCAACAGGAGCACATATATAACATCAATTTCCAACCAACATTCAACCAGGAGCACATATACAAAGCAAGTACACATAGTGAAATGACCTCACTAAACATTGCAAAATAGTGGTCTTTTCAAAAACCAAAAACTATTGCAAAATGACCTCACTAAACATTTGCTACTGTTTTTTATTTATAGCTAAAAAAGTATAGGAAGGGAGCTGTTTTTTATAAATTTTTGCTACTGTTTTTTATAAATTTTTGCTACTGTTTTTTATAAATTTTTGCTACTGTTTTTTATACCTACAAAGCCTAGCTAGTTTTTTATTTAAAGCTACCAAATTTGCTATTGTTTTTTATTTAAAGTTTTTTATTTATAGCTACAAAAATTAATTAATTCCTACTGTCTTCTATTACTAAGTAGCAACAATTCTGTTTTTAAAAACTAATTATTTTTTTTAAAATTAAGCAAGATATGAACCCTAGATTTTTTTTTCCTAATTGACTAGAGAGAGGGGGAGGTGGGGGGAGGGGGGGTACCTGAAGGGCGGCGACGCGGAGAGAGGGTGAGGTCGACGGCGGCGGCGCGAACGAGGAGGCCGAAGCGGGCAGGGGCGACGGCCGGCGGCGACAGAATAGTGGTCAGAGCGGGCAGGGGCGGCGGCGGCGAGGTCGAGGGCGGGTCCACGCGGCGATGGTGAGGTCGAGGGAGGGCTCGGGCGTCCGCGCAGACGAGGAGGAGGTCGGAGCGGCGGGCAGGGGCGACGAGGGCGGGCAGGGGCGACGACGGCAGGCAGGGGCGACGGCGGCGCGCGACAGCAGAGAGGAGGGGGAGAGGTGGGAGAGTGGGGGGGGGGGAATGGGACTAGGCAAAATTTGAGCACGCGCGGTGGGTTAACTCAAAATAGTAGTAGCGCTGGGTTAGGATCCAGCGCTATAGCTAAATTAGCTATAGCGCTTTGCGGTAATCCAGCGCTACTGCTAACTGTTTTAATTTTTAGTTTTTTTAATTCTAAATTACACATAGTAGTAGCGTTGTGTTAGGATCCAGCACAATAACTATATTAGCTATAGCGCTGGTTCATAATCCAGCGCTACTGATATGTTTTCTTTTCTTTTTATTATTTTCCTTTTCTTTTCTGTTTACTTTTCTTTTTCTTTTGTATTACTTTCTCCCTTTTTTTTTTTTTTTTTTGTATTCCTTTCTCCCTTTTGTATTTCTTTTGTATTGCTTTCTCCCTTTCTGTTTACGACGGCGTCTCCCTCCCACACTGCGCGAATATCACCGGAACCATGCATGTGGTGGTAACATATATATCAGTTGACCGATAACGGTTACTTAAGTGCGTACACAAAATAGATACATATATATAAATGATGGTTTCTCAGCTGCGTCGACAATGTTTCACATTGAGCTTCTTCACTTTCTTGTTCGTTGCCGAATAATTGAGCCCCTCCTTGTGACTTTTCCAGAACCATGGAGTACGATCTTTCTTACGTAATGTAGTATTGATTCTTATTTTCACGTATGCTTCATCGTCATCGTCATGTTCCCTCATCGGGTTGCCGTATTGGTCGTAGTCTTCCTCGTTGGTGACTCCATCCATTCCGACGATGCTCCTTTTGCCTCTCGTCACGACAACACGGCTGGGATTGGTCGGGTCGGTTATGAAGAAGCATTGTGTCACGTGCTTAACGTGTACCCATGGCTCAGTTTTGGCGATGACGTTAACGTTCATGGTTGCGATCTTCCCGTCGGGTATAGACATGGTAGTGAAATACTTGTTTTCTCTTATGACGTCCTTAGCCCATCTGACACGGAACATCGTCGCATCGTGCATTCCAGCATAGTCAAGCTCCCAGATCTCTTAGACCCTTTCGTAGAATCTTTCAGTTGTGCCGTTGGCGTCGGTCACGCATTCAATCGTCACCCCGGAGTTCTGGTAATCACTGTCCATGTCTTTGGCCTCCGTGTATAACGTGTACCCATTGATATCGTATGACTGATAGGTCGCGAGTTTGGGCGCGGGGCCATGTGCTAAGGCGTGTATGAGCAATCCATCCGAACTGCCCTCTTCCGGGGGATTTTCAAGAACTTGCTCTTTGAACCAATGCAAGAAAGTGGCGTTGTGCTCTACAGTAACTTCGTCGTCCGTCTTGAGCATCCCCTTATCACGGTAATTATTTGCGATGGTTTCTTTGTGCCGTGCCACATAATCATCTACCACATCTAGGTGTTGTAGCACTACTAAGTTAGCCCTGTCAAAGTCGTTCCGTCGATCCGAGTAGTCCACGTGCAATTCCCTCCGGTCGTTGTTGTGACCTTCTCCTCCGAGCCTCCCATCGTGCTTCTGGACTGGCAAACCAACAACAGGGTCTCCGACGCCTATATAATTCTCGCAAAAGGAGATGCACTCATGCGTCAGATACCCCTAGACGATGCTCCGATCGGGACGGGACATGTTACGAACGAATCCTTTGATGACCCCATTCATCCTCTCGAACGGCATCATGCTGTGAAGGAATGTCGGCCCGAGGTCGATGATGTCGTCCACGATGTGGACACACAGATGCACCATGACGTCAAAGAAAGCGGGCGGGAAGTACATCTCAAGCTCACATAGTATGACAACGATCTCTTCCTGTAGCCTTCGGAGCTGCTTCACACTTATGGACTTTCGAGAGATAACGTCGAAGAAGTTGCAGAGACCAGTAAGCGTGTCATGGACGTGCTTGTCCATTATCCTTCTAATGGCAACCGGGAGTATCTGCGTCATCATCACGTGACAGTCATGAGACTTCATCCCGTTGAACCTTTTCTTCTTGGGGTCTAGAAATCTGCTTATCTTCCCACAATAACCGGAATTGACTTTGATTCCCATAAGGCACTTGATGAATTGATCGATCTCCTTCGCACTTAAGGTGAACCAAGAAGGGGGGCAATAATTCTCCTCCTTCTTGTTGACTTTTCTACCCCTTTCCCCCTCCTCCGTCTCCTCCGATGACTTTTTACGGTGGAGATCTTTCCTGATCTTCAAATCTTCCAAGTCTTTCCTTGCCTTCGGCCCGTCCTTGGTCTTCTCCGGCATGTTCATCAGTGTGCCAAGCAAGCTTTCGAAGACATTCTTCACGATATGCATTTGATCAAGGCAATGAGGCGTGCCGTGATTGGGCCAGTACTCCAAGTCCCAGAAAACAGACCTCGTTTTCCATACCTTCAGTAGCGGCTCCGGCGCCTTTTTCATCACTCCCGGCGCGGGGCACTGTTCCCAGTTTTTCAATAGCTCGTTGATTTCGGCGCCGCTCCTCTTACGTGGAGGTCCTCAATGCTCAGCCGGCCCATTGAATAGATCTCCACGCTTTCTCCACGGGTCATCCTTCTCGAGCCATCTACGATGCCCCATGTACACGATTTTCCCAGACCCGCCATCTTTCGTTGACGTAAGCTGCTGAGACGTTGTATCATCCATGCACCTCGTGCATCCACAGTATCCGTGGCACACCTGGCCTGAGGTGTACCCGTAACCGAGATAGTCGTGCACCGTCGTCATTAGCGCGGCTCTCATATAGAAATACTCTCCTTTGCTGGTGTCCCATGTCCATGCCGGTGTTTTCCATAACGTGTCTAGCTCCTCTTTCAGAAGCCCCATATACAGGTTAATATTATTTCCCGGTTGTTTCGGCCCTTGAATCAGCATGCTCATGTGTATGTACTTTGTCTTCATGCACTTCCATTGGGGGAGGTTGTACATCCATACAAAGACGGGCCATGTGCTGTGGTTGGTGTTTTGGTTTCCAAACGGATTCATGCCATCGGTACTCGCACCAAGCACGATGTTCCTTGGATCTTCTGCAGCAAATCCATATACGGTGTTGAATGCTCTCCACTGGCTACCATCTACGAGGTGTCTCAGCTTCGGATCATCTCCATCGTCGGGCTTCTTCCTCTCCGCGTGCCAGCGCATGAGCTTTGCTTCCTTAGGATCTACGAAATACCGCTGCAGACGGGGAGTGATCGGAAAGTACCATACAACTTTCTGAGGAGCTTTCTTTCCTGCCTTCTTGTATCGAGAAGCATTGCACACTGGACAACTAGTTTTTTCCGCGTGCTCCCCCCGATAAATGATGCAATCATTGATGCATGCTTGGTACCTAATGTGCGGCAAATCAAAAGGGCAAACCATTTTCTTGGCCTCATCGACACTAGTAGGACACAGGTTCCCCGCGGGAAGAACTTTATTATGTAGATACTTCAAATGCTCATCGAGGCTTTTGTCTGTCCATTTGTTTTTGGCCTTCGTCTTTAGAAGTTCGAGCGTGAAACTCAAGCAGGTCACCTCGGGATCGCAACCATCATACAATGGAGTCTTCGAGTCTACTTCAAGTTGCGCCAGCTTGGCCTCCTCTCTAGAAGCAGCTCTCTCGCTAGTCGTACTCTTGCGAAGGAGGTCTCGAACATGAGGGTCCTGCACGACTGCACTTAGTAGCGTCGAAGACTGTGGCGTGACCGCCGCCTCTTCTCCGCCATATCCGGACTCTTCTTCGCCGTGTCCGGAATCTTCTCCGCCGCCGTCATTTAACTCTTCCCCGCCGCCATGTCCGGCGCCATCGTCTTCGTGTCGATCGGTCATCTCTTCATCTAGCCCCATGTCGTTATTCCCTGCCATGTGGACGTCCTCATCATCATCATCTTCACTTATCCACCGAGTATAGCCATTCATCAGCAGGTGTGCCTTCAACCTGCCACGATCAAAAGGGTCCAAAAGGACTCCTTCTTTGCATCTTGTACACGGACATCTAATCCTAGTCCGATTATTTGCATGCATGTCCATCACCACGGATTGCATGTATCGCTCCACCTTCCATCCACTCACCTTCATGACCGACTGCATGCACGGTATAACAAGCAAAAGGGTTATAAACAAAATGCATGCATGCATCAAAGTCATATAAAAATTTGGCATGACCTTGCCTAAAAATAGGACATATCGAGTTTGCTCGAAATTCACCGAAACGGAAATAAATCGTCATTTCGGCAAAACATCAGCAACTCGGGGGCATGTCACTCGCACAAATCTCTCCATATCCCAAACACACATATTCCCATTCTTGAAATGAACAACTTTTTACTCACCTATCTCCCGAGAGAGACTGATCGACCGGATGAGGCCTTTCGCTACCTATAGGGATCGAAAGTGTGGATGGCTAAATAGCTAGCTAGATCTAGTTGTTGGGGAGGAGAGATGACTCTAGGTAACTAATGGAGAGGGAGAGAGATGAGCTAGCTAGATCTATATCTAATGGAATGGAGGAAGAGCCAAATAAATGAGGTAGGGGGCATTTATGGAGCTAGCTAGAGATGAGAAGGCCATTTATGGAGGAGAGTTATGGTGGAGGGGGGCATTAATGGGGAGAGAAGAGAGGTAGGAGGAAGAGAGAAGAAGGGCAACAATGGTGAGGGGAGAGGGGAAAGGAGGGGGAGAGAGGGCAAAGGGGGGGAGGAGGGGGAGGGGGGTGAAAAGGTGGCACCAGCCACGAATAGCAGTAGCGCTGTTTTTCAGAAAGCGCTACTGCTATGTTAGTTAGTAGTAGCGCTTTTCAGAAAGAGCGCTACTATTAGGTGGGGCCCATTAGCAGTAGCGGTTCCACGAAAAAAAGCGCTACTACTAAAATCTTAGTAGTAGCGCTGTATTCTGGACAGCGCTGCTACTATCAATAGTGTCGGTGGGCTCGTCGGGTCCCGCTTAGCAGTAGCGCTCTTTTTGTTTCCAACGCTACTGCTAAGTCTTCACTTGTAGCGCTGCCAAAATCCAGCGCTACTGGTAATTACCAGCAGCGCCTGTTAGTTTCCAGCGCTACTGATAGTGTCCTGCCTATAAGGTTTCTCCTAGTAGTGATAATGCAAATCACACTTAGACAATGTTCATAACTAATTGCACTAAGAATTAAATAATTCTAAAGTGCGCTCCCACTCAAATCAATATCACTCATAATTGATAGTGAGTGATTCAAGATCCATATTTCAATTCAATGCCATGGATGCAACCATCTCAGGTGACGAGAATTTCAATTGGTAGGTCAACTTGCCGATCACATCTCTATGTGACTCTTGTTCGTCTTACGATGGGCATGTTTCCAACTCAGGACTATCCTGCCCGAACGTCAAGACAACCAAGTCATCTCGTGGTGAGGTCTGTCCATCACCCGCCTTGCACCTCTCTAATCATTCGTGCCCATGCAACCATGTGGCACCCCAAAAAGATACGTGTTCTAGACGGTGCTACACTTGGGAGAACACTAACTACGTAGATCTTTGCCATCAGCCTGATCTTTGCCGTCTGCTGGCAGATGGCAAAGAAACTCTTTGCCGTCAGCTGCAAAAAAACAGACGGAACTGAACTGGCTGATGGCAAAGATACTGTTTGCCATCAATGCGTTCTTCGCCATCTGCTGGTAGACGACAAAGATGGACCAGGCAGCCGGCAAAGAGACCAGGCGGGCCCCACTGCACCGTGGGTTAAGTGGGCGGCATGGTTGCCGTCAGCTGCTTCTTTGCCATCTACCGCCCCCCTCTTTGCCATCTGCCGCCCCCCTCTTTGCCATCTGCCTTCCCCTCTGTAGACGGCAAAGGAGACGGCCACATAACGGCCTGCATAACAGCATGGTTGCCGTCAGCTGCTTCTTTGCCATCTGCCGCCCCCCTCTTTGCCATCTGCCCCCCTCTTTGCCATCTGCCTTCCCCTCTGCAGACGGCAAAGGAGACGGCCACATAATGGCCTGCATCTCCCCACCTCTCTCCAATCCCCACCTCTCTCTCTCTCTCTCTCCCCGATCTCCCCACCTCTCTATCTCTCCCCCCTCGACCCGCGCCGCCCCACCACCACCACCGCGCCGCCCCCCTCCCCGCCCCCACCACCGCGCTGGCCCCCTCCCTGCGACTCCGCCCTCCCTGCACTGCCCCCACCACCGCGCCGCCCTCCTCCCCGCGCCGGCCCCCTCCCCGTGGCTCCCCCCTCCCGGCGCCGCCCCCCACCACCGCGCCGCTCCCCACCTCCGTGCCGCCCCCCTCACCACCGTGCCGCCACCCTCCCCCCGTCGGCCCCTCCCCACCCCCCATCTCCCCACCTCTCTCTCTCCCCCATCTCCCCACCTCTCTGTCTCTCCCCCTCCCCGCGCCACCCCACCACCACCACCGCGCCGCCCCACCACCACCGCGCCGCCCCCCTCCCCGCGGCGCCCCCCTCCCCGCGCCGGCCTATGTACGGTTGATTTGACTAGGTACTTCTTTTAGGATCTGTGTTATTTATTTTTCAGGGGAGTATAGAAGCACTATTCTGATTTATAGGAACTGTGCCTTGATCTAGTGAGATTATTGTCATTGCTGTTATGTGGTCCCAAGGATGTAAATCTGAGAAAAAAAGTTTCAATGATGAATTGCAAATTTCTTGTGGAAGTATGTGTGTGAAAGTCATACGAATACTGTCGAAGCACATGGGCAACTTCAATGCTGCAAAATAACAACTTAGCGTGGACATGTTCTTCTGCAGGCACCCACGTCTTGGTTTAGTTGGCCACTGTAATGAATAACCAAATGTATGATATCATTTATTTCATGTTCGTTAATTAAGGTTAGACTGAAAAGTTACTGCATTAATTTACGAGTACACACCATAGTAGAATATGTGAGTTTAATCAGCAGATCAGCATGATGTACATTTGATGTGCATGGATTGGAAGGTCTCCTCCACTTCCCTGTTGGCTCCGGTCTGGTTCAGGCCGATTCAAAATTTCTGTTTTCTTGGCTTTCTCCCTTTCCGATTCAAACATGTGAGCATGAGCAGATTCACTAGCTGGACCTCATGGTGGCTGCGGTTAGGTAGGATCTTTGCCGAATTACCTACCCAAGGCACTGCCTTGTCTTAGTAATTTGGCACTGACTGTTATGTTAATCAAATCATTTTTAGGCGTTCTCCATCCATACGTACGGTTGATTGGTTCACTGCTTGGGTTGTCAACTGTACGTACGTTTGATGATTGATTCCCTCACCCTCATCACAGCAGCTTGGTGTGTAGTTGTAATTCATACTCCCTGTTTATTCTCCATGGAGAATTCTATGTATACGTGTGTTTGTAGGTGTACACAAGGTCGTTCTTTTTGGGGTTCTTTCTGGTTTGTTGTGAAACCACAAAACGGGGGCGAGGTGATTTTGGTATCATTTCACTCCAGCTAGTTTCTTCCTGTGTAATCAAATTTGCCTATCAAGTCCTTCCTTCCTGTATGTATGAGGCTGCCTAGTTGAACTCTGGTTCCTTCTAATTCCTGTATGTATGTCATGTCATGTCATATTTGCTCCTGCTTCTGGATCATGCTGATGGTCACCTACTTGCTAGCTAAGTATTCCATCTGTCTCAACATATAAGATCTTTTTGCAAGTTAACATAGCTTGCAAAAACGTCTTATATTATGGGACCGAGGGAGTAGCTTGTTTTGCCACCAAATCAATCAATGCTATTTCACTTTGTTTTTTCCTTGTGCTACCATGTTTGTTACAGAATAAACAAACTAACTGCTCAGCTCCCAGCTCTGAATAAACTGCTGGCCCTCTCCGTTCATTTTTTCTTCAGGGCTACTACTGATACAAATGGGTCACCCTGCTGTTTAGCTCTGCTTGATGATTCTTTTACCCTCTGGTCTGCCCTAGCGTCGTCAACGACAAGCATCTCCGTGCGTAGTTGCAATTCATACTCCGTCTATTATCCATGGAGAATTCTACGTATATGTGTATTTGTATCTCTGATTTGATCTGATTGACCACCATCCATCCATTTGACTGATTGATTCATGGTCTGATTGGATTCATGGATGGATGGATTCGTGTATGTTTGGATTCGGGGCTGTCTTCTCCCACGATACTGCTAAGAAACATGGCTTAAAAATGTAGAACATTATTTTGTAGATTAAGCGCATAGTATATGACAAAGGAATAAATATATCTCAACCGTTGACATTTTCCACGTACAGCTTGGTAGTGATTAAAGATTGTCCATGCGTCAAGAGCCTTCTTTACCACATTCTTTGCTTTTCTCCATCCAGTATTAAGCTTATAAAAAATTGTGAAGGAGAAAATAGGTAGAGTGAAAAAATAGCAAGACCTAGTCATGTTAACCTCAACCTGTAGGTGCCCCTAAAAAGAGAGATACAATCGGCAGGTATTGGTTTATGATCTCGTAAAGGCGTAGAATTTTTTTCACAAAATTTACGAAATTTAAACATAGAAAAACTATAAAAACAAATGCCTAAAGAAACACAAAAAAACGCAGCCCTCCTATTGGCTGGCCAGCCAGTCACCTGGATCGATGACGTGGCTGGCCAACCGCTACACACACGCACGTGATCCAGTCACGCACGGGACCCCATATCCCTCGTTTCTCCCAATGGGTTTGTCTAGGTCTCAGTCGACTTAGACTTCGCGAAGTCTAAGTTGACTGACGTCATATAAGGGAGATTGGGCCTGTTTCTTAGTTCGCCATTCTGGCTTAGGTTCTGGGTTTTTTTTGTTTGTTTTTTGGGACGGGCTTGTTACTTTGTTTGTGTGTGCTAGTCTGTTCATTTGTTTTCTTTTACACAGCAAAAAAAGTACTCGACAGAAAACAACAAGCTCAGGCAATTATGTGTTTAAGTGCAGATGCACTCAGCTCGTTGTGTGTGCGTGCTTGTTTGGTACGCTTGAAAAAAAAACATCAACAAGATGGTTTGCTGGAAAATTTCCGTAGCTTTGTAAAGTTTGTGTGATTATGTTAATTCCTAGGAGCTATAAACCAGTGTTTATAAACAAGAAATAAAACAGCTGCTATGATTTTTGACAAAAGAGAATTACTAGTACAAGTTATAACTGGACAAATGCGCATTTCAAAAATAAAAATCTGAACAAAAATATATGATCGAAACAAATGTCCATCAGCTACTAGTTATGTTGTCCGAACAAATTTGCAAGACAAAGAATGACGTGCCACATCAATTAAAACCTCGGTCAACTTGTTTCTATAGAGTTTAAAATATGAGCGACGCTACGCGTCTCTCGGGCGGATAATATAAAAAGATCGGCCGCTTCCGTGACCACTGGATGGAGATGCGATCTACCTATGTAACGAGTCATCTTTGCAACAAGTGCATTGTTGCGGTATTTTCTGCAGCAGAGCTCTTGTTACAGGCATTTTTTTTTGCAACAGTGGCCTTGTTGCAGAATATTTTCGCAACAATGATCTTGTTGCAGAATCATTTTTATGAGTTTTTCTGCAATAGAGGCCTTGTTGTTTATATTTTTCGCAACAATGATCTTGCAAAATCATTTTTATGAGTTTTTATGCTGCAACAGAGTCCTTTTGCGGAAAGAATTGCAACAGGCCCTTTGTTGCAAAAAATAAACATATTTTATATTCTTCAGCGACGACACCGTCGTCCCCCATAGCAAGCTTAGGTTGTGGGTAATTTGATGGCCGCGCGAGCGGCGGATGCGACGAGAGATCGGTCGGTTGATTGGAAGTTTTTTCCTTAAAATATACAAAAAAATGAATTTCTATAGAGTTTGGGAATATGCTGTCCAGCAGATAAAAGAAGTGTGACAAAAATATTGTAACTATCAAATGTAAACAAGCGGATTAGACAACAAAAATAGACAGAAAACTTTAGCTACTTTGTTAGTTTCGTCGAAAGTTTAAACACGCAAAAATAAGTTGGACTTTATAACTAATTTAAGTAACAAAATAAAAAAATTAAATGAAAAAAAGAAGATACTATAACTTTTTTATGTAATATAATAAAAACAACAATGAAAATAGTCCCTCCACACTCTGGTAAAAAAGACGTGCAATTGCCCCCCTCTCCCGTCGCCGCCCTTCGACAAAACAAAGGTCAGTTGCACTCGAATAACTAGACATGCAATTGTAGTCGGTGGTGACACCGCAGTTGCGTGCCTAGTGTCGGACATGCAACTACCCATCTCTTTCTCGCCATCCTTCAACATAACAAAAGGTCAGTTGTAGTCGGGATGGTGGGCATGCACTTGCAGTTAAGGACGACACATGCAGTTGCATGTCTAGTGTCAAACATGCAATTCCCCTTCTCCCTCCGCCGTCCTACAAAAAAGTGCCAGTTGCAGTCAGATGGGGGCACGTGCAATCGCAGTTGGGGGGCGACGCTTGCAACTGCGTGCCTAGTGTTAGACATGCAATTGCCCTCCCCCTCTCCCGCCGTCCTCCGGAAAAACAAAGGTCAGTTGCAGTCGGATGAGTGCACATGCAATTCCAGTCACGGGCCACACTTCAAGTTCCATGTCTAGTGTCACACATGCAACTGCCCCCTTTACCACCGCCCACCGACGAAACAAAGGTCAGTTGCAGCCGAATATGTAGACATGCAATTGTAGTTGCGTGTCAAGTGTCACACATGCAAGTACCCCACCACTCTCTCGCCATCCCGTGACATAAAAAAATGTCAGTTGCAGTCGAGAGGGTGGACATGCAATTGCAGTTGAGGACGAAACTTGCAGTTGCATGCCTAGAGTCAAACATGCAACTCCCCCTCTCCCGCCGCCACCTCCAACAAAACAATTTTTAGTTGCAGTCGGGTCGGTGCACATACAATTACAGTCGAGGGTGACACTTAGTGTTAGGCATGCAATCGCCTTCCCCTTCTCCGCTGCCATTCGACAAAACAAAGGTCAGTTACAGTCGGATGGGTGCACATGCAATCGCAGGCGGGGGCGACACTTATAATTGCATGCCTAGAGTCATACATGCAACCTCCCCCTCTCCCACCACCACCGATAAACCAAAAGGTCGGTTGAAATGGGTAGGCAGGTAGTTGCAGTCGAGGGTGACACTTGCAGTTGCATGCCTAATGTGAGACATGCAATTACCCTCTCCCCCACCACCCTCTGACAAAACAAAGGTTAGTTGCAGTCGAGGGCAACACTTGCAGTTGCATGCCTAGTGTCAGTCTGTCAGACATGCAACGACTCACCTCTTCGGCTGCCCACTGACAAAACAAAGGGAAGTTGCAATTGGGTGGGTAGACATGCAGTTATAGTCGAAGGCGACATTTGCGGTTGCATGCCTAATGTCAGACGAAAAAGTGGTCAGTTGCATTCGGGTGGGTAGACAAGCGGTTGCATTTTGGAGCGACGCTTGTAGTTGTGTTCCTAGTGCTAGACATGCAACTGCGCCCCTTCTCTCCCGCCGTCCTCTGACATAACAAAAATGTCAGTAGCAGTTGCAAGCCTAATGTTAGATATGTAACTGCCTCCCCCCTCTCTCGCCGCCCACCGATGAAACAAAAGGTCGGTTGCGGTACGTTGTGTGGACATGCAGTTGCAGTCGAGGGCGACACTTGCAGTTGCAAGCCTATCGTCGAGCATGCAACTACCCCTTCTCCATGCGCCCTCCGACAAAAACACAAGGCCAGTTGAAAATGGGAGGGAAACACCTCATCGACTGGCAAAATTACACAAAAACACCCAAAATGCATATTCCACTGGATCTCGACTTCCATGTGGATGCGAAATAAGAAAATTCCTAAAGTACAAAAATAAATAAATCATAAAATGCCCCATATTATGCATGTTCTGATCTCACCACAACACACACCTCACCGCAGTTACGGACGTGTTGTACTGCTTGCAATTGCCTGTGACTTTGGCTGCATGTGGGTCCTGATAATTGATGTTGTGCGTAAGATACACAAGATTTTTTTTGTGGAAAATAGAAAGAAAAAAGACGCTTCTCTATTAACCCCATGTAGAAAAAAGACATATAAACATGATGAAAGTATTTTCTAGATAATACATGAATGAAACAAAGTAAAAAAGGCATCATACAAATAAATAAATAAATATAGTTCATGTAGAAAAGACATCAACAAGTGAGAGTAAAATCCTTCATGTGTGTTAACATGTCGGTTCTACAACTTAAAAAATGTTCTATATTTCCAAAATAAAAAAGGAAATTTAAGTGAAATAGTATAACCATTCAAAAATTGCGGCGTAAAAAAAAAAGTAAAATATTTTCTCCCGATAGTTCTCAAACGACCCCCGTCCCTCTTCAGACGGTTTGTTTCCCCGTTAAAAAATTGCTCCGTAACAAACAAAAAAGGGGAATTCCAAAACTAGACAAGAAAATATAATCGCTAAAGCTCAGTCCATATGGCATACCCAGCCGACACGAAAGAAACAAAAAAGCAAGGAAGAAAAGGAAAACAGGTTGGTCGCGCACCTAAAACATTTCAATTTTAATACAAAGACAAGCATAGTAAAATCTAACTGTCATGGAGTCGATTGGAACTTGGCTAAAAACTTATTTAACAATCCGATATAAACCCAAAACTGAAAAATAAAATAATAAAATAAAAAGGTAAAAAATATATAAATTTACAAGGTATGTAAGCTAAATGCTTCATACTGCTCCTAGTAATTAACTAAGAACATAGAAAAACACCGACACAAGGCACTTCATACTATATGTCTGTTTCCTCGTGTAGGAAAGAGTAAAAAAAAGCTGACCCCGGGAGAATAAAGCCCAACTATATAACAAAGTAAAAAATTGTCTTTTCCAGCTCACCGTCCAAAGCCTGCCCCAACATAAAAAAAAAACAGGACAAAAAGCAGCCCGCCCAGCTTGACCCCTGCGTGGGCTCATTTGCAAGAGTCAACACGGCTGCACATGTCGTAAAGGAACACAAAAATCTTTTTTTTTGAAAAAAGCATAGCTTTATACTTAACGGTGCCCAGCCAAGTCACCCAGGGCACAAGCTGCCGGCAGGTACATCTGAATCCCACTGTACAAAGTGGTTCATATCACAGAGACGACCCAAACTAGCGAGTTCATGTGCTACAGAATTTGCACTTCTCTTACAGGACACAACTACATGACGCGAGAACCATAATTTCAGCTGGAGCTTAGTATCCTCAATGACCGCAGAATACGTGGACGAATCTACCTTCCTCAGGTCCATGGCCTCTGCGACAAGCCGGGAGTCAGTCTCGAAGATCACCCGAAGCATACCCAAGTCTGCAGCAAGTGAGACGCCCTGTGACATGGCATACACTTCCGCGCCAAACGCATCAGCAACGTTCTCCTGCCGCCCTGCGCGAGCACAGATGACGGAGCCCTCCATATCCCTCGCTACAACTCCCCAGCCAACATGGTTTCCTCCCGGCACAAAGGAGCCATCAACATTGATCTTGATCATATGTTCCTGCGGCGGTTTCCACCTATCAGTGCCCTGCTGGGTGGCCACCTTCGAGAAGATCTGTTGGTATTCCATGGTGTAGCACCTAGTTCGCCTCGCCACTTCGCCTACTGTCCACGGAAGCTCCCCTTCCCTCTGCTTGTTTCGATTGCTCCACCACAGCCACCAGAAGGTCAAGACCATGACTCGTTTACTTTCATCTAGTCCCCATAAGAAATCCAGCATTGCATGCACGGATGGGATGTCCTCCAACGCCATTCTCTCTCTCTCCATAGCCAGCTCTCTCCACACGCCCTTCACCACTTTGCACTTTAATTTATGAACAGATGCGCCCCATCCTCCTCCGCCCGTCCGCAGAATAAGCATGAAGTCTCTTCAACTGAGACCCCCCTCCTTTTTAGATTTGTCCTCAGCGCTAGTGATTCATTCCTGATGCGCCAAACGAACATCTGAATATTCCTTGGGCAGGGAAGCTTCCATAACCGTTTCCAGGAGTCATCATGGCAACTATCCAGGTTGCCCGGTAGAGTCATGCTGCTGCCTGCACCCCCATCTCTCCCCATCTTCTCAATCTGGACCTGCAACTTATATGCACTTTTGACCGAGTGCACTCCTTTGGGATCGAATTGCCAGGCTATAAAGTCTTGGACCCCCTCCCGGATCGGTATTTGCAGGATGCTCTCTGCGTCAACATGCCAGAACGTGTCCCGGACCAACTGTTCGTCCCAGTGTCCAGTGATAGGGCTGATCAGGTCATTAACAACCTCCAACAGGTTCCCTCCCCTCGGGGTAATTACCTTCCTTGACCACGGCCTAGGAAGCCATGGGTCACTCCAGATTCTGATCCTAGTGCCATCCCCAACTCGCCACACATATCCTTCTTTCACCAGCTGTAAACCATGTAGGAGACTTCGCCATGAATAGGAGATTCCATCTTTTGCTTCGGCCTCTAGCACATGAGTATGAGGGAAGTAACGAGCTTTCAGGATTTGTGCACACAGGGACTCCGGGCATTCGATAATCCTCCAAATTTGCCTTGACAGCATGGCAATGTTGAATGCATGCATCTCCCTGAACCCCAGCCCGCCCTGTGCTTTTGGCTTTATCAACTTCTCCCAACTAATCCAATGGAGTGTGTTCTCCTTTTCCTGTTGACTCCACCAGTACGTTCCCATCAAAGAGTTTAGCTCCTGGCAGAAGGTTTTAGTTAGATAGAAACATGACATGGCGAACGTTGGAATTGCTTGCGCTACAGCTTTCACCAACGTTTCTTTCCCAGTCTTAGCGATCAGCTTCTCCTGCCACCCGTAAACCCGCCCGGCCATGGCTCCCTTTATGTATGCAAAGGCTCTCTTTTTAGATCTCCCCACGTGGACTGGCAAGCCGAGGTATTTTGCATTCCAACTCTCGCTGTCAATCTGTAGAGTTCCTTTCACCAGGTCCTTCTCTGTTGCCGGTGTGTTGGGACTGAACATTATTGCCGATTTTTCAGTATTGATGCATTGCCCCGAGCAGTTTCTGTAGAGCTCCAGTATGTCCCTCAAAGCCATGGCTTCCTCTTGCTTGGCCTTCATGAGCAGCACCGAGTCATCGGCAAAGAACAAGTGCGACACCACCGGTGCATTAGGGCACACCTTGACACCACTAATCTGCCCGCTTCTCTCCGCATCATGAAGAAGGGCTGACAGGCCCTCTGCGCAGATAACAAAGAGGTACGGTGATATCGGGTCGCCTTGTCGCAGCCCACGGGATGGACTAAACTGTTGGGTCAGGCTGCCATTAACTTTAATTTGATATCTCACGGAGGTCACACACCGCATAATCAGGTCAACCCAGTGTTGCTCGAAGCCTAACTTGCTTAACATTGCCGCCAAGAACTTCCACTCCACCCTGTCGTACGCTTTACTCATATCAACTTTAACAGCAGCAATCCCCTCCTTCCCCTTCCTCTTATTCAACAGGAAGTGTGACAGCTCATAGGCGATTAGCACATTATCGGTGATGAGCCTTCCTGGGACAAATGCACTCTGATTATCAGATATGATGTTCGGCAGTACAATTTTCAGGCGGTTGGCTATCACCGTAGACACAAGCTTATAGACAACGTTGCATAAACTGATTGGGCGGAGATCCTTAATCCGATTCGGATTTTTAACTTTCGGAATGAGCACCACCACCGTGTCGTTCCACCCCTCTGGAATTGGGCCTCCATTAAGGACCGCCAGGACCTCCTCCACAACTTTGTCACCCATGAACTCCCAGTGCTTCTTATACACAATGGACGGCATCCCGTCTGGACCCGGTGCCTTTAGATCTCCAATATGGTCAAGTGCTGCCTTCACCTCCTCTCGAGTAAACTCGGCGTCGAGGATTGCATGCATAGGCTGCGTAAGACGTGGGTCGACCTTAGCGATCAGCTCATAGAGCCGAGTGCCCATATTGGATGTGAAGAGCTCCTGAAAAAAAGAACAAACATAATTAGAAAGCTCCTCCCCTTCCTTCACCACCGTCCCATCTTCCTTCCTTAACTCCTTCACTCTATTCATCTTCTTCCTGGCTGAGGCAAACGCCATGAAGTACCTTGTATTCCTATTCCCATCCTTCAACCAAGACACCCGTGAGTATTGTTTTGCCTTCGTATTCTTCTTCTCTTCCAGATCTTCCACCACACACCTCAACTCAGCTTCCTCCCTAATCTTCTCCTCGCTTACTGGGGCACGCATGCATTCCTCTAGAGCGCTTCGAGCCTTTTTCAATCTTCCCTCGAGCTCACCCACCACCTCTTTCTGCCACCTCCTCATAGAACCAGCAATAGATTTTAGTCCTTGGTTCACACTCCCCCCACCTGCGACAGTAGCTGCATCCCATGCCTCCTTCACCACCTCCCTACACCCCGTCTCCTGCAGCAACCAAGCCTCAAATCTGAAGCTTCTAACTCCAGTGTGCTCCCTACTACCCCCTCCTTCAGTGGACACAATAACGGGCCGGTGGTCAGAGTGTCTCGGATTCCCATTAATCACATAGAATTCAGGGAATGCCTCACACCAGTGTATATTCGCCGTTGCACGATCCAGTCTTTCACAGATGTATGACACCAACTCCTTGCTATGATTCCGCCATGTGTATTTGTCCCCCGTGTACCCTATGTCAGTTAGCTCACAACTTTCCAATGCCACCCGAAATCTGTCCATGCATACTTGTGGCCGAACTGAACCCCCACACTTCTCATCACATGTGAGTATCTCATTGAAATCGCCCATACATAGCCACGGTCTGCCCGTTTGATGTTGTTGCCCAAGAATCTTCAAAGTCCTCCACGTCTCAATTTTCCTCTCCGACACTGACTCCCCATAGATTCCCGTAAGGCGCCAAACCAAACCCTTTTCCTCACATACATCCACATCAACATGCCTCCGGCCGTACGATCTCAGCGTCACATCAACTCCTCTTCTCCAAAACATGGCCACACCCCGACTCCTCCCATCAGGGTTCCAAGCGCTCATGTTTGCTAGTCCCAACATCCATCTAAACCTCTCAAGCTCCTTCACCGTCATCTTCGTTTCAGCTAAGAACAAAATATCGGGCTCCTCCTTCCTCCCCATGTCAAGGAGGCTACGAACTGCCGGGCCGTTCCCGAGTCCCCGGCAGTTCCAGCTTACGATTTTCATTGTGCCCGGCGGGGCTGCTCTAGCAGCCCGGCCGATATGCCATTAGTGTTGTCTGACTCCTTCTGCACTCCCTCCTTCTCCATTTCTCCTATTCCTTCCATCAACCTCCCCTTCTTCCCGTCCTTCTCATCCCCACCGTCCACCCTTCCTCTCTTCTCCCCCAACACCTTCTCCCTTCTTGTAGCATCGACGGTGGCCTTGTCCTCCCGCACCACCCTCGTGTACTTCTTGCTTTGCTTGTGCTTGTTGTTCCCCTGACTTGCCTTCTCGCTAGTCGTACGTGGCGCGTCCAGTAACTGTTTGTCCACCTCCATTCCCTTGGCAGCTTCCCTATTATTGTTGTTGTTACGCTCGAGGAACACAAAAATCTAGTGGCAAGGGGACTCGACTGAGACTTCATAAAAAATCAGTCGACTGATTTTTAGCACAACCGTCTCCCAATACACTCACGCACGCACGCACGCACGGGATCCCCATCCAGCTCGTTTCTCCACTCGCGTCGTCCCAGGAGAGCTTGCACTCGATCCCGCAGCCCTCCGGTGATCCCGTCGCAGTGCTGCCGGCGCCTCCCCGTCGCGCGCCTCTGCCGCCGTCCACCGTCTCTCCCGCGCCCCCTCACGTATGCCTGCCTCTGCGCCGCCCGAGCTCGCCCGGAGTTCTTGCGCCCGAGCTCGCCCGGTTTTGGTTACCGAATGAGGCAATTTTACCGAGGGGGACTGGTAAACGTGGTTACCACGGTTACCAAGAAATACCGAGAATATTTCGAACGAATTTTATAGTTGAATTTTGAATTCAAATAACTGAATGAGCGAACATTCGAACCAGAGACCATTCAAAACATGAACTAGGTTGCTACCAACACGTCAGAACCAACTCTCATGGCATTAATTAGATCCTACGTACTTTACTACTCCCTCCGGTCCGGTGTGTAAGGCTCAGTAGAAAAATCATCGTGACCAAGGCAGAAGCGAATTGGGCAGTGAGAGGTTTTGGTCGCCGTTATTCTCTCCAATCAGGTCATTGAATTAATTAGAGGAGAGAGAGGAAACATGCATTCATTGGTCAAACCTTTGCATGCATAGGGGAGAGAGGAGAAGAGGTGCGGTGAGGAGTAATTCTGGAGGAGAGAGAAGGCCACAGAGCAATTAATTAGGGGGTATTAATTAGCAAAACGGCCTTATTTCATCACTAAAACGGAACAAATAGTTTTTGCTAATGAGCCCTACACACCGGACCGGAGGGAGTATAAATCGAGCGTTTAAATTCAAAAATTTCAAAAAAATGGTATTTTTTGCTTGGTATGGGGATTTACCCAGGGCCACGGAAATACGCGGTAACCATGGGAAATCTTGAAATTTCGACCGGTAACCAAAACCTTGCTTGCGCCTCCTCTCCCGAAGCTCCTCGACCAGCACCTCGCCGTCGCTGCCGTCGGGCAACGCCCAGGCGGAGGAGGAACGGGCTCGCCGTCGTGCCTCCTCTCCACACTCCCTCCTTCCTCCAGCCAGCGCGCCTCCAGTCGGCGGAGCAGCGAGGCCTGGCGGGCACCACGCATGCCGGCGGAGCAGCATGGCCAGGCGGGCATCATGCGCGTCGGCGAATCAGCGCGGCCTGGGGGCCAGGCGGCCACCACGCGCACTAGTTAAGCAGCGCGGCCATGGGGCTAAGCAGGCACCACACACCGGCCGGCACCACCATGCAGACAGGCTCGCGACGGAAGAGAGGAAGAAGAAGGGACGCGGGACGGGCTCACCGGCAACGGCGCGACGCGGCGGAGCTCCGGTGGCTGAGAACTCACTGGACGGGAGGGCTCGACTTGCCGCCGTGAACGCCGGACGCCTCTGCCGCGAGAGGAGCAGCAGCTGCTTTTTTTTAATTTTTTTTTAGTTTCTTTGCCGTATGTGGATATTAGGCTGACGGCAAAGACGAACATTGGCTGACGGCAAAGACAGATGGCAAAGGTCTTGGGCAGGCAGATGGCAAAGGGCTTGGGACGGCAAAGTATGCCGTTAGCCACCTAACGGGGCTAACAGCCATACGTTGCCGTCAGCGTCCTTTGCCGTCTGCCAGCTGATGCCAAAGATTCTTTGCCGTCCGCTTTGTCTAGGCAGACGGCAAACAGCCGCATTCCCGGCGCTAGCAGTGCCGAAACTGTTGCCGTCTGCCGGCCGATGGCAAAGACCTTTGCCATCGGTGGGCTGGTCCTTTGCCGTCTGCCATGGAAGATGGCAAAGAACCTGATTCCTGTAATATACTTGATATTTTAAGTGAGAGACGACCCTAATAAAAGCGACTACCGCTCAATCAAAAGGGTGAAAAAAATAAGGGATAACCATCTCCAGCAATTTATAATAGCATGATATGGTATAGCCCCTCCTATCGGAGAAGTACTCATCGTCTTCGCAAAATTTTAGCTAAAAATGCTGCCGTGGCAACAGTTTTCAAAACTGCTACCGTGGCAGAACCTTTCTGTCAAGGCCCGTTTCTTTAGCCCTTTCTCCTCCGTCTTCGTGTACGGCTTTTGCGTCGGTGTCCACTTCCGCAAAGCTTGTCATCACCATGTTGATGCACTAAATAATATTGCTATCTCTATAGCTAATAAAACAATGCATTACATTAAGGTCGACACGCAGGTCATAAAAGTGGAAATCATATGGCGCCAGCCATCATGCCGAATCATGACATGCAGGTCATGTTAATTACATCATATAGTCATCTCATACATAATCTCATTAATAATGATGAAGGCTATACCACATCACATGCACATCCTGCAAAACCAAGTTAGACGCCTCTAATCGGTCCATACAAACTTTTATTTTACATGGCTTCTAAGGTTTGGAAACAAACCGAAGCTATCATCGTCCATCATCAAGTATTATTATTCAAGTTGCTAGATTAACTTTGCGGGGTGTATGAAACATGAGACTTAATGGCAAATCTCAAGCCTCATAATAAACTTCATCATACGCGTGACCCCCGTGTAGATCACATCTACATGCCCTTTTTAGTTTGCGAAAATTCATCTTTCTTAACTAAGGAGGAACCCAAAGAACTGAAGCACATCATTGATCTAACAACTAGTAAGCTCAGGAGCAGCATAGAACGATCGTGCATAGCCAGTACTTTGTAACAAAATTCCACCATTCCGTCAAGATCAGAAAAACGCAAATTCAAGGGAAGCAACAAGAATGTCAACTAATAGATTGCATCTACTAACAATAGATCTTATCTACTACTCGCACAAAATTTTATTAAGTAATAGATCTCATCTACTACAATAGATCTCATCTACTAATTTTTGTGTGTGCAATACCCACAAATCTCTATGTGTTCTATATCGTAACCTGCATCTACGCATAGCACGGCTCATGATGCCACTCTAGGGATACACAGTAGAAAACAAAATATTTCCATCCTACCCACCAGCCCAGGACCACTATGAAGATGTATATAAGGTTTGATCTAATCATTACCAACTCGGAGCAGCAGGGGAAGAAGAGTTGGCGAAGATCCTCGGTGCAGATTCCCGCAGCTAGGATTTTACAACCTACCAACCGCGAGAATTTTTCCTCCCTCGGGCATAAGATCGAATGTACGATCTCTCTACCGGGTTGTACACAAATGATTACACCGATCCAATAGCGCTTCGCCACCCAGAACTAATCACTATTGGAGACCAAATAGCCTTGCGGCACTACGAAACTATTTCGTATAGTAGCTAGAGAGAGAGAGAGAGAGAGAGAGAGAAGGCAGATCATTGCATGCTATTTGGTGAGAGTTCAGAGGCTCAAGTTGGAGTGAGTACGGAGGGCTCCCTTCCTCCTCACTGCTACTTAGTAGTAGCGCGGGGTACACACCAGCGCTACAGGTAGGTATGTAGTAGTAGCGCTGGGCAGCAGGCCGGCGCTACTGCTAAGTGGTCTCATCGTCACCCACCGGGGCTGCCCATAGTAGTAGCGTTGTGCTAAAACCAGCGCTCCTACTATTCACTTAGCAGTAGCGCGGGAGCACTTCGAGCGCTGCTACTACGGCCAGCCCGGGCCCAGCTCACCGGCCCAACATAGCAGCAGCGCGGGCCGGTGACCCACGCCGCTGCTAGGTGGGCTAGCAGCAGCGTGGGCCGGTAACCCACGCCGCTGCTAGGTGGGCTAGCAGCAGCGCGAGCCGGTGACCCGCGCTACTGCTAATCCCACCTTATCTTCGGCCCGCGTGCACGGCCTCACTCTCCCTCTCCACTCTCCCTCTCCATCAACCCCTGCTGCCGCCGCCCGCTGCTACCGCCCCACGTCGCCGTCGCGCGTTGCCGCCTTCGCCTCCCCGGTATGTCTCCCTCCCACCCTCTCCCTCCATCCCTCCCTTCTCCCTCCCACCCTCTCCCTCCATCCCTCCCTTCTACCTCCGTCCCTCCGACCCTCTCCCTCCATCCCTCCCTCCCTCCCTCCCACCCTCTAGGGTTAGAACTAGGATGGATGGATAGCTGTTATGGTTAGAACTAGGATAGTTTTAGTATTTTTTGAAATAAAAATGTGAAGATAGGATTTTTTTTGAAATGAAAATGTAAGGAACTTGACTCTGTTTGGACATGTGAAGAAATGAAAATGAAAATGTGAAAATGAAAATCTAAATGTGAAAATGAAAATGTGAAAATGAAAATGAAAATGAAAATGAAACCTCCGAGTGGCCTATGTTTTGCCGGAATGTTGATTCATTTTCGTTCCGGCAAATTTCAGGCGCTCGATATGTCATGTTTTTAGAAAAGGTTATGCCGAAATTTTGTCAGAATAGGAATTAGATGACATTCTGGCAAAACATAGGTCATTTTTATGTCGTTACTCCATAAATGTAATGTTAATTCACTAATGCTTATATCGTTGACTTTCAGTCTGTCGGAGCTCCTTGTGTGACTTTCAGTATGTTCTTGATGGAGGAATACCGACTGTTGTCGTGGGGGTCGATTCCTCTTCTTCTCTTCTCGTGGTATATACCTTGGTATAATGCACGAGGAAAGAAGAAGAGGTGTGACCATCACCGACGGTCGAAATATTAGTGTGAGGAAGTGTCCACCAACATACACCACCATATCAGTGTGAGAGAGTATGCACCATATACACCATGAGATATGAGAATTTTTCAAGGAAAGCCTCGACAGACCGAAACTCAACCCATGCTGAATACTTTCTAGTATAATTGTCATCGATTTTTAATCTTTGAATCATGAACAAAGGAAATGTCTGACGACGAGGGGATCCCTGAGTGTGATTTTTGCGGCGAAGATCGGGGTCTGTGCGACAAGCCTCACCTGCGAAACGACATGTTCTTCACCATCAAGCTTGACGAGACCTTTGATGTTTTTATGGTACGCAACGATGACAACTATTTTTGCTTCTTTGCTTTGTGTTTCTTTGCTTCAACGTGTAATTTCCGTTTTTTTACAATTCGACTAGTGCATCCCCTGCCATGCAAGACGGTATATCTTGGAGAAGTCGGTTTCCAAGAAATGGAGAATACGGAGACGAGGAGAGCTCACCTGAGGACTAAACATGGTTTCACATTTCGGGTTAAACTATACAATGCAGTTAATCACTCGCATTTTGGTTCCTCAAATTGGGTAGCTCTAGGCAAGGCATTTGGATTTCAGGAGGATATGGAAATAACCTTCGATATTCGTCCTGAAGAAGATATTGAAGGTAATATCGACATTTGGGTGGATGTCAATATGCTTTCAGTTTTACCTCTATGTGAGTTTGTCAACCATATTTGTTAAGTAATTTGCATTGTTTATTTAAAAATAGTTGGTGTTCATCCATACTAAACTTGTTTATTTATAATTTACAGCTTATTTCCTTTCTTCAAGTGAAACACAGAAGATAGTAGACAGGACACACTTCACTTATGGATCACATCTAACTTGGGAGGAGAAGGATTCTCTTGTCGCCTTTGTTAATGGTTGCATGTCTACTAGGGACAACACACATTATGGAGCTGGCCCAAATTATACATTATACATGCCACTAATGCATAGGTTGAGGGCTGATGACATTCGCGCAAATATCTTGGTAAGAGTTCCTAACTACACTACTATTACGGTAAATTACATTGCTAATTATGCTACTATTATGTAAATTGCATTGCTAACTAGGCTACTATTATGTTCTTTAACAGAAATTGCCAAATGATGTTGTGCCTCCGTTGATGCATGGTGAAGGTGAGATGGCAATTACAAGCCGTACGTGCGTCCCTTTCATTTTTCAATACTCGACTGAGCGCAAACCACGAGGAAAACTCCAAATTGAAGCATGGAGAGAAATAAAGAAGGATCGCAAGCCACAAGTTGGAGACCGTTGGATCTCTTTGCTTCATCATGGAGACTTAGGTGTTTTTCTGTTTTATGACATTTTACCTAGGAGAGAGGACTAGGTCCTATGAGAGATAAGTTTTTCTGGTTTATATGACATATATTAACTTGGCATGATCGATTAGGATGATGATTATTATGGTGTTTTTCTGTTTTATGACATTTTGCTTGGTATGATTAAGATGATGATGAGTTGTTAGATGATTAAGAGGATGATGAGTTGTTAGATGATTAATAGGATGATGAGTTGTTAGATGATTAAGAGGATGATAAGTTATATGTTATATATTAGATTAAATTGGATGGATGCAAGTGACCAAGTTGAATTAGAGGAAAATATGATGTTGCGATTCGCAACATCGTGTTTTTCTCTAATTCAACTTGATCACTTGCACCCATCCACTTTAGTCTAAATGTTGTTTTTTGCACAATTATTATTGATGTTGTATATTAACATGTATAACCGTGTGTAAATACAATACAAATATATAAAAAGAAATACTCACGTTTAGTAGTGGCGCGGTTTCTAAAAGCTCGCCACTGCTAATGCACCATTAGTAGTAGCGTTGTTTATGAAAGTGCGCTTCTGCTAACTCAGTCGCCAGTAGCGCTGGACCAACCCACGCTACTGCTAAGTAAGGATAGTAGTAGCGCGTGCCAACCAGCGCTACTGCTACAAGTCAGTTGTAGCGCGGTAGCAGTAGTGTGGGCACCCACTCTACTGCTAGCCCAAAAACCAGCGCTACCGCTAACCTTTTCCCTAGTAGTGCGAGGACACATGGGAATTTCTGTCTAGTCATGTTCATCATGTTGAGTTGATTCACGTTCGTTACTTTGATAATTTGATATGTGGGTGGACCGGAGCTAAGGTATTGTTCTTACTTGAACAAGCAACCCACTTATCATTACCCCCTCTCGCAAGCATCCGCAACTACAAAGGAAGAATTAAGATAAATCTAACCATAGCATGAAACGTGTGGATCCAAATCAGCTCCTCATGAAGCAACGCATAAACTGGGGTTTAGGCTTCTGTCACTCTCGCAACCCATCATCTACTTGTTACTCTACAATGCCTTTCCTTAGGGCCATAACATGGTGAAGTGTCGTGTAGTCGACGTTCACACGGCACCACTAAGAGCAGCAACAACATGCACATCATCAAAATATCGAACGAATACCAACTTCACATGATTACTTATAACAAGACTTCTCCCATTACCTCAGGAATAGTAGTAACTACTCACACCTCATCAACATGTTCAATATCAAAGGTATAATAATGGTGATCAAGGATATGAACATAATATCTTTCACCAACTAAACCAATTAGCATCAACTACAAGATGTAATCAACACTACTAGTAACCCACAGGTACCAATCTGAAGTTTTGAGACAAAGATTGAATACAAGAGATGAACTAGGGTTTGAGATGAGATGGTGCTGGTGAAGATGTTGATGAAGATTGGTCCTCCCACGAAGTAGGAAGCGTTGGTGATGACGATGGCTTCGATTTCCCCCTCCCGGAGAGAAGTTTCCCCGGTAGATTCTCTCTGCCGGAGAGCAAAAGGCCCTCTGCCCGGGTTTTCGCCTCGAGACAGTGGCGCTTCGTCCCAAAAGTATCCTTATGATTTTTTCTAGGGTAAAACACACCATATAGGAGAAGAGGGGGGTCGGGAGACCTGCTGGGGCCCCACAAGCCATCAGCACGCGCCCAGGGTGGTGGGCGCGCCCTGTTGGCTTGTGGCCAGCAGGTGGCCCCCCATTGGTATATTTTTAGCCCAATAATTCTTATATATTCCATGAAAATTCTCTTTGAAGTTTCAGGTCATTTGGAGTCTAGTGAATTTTCAGCCATTTTCTTGGTTTTCAGGTCCAGAATTCCAGTTTCCAGTAATTTCCCTCTCTGTGATGTACCTTGCATATTTAGAGAGAAAAGGCATTGTATCTACTCGAGGACGAACATGAATTAAGCTTGGGGATGCTGATACGTCTCCAACGTATGTATAATTTTTGATTGTTCCATGCTATTATATTATCAATCTTGGATGGTTTATAAGCATTTATATGATGTTTTATATCATTTTTGAGCACTAACCTATTTACCTAGTGTCAGTTGCTGTTTTCTGCATGTTTTTTGCGATTCAGGAATATTGTACCAAACGAAGTCCAAATGCCCCGAAAGTTACTGATGATTTTTTTCTGGACAAAAATAAGACCTGGAATCTTCGGAAGGAGACCGGAGGCCACACGGGGTGGCGCCAAGCCAACAAGGCGCCCAGAGGGGGGGGGTCGTGCCCTGATGGCTTGGGGCCACGTCCCATGGCCTCTGGCCCTGATCTCTTTGCTATAAATTCACATATATTAGAAAAACCCTAGAGAGCCTCCCCAAACACTTTTTCCGCTGCCATAAGCTTCTGTTCCTCCGTGTGCCCATCTGGAGCCCTGTTTCGGTGCCCTGCCGGAGGGGAGGGGGGTCGATCATGGAGGGCCTCTACATCAACCTTGCTGCTCCCATGGTGATGTGTGAGTAGTTTACCACAGACCTATGTGTCCGTAGTTAGTACCTAGATGGCTATCTCTCTCTCTATGTTCTTCATTGCCAAGATCACCGCGATTCCCGCGGTGATCTATCTTATGTAATCACTTTTGTGCAGTGTGTTTGTTGGGATCCAATGAATTGTGGGTTTATGTTCAGATTATTCATGAAATTATTTTGAGTCTTTCTGGTCTTTTATATATGCATGATTATGATAGCTTCGTATTTGTCTCCGATCTATCGGTTTGGTTTGACCAACTAGATTGATTTATCTTCAGCGGGAGTGGTGTGTTGTAATGGGTTCAATCTTGCGGTGCTCAATCCCTATGACGGAAGGGGACATTACACGTATTTGTATTGCTGCCATTAAGGATAAAACGACGGGGTTTATTCATATTAGTTGGATTTACTTTGTTTACATCATGTCATCTTGCTTAAAGCGTTACTCTGTTTTACTTAATACTCTAGATGCACGCTGGATAGTGGTCGATGAGTGGAGTAATAGTAGTAGATGCATGCAGGGGTCAGTATACTTGCTTACGGACATGATGCCTATATGTAATGATCATTGCCATGAATAAATATTGCATGACTATCCGCTTTTCTATCAATTGCCCAACAGTAATTTGTTTACCCACCGTATGCTTTCTACGAGAGAGAAGCCTCTAGCGAAAACTATGCCCCCCCGGGTCTCTACAAATTAAATTCCAAAAACACTAAAAATACTTCTATTATTTACATTCAGTTATTTTACTTTATATTTATTTTATATTTATATTATCTATCTATCACTACTTATTTCTTGCAAGTAACGAGTTCAAGGGAATTGACAACCCTCTTGCCCGTGTTGAGTGCAAGTGTGTGCTCTTTTGTGTGTAGGCGCTGAATACGGGCGTTTGCGTGGTCCTCCTATTGGTTCGATAATCTTGTTTCTCACTTAGGGAAATACTTATCTCTACTGTGCTGCATCTCCCCTCCTCTTTGGGGAAAATCCCAACACAGTTTACAAGTAGCAGTCACCAACATACATAACCCAATAATACTATATCGTCATCGAACGTTAAGCGTGCAGACCCTAAGGGTTTGAGAATCATGTAGACATGACCGACAAACCTCTCCGGTCAATAACCAATAGCGGGACCTTGATGCCCATATTGGTTCCTACATATTCCACGAAGATCTTTATCGGTCGAACCACGATGCCAAGGATTCAATCAATCCCGTATGCAGTTCCCTTTGTCTATCGGTTTGTTACTTGCCCGAGATTCGATCGTCAGTATCTCATACCTAGTTTAATGTTGTTACCGACAAGTCTGTTTACTCGTTTCGTAATACAAGATCCCGTGACTAACGCCATAGTCACATTGCTTGCAAGCTTCTTGTGATGTTGTATTACCGAGAGGGCCCAGAGATACCTCTCCGTCATACAGAGTGACAAATCCCAGTCTCGATCCACGCCAACCCAATAGACACCCTCGGAGATACCTGTAGGGCACCTTTATGATCACCCAGTTATGAAGTGACGTTTGATGCACACAAGGCATTCCTCTGATGTCAGGGAGTTTCATGATCTCATGGTCTTAGGAATAGATACTTGACATGAAGAAAGCAGTAGCAACAAACTAAGTGATACGATCAAATGCTATGCTTACGGTTGGGTCTTGTCCATCACATCATTCTCCTAATGATGATCCCGTTATCAAATGGCAACTCATGTCTATGCTTAGGAAACCTTAACCATCTTTGATCAACGAGCTAGTCTAGTAGAGGCTCACTAGGGGCACGTTGTTGTTTATATATCCACACATGTATTTAAGTTTCCGGTCAATACAATTCTAGCATGGATAATAAACGATTATCATGAACAAGGAAATATTATAATAACCACTTTATTATTGCTTCTAGGGCATATTTCCAACGCATCGCGCTTACTGTGATCCGCACTCTTATCCTGGTTCCCACTACCATCACGCCCTCAGTCATATGGATATCATTGTTCCCGGCCACCCCCTCGAAAAATGGGTGATCCTCAATCTTGACCTCAATGTCCTAAGTATTACCCTCATAGTCCACCTCACTATGTCCGGAACACACTCAATGTCCACCACACTGACTAGCAGACGAGCAATGCCCTGGGTGCGAGTGAATGGCATGTCCACCTGCTCTGTCTTGCCTATCAGCGAACCCAGACTCCATGTAACCAAAAAATCATTCACGGGCCTTGTTTGTGCCCTTGAGAATCTGACCCAAACTGTGGAGGAGGTGTTCCATGTGGTTCCTTCTTAGTCCAAGCTCCCACAAGCTTCTCCCATATTTGATTGTATACTGAACTGCAATCATCCGAGATGGCCAGGCTCTGAATCCGATCTATCCTCTCATTCATGAGCGCCCCTTCATCCTCACCTAAGACTTGGATAATTTTACCCGAGGTTCGGTCTGATGCAGCCTCGGGTTCCTCCTCGGTCAAGCTGGACGCCTGATCCATAGGGGCAGCACTCGGCTCCGTGCTCGAGGTGGGATCCAAAGTGTGTCGTGGTCTTGATCCGAGATCGAGTCCGAGATCGGAGCCGAAGAGTTGGTATGATCCTCGGTCTGGTCTAAAACCTAGCCCATAAAAGCAAGTTCACCGCAGGAGTCTACGGCATATTCCAGGTTACCGAACCTTAAAATCCGACCTGGAGTGAAGTTATCGATCTAGCCGAGGCGGCCAGCCAAATCAGCATGTAGTGTGATGCTGCCAAAGACAAAGATTTGTCCGGGCAGAAAGGCCATGCAACATCCGACGCCATCATCAATCTGAAGGCAAGCCATAAAGTCGTTTCGATCGCGGGGCAGGACCTGTATGGGCCACCGATGTCGGAGTTGAATCCAGCGCATCTGAAGTAGGGGGTCCTAAGCTGATGATCTTGGTTTAATGGTAACAAGACAAAGATGGACATAGTGTTTTACCCAAATTCAGGACCTCTCGAAGAGGTAAACCCTACGTCCTGCTTCTTGTTGTATTGATTGTGGATGGGGTACAAAGTACAGGATGATCTACCTCAAGATCGTATGTGAATGTCTCTATCCCTATGGACTAAACACCTCAGTTGTATAGAAATTGGGGGTACCTAGGGTTACATGTAGGTCGGTCACATTAAGGGATAAACATGTCAATGACTCAAATGTACCTTCAGGTGTGCGCCACACCTTTGGAGGATTCCATCTTGAGTACACCGCGGGTCCTACCAAACATCGCCCACTCTTCGGTCGTCTCAGGTCCTCGGCCCAGCCCATGACTGGGGGCCCTACGTCATTAGCACCCCGTAATCCATGACACCGTTAGATCACAACATGTATTTCAAAATAAACATCTTCAGTAGGTGATGGTTTCTTCCTGTTTGACGGGATTTTGTCACATTTTATCAGACATATATATATATATATATATATATATATATATATATATATATATATATATATATATATATATATATATATATATATATATATATATATTTATGTGCGTGACCGGTAAATAATAAATGTAAGTTATTTGCATGGACAAATAATGAAAACATGTATTGATGGCATGGATTCCCACGCTGCCGCCGCCCCCCTCCCACGCCATCACCGTCGCCGTCCTCCCAGGCCGCCGTCGCCCTCCCATGCCGCCGCCGCCCTCCCATGCCACCGTCGCCATTCACGTCACTGCCACCGTCGCTGCCCCTCACGTCGCCGAGCTCCGCTGCTGCCACCGCCGCTCCGTCTGCCGAGCTCCTCCGCCGCCGCCGCCCCGTTCGCCGAGCTCCGCCGTCGCCACTCGGTGTGTAATGTGTGTGTGTGTGTGTATGTGTGTGTGTGATGTGTGTGTGTGATGTGTGTGTGTGTGTGTGTGTGTGATGTGTGTGTGTGCTGTTGGTGTATGGGAGTTGTTGTGTGTCTATGAGTGAGTGATGTTGATGTGTGTGTGCTGGATATATGATTGAAACTACTTCATTCTTTCGTGCAGGACATGCATATATTTTGACACTCTAGAGAGTGAATTCCGTCGCACGCTTCAAGGGTAATCTCTTCCCTTTCATGTGTAGGTTTCCATTATTTGTAGATCACCTAAATAGTCGCGTAACCTAGGCATCTCCCATTCGGAAGGGTTATATTTATAAATATGCAAGTCTATGCATATTTATAACATCAACTCTTTCGAATTGTCCACATTTTCCATGGACATCCCGAGGATGTGTAGGCTGGTCATTTCCATGCCATACTTCGATATGAGACAGAATTTCAACAGCGTCTCCTTGTTGTTCTCTGGATACACATCCTCTCGGATTATTGCCGAGACGTGTATTTGGAGAACAGCAGGGAGGTGCTGCCAAAATTTCGTCCCATATCGGAGTACGACATGGAAGCGGATCCAGCCTACTCATCCTCGGGTGGGATTAGGACCTATCCTTACCTATTAGATAGCTCAGTGCTTGTCGTAAAACTTGATGGAATCACTTATTACATAAAAACAGTATGTGTGTGTTTCCCATTATATCAGAGGATGGAAGATCGTGAGTGGATGTACACTGGACATCCCAGGATGGAGGGTATGACCCCTGAGTGGAGGTCGAAGACCAATGATTTCTTGGAATTAGTATTTGCTGGAGAAACGCCAGTTCATGGAATTTGGTGCCCCTGCACGGAGTGCGATAACCATGTTGAAAGAGGTAAGATTACTATGAGTAAACACTTAGGCAAAAATGGGTTTACGCCTCGCTATTATGGGTGGATCTTTCACAGTGAGACAAAACAGTTTAGAGCGAAGGTGGTGCAACAACGCACCGGCGAATATGATACTCGGATTGAAAACCTATTAGATGACATCCGCCGTGTAGATCCGCGGGAGGACCCGGACTCCGAGGAGCAGGCGGAAAGCCCATAAGAGTATCATGCAGCTTTGTTTGTGGCACAGAAACCCCTTCACGCCCATACAGAGGTTACTCAACTAGATGGCATCGCGCGCCTGATGGCCCTAAAGGCGCGCCATGGCTTGAGCATAGAGGCTTTCAATGATTTTTTGTCCGTTATTGCTAGCCTGCTGCCTAAAGAAAACATATTGCCAAAGAACATGTACGAGTCGAACAAAATCCTCGGTTCACTTAAGATGCCGTATGAGAAAATACATGCTTGTCCAAACGGATGCATGTTATTTAGAAATGAACATAAAGATACAAACTATTGTGTCAAGTGCAAATCCTCTAGGTATATTGAGGTACAAAATGATGATGGTACCAAGAGGCAACTCAAAATTGGCGTTAATATCCTTCGATATCTTTCATTTACAGAAAGGACCCAACGGCTTCATATGACCGAGGAGACTACCCAATATATGAGATGGGCCGCCGAAGGGATGATGTACAATACAAAAAAGATGCAACATCCATGGGATGGTGAAGCATGGAAGAATTTTTTTGAAATTCATATAAAAATGGATGACTAGAGGAGTGTAGCTATTTGGATAACAATCGATGGGTTCAATCCATTTGGTTTGATGGCTGCCATATACAGCTATTGGCCCGTATATGTTATCCCCCTGAATCTGCCCCCTGGCGTTTGCATGCAATGACATCACATCTTCCTGACGCTGATAATTCCAGGGCCTAACTATCCGGGGAAGAATATGAGTGTGTACATGGAGCCGCTGGTGGACGACTTACTTGTTGCCTGGAACGATGGGGTAAGGACATACGATGCCGTTTCAAAGAAGCACTTCAATATGCATATCTCGTACCATACATCGCTACATGACCTACCAACACGTGCGATATTTTGTGGCTAGTGTGTAAAGGGGAAGTGGCCTTGCCCAGTATGCCGACAGCGTGTGACTTTCTTTTGGCTGGCTATGGGTCACAACTATGTATGCTTTGACCAACATCGGTAGTTCCTTCGTCTTGATCACCCATACAGACAAGACACTGTGAACTTCCGGAAAGGTGTAATTGTTGATGACCCGCCACCACCTATTATGACCAGTGCCCAGCTTAAGGATGAGTTAGATGCTCTCGAGAAAAATTCGAATGGGAAAGGTTTTGTGGGATATGGAGAGACATACCAGTTGACTCACATTCCAAGCTTATGGAGGCTCCCTTACTTTAAAGATCTTCTCCTTCCACACAACATTGATGTAATGCACACTGAAAAGAATATTGCGGAAGCCCTTCTCAGCACACTCCTCGACACCGTGAAGACAAAGGATAACATTCAGGCTAGGATTGATCAAGAAAAGCTATGCAACAGGCCAAAATTAAAATTGGTGCCTCGTGCAAGAGGTAGTTCTTGGAAGAAGCCACAAGACCCTTTCACCCCTTCAATGCCCCAAAGGAAGGAAATTCTCCAATGGATTGTGAACAATTTGTACTTCCCCGATGGATATGCAGCTAATATCATGAGGGGGTGAATATGGCTACACAACGAATAGGGGGGCTCAAGAGTCATGACTACCACGTATGGCTTGAGCGGATAATGCCTGTTGTGATTCAAGGGTATGTCAGAGAGGATATTTGGCGAGTGCTAGCAGAGTTAAGCTACTTCTTTCACCAGCTTTGTGCCAAAGAATTAGATTATGAAGTGGTTGCAAAGTTGGAGGAACAAGCACCCGAGTTGCTATGCAAGTTAGAGAAGATATTTCCGCCAGGTTTCTTTAATCCAATGCAACATATGATCTTGCATATCCCGTATGAGGCACGAATGGGAGGACCTGTGCAGTTCTGATGGCAGTATGCACCTGAAAGGGAGTTCAAGCATCTTCATGGCAAATGTAACAATAAAGCCCACATCGAAGCCTCCATAGCCGAGGCATACCTGAACGAGGAGGTGGCAACGGCCAAGACAAAGTACTATCAGGACAATATTCACACTAGGTTAAATCTAGCTCCTCGTTACAATGAATAACCCGCCAGTAATGTTTCCGACGTTAGCCTCTTCGAAGGCCATGGTGGCAAAGCAAGTGGTCCGAAGCGCAAGAACTTTTCACCTACCGAGTGGTCGACTCTTATGATCTATGTCTTAACCAACATGGAAGAAGTGCAACCGTACATACAGTAAGTGTACAACACCTTCATTGACAACTACTCACTAGTCTTGAGTCCTAACCTGAATTCTTCTCATTGCTATAGGGAATTTCAGAACGAACTCTGGAAGCTACCATGCCCCGCTAGCAATGAAGAAGCAACAAACCTTCTTGATACCAATGCTGATGGCGGTTCCATTTCTTGGTTGTCAAGAAAAGTAACTTTCCTAACTTTATGTACACTTCAAGTTGTTCTTACTTGCCGGTAATTAACCTGACAATCTACTATTAATCTTGTAGGCATACACGAAGGTTGATATGGATGCCAAATTGAGAGAAGTAGCCAAAGGTTTTCAATACGAGGCCAAGTCATTTAAGGCTTACGACATGAATGGGTATCGCATACACACTGATAAACACACGCGTGAGAGGCCCAATCGAAGGGCAGTAAATAGTGGGGTCTATTGTCTAGGGACAGATGTGTTGGGGAACGTTGCATGGGAAACAAAAATTTTCCTACGCACACACAAGATCTATCCATGGTGATGAGCATCTACGAGAGGGAGAGTGAATCTACATACCCTTGTAGATCGCTAAGTGGAAGCATTTAAGAAACGCGGTTGATGTAGTCGAACGTCTCCGCGATCCAAATCGCAAGTCGTCCCTCGATCCGATCACGAACTAGTGCCGAACGGATGGCACCTCCGCGTTCAACACACGTATGGCTTGATGACGCCTTCACCTCCTCGATCCAGCGAGCGATGGTGAAGTAGTAGATGAGTTCCGGCAGCACGACGGCGTGGTGATGGTGGTGAGGAACAATCTCTGCAGGGCTTCGCCAAGCACTACGAAGATTATGACGGAGGAACTAGAGGGTTAGGGTTGCCGCACACGGCTTGGGGAAATCTTGATGTGCTCCGGGTGCTAGCCCTGCCCCTCTATTTATATGTTGAGCCCTGGGGTCGAAACTTGGAGAAAGAGCCTCCTCAAAGTCGGTTGGGCCCGCAAGGCAAGAGTCCTGCTCGGACTCCAGGACCAGACGCCAGGGTCCTCGGCGTCTGGCCCCAGACGCCAGGGACCCTGGCGTCTGGCCCCTGGCCTCCGCAAAACTTCCTTTTGCACCTTCCTAAAGCCTCGTGGGCTTTACCCCTTGGCCCAAATAAAGTGTTCTCGTACCCGAACATTTCGGGAAACATCCGGAACCCCTTCCGGTGAATTCCGGAACCCTTCCGGAGACCAAACACTATTATCCCATATATCAATCTTTACCTCCGGACTATTCCAGAGCTCCTCGTCATGTCCGGGATCTCATCCGGGACTCCGAACAACTTTCGGTCACCAACATAACAACTCAACTATACTTATATCATCACCAAACGTTAAGTGTGTAGACCCTGCGGGTTCGAGAACTATGTAGATATGACCGAGACACCTCTACGGTCAATAACCAATAGCGGGACCTGGATGCCCATATTGGCTCCTACATATTCTACGAAGATCTTTATCAGTAGAACCTCTATGTCAAGGATTCAGTTAATCCCGTATGCTGTTCCCTTTGTTCTTTGGTATGTTACTTGCCCGAGATTCGATCGTCGGTATCTCTATACCTAGTTCAATCTCGTTACCGGCAAGTCTCTTTACTCGTTCCGTAATACAAGATCTCGTGGCTAACACTTTAGTCACATTGCTTGCAAGGCTCATTGTGATGTTGTATTACCGAGTGGGCCCTGAGATACCTCTCCGTCACACGGAGTAACAAATCCCAGTCTTGATCCATGCCAACCCAACAGACATCCTCGGAGATACCTGTAGAGCACCTTTATAGTCACCCAGTTACGTTGCGACGTTTGATACACACAAGGTACTCCTCCGATGTCAGGGAGTTGCATGATCTCATGGTCATAGGAACAGATACTTGACATGAAGAAAACAATAGCAATAAACTGACACGATCATATGCTACGTTTACAGTTTGGGTCTTGTCCATCACATCATTCTCCTAATGATGTGATCCCGTTATCAAATGACATCTCATGTCCATGGCTAGGAAACCTTCACCATCTTTTGATCAACGAGCTAGTTAACTAGAGGCATACTAGGGACACAGCGTTGTCTATGTACCCACACATGTATTTGAGTTTCCAATCAATACAATTATAGCATGGATAATAAACGATTATCACGAACAAGGAAATATGATAATAACTAAATTATTATTGCCTCTAGGGCATATTTCCAACAGTCTCCCACTTGCACTAGAGTCAATAATCTAGTTCACATCACCATGTGATTTACATTGTTCTAACACCCAATGAGTTATGGGGGTCGATCATGCTTTGCATGTGAGAGAGGTCTTTAGTCAACGGGTCTGCGACATTCAGATCCGTGTGTACTTTGCAAATCTCTATGTCATACTGTAGACACTTCTACCACACTCCACTTGGAGCTATTCCAAATGGCTGCTCCACTATATGTATCCTGACTGCTACTCAGAGTCGTCCGGATAGGTGTCAAAGCTTGCATCGACGTAACCCTTTACGACGAACTCTTCATCACCTCCATAATTGAGAAATATTTCCTTAGTCCTCTAGTTACTAAGGATTATCTTGACCGTTGTCCAGTGATCCACTCCTGGATCACTCTTGTACCCCTGGACAGAATCATGGCAAGGCACACATCAGGTGCGGTACACAGCATGGCATACTATACAGAGCCTATGGATAAGGCATAGGGGATGACCTTCGTCCTTTCTCTTTCTTCTGCCGTGGTCGAGCTTTGAGTCTCACTCAACTCCACACCTTACAAATCAGGCAAGAACTCTTTCTTTGACTGATCCATTTTGAACTCTTTCAAAATCTTGTCAAGGTATGTACTCATTGAAAGTCTTATCAGACGTCTTGATCTATCTCTATAGATCTTGATGCCCAATATTTAAGTAGCTTCATTCCAGGTCTTCCTTTGAAAAACTCCTTTCAAACGACCCTTTATGCTTTCCAGAAGTTCTACATCATTTCCGATCAACAATATGTCAACCACATATACTTATCAGAAATTCTATAGTGCTCCCACTCACTCTATTGTAAATACAAGTTTCTCATAAACTTTGTATAGACATAAAAACTTTGATCACCTCATCAAAGTGTATATTCCAACTCCGAGATCCTTGCTCCAGTCCATAGAAGGATCGCTGGAGTTTGCATACATTTTAGCATCCTTAGGACTGACAAAACCTTCCGGTTGTATCACATACAACCTTTCCTTACGGATACCGTTAAGGAAATGATGTTTTGACATCCATCTGCCAGATTTCATAATTGAAAAATGCAGCAACTGCTAACATGATTCCAACAGACTTTAGCATCGCTACGGGTGAGAAAGTCTCATCGTAGTCAACTCCTTGAACTTGTGAAAAACCCTTTGCCACAAGTCGAGCTTTATAGACGGTGACATTACCGTCCACGTCCGTCTTCCTCTTAAAAAATCCATTTGTTCTGAATGGCCTTACGCCCTTCAGGTAATACTTCCAAAGCCCATACTTTGTTTTCTTACATGGATCCCATCTCGGATTTCATGGCCTCTAACCATTTCTCGGAATCCGGGCCCATCATCGCTTCTCCATAGCTCGTAGGTTCATCGTTGTTCAACAACATGACCTCTAAGACAGGGTTGCCGTACCACTCAGGAGCAGTACGCGTCCTTGTCGACCCACGAGGTTCGATAGTAACTTGATCCGAAGTTTCGTGATCATCATCATTAACTTCCTCTTCAACTAACGTAGGCTCCACAGAAACAACTTTTTGCGCTGCGCTACTCTTTGGTTGAAACAAAGGTTCAACAACCTCATCAAGTTCTATCTTCCTCCCACTCAATCTTTCTAAAGAAACTTTTTCTCGAGAAAGGACCCGTTTTAGCAACAAACACTTTGTGCTTGGATCTAAGATAGAAGGTTCACCCAACTATTACGTTAGGGTATTCTATGAAGATGCATTTGTCCGCTTTGGGTTCGAGCTCATTAGGTGAAAACCCTTTTTCACATAAGCGTCGCAGCCCCAAACATTTAAAAAAATGACAGCTTAGGTTTCCGCCAAACCAAAATTCATACGGTGTCATCTCAACGGACTTATGGTGCCCCTTTTAAAGTGAATGTGGTTGTCTCTAATGCATAACCCTAAAACGATAGTGGTAAATCGATAAGAGACATCATAGTTCGCACCATATCTAATAGAGCACAACTACGACGTTCGGACACACCATCACACTATGGTGTTCCAGGTGGCGTGAGTTGTGAAACAACTTCCACATTGTCTTAAGTTATATACCAAACTCGTAACTCAGATATTTACCTCCACAATCATATCGTAGACATTTTATCTTCTTGTCACGAGGATCTCAAACTTCACTCTGAACTTTTCAAACGATTCAGACTTGTGTTTCATTAAGTAAATATACACTATATCTACTCAAATCATCAGTGAAGGTAAGAAAATAACGATATCCACCGCCCACTACAAAACTCACTGGACCGCATACATCAACATGTATCATTTCCAATAAGTCAATTGCCCGCTCCATCATACCGGAAAAATGGGGTTTTAGTCATCTTGCCCATGAGGCATGGTCCGCATGTCTCAACCGATTCGAAATCGAATGAGTCCAAAGATCCATCAGCATGGAGTTTCTTCATGCATTTTACACCAATATGACATTTAGCGGCAGTGCCACAAGTATGTGGTACTATCATTATTAACTTTGTATCTTTTGGCATCAATATTATGAACATGTGTATCACTACGATCAAGATTCAATAAACCACTCTTATTGGGTGCATGACCATTGAAGGTATTATTCATGTAAACAGAATAACCATTATTCTCTAACTGCAATGAATAACCGTATTGCAATAAACTTGATCTAATCACGTTCATGCTTAACGCAAACACCAAATAACATTTATTTAGGTTCATCACTAATCCCAAAGGTAGAGAGAGCGCGCGATGGTGATCACATCAACCTTGGAAACACTTCCAACACTCATTGTCACCTCACCCTTAGCCTCCGTTTATTCCGTAGCTTTTATTTCGAGTTACCAACACTTAGTAACCGAACCGGTATCTAATACCCAGGTGCTACTAGGAGTACTAGTAAGGTACACATCAATAACACGTATATCAAATATACTTCTGTCGACGTTGCCAACCTTCTTATCTACCAAGCATCTAGGGTTGTTCCACTTCAGCAACCGTTCTCCTCATAATAGAAGCACTCAGTCTCGGGTTTGGGTTCAACCTTGGGTTTCTTTACTGGAGCAGCAACTGGCTTGCCATCCATGAAGTATCCCTCCTTGCCCTTGCCCTTCTTGAAACTAGTGGTTTTACTAACCATCAACACTTGATGCTCCTTCTTGATTTCTACCTTCGCGGGGTCAAACATCGCGAATAGCTCAGGGATCTTTATTTCCATCTCTGGCCTTTTATAGTTCATCACGAAGTTCTAGTAGCTTAGTGACAGTGACTTGGAGAACTATACCAATCACTATCTTATCTGAAAGATCAACTTCCACTCGATTCAAGCGATTGTAGTACCCAGACAATCTGAGCACATGCTCAACGATTGAGCTATTCTCCATCATCTTGCAGGCAAAGAATCTTGTTGGAGGTCTCATACCTCTCAACACGGGCACGAGCCTGAGATCCCAATTTCAGCTCTTAGAACATCTCATATGTTCCGTGACGTTCAAAACGTTTTGGAGCCTCAATTCTAAGCCGTAATGCATGACACACTGAACTATCAAGTAGTTATCCGAACGTGCCTGTCAGATGTTCACAACATCTACAGACGACGCTTGAGGGGGTGGCGCACCGAGTGGTGCATTAAGGACATAAGCCTTCTGTGCAGCATTGAGGACAATCCTGAGATCACGGACCCAGTCCGCATTATTGCTACCATCATCTTTCAAATCTATTTCTTTAGGAACATATAAAAATTCAAGGGAGCTACAGCGCGAGCTAGTAATCTACAACATAATTTGCAAAGACATTTTGACTATGTTCATGATAATGAGTTTAGTTAATCATATTACTTAAAAACTCCCACTCAAATTGACATCCCTCCGGTCATTCGAGTGTCACATGATCCAAATCCACCAACTCAAGTCCGATCATCACGTGAGTTGAGGTGGTTTCAATGGTGAACATCTTCATGTTGATCATATCTACTATATGACTCATGTTCGACCTTTCGGTCTCTTGTGTTCCGAGGCCATGTCTGTACATGCTAGGCTCGTCAAGTTTAACCCGAGTGTTCCGCACGTGCAACATGGCTTACACCCGTTGTATGTGAACGTAGAGTCTATCACACCCGTGTTGGAAATATGCCCTAGAGGCAATAATAAATTGGTTATTATTATATTTCCTTGTTAATGATAATCGTTTATTATCCATGCTATAATTGTATTGATTGGAAACTCAAATACATGTGTGGGTACATAGACAACACTGTGTCCCTAGTAGGCCTCTAGTTGACTAGCTCGTTGATCAAAGATGGTTAAGGTTTCCTAGCCATTGACATGAGATGTCATTTGATAACGGGATCACATCATTAGGAGAATGATGTGATGGACAAGACCCAAACTGTAAACGTAGCATTTGATCGTGTCAGTTTATTGCTATTGTTTTCTGCATGTCAAGTATCTGTTCCTTTGACCATGAGATCATGCAATTCACTAACACCGGAGGAATACCTTGTGTGTATCAAACGTCGCAACGTAACTGGGTGACTATAAAGGTGCTCTACAGGTATCTCCGAGGGTGTCTGTTGGGTTGGCATGGATCAAGACTGGGATTTGTTACTCCGTATGACGGAGAGGTATCTCAGGGCCCACTCGGTAATACAACATCACAATGAGCCTTGCAAGCAATGTGACTAAAGTGTTAGCCACGAGATCTTGTATTACGGAACGAGTAAAGAGACTTGCCGGTAACGAGATTGAACTAGGTATAGTGATACCGACGATCGAATCTCGGGCAAGTAACATACCGAAGAACAAAGGGAACAGCATACGGGATTAACTGAATCCTTGACATAGAGGTTCGACCGATAAAGATCTTTGTAGAATATGTAGGAGCCAATATGGGCATCCAGGTCCCGCTATTGGTTATTGGCCGTAGAGGTGTCTCGGTCATGTCTACATAGTTCTCGAACCCGCAGGGTCTACACACTTAACGTTTGGTGACGATTAGTATAATTGAGTTATTATGTTGGTGACCGAAAGTTGTTCGGAGTCCCGGATAAGATCCCGGACATGACGAGGATCTCCGGAATAGTCCGGAGGTAAAGATTGATATATGTGATAATAGTGTTTTGATCTCCGGAAGAGTTCCGAAGTTCACCGGAAGAGGTTCCGGATGTTTACCGAAGTGTTCGGGTGCAGCAACACTTTATATGAGCCAAAGGGATAAAGCCCACAAGGTATTGGAAAGTGCAAAAGTAGTTTTGCTGCCGCGTAAGCGGTACTACCGCTTGGTGAAGCGGTACTACCGCCGGAGCGGTACTACCGCTTGTGTGAAGCGGTACTACCGCCCAAGCGGTACTACCGCTTGTGTGAAGCGGTACTACCGCTTGTGCGCGGCTGTGCACGGTTCGGCAGGGATCCGAGTTGGACTCTTTCCCTGCGGGCCAAACCGACCTTGTGCGGGCAAAACCGACCCGGAGGAGGCTTTTACTCCAAGTTTAGACCCCAAGGCTCAACATATAAATAGAGGGGCAGGGCTAGCACACGGGACACATCAGGATTTCCCAAGCCGTGTGACGGCAACCCTAGCCCTCTAGTTCCTCCGTCATAATCTCCGTAGCGCTTGGCGAAGCCCTGCAGAGATTGTTCCTCACCACCATCACCACGCCGTCGTGCTGCTGGAACTCAACCACTACTTCACCATCGCTCGCTGGATCGAGGAGGTGAAGGCGTCATCAAGCCGTACGTGTGTTGAACGCGGAGGTGCCGTCCGTTCGGCACTAGATCGGAAGGATCGTGATTGGATCGCGGGACGCTCGGCGATTTGGATCGCGAAGACGTTCGACTTCATCAACCGCGTTTATTAACGCTTCCGCTTAGCGATCTACAAGGGTATGTAGATTCACTCTCCCTCTCGTAGATGCTCATCACCATGGATAGATCTTATGTGTGCGTAGGAAAATTTTTGTTTCCCATGCAACGTTCCCCAACAGTGGTATCAGAGCTAGGTCTATGCGTAGATGAGATCTCGAGTAGAACACAAACGAGTTGTGGGCGTGGGTGTATACATATTGCTTGCCGTTACTAGTTGATACTTGATTTAGCGGTATTGTGAGATGAAGCGGCCCGGACCGACATTACGCGTACGCTTACGCGAGACTGGTTTTACCGCTGCGTGCACTTGTTGCATAAAGGTGACTGGCGGGTGTCTGTCTCTCTCACTTTAGTTGAATCGGTTCAATGAAGAGGGTTCTTTTAGAAGATCAAAAAGCAATCACTACACCACGTTGTGGTTTTGCGTAGGTAAGAACGGTTCTTGCAAACCCGTAGCAGCCACGTAAAATTTGCAACAACAATTAGAGGACGTCTAACTTGTTTTTGCAGGGTATGTTGTGATGTGATATGGCCAACTACATGATGAGATATATGTGATGTATGAGATGATCATGTTTTGTATAGAATATCACGACTTGCATGTCGATGAGTACGGCAACTGGCAGGAGCCATAGAGTTGTCTTTAATTATTGTATGACCTGCGTGTCAATCATTAAGCGCTATGTAATGCTTTACTTTATCGCTAAACGTTAGCTATAGTCGTGGAAGCAACAGTCAGCGCGACAACCTTATGGCGACACGTTGATGGAGATCAAGATGATGGAGATCATGGTGTCATGCCGGTGACGATGGAGATCATGTCGGTGCTTTGGAGATGGAGATCAAAAGCACAAGTTCATGGCCATATCATGTCACTTATGATTTGCATGTGATGTTAATCCTTTTATGCATCTTATTTTGCTTAGGACGACGGTAGCATTATAAGGTGATCCCTCACTCAAATTTCAAGATAAATTGTGTTCTCCCCAAGTGTGCACCGTTGCGAAAGTTCGTCGTTTCGAGACACGCCGTGATGATCGGGTGTGATAGACTCTACGTTCGCATACAACGGGTGTAAGCCATGTTACACGTGCGGAACACTCGGGTTAAACTTGACGAGCCTAGCATGTACAGACATGGCCTCGGAACACAAGAGACCGAAAGGTCGAACATGAGTCATATAGTAGATATGATCAACATGAAGATGTTCACCATTGAAACCACCTCAACTCACGTGATGATCGGACTTGAGTTGGTGGATTTGGATCATGTTACACTCGAATGATCGGAGGGATGTCAATTTGAGTGGGAGTTTTTAAGTAATATGATTAACTAAACTCATTATCTAAGAACAATAGTCTAAGTTGTCTTTGCTATATTTATGTTGTAGATCATGGCTCGCGCAGTAGCACCCCTGAATTTTAATGCGTTCCTAGAGAAAGCTAAGTTGAAAGATGATGGAAGTAACTTTGTGGACTGGGCCCGTAATCTAAGGATTATCCTTACGGCTTCCCAGAAGGCTTATGTCCTTGATGCACCACTTGGTGATCCACCCGCTCCAGTTGAGTCTCTAGACGTTGTGAACGCCTGGCAGGCTCGTTCTGATGATTACTCAATAGTTCAATGTGCAATGTTGTATGGCTTAGAACCGGGACTTCAAAGACATTTTGAACGTCATGGAGCATATGAGATGTTCCAAGAGTTGAAGTTTATCTTTCAGAAGAATGCCCGGATCGAGAGATATGAGATCTCCGATAAGTTCTATGCTTGCAAGATGGAGGAGAACGGGTCTATCAGTGATCACGTGCTCAGAATGTCTGGGTACTCCACCCGTCTGGCTGAGTTAGGGATGCCCCTTCCGCCAGAGGCTATCACTGACAGAGTTCTTCAATCATTGCCACCTAGCTACAAGAGCTTCGTGTTGAACTATAACATGCACGGGATGAACAAGTCAGTCGCCGAGCTGTTTGCGATGCTGAAAGCCGCTGAGTCTGAAATTCAGAAGGAGCATCAAGTGTTGATGGTCAATAAAACCACTAGTTTCAAGAAAAATGGCAAGGGTAAGAAGGGTAACTCCAAGAAGAGTGGCAAAGCAGTTGCTCCTCTCGTGAAGAAACCCAAGGCTGGACCCAAACCAGAAACTGTGTGTTTTCATTGCAAGGGAACTGGACACTGGAAGCGGAATTGCCCCAAGTATTTGGCTGACAAGAAGGCGGCCAACAACAAACAAGGTATATATGATATACATGTTATTGATGTGTACCTTACCAACTCTCGTTGTAGTGCCTGGGTATTTGATACCGGTGCGGTTGCTCATATTTGCAACTCAAAACAGGAACTGCGGAATAGACGGAGGCTGGCAAAGGACGAAGTGACGATGCGCGTGGGAAATGGTTCCAAGGTTGATGTGATCGCCGTCGGCACGCTCGCTCTTCGATTACCGTCGGGATTAGTGATGAACCTAAATAAGTGTTATTTGGTGCCTGCGTTATGCATGAACATTATATCTGGATCTTGTTTATTGCGAGACGGTTACTCATTTAAATCAGAGAATAATGGTTGTTCTATTTATATGAGTAATATCTTTTATGGTCATGCACCCGATGTGAGGGGTTTATTCTTATTGAATCTCGATAGTAATGATACACATGTTCATAACATTGATGCCAAAAGATGTAGAATTGATAATGATAATACCACTTTCTTGTGGCACTGCCGTTTAGGTCATATTGGCGTAAAACGCATGAGGAAGCTCCATGCAGATGGACTTTTGGAGTCACTTGATTTTGAATCACTTGACACATGTGAGCCATGCCTCATGGGCAAGATGACTAAAACGCCGTTCTCTGGAACAATGGAACGGGCAAGTGACTTATTGGAAATCATACATACTGATGTGTGCGGTCCGATGAGCATTGAGGCGCGTGGTGGTTATCGTTACTTTCTCACCTTCACTGATGACTTAAGTAGATATGGGTATATTTACTTAATGAAACACAAGTCTGAAACATTTGAAAAGTTCAAACAATTTCAGAGTGAAGTTGAGAATCATCGTAACAAGAAGATTAAATTCCTACGATCTGATCGAGGAGGAGAATATCTGAGTTATGAGTTTGGCAGTCACTTAAGACAGTGTGGAATTGTTTCACAATTAACACCGCCTGGAACACCACAGCGTAATGGTGTGTCCGAACATCGTAATCGAACCTTATTGGATATGGTGCGATCTATGATGTCTCTTGCCAATTTGCCACTATCGTTTTGGGGTTATGCATTAGAGACAGCTGCATTCACTTTAAATAGGGCACCATCGAAATCCGTTGAGACGACGCCATATGAACTTTGGTTTGGCAAGAAGCCAAAGCTGTCGTTTCTTAAAGTTTGGGGATGTGATGCTTATGTCAAAAAGCTTCAGCCTGAAAAGCTGGAACCCAAAGCGGAGAAATGCGTCTTCATAGGATACCCAAAAGAGACAGTTGGGTATACCTTCTACCTCAGATCCGAAGGCAAAGTGTTTGTCGCTAAAAACGGAACATTTCTTGAGAAAGAGTTTCTCTCGAAAGAATTGAGTGGGAGGAAGATAGAACTTGATGAGGTTGTTGAACCTTTACTTCAACCTGAGAGTAGCGCAGCGCAGAAAGTTGTTTCTGTGGAGCCTACATTAGCTGAAGAGGAAGTTAATGATGATGATCATGAAGCTTTGGATCAAGTTGCTATCGAACCTCGTAGGTCGACAAGGACGCGTACTGCTCCCGAGTGGTACGGCAACCCTGTCTTAGAGGTCATGTTGTTAGACAACGATGAACCTACGAGCTATGGAGAAGCGATGATGGGCCCGGATTCCGAGAAGTGGTTAGAGGCCATGAAATCCGAGATGGGATCCATGTATGAAAACAAAGTCTGGACTTTGGAAGTATTACCTGAAGGGCGTAAGGCCATTCAGAACAAATGGATCTTTAAGAGGAAGACGGACGCGGACGGTAATGTCACCGTCTATAAAGCTCGACTTGTGGCAAAGGGTTTTTCACAAGTTCAAGGAGTTGACTACGATGAGACCTTCTCACCCGTAGCGATGCTTAAGTCCGTCAGAATCATGTTAGCAATAGCTGCCTTTTTCGATTATGAAATTTGGCAGATGGATGTCAAAACAGCGTTCCTTAACGGTTACCTTAAGGAAGAGTTGTATATGATGCAACCAGAAGGTTTTATCGATCCAGAGAATGCTGACAAAGTTTGCAAACTCCAGCGATCCATTTATGGACTGGTGCAAGCATCTCGGAGTTGGAATCTTCGTTTTGATGAGGTGATCAAAGCGTTCGAGTTTATACAAGTTTACGGAGAAGCTTGTATTTACAAGAAAGTGAGTGGGAGCTCTATAGCGTTTCTAATATTATATGTGGATGACATATTGCTGATTGGAAACAATATAGAAATGCTGGAAAGCGTAAAGGAATATTTGAACAAGAGTTTTTCAATGAAGGACCTAGGAGAAGCTGCTTTCATATTAGGCATCAAGATCTATAGAGATAGATCAAGACGCTTAATAGGACTTTCACAAAGCACATACCTTGATAAGATTTTGAAGAAGTTCAAAATGGATCAGTCCAAGAAGGGGTTCTTGCCTGTTTTGCAAGGTGTGAAGTTGAGTAAGACTCAATGCCCAGTGACTGCAGAAGATAGAGAAAAGATGAGTGTCATCCCCTATGCTTCGGCCATAGGCTCTATCATGTATGCAATGCTGTGCACAAGACCCGATGTCAGCCTTGCCATAAGTATGGTCGGAAGGTTTCAAAGTGATCCAGGAATGGAACACTGGACGGCGGTCAAGAATATCCTGAAGTACCTGAAAAGGACTAAGGACATGTTTCTCGTTTATGGAGGTGATCAAGAGCTCGTCGTAAAGGGTTACGTCGATGCAAGCTTTGACACTGATCCGGATGACTCTAAGTCGCAAACCGGATACGTATTTATTCTTAATGGGGGTGCGGTTAGCTGGTGCAGTTCCAAGCAAAGCGTGGTAGCAGATTCTACATGCGAAGCAGAGTACATCGCTGCCTCGGAGGCGGCGAAGGAAGGTGTCTGGATGAAGGAGTTCATGACAGATCTTGGAGTAGTGCCTGGTGCACTTAACCCAATGACTCTGTTTTGTGATAATACTGGTGCCATTGCTCTAGCCAAGGAACCAAGATTTCACAAGAGGACCAGACACATAAAACGACGTTTCAATTCCATCCGCGATTACATCAAGGAGGACGACATAAATATTTGCAAAGTACACACGGATCTAAATGTTGCAGATCCGATGACTAAACCTCTTCCAAGGGCTAAACATGAACAACACCAGAACTGCATGGGTGTTCGATTCATTACAATGTAAATCACATAGTGATGTGAACTAGATTATTGACTCTAGTGCAAGTGGGAGACTGTTGGAAATATGCCCTAGAGGCAATAATAAATTGGTTATTATTATATTTCCTTGTTAATGATAATCGTTTATTATCCATGCTATAATTGTATTGATTGGAAACTCAAATACATGTGTGGGTACATAGACAACACTGTGTCCCTAGTAGGCCTCTAGTTGACTAGCTCGTTGATCAAAGATGGTTAAGGTTTCCTAGCCATTGACATGAGATGTCATTTGATAACGGGATCACATCATTAGGAGAATGATGTGATGGACAAGACCCAAACTGTAAACGTAGCATTTGATCGTGTCAGTTTATTGCTATTGTTTTCTGCATGTCAAGTATCTGTTCCTTTGACCATGAGATCATGCAATTCACTAACACTGGAGGAATACCTTGTGTGTATCAAACGTCGCAACGTAACTGGGTGACTATAAAGGTGCTCTACAGGTATCTCCGAGGGTGTCTGTTGGGTTGGCATGGATCAAGACTGGGATTTGTTACTCCGTATGACGGAGAGGTATCTCAGGGCCCACTCGGTAATACAACATCACAATGAGCCTTGCAAGCAATGTGACTAAAGTGTTAGCCACGAGATCTTGTATTACGGAACGAGTAAAGAGACTTGCCGGTAACGAGATTGAACTAGGTATAGTGATACCGACGATCGAATCTCGGGCAAGTAACATACCGAAGAACAAAGGGAACAGCATACGGGATTAACTGAATCCTTGACATAGAGGTTCGACCGATAAAGATCTTTGTAGAATATGTAGGAGCCAATATGGGCATCCAGGTCCCGCTATTGGTTATTGGCCGTAGAGGTGTCTCGGTCATGTCTACATAGTTCTCGAACCCGCAGGGTCTACACACTTAACGTTTGGTGACGATTAGTATAATTGAGTTATTATGTTGGTGACCGAAAGTTGTTCGGAGTCCCGGATAAGATCCCGGACATGACGAGGATCTCCGGAATAGTCCGGAGGTAAAGATTGATATATGTGATAATAGTGTTTTGATCTCCGGAAGAGTTCCGAAGTTCACCGGAAGAGGTTCCGGATGTTTACCGAAGTGTTCGGGTGCAGCAACACTTTATATGAGCCAAAGGGATAAAGCCCACAAGGTATTGGAAAGTGCAAAAGTAGTTTTGCTGCCGCGTAAGCGGTACTACCGCTTGGTGAAGCGGTACTACCGCCGGAGCGGTACTACCGCTTGTGTGAAGCGGTACTACCGCCCAAGCGGTACTACCGCTTGTGTGAAGCGGTACTACCGCTTGTGCGCGGCTGTGCACGGTTCGGCAGGGATCCGAGTTGGACTCTTTCCCTGCGGGCCAAACCGACCTTGTGCGGGCAAAACCGACCCGGAGGAGGCTTTTACTCCAAGTTTAGACCCCAAGGCTCAACATATAAATAGAGGGGCAGGGCTAGCACACGGGACACATCAGGATTTCCCAAGCCGTGTGACGGCAACCCTAGCCCTCTAGTTCCTCCGTCATAATCTCCGTAGCGCTTGGCGAAGCCCTGCAGAGATTGTTCCTCACCACCATCACCACGCCGTCGTGCTGCTGGAACTCAACCACTACTTCACCATCGCTCGCTGGATCGAGGAGGTGAAGGCGTCATCAAGCCGTACGTGTGTTGAACGCGGAGGTGCCGTCCGTTCGGCACTAGATCGGAAGGATCGTGATTGGATCGCGGGACGCTCGGCGATTTGGATCGCGAAGACGTTCGACTACATCAACCGCGTTTATTAACGCTTCCGCTTAGCGATCTACAAGGGTATGTAGATTCACTCTCCCTCTCGTAGATGCTCATCACCATGGATAGATCTTATGTGTGCGTAGGAAAATTTTTGTTTCCCATGCAACGTTCCCCAACAACCCGATCATCACGGCGTGTCTCGAAATGACGAACTTTCGCAACGGTGCACACTCGGGGAGAACACAATTTATCTTGAAATTTAAGTGAGGGATCACCTTATAATGCTACCGTCGTCCTAACCAAAATAATATGCATAAAAGGATTAACCTCACATGCAAATCATAAGTGACATGATATGGCCATGAACTCGTGCTTTTGATCTCCATCTCCAAAGCACCGACATGATCTCCATCGTCACCGGCATGACACCATGATCTCCATCATCTTGATCTCCATCAACGTGTCGCCATGAGGTTGTCGCGCCGACTGTTGCTTCCACGACTATTGCTAACGTTTAGCGATAAAGTAAAGCATTACATAGCGCTTAATGATTGACACGCAGGTCATACAATAATTAAAGACAACTCTATGGCTCCTGCCAGTTGCCGTACTCATCGACATGCAAGTCGTGATATTCTATACAACACATGATCATTTCATACATCACATATATCTCATCATGTAATTGGCCATATCACATCACAACATACCCTGCAAAAACAAGTTAGACGTCCTCTAATTGTTATTGCAAATTTTACGTGGCTGCTACGGGTTTGCAAGAACCGTTCTTACCTACGCAAAACCACAACGTGGTGTAGTGATTGCTTTTTGATCTTCTAAAAGAACCCTCTTCATTGAAATTGATTCAACTAAAGTGAGAGAGATAGACACCCGCTAGCCATCTTTATGCAACGAAGTTACATGTCAGTTGAAGGAACCTGTCTCGCGTAAGCGTACGCGTAATGTCGGTCCGGGCCGCTTCATCTCACAATACCGCCGAATCAAGTATCAACTAGTAACGGCAAGAAATATGTATACACCCACGCCCACAACTGGTTTGTGTTCTACTCGAGATCTCATCTACGCATATGTTACTTGCCCGAGATTCGATCGTCGGTATCTCTATACCTAGTTCAATCTCGTTACCGGCAAGTCTCTTTACTCATTCCGTAATACAAGATCTCGTGGCTAACACTTTAGTCACATTGCTTGCAAGGCTTATTGTGATGTTGTATTACCGAGTGGGCCCTGAGATACCTCTCCGTCACACGGAGTAACAAATCCCAGTCTTGATCCATGCCAACCCAACAGACATCCTCGGAGATATCTGTAGAGCACCTTTATAGTCACCCAGTTACGTTGCGACGTTTGATACACACAAGGTACTCCTCCGATGTCAGGGAGTTGCATGATCTCATGGTCATAGGAACAGATACTTGACATGCAGAAAACAGTAGCAATAAACTGACACGATCATATGCTACGTTTACAGTTTGGGTCTTGTCCATCACATCATTCTCCTAATGATGTGATCCCGTTATCAAATGACATCTCATGTCCATGGCTAGGAAACCTTCACCATCTTTTGATCAACGAGCTAGTTAACTAGAGGCATACTAGGGACACAGTGTTGTCTATGTACCCACACATGTATTTGAGTTTCCAATCAATACAATTATAGCATGGATAATAAACGATTATCACGAACAAGGAAATATGATAATAACTGAATTATTATTGCCTCTAGGGAATATTTCCAACAAGATGGACGTCACTACTATGGAACAATCGAAGAAATTTATCAACTGCAATAATGTGGTCTAGAAGGTGTGAAGCCCGTCGTATTCAGGTGCACTTTGCTCGATCCAGAGAGCGTGAGACGGCCCCCTAGTATTGGCTGGGTCGAAGTTGAACAAGCATCAAAATATGCAGGAAATAATGTCTATATTATGGCTCAACAGGCTACACAAGTGTTTTATCTCCCGTACACGTGCACATCTACGGAACGTATCGATCTCTTGAAATGGGATGTTGTGTACAAGGTACCCCCACATACCAAGGTAGCTACCCCAAGCAAGGACGATTACCACATAAACCTTGACACATATGAGGGAGAGTTCTATCAAGAAGCAAACAATGAAGAAGACGAAGATGATGCGGAGGAAGATGCGGGCGTGCATCACGAAGATGATGCTATGGAACATGAGGCTATGGATGACATGGAACTAGATAATGCGGAGGACGGATACAAGGATGTTTCTGACCCTCGAGATTTGGCATTACTTCTGCGATGGCAACTGGGACTAGATAATGATGATGATGAGGGTCTCCGTGAAGACTTCGATGATGAATGTATGAACGGGCGTCATAGCGATGATGGCAGTCCTGATCCAAATGTTGCACCTAATATTGACCCCTATTTCTAACAACTCCATGTAATCGTGTGAGAACTCTATGTATTCGTGTCATAACTCCATGTATTTGTGTAACCACTCTTCGTATTCGTATGTGCAACAACTCTATGTATTCGTATGTGCAACAACTCTATGTATTCGTATGTGTAAGAACTTTATGTATTCATGTGTGTAACAACTATATGTATTATTGTGACAACTCCATGTATTCTTCATATGTGATATATTTAAAGTATTTAGATCATATCATTTGTACTAATTGGTTTGTTCTTTTTCGTATCAGGTGGTTGAAACATGACAGGTGCCAACAAGAATCCAAAGGAAAGTTTGAAAGATGTGGCAGCTCTGTACCCAGATCATTTTGCTCGACCGGTGAAAGAGGTGGCCGCTCCTGCATCGGTTGTCATAGCCGCCAAGAAGGCCAAATGAATGGCGAGTGTAGAGCCCCCTCCCATTCAAAACTAGGTGAAACGAGCTCGAGTAGGACGCGGCGGAGGAGGAGTAGGAGGCGGGGGAGGTGGAGTAGGAGGCAGAGGAGGAGGCGAAGGAGGAGAGGAGGAGGCTCGTGGAGGCGGACGAGGAAGAGGAGTAGTGATGCAGGAGTAGCAGGTGGACGAGGAGGACGAGGAAAGGATGCAACAGGAGTAGGCGGACGAGGAGGACGAGGAGGGGGACAAGGAGGACGAGGAGGAGGAGGAGTCGTGGTCGACGAAGGGGAGACGGCTGGAGGAGTTGTGTGACACCCTGGTTTTGTGATACAGTGATCATTGTAATTAAGCACAGTGATGACCATGAGCAGTGCCTAATCATTTTGCTAAACAAGATATGATCCAGTTAAAAATTCATATCTCAATTTAAATTTCACTTCAAAAGCCAATTGAATTTTATGGTGATAAAATAATTCTCCAAACAGCATCAGGAAAATGTTGCACACTTGTGAAATAATCCAAAACAATTATTGTTAAGGAAAATAACATCACCCTCAATGTTGGTGTGGACCCCACCATCCAATACAGAAGCTAAAAGCATTTAAAATGCCCTTTTAATTTCATGGATAATTAGAACAGATTCCAAAAATGCCCAAACTTGGTATGGCCTTTCAAAATATTGCAAAGTATTTAATGGGCCATGTCACACATTTTTCCTAAAGAGAGTAATGGCCAAAAATAAATAAAACAGAAACTAAAAGAAAAATCAAAAAAATAAAAGAAAAGAAAAAGCCCCCCCTGCCCTGGGCCTTAGGCCACAATGGCAGGCCCAGGTCGGCCCAGCCTGCTCCCCCCCTCGTCCCCTACCTCCCTCCTCCACCTGGCACGGGCGACCGAGCGCGGGCGTCGTCCCCGCCGAGCCAGCTCGCCGCCCGCATCGCTACAGCGGCCCCGGGGAGGATAAGACCCCCCCCCCCCGCCCCCCCCTTGGCAACCCTAGCCGCCCCACTCCCTCTCTCCCTCGTTCCCCCCACCTCTCCCGAGCGCAGCCGCGGCCGTAGCCACTCCCCCGCCTCCATAGCCTGTCCAGAAGCTCCGACGCGATGAGCCCTTCCTCCTCCACCGCTGGACCAAGCCCCTGGAGCTCTGCGCCGTCGCCATTGACTCTTCTTCCTCCTCGGACGCCCGGAGCTCCGCCGCCTCGATTCGCCGCCGTCACCTTTCCCCGAGCCCACCGTTGCACACCTGCAGGTCCCGGTGAGCTCCAGCTCCTCTTCCCCCTCGTAGATAAGCTCGCCTGCGCCCCCTAGCTAGTTGCTCCGTCGGAGCCCGAAGCGCGCTGCCGCCGACGAGCTTGTGGTCGTCGCCACCGTCGCCGTCACGCTCGCCTGAGCGCAGCACCGTGCTCCTGGTGCTCCCAGGAGCACAACGCGCACACGCACGCCCCCGCTCGTGCCTCCTAGCGCCGTCCACGACGCGCGCCCGAACGCTCCTCTGCCTGATCTTGTCGCCGACGAGCCTCCGGTGACCAAATGGTCCCGGGCGTGCCACCATCGTGCTCGCCTCATCGCGTAGGGTCGCCTTGTGCCCTTAGTTCGCTCGCTACCTCGCTGCGTCGCCGTCTGCCGGAGACGCACGAAGCTTGCTTCCGCCGCCGTCGACGTAGCTCCCTCCACCGGCTGTCCCAGCTCGCCCCGATGGCCAGAATGGAACGGCGGCTGCCGCAGCTCGCGAACGCAGCAAACCGCGCTCGATTCGGTGCCCTGTGGACGAAACCCGAGCGTCGCCACCATTTCTGGAGCTCGCCGGAGCTCCTTCGGCGGCCGAACGGCGCCGCCGGCGACGTGGCCCGGTCGGGGCCACCCGCAGGGTCACTGGCCAGTGGGCCAGCCCGACCCCGTTGACCTGTTGACCTGCCCCGTTGACCTGTTGACCAGGTCAACGTGCTGACTGGACCTGCCCAGTCTATGACAGGTTTGTCCCAGACCCCCCCCCCCTGTGTATGACATGTGGGCCAGCCCTGTCAGCTGGCAAATTAGTAATTTGGTTAATTGAAAATAATTAACTTAGCCTAATGACCCTATGACAGATGGGCCCCACTTGCTAATTAGTCTCTGTTTAGTTTAAATTAAAATGATTTAACCCTGAGTCTATGACATGTGGGACCCACTGGTCAGGTTTGACCTGGTCAGCCCCACTGTTGACTGCTGATGTAATGCTGATGTCAGCATGATGTCATAATAGCATTTTTTCGAATTAAATTAATTCTGTTAATTCCAGGAAATGATTAAATCTTTGAAAAATCATAGAAAATAATCTGTAGCTGAGATGAAAAAGTTTTATACATGAAAGTTGATCAGAAAAATCTCACGAATCCGAATACGCTGTCCGTTCATCTGTCACATGCTCCTAGCATGATGAACATGGAATTTTCCCCCTCCGGATCATCTGTCCGATAAATCCAAAGACCCCGAAAATATCGTCAGATATTCTTCCGACCCGTCTACGACGTGTAATACTGCGTTAGTTCATGCCTAACTCTGCATATTGCCATGTCATGCATTGTGATGTATCTGTTTGCTTTATATTTATTGTTTCTCCCCCCTCTTCTCTCCGGTAGACCCGGAGACTGACGGTGCTGCCGGGTACGACTACACCATTGATGATCAGCCATTTGCCGCAGAGCAGCAAGGCAAGCAACCCCCCCCCCCCTTGGGCATTCCGATATCGCCTATTCCTTTCCCTCTTATTCTTGCATTAGATTTTGCTACTGTATTAACTAGCTCCGATTTCTGATGCATAGCCTGCTTTTGATAAACTGCTACCATACCTGCAATCGTATCAACTACTTAGTATAGGTTGATCAATGAATCCCCAGTGACCCCTTAGTCCCAGTTGCCCGTGCTTCTTCATCGACGACTCGACGACTCGGTCAACCGATCGACAAGCTAGGCCCCTCACATCACCGCACACCCCTTAGTTGTACGACTCTGCAGAGCTACTATCGAGTACCGAGGGTGACACCTCGTGAAGTACTCATGATGCTAGCTCTGTGGTGCAGCTAGTCGGTCGTGGTTATCGAGGGTGATTCCTCCTTCACCACTCCCGACGATGACCCTGTCATGCAACCCCTCAAGTGTGGGACCCTCGAGGGTGATTCCTCTAGGTCCACCTTGACGGTTTCATCGAGCGGGACCCTTTGAGGGTGATTCCTCATGTTCCGTCTTGATGTTTTATGCACACAGTTACTATGACCGGGTTACAGAAACATGTTGGTGATGGGTCGGCCCTGAGGGGTACCCACGGTTTGATGTTGATGAGGCGTGGACGGGCAGGAGAGGCCTTTGCCACACATCTTCGAGGCGGGGCGACGGACCGCACTTCATGGGTCGCGCTTTCCCCGCATTAATAAAATGCTAATGGGTTGGGTATTTGATCTGAGTTGGTCGTTGGCCTTATTGCGCACCAATCCATCACGTGGGAAAGTTATGGGCACTCAGCGTCGTTGTATCAGCCGAAGCTCTTCGGACGTCAGCAATGGAGCGGCGCGCGCCGGATTGGACTGGACGGTGCAGCTCTTGGACTGGAGTGTACTAGGTCTGTTTCCGGCCGCCTTCGCATCGTGCAGGAGTGCAAGGGCAAGTGGGCCCACGAACCTGCGCGCTTAGGATTTAGACCGGCGGGCTGGCCTCTTCGTTGGGCCTAGGTGGGGCGACGACGTGCTACTATCCCGAGGCCGGGCATGACCCAGGAAGTTTGCCAGGCCAGAGGTGATCAGGCGTGTTGCAGATGCGGTGCACCCCTGCAGGGAAGATTAATCTATTCGAATAGCCATGTCCACGGTAACAGGACGACTTGGAGTTGTACCTTGACCTTATACAACTATAATTGTGATTTAATTTGAAATGAATGTGGCTCCGAGATTGCTTCCTCGTAGGGACTCGAGGAAGAATCTCTGGGCGTGGTTACTTAATAAAATTGCTACAATAATATGACTATATATGAGTTACCAGTCTACTCTCTTCTAATGCTGCGAGATGCTAAATATGCTAGTCTTCGATAGGACTAGGCCTTCTCCCTATTCTTGCTTGCTGCAGTCAGTCCAGATATAACCCCATTTCCTTGATACTGATGCATACTTAGCATAGTTCTGATGTCAGTCTTGCGAGTACTTTGGATGAGTACTCACCGCTGCTTTGCTTTCTCTTTCCCCCTCGATACGATTCTGCGTTCAGACGATGGAGCCCAGGAGATGGAGTACGCAGGAGACGACTACTACACCACCGCTGGAGCCTACTACTACGTGGAGAATGCCGACGCTCAGGAGTAGTTAGGAGGTTCCCAGGCAGGAGGCCTCGCCTCTTTCGATCCGCTGCTTATGTTTGTGCTAGCCTTCTTAAGGCAAAACTTGTTTAACTTATGTCTGTACTCAGATATTATTTGCTTTCGCTGACTCGTGTTTGTCGAGCTTTGTATTCGAGCCCTCGAGGCCCCTGGCTTGTAATATGAAGCTGTATGCCTTTAATTTGTGTCTAGTGTTGTGTTGTGATATCAATCAGTGAGTCCCTAATCTTGGTCGTACGCATTGCGTGTATGTTTAGCGTACGGTCGAGAATGGGGGCGTCACAAGTTGGATGAGAAGGAGCATCCTTACGTAGAGCGGCACATAGTAGAGCACCTCTTTCTTCTCGTGGACCCTCTGATGAGGAGGAGGAGGATGAGGAGATTGAGGAGGAGGCGGTGGATGACGATGTCGCCAAGAGGAGGCTGGTTGTTGGTCAGGTTTCTGGGGGTGGGGATGGACCCTCACGAGTGACGGAGAACCACGAGGTGAGGGCCTCATAGCCGGGTGGTTCGACTATCAGCACTACTTCGACAGGGAAAGTGTGACTGCGTGGTCCTTCAAAGTTTCCGAAACGTCCATATGTGCATAGTAACGTGTTGATTAAACTAGTGGGAGAGAAGTAAGTGGTTATATCGACTCATCCCATATAAATTGTACCTTTGTCATTTCATCACATATAATATGACTTCACTCTTCCTAATGTAGGAGCTTAATAAAAGCGGGTGAGAAGAGTCTCAAACGTTCGCCGAGCGGCATCATTGGGGGTCTTTGTAGGTTAAATTATCTAGGGCTGGTCACTTTGCCGAACGGTATCATCATTGAGCCAGCTTGGTCATGGGATCACTACAAACTCGCTCTGTATTTCCTGGATACATGTCAGAGGGTTTATGATAACAGAGCCTTGCGAGTGGTCAATGATTTCTGGGTAAGTCCTTTGAAACACCGCAATGCCAATACCAAAAGGTTTAAATTTGCCGTAGTCATGATTTTACCCTTCTCCCATGTCTGCATGTTTGTAGGATTTCTTTACATGCGTAGATGGTCAGAAGGAACGCGCCAATGTGATGGTTGAGAATATTGCCAAGAAACTAGTCCACAACATGCACTATGAGGAGCACGTCCGGTTAGTGGTCAAGTATCACGTGGACTGTCTAAACCAGAAGATTTCCAAAAAGGATGCTCGAGGGAAGCATCTTACACGGGACGATTTCTTCAAGGCAAGTGACGATGGATGCTTGTTATTCCCTACATTACCGCAAATTAGATTCCTTACAACGATGTATTTGTTTACTTATTACACGTGATTCCTCGGTGGTGCACTGACAAACGTCCGTGCTGGGAGAAGATCGTTGAATGGTGGACAGATCCAGGGTGGCAGGAAAAACACAAGGTAATATCGGATCGGCGTAAGTTGATGGGTTGTCCAGGACACCGTCAAGGAAACCTCATCATCCCAGGTGTCGTCACCAAACATGTAGGCAACAACATCCTTTTCGTTTCATCATGTCCTCTTTCATTTGTGAGCATTCCCTTGATTGTTTGATCGCCATCTTTTGTAGAAAGAAGACACTGGCAATGATATCTCTTATTTCGAGGCGTGAACCATGAAACATACCAAAGACGACAAGGACAAGGACCCTCTCCACCCGGAGATGGACTGGATCAGCTCTAAAGCCCGGTCAGCTGGGGAGTGCTACACCAAAAAATTAAAGGAGACGTACGGGCAAGAGACTGATCCTCTCGTGGTGCCGTTTGACCCTCTTGTGGCCCTTGCCGCGGCAGGCGGTAGACCGAATGGCCAGATGGCAGTTCACGTCGATTCTGTCATAACCTCTTCCCTTCCGAGAGTCAACACACTTCGTGCTATGAGTACGGGCTCTACTCCTACCATAGAGCGTCACATACCACATATATACCATGTCCATTATTGAGAAAATTCAGGTTAGTGCTTCTTCATTGATCCTTCATGGTCCTGCATGTTTGCATTTCAACACGAATGACATTTGCATTGCCATATTGTAGACCCGGCTGAATGACACCGAGAAAGAACGAGATGAAGACCGGGCTAAGATGAAGGCACAAGATGATCTAGTGAAGTCTTTACAATATATAGTGGCCAATCTTTATTCCATGCAGGGCAAACCAGTGCCAGAGATGCCAGCGACGCCAGAGTGGAACATTGTGAGTTTCGTTCGAACTATTTCTATCACCATTTTCGGCATTAACATATGCATTCATCTTATCGTCTCAAAATTCTTACAGCTCAATCCATCACAAGGGTCGAACAATGTTCCAGTAGTTCGACCTCAAGTTGGTGGAGTTGGGGACCCAAACGAAATGACGCCTTTTGATGTTGATGTTCCCACTCCGATCTTGAAAACCATGTGAACTTTATGTTATGTTATGTTTGAAGATACCGATTGTGTGTGCTTGAGAACTATTGCATGTTGTGTGTTCTTGAGATTTGTGAACTTGTGGTAGTCGAGTGAGCTTGACAACTATTGCACCTTTTATGCACTATTGTTTTTATGTGGTATGTTCTTGAGAATTATTGCTTTTTTTGTGCGATTCTGCTTATATGTGAGATGTTCTATGTGACAAGCACTATGTACTGCTGTTGTATATGTTTTTCCTGCAGGGATAAGAATGAAAGAAGACTGCTGGACAAACCTTTATCAAGAGGCCTCTCAGTAAACCTCTTGAACTGGCAACATTCCCGAGAGGGCTCTTGATAAACCTCTTGAACTGGCAACATTCCCCGACTGGCCTCTCGGTAAAAGTAACAACCAGTACACACTGACATCTTTACCGAGAGCATATTGCTCTCGATAAAGGTTAAAACGTTTGCCGACAGTGCCCCTTGGCAAACTATAGGCTCGGCTGTCAGGTGGTTGCCCAGCGTGACTCCCGGCAAAGATGGTGCTCGGCGTTTGTTGTGGGACCCGCCAGTCAGGTGTCAAACACGTGGCAGTTTCTTAGTAGCTCTCTTTGCCGAGGGCGGCTCCCGGCACAGAAGACGCTCAGCTTTTGCTTTGGGGCCGGCATGTCAGGTGGTCGCCACGTGGTTCTTTCCCATTGGCTACCTTTGCCGGGCGTCGCCCTCGGCAAAGATGGCGCTCGGCTTTCGCAGTAGGACCCACTTGTCAGGAGTTGGACACGCGTCAGTTCCCTATTGGCTCATTTTGCCGAGGGCTGCTCTCGGCAAAGCTAGCGCTCGGCTGACGCTGCGGGGCCCACGTGTCAGTACCTTGACACGTGGTGGTTTCTTATTGGCTGTCTTTGCCGAGGGCTGCTCTCGGCAAAGTTAAGCCACATGGCAACGCCGTCTCCGTCTGCCGTCCGTGAGTTATTTTATTTTGTCAGTGCGTGTTGTTTGGCACTCGGCAAAGAGTTTGCCGAGTGCCCGTATCTTGGCTCCCGGCAAAGTTCTGTTTACCTGAGAGGTGTACGCCGGGTGGGCTTCGGAATGCAACTCTCAGCAAAAGCTTTACCAAGTGTTTTCGTCCCTTTACCGAGTGTTCCTGGCGGCATACGTGTCGATTCTAGTAGTGGAGGTGAGCTCCATGCGTGCATGCAACTTCCCGGTTAGTACTTCACGCGTCATGGAACGGACGCAGCCAAACATGCAGGAGCTGAGCGGCAGAATCGCTCGGCCCGCAACGTCATCCCGGCGGCGCGGGGTTATCTCTTCACCCAGATGCATTGCCCTAGACACCGGCTATATAAAGAGCACATTATTCTCACCTCCACAAGGGAGCACAGGCGCATACACGGGTTGGCCGTCAGGCCGCTCTCAAACACACACGGCTGGACGCAAGGCCGCTCTCAGGCGTACACACACGAAGCAGCCGCCGCCAGGCTGCGCGTAGAGGAGACGAAGGCCATGATGGCTAGCTAGGCCCTGTACAACTTTCATCTCGATCACTCTTACCCTATACAGCACCATGCCAAGTTTTGCATCTTCTCCACCAAGTGCATGAAGGAGAGCCATCTTTCTCGGATCACTCCGTGGAGTTGGTCGACCGGCCGGCCGCACGTCTACGCGGCCGCAGGTATACATGGTGAGATCATAATTATTTACGCAGGTGTTTTATACACTGATGTTCTGCTGAGTTCACTTGCAGGCCGTGCATTTCGTGGCCGCACAGGTTCTTTCACGGAGATTGTCTATGTTGTTGGCTGCACACTCAAGATCATACGGCGACCGAGTGATGCGATGAGCCGAAATCCATAATTTTAATGGCTTCGATCTATCGCAAGACCATTCATATAGGTAATTGCACACTCATGATCATGCGGTGATCGAGTGATGCGTCTATAAACAATTTCAGATTGTGCAAATGATTTATGGTGAAATCCCATGGGATAATTGCACACTCATGATCATACGGCTATTCGAGTGATGCGTTTACAAGTAATCTTGTGTTGTGCAATGATCTGATTTATGGTGAAATTCCATACGTTGATAGCACACTCATGATCATGTGGTGGTCGAGTGATGCATGGAGAAGTAATTCCATGTTTTATATGGATCCGATCTATGACGTGGTCCCGTATGTAAATGGCACACTCAAAGATCATTTGGTGATTGAATGGTGCGTTCAGGAGCTTGGCTCTATGATTTAAATTGACACTCAAAGAGATCAACTGAGTGGCCACATTTCCAAACAATTAATAGTGCCAACGCACTTTGTTTGAGCATTCGGTTCCGACGATGCCGAATATTTCAAAGAAAGTCTTAATGCATAATTCCTTTCCGCGACCGACGAGGTCAGAATTATCTATCTCTGTCTAGGCCGGCGAGGCTAGGCATACTTCTCCTTGGCCGATGAGGCCAAGAGATCGTTTCCGTTTTCCGCGACCAACGAGGCCGGAAATCATTCGTGTCCTGACCGATGAGGCTGGACCCTCTTTGTTTGCGACCGACGAGGCCGGACACATTTGTAAGATTTTACTATGGACCCTGTGCCAACAAGGCCGAACGATTCATACCAAGGCCGATGAGGCTTTGGAACATTTATATCCGCCACTTTACTTCTTAACATATCATGAGAATATTTCAGGTTCAATATGACGACCATCAGCGCACCTTAATCGGAGGTGTTCTGCGGTATTTACCACCAGATATAATTAACCGGATTGTCTTACGAGGCTCCAGGAACCAAAACCTCCTGAATCACTGGATATTAGTCAAATGTACTTGTCCATGGCGCAACATATGTAATCATGTGGAAAACCGCACTTTGTAATTCTCATGAGAATTAATAAAGCAGTGTTTCCCTATGTGTGATTGTCCCTTTATTTATTTGTATACGAATGTATACTCACAGGACCGCATTCAATTGCCATTACGCACTAGGAAATACCCCTACCCTGGGGATGTTTCTTTTTCGCGAAACACTTCCTAACCATTTGTGCACATGGATAGGTCATCCGGAACAAGCCTCTTAAAGGATTATTTTTCATAGTGGAGCAAAGATATATATATATATATATATATATATATATATATATATATATATATATATATATAACAACACATATGGTTAAAAAAATCCCTACAAAAATCCACTTACCAAGAGCACTACGCTCCCCAGCAATGGAGCTAGAAAAGAGTTTTGGTGACCCACAAGTATGAGTGATCAATCGTAGCCTTTTCGATAAGTAAGATTGTCAAAACCAACAAGGAGCAGAATGAATTGATAAGTAGTTTCAGCAAGATTTCACTTTAAATATTGTAAAGATAATTTGATAGGTCGTTCTGATATCAAGTTAATTTGTACAGAGATAAACAGTAACAAAAGTAATAGAGTGCAACAAGTGGCCCAATCTTTATGTATGCTAAGTACAAGCCGGTGCTGTTTCTTATAGGGACTAAAATGCTCTTCAATACACATGTAAGTCTCAGTCAAGTAACTTTCACTATGGTGCAAGCATTCACAAATACAAGAGAAGTAATTAAAATAAATCTAACCACAACATTAAACAATTGGATCCAAATAACTCCTCGCAGAACAATTCATAAACTTGGGTTTCGGTTTCTATCACTCCCGCAACCCATCATCTACCAACTAATTCAGCAATGTCTTCCCTAGGACCAAAGATGATGAAGTGTCATGTAGTCGACGTTCACATAACACCACCAGAGATAGAACGATATAACATATTATCAAAATATTAAATGGTAGTCAACATCGCATGACTACTAGCAAAAAGACTTCTCACATGTCCTCACAAACTAATGGATCTACTCACAAGACATCACATGTATCATGATCAGTAGGTATGAATATATGAAGAACAATCTCAACATAACAATGTTCCACTTATAGATCACCTATGCATCAACTACAAAGTGTAATCGACACATAAAATTACTCCCATGTACCAATCTGAGGTTTGATACAAGGATTGAGCAAGAGGGGTGAACTAGGGTTAGGAAATGAGATGATGCTGGTGAAGATGTTGATGAAGATGCTGATCCAAATGATGAATGGATTGTTAGCGATGAAGATAGCTTCGATTTCGCCCCCCCCCCCCCCCCCCCGGAGTGAAGTTTCTCCAGCAAAATCTCTCCATCGGACAACAAAATTGCTCCACGGCCACCCGAACACAATTGTTTTTTTCCTGATGGATGTGAAGAAATGTTTGAACCAACCACCAAAAAGATGTGGCTTGTTTGATGGAATGCGGGTAAAACACAAAGCACATTGTACTAGTCCCCAAATGTATCTAGCGGCAATGCGCGCGGCAACAAAAAGGATGGTCAATAGACACGTCATGTAAACAAAGTAGACACTTTTTCTACCCCACACTGCAACACATCCCCTTTGCACATCTCACGTCAAAATATTCCCAAGGAGTGCTAGCTAGCAGATGGTTTTAATAAAGGGTAATTTGAGCTTCCATAGATGCCTTTTTGGAGATACGGGATGTACACCATGCAATTGCAAGTAATATATTTCACAGAAAAAGTCCCTTTCCTCCGTGGAATCCACAGACCACCAATTCTAGGAAAAACAACAAGAATATGATTCTCAAGGAGGAGCAAGTTATTGAACCTTTAATAGCTAGCACTACAGCAAAAACAATGTAAGCCTTGTATGTTTTATACACAGCAAAAGCCATTTCAAACTCGGCGAAGAGTACGCCGAGTGTTACACTCGGCGTATAGCACACAACTTTCATCCGGTCGACTTAGGACCAATAAGCCAAGTGTCACTTATCGGGGCTTCGGCTTACATGTAAACAGAGTATTATGTGCTGGCACACGGCAAACAAAGCAAGATCACGGTCGGCTTCACTAACAGAGATGCGACGTGGCATGGTAGTAAGCCGTGTATGTTGAAGGTACGTCGTGTGTACACTTAACTTTCGGCTTACATATACGCCCTGTAACACCGCAACGCCGAGTGCTCACGGCCGATCGTGGCTTACACGTAAGCCGAGTGCTTCCCCATGGCTTTCAGTAGCTACGCGAGAGCCCTCGAACACCACCACGTGTCACCTATAAGCCGTATGCGGTCAAAGGACTCCCCCCGTCTGCTCGATGCGGGGGGGGGGGGGGGGGGGGGGCTGCCACGCTATACGTCCTGAACCTTCCTGCGTGACTGTCCAATTTGTGAGGGAGGTGCCACATCAATGTTGTGCACCAAGCATTTGAGCGTCTGGCTGCCTTTACGTTGATATATCGGGGCCCCACGCAGGCCGGTACGGTCTCCGGACCCTCCCCGGGGCGGTTTTCAACGCCGCGGCCATCCATGGGCCCGTGCGGTCTATGGATTTGACCGGGTGCTATAGGGGTTTGACCGGGGGACTTTCCTCTTGTTCTGTGTCACGGCAGATCATGCCGATGTCCCGGAGCAGGTCGGAGCATAGACGGTCAAAGGACTCCCCCCCGTCTGCTCGATGCGGGGGGCTGCCACGCTATACGTCCTGAATCTTCCTGCGTGACTGTCCGGTTTGTGAGGGAGCTGTCACATCAATGTTGTGCACCAAGCATTTGAGCGTCTGGCCGCCCTTCCGTTGATATATCGGGGCACCACGCAGGCCGGTGCGGTCTCCGGACCCTCCCCGGGTCGGTTTTTGATGCCGCGGCCATCCGTGGGCCCGCGCGGTCTACGGCCTTGACCGGGTGCCAGAGGGGTTTGACCGGGGGACTTTCCTCTTGTTCTGTGTCACGGCAGGTCATGCCGACGTGCCGGAGCAGGTCGGAGCGCATGCGGTCAAAGGACTCCCCCCGTCTGCTCGATGCGGGGGAGCTGCCACGCTATACGTCCTGAACCTTCCTGCCTGACTGTCCGGTTTGTGAGGGAGGTGGCACATCAATGTTGTGCACCAAGCATTTGAGCGTCTGGCCTCCCTTACGTTGATATGTCCGGTTAGGGCACCGGGGATGTATCCGAGTCGTTGAATCTTGTTAACAAATCTCTATATCGATTTCGTGTGATTACTTTTAGTCCTCAACCAAGTACGTGTCTCAGATTTTTTCTAACAATGATGAAATGAGATCGATAGTGTGACGAAAACTAGCCTAGACAGAATGTGTGAGAAAATAGGGGGGAAGGAAAAGAAATGCAACAAGAAATAGGTGTAAGCCGAGTGTATTATATCGGGCACTCGGTTTACATACAGCACCGTCACGGAGCCGTTAGTGGGCGGCGCGCGAGCCACGTTGCTGGTACGTTTTGCCGGGACTTGTGCAGTAAGCCGAGTGCATCTCCGCTGCAACTACGGCTTACCTTAGTGTATGTCGTGTATTTTCTTTAAGCCGAGTGCTGGCGCACTGGGTTCATGGCGTACGTCTATGGAAGCCGAGTACTGTACGTTCGTCATCGTGTGTCCTTAAGGGCGTACTCGGCTTAAGTGGACATAAACCATGAGCCCGTGGTTTAGCACTCGGCTTACTGTATTGTACTAGGCAACGTGTGTTTTTCCTGTAGTGTAGCGATCGCTCACATTAGTTTTTTTTTAACACATTACAGACGCAGATGCTCATATAAGTGCACATACACTCATCTCTATGAACGCATGAAGGCACATTATCTTGAGATTGACGAAATCATCACAGACGACACATAGTCAATGAGAACGTCTCCTCCCATTAAATCTACATTGCCAGAAGAACTGAAGTAAATTCAAGAAAATGCGACCATCAATGCCAAGTTTTCACCACAAAAAACCTAACCATCTTAGCAACGCTCAGTTCACGCGGTCGCGTGCCAGCACAGATTGTTCCTTCCTTCCTCCCTGTTGAAAAAAAAGTGTTCCCCAACTTTATTAGTATTTTAGTATCCGGCTCCCCCTCCTCCACCACTGCATCAACCTCAAGCGCTTCTTTCTCCTCCGGCCCTCGACTGGCGCCGGCAGATTCAGGCTCCAGATCGACTCACTCTTCGTGGGTGAGTAGCCACACCCACTCTGGATCGACTAGTTCACAGTGTTGTTTGCTTATGAATCTACGACTCATCCACAACGTTGTTTACTTTTGAATCGACCCAGGAATCCGGGTGAATCCGGAAGGATCGTTGAACAGGACGCGTGCCATGCGGATACAGCACCGTGGGATGTTCTAGTGGCACCACCGATCAATTGCAACCCGGGGGGAGATGGACATGGTGAACAATTTCTTGGGGGCACGGCGGGACACGACGACGACGACCACAACCACAAGCCTCTCTGAGTCCTGCGGCAGCCTATACGACTTCATTTTGCCCAGGTTCTGGCGTCATGTGAGACAACCGGACGATTGTGATGGTGCCTTCACCAACGCAACCTCAGAGCAGGGTGTTCATGATCCTGTGAGGGTACTGGTCCTGATGCCTGGTGATCAAACTCTATGGCACATGAATGGTGATCCATATTCGATTTCGGATGATGGTCCCTCTCCCCCCGCCAACACAACCTCGACGCCAATCAATGATGGTGAAGCACCGTCACCAGCACCAGCACCAGCATGCCCTCCAGATCCTCATGCTCCCAGTACCCTGGAGACCATACAGGGACCTCCACGCCACCTCGATGGTGATACATATTCGATTTCGGATGATGGTCCCTCTCCCTTCGCCAACACAACCTCGAAGCCGATTGATGGTGGTGCAGCACTGGCACCGGCACCAGCACCAGCACGCTCTCCGGATCCTCATGCTCCCACTACCTTGGAGACTATGCTACAGGATGAGAGCTCGAGGCCGCACCACGTACCGCTGCAAGAGTTAAAGGAGATCGTGGATAACTTCTCCATCGAGCGGATACTTGGCCAAGGTGATTTCAGCGTGGTATATAAGGTAAATCATTCAAGATTATCTGTTTGTACTTCTCCCGTTTGAAACATATATCTCTGCCTGTCTATCTGTAACTACACTCGATCCGAAAACTCGAACTCCAGTGCTGCAGAATGGGGAAATGATTGCCGTGAAGAGGATCGCATCACTAGTAGAAAACAGACCTTACGTTTGGATCATTAGTCCCGGTTTGATTTCGGCCCAGAACTAATGTGACCATTAGTCCCGGTTCCAACGGCTAGGAGCGGTCGGGGGCATGGGCATCTTTAGTCCCGGTTCATTTTGTACCTATAGTCCCGGTTTGTGATACAAACCGGGACTAAGGGGGGGGGGGGGTAATACGTCTCCAACGTATCTATAATTTTTGCTTGTTCCATACTGTTATATTATCATTCTTGAATGTTTTATGATCATTTTACTACAACTTTATATTATTTTTGGGACTAACATATTAACCTAGAGCCCAGTGCCAGTTTCTGTTTTTTCCGTGTTTTTGAGTTTTACAGAAATGGAATATCAAACGGAGTCCAAACGGAATAAAAATCTACGGTGATTTTTTATGGACCAGAAGAAGCCCAGGGAGCATTGGAGTTGGGCCAGAAGAGCCACGAGGCCACCACAAGCCTGGGGGCGCCCCCCCTAGGGCGCGCCCCCCTGGCTTGTCGTCGCCTCGTGGCCCACCTTGACTTGTTTTCGACGCCAAAAATTCCTATAAATATAGAAACCCCCATAAACAAACCTAGATTGGGAGTTCCGCCGCCGCAAGCCTCCAGAGCCACGGAAAACCAATCGGGAGCCCGTTCCGGCACCCTGCCGGAGGGGAAAACCATCACCGGAGGCCATCTTCATCATCCCGGCGGTCTCCATGACGAGGAGGGAGTAGTTCACCCTCGGGGCTATAAATATACTCAGATCTGAAAATATTTATTGAGAGAGAGAGAGAGTCCTCACATAGCTACTTAATTGTTTGACTACTCATTGATCTTCACTTATATCTTTTGAGAGTAGCTTGTCATTTCCTCTCATGCTTCACTTATACCTTTTTGAGGGATGAAATCGTTATGCTCATGTGCTTCATTTAAATTTGTTTGAGCTTGTCGAAAAAGCAATGGCAACATATGAAACTAGTCCCAAAGTGATAGATATCCAAGGAGGATATAATAAAAACTTTCATGAAGATCATGGGACAAATTAAACTTGTTTCTTTGTAATAGTTTTGAAACATGATGTTAGTAATATGTGAGTCATGTTAGTGAGTAATTATGCTTTAGTAGGAATATTGGTGTTAAGGTTTGTGACTCCCTATGCAAGTATGAAAGTCAATAGTTATGCAATGAAGTTACATCCTACTTGTGGTGCATTATTCGGTGTTACTTATGTTCAATGCTCACTTATGTGAATTTTCGTTTCTTGGTTCGGTTGCTTCCCAATCTATTTGCTAGCCTCCATTTGTACTAAGTAGAAATACTACTTGTGCATCCAAAATCCTTAAACCAAGTTTTGCCTTATGAGTCCACCATACCTACCTATATGCGGTATTTCCATGCCGTTCCAAGCAAATTTGTATGTGCCATCTCTAAATTTTCAAAATAAATTTTCTCTTTTGTGTGCCCGAACCGCTCATGAAACGATAGGGAGTGTCCAATATTTTTTCCATGCTAGGTGGGTTATTCTCACTATATGTGTTGATTCACTATCATTCACGAGAAAGTGGCTGGTATTCGGGATGCCCAGTTCCATGCTCAAAAATCAAATCAAAACATAATGAAACAAAACTCCCCCAGAATTGTTGTTTGTATGGACGGTACCCATGGATTCGGCTCGCCGTGGAGTGTGATTGATTGGTGGAGGGGGAGTAAAAACTTTATTTTCTGTTTGGGAACCGCCTATGATACATCTAGCATGGAAAGTATTGTGAGCTACTTTGTCGTTTTCGTTGACAGGAAAAGCATGCCACCCAAAATATTTTTTCTCTCTCAATTTAAAACTTTGAGCTCTGGCACACCTACAAATCCCTACTTCCCTCTGCGAAGGGCCTATCTATTTACTTTATGCAATTTTTATTTTTGCTTTGAGTCTCCATATTCTCTTATAAGCACCAACTAGGGGGCACTATGATCGTACTTGAGCATTGGGCATAGCTAATATTTGAGTGTGTTTCATGAATGGATCAATGATTGAGAATGATGGGCTAGGGATAACTTTCTTTAGTGTTGATATTTTGAAAGACATGGTTGCTTGTTGACATGCTTGAGTATTGAAGTCATTATGTTAAAACTAGACTATTGCTTTGAATCATTTACAAGTCCAAATGTACATGCTATACAAAGAAGAAAAGAATATGATGAATATGTTAGGCAGCATTCCACATCAAAAATTCTGTTTTTATCATTTACCTACTCGAGGACGAGTAGGAATTAAGCTTGGGGATGCTGATACGTCTCCAACGTATCTATAATTTTTCCTTGTTCCATGCTGTTATATTATCATTCTTGGATGTTTTACGATCATTTTACTACAACTTTATATTATTTTTGGGACTAACCTATTAACCTAGAGCCTAGTGCCAGTTTCTGTTTTTTTTCCGTGTTTTTGAGTTTTACAGAAAAGGAATATCAAACGGAGTCCAAACGGAATAAAAATCTACAGTGATTTTTTATGGACCAAAAGAAGCCCAGGGAGCATTGGAGTTGGGCCAGAAGAGCCACGAGGCCACCACAAGCCTGGGGGGCGTGCCTCCCCCCCTAGGGCGCGCCCCCCTGGCTTGTCGTCGCCTCGTGGCCCACCTTGACTTGTTTCCGACGCCAAAAATTCCTATAAATATAGAAACCCCCAGAAACAAACCTAGATCGGTAGTTCCGCCGCCGCAAGCCTCCAGAGCCACGGAAAACCAATCGGGAGCTCGTTCTGGCACCCTGCCGGAGGGGGAAACCATCACCGGAGGCCATCTTCATCATCCCGGCGGTCTCCATGATGAGGAGGGAGTAGTTCACTCTCGGGGCTGAGGGTATGTACCAGTAGCTATGTGTTTGATCTCTCTCTCTCGTGTTCTTGAGATGGCACGATCTTGGTGTATCGCGAGCTTTATTAATATAGATGAATCATATGGAGTTTTCCCCTCTCTATCTTCTTGTGATTTGAGTCTTTAAGGATTTGAGAACACTTGATGTATGTCTTGCGATGGGATATCCGTGGTGACAATGGGATGTTCTATTGATCCACTTGATGTATGTTTTGGTGATCAACTTGCGGGTTCCGTGACCTTGGGAATCTATGCATAGGGGTTGGCACATGTTTTCGTCTTGACTCTCCGGTAGAAACTTTGGGACACTCTTTGAAGTTCTTTGTGTTGGATTGAACATGATGAATCTGAAATTATGTGATGCAAATCATATAATCAAGCCCATGGGTACTCGTGGTCACATTGGAGTATCTAGGTGACATTAGAGTTTTGGTTGATGTGTATCTTAAGGTGTTATTTTAGTACGAACTCTAGGGCTGTTCGTGACACTTATAGGGATAGCTCATAAGATTGATCGGAAAAGATAACTTTGAGGTGGTTTCGTACCCTACAATAATTTCTTCGTTTGTTCTCCGCTATTTGTGACTTTGGAGTGAACTCTTTGTCGCACGTGAGGGATTTATATATGATTCAACTATGTTAGTATTGTTGAGAGAACTTGCACTAGTGAAAGTATGAACCCTAGGCCTTGTTTCTAAGCATTGCAATACCGTTTGTGCTCACTTTTATCATTAGTTACCTTGCTGTTTTTATATTTTCAGATTACAAAAACCTATATCTACCATCCATATTACACTTGTATCACCATCTCTTTGCCGAACTAGTGCACCTATACAATCTACCATTGTATTGGGTGTGTTGGGGACACAAGAGACTCTTTGTTATTTGATTGCAGGGTTGTTCGAGAGAGACCATCTTCATCCTACGCCTCCCATGGATTGATAAACCTTAGGTCATCCACTTGAGGGAAATTTGCTACTGTCCTACAAAACTCTGCGCTTGGAGGCCCAACACGAGTCTACAAGAAGAAGGTTGTGTAGTAGACATCAGGGTGGCAGGCTGGCGTCAGACTGGGGCCCCCAGGAGCCCATTTAGTCCCGGTTTGTATCACAAACCGGGACTAGAGGTAGCCATTTAGTCCCGGTTTGTATAATTAACGGGACTAAAGATGTCCCTATATAAACCCCTTCGTCCAGCCCGAGCCCATTCTCCTCTGTTCATCCCCTTGCCCGAGCTCATCCTCCATTTTTGCCAAGATTTGAAGGCACCACATCTATCCAAGTGTTCACAAAGGTTAGCAACTTTGTCCTTTCATCTCTCATTGCTAGATTAGCTCGTGCAATGCTCTATAAGTATAGTGATTTGTGGGTTTTAGTTTGAGAGTAATCATGTGGAAGTTTGTTTGATTTATATGCAATCTGAGCTCAAATTAACTTCTTAGTTTGCATATGTGTAGGTGTGGTTTACTTAGTGCCTTCCCGTCCTCGTCCTAACCACCGTCGATCGCCCGCACTGTCCCGTCGCCGGCACCACCTTGGTGAGCCTATTTTTCTTATCCTTTTTATAAATAAAAAAACTTATTTGTATGATTTAGATAGTTACTTGTATAATTTTCTTACTTGTATGATTGTGTGTTATACATAGTGCCATGGTCTTGATAGATGTCCCCGTCGGCCCTCGTCCGGTTTATGATTCGGATGTGGTATATATATTCTCTTTTATAACTATTTGTTGCATTTCGTGTTTATGACAATTATGCCCATCAAGTTGACATAGATATTTTTATCTAGGAGGTATGTGAACCGGAAATTGCAACCTACCCTCTTGTCGAGAAGTTAAATTTAGTTGAAAAAGAAAACGAGAATTTGAAAGAAAAATTGAAAAGAATTGAAGAAGAGAAGATGAAACTGGAGTTGTATGTTGCTGATGTCGTTGATGATCACAAGATCAAGATGGATGCAATGCGCTTCAAGATTAGAAAGATTAGAAAATATGCCGTTAATAAAGAGGCTTGGTATCAGTACGCTGTTGGATCAATTGTTACCTTAGTTGCGATCTTGATCGCATTTGTTGTTGCATTTAAATGCTTTAGCTAGCTAGATAGTTGTATGTTGTTTTATGAGAATAAGTGTGTATGAACTTGTATTAATTTGGTCTTTTCGGTGTTGTGTAATGAAGATGAGTCGGCAATGTCTGTACGATGACTGATGCTCTCCCCAGTTCATTGATGGCGTGCATAGGTTTCTGCGTGTGGCTGAGGCAAAAAAGCGGCCGGATGGTTTTATGTGTTGTCCATGTGCTGTCTGTAAGAATGATCACAATTACTCTAACTCAAGAGTCATTCACGTCCACCTGTTTACGTCCGGTTTCATGTCCGGCTATAACTGTTGGACCAAGCACGGAGAAAGAGGGGTTCTAATGGAAGAGAATGAAGAAGAAGAGAATGATGACAGCTATCCTGGCCAAGGGTTCCCTGAATACGATGGTGCTACAATGGGGGAAGAAGCTGAAGAAGAGGCGGCATCAGATGAGCCCGCTGATGATCTTGGTCGGGCCATTGCTGATGCAAAGAGAAACTGCGTAAGTGAAAAGGAGAAGTTGAAGTTGCAGCGCATGTTAGAGGATCACAAGAAATTGTTGTACCCAAATTGCGAAGATGACATGAAAAAGTTGGGTACCACACTGGAATTGCTGCAATGGAAGGCAGAGAATGGTGTATCTGACAAGGGATTTGAAAAGTTGCTGATAATGTTAAAGCAGATGCTTCCAAAGGACAACGAATTGCCCGACAGTACGTACGAAGCGAAGAAGGCTGTCTGCCCTCTAGGATTAGAGGTGCAGAAGATACATGCATGCCCTAATGACTGCATCCTCTACCGCGGTTAGGAGTACGAGAATTTGAATGCATGCCCGGTATGCGGTGCATTGCGCTATAAGATCAGGAAGAGGATTCCTGCCAAGGTGATGTGGTATGCTCCTATAATACCACGGTTGAAACATTTGTTCCAAAACAAAGAGCATGCCAAGTTGATGCGATGGCACAGAGAAGACCGTAAGAAAGGCGGGAAGTTGAGAGTACCCGCTGACGGGTCGCAGTGGAGAAAAATCGAGAGAAAGTGGCGGGACTTTGCAGATGACGCAAGGAACATATTGTTTGGTTTAAGTGCAGATGGCATTAATCCTTTTGGGGAGCAGAGCAGCAATCATAGCACCTGGCCTGTGACTCTATGTATCTATAACCTTCCTCCTTGGTTGTGCATGAAGCGGAAGTACATTATGATGCCAGTGCTCATCCAAGGCCCCAAGCAACCCGGCAACGACATTGATGTGTACCTAAGGCCATTAGTTGAAGAACTTTTACAGCTGTGGAATTTAAAAGGTATACGTGTGTGGGATGAGCACAAAAAGGAGGAATTTGACCTACGAGCGTTCCTGTTTGTAACCATCAATGATTGGCCTGCTCTTAGTAACCTTTCAGGACAGACAAACAAGGGATACCACACATGCACGCACTATTTAGATGAGATCGAAAGTATATATTTGGACAAATGTAAGAAGAATGTGTACCTGGGACATCGTCGATTTCTTCTGAGCAGGCATCCCTTAAGAAAGAAAGGCAAGCATTTCAAAGGTGAGGCAGATCACCGGAATAAGCCTCGCCACCGTACTGGTGATGATATACTTGATATGGTCAAGGATTTAAAAGTAATCTTTGGAAAGGGTCCTGGCGGACAATCTGTTCCGAATGACGCTGACGGACACGCACCCATGTGGAAGAAGAAATCTATATTTTGCGACCTACCCTATTGGAAAGACCTAGAGGTCCGCTCTGCAATCGACGTGATGCACGTGACGAAGAATCTTTGTCTGAACCTGCTAGGCATCTTGGGCGTGTATGGGAAGACAAAAAATACACCTGAGGCACGGGAGGACCAGCAACATATGCACGAAAAAGATGGCATGCATCCAAAGCAGTATCAAGGTCCTGCCAGCTACGCTCTTACCAAAGAAGCAAAGGAAATCTTCTTTGAATGCCTGCTCAGTCTGAAGGTCCCGTCTGGCTTCTCATCGAATATAAAGGGAATAATAAATATGGCAGAGAAAAAGTTCCAGAACCTAAAGTCTCATCACTGCCACGTGATTATGATGCAATTGCTTCCGGTTGCATTGAGGGGGCTTCTACCGGAAAACGTTCGATTAGCCATTGTTAAGCTATGTGCATTCATCAATGCAATCTCTCAGAAGGTAATCGATCCAGAAATCCTACCAAGGTTACATAATGATTTGGTGCAATGTCTTGTCAGTTTCGAGTTGGTGTTCCCACCATCCTTCTTCAATATCATGACGCACGTCCTAGTTCACCTAATCGACGAGATTTCCATTCTGGGTCTTGTATTTCTACGCAATATGTTCCCCTTTGAGAGGCAGAGGCGTTCGAGCCTGAGAGAGAGAACGACGAGCTTACATGCGCCCTCGGGAATCCTGAACACCCGGGACGAACACGAGGCAGAGGCGTTGTTCCGTGGTTTGAGGGGTTTGCGGACTGGAACGCCACTTACTGAAGCTGTGCGAGAAAGAAGAAGCAGGAGGAAGAGCAGAAGAAGCAGGATGCAGACCGGCTTCAACAGGTAGAATCAAAGCACACGTAGTTGGAACGCGCTTTCATGCTGAAGCAGGAGCAGATCGACACACTTAGCCAGGAAAGGGCGTCTCAGCGGCAGCAGCAAGCAGATCCAGCATTGGATAGCACCGTCCCATATAGGCCGAAAAGCAGCGTGGGTTCCACGGGGGTCCCGGCCGATGATGCACTGCTGGCTAGATACCCCGTGGATGATATCGAAGATACGACACCTTGTGAGCTACACATGAAACTGAAGAACATATCCATGAAGGTGGCGATCGGCTATGCTTTACCATATCCGCCTGAAGCAACATGGCAATCCGATTCCAGCTGGCTATGCTCGTGTCGGGGTGGATGAAGTGATGTCGGGATATGACTCACTAGAGCTTGACATTCCTGGAGGTCAAGAGGAGCGCACACTGGGAGAAGCCGGACGTGGTATCATTGTATGGAGAAAGGATTGCATCGTCTTTCCAAGGCCACCGACTCCTCCTCCAACTCCGCCGCGTCAGCCGTCTCCTCCTCCAAATCGGCCGCGTCAGCCGACTCCTCCTCCAAGTCCGTGGCATCAGCCGACTCCTCCTCCAAGTCCGCCGCGTCAGCCGACTCAAGCCCACCCCGAGACAGCGCCTCATGATGAATATCGATCTCTGCTGCGTCAGCCGACTCCAAAGCGGAAGAGAGAACCAAAGAAGAAAGATCCTCCTGCCCAAAAGAAGTTGGCTTACGAGTTGACTGAGGAGGAAACCAAGAAGGTCGTGGATGCCGAAGTGAAGGCCTTTTTTGCGCCGAAACCGCCCCCGCCGCCAAAGGAGAAAATACCTGAGCATGTCATACAACACTTTGTGGATCTTGCTAAACCGGCTGTGAAGAAAAGGCGATCAGACTATGAACGCTCTATTAGCAAGTCATATCATGCAAAAAAAAGATAAGGAGTCGAGCCTTACAGGTAGTAGTAAGAAAAGCGGGAAAACTGTTCCCCAGCTCGAAGAACAGGCAGTGCAATTGATCCCCTCGCTGAATGTGAGTACCGATTTGGCGGTAACTGACGACACTGTCAGACAGATGGCTAGAGAGGCCGGTTGCAGTGTTGAACAACTCCTAGGCACCGAGGTCCTTTCCACGAGTCCGGATCTAGCATGGAAATATGTCCCCGGGAAACCTCTGGTCAGGCCTGAGGAGGTCCCGCTTCTACCAACGCAAATGTAGAAATTGCATGAATGGTACCTGAGAGAAGTAAATGTCGGGCGAGAGAGCCTCATGGTGAAAGTCAAGCGAGAGCATTACTTCCATGAAAACGATATGTGGATTGAACTTCCAGAACTTTTTCAGTTATTCAATCAAGACGCACTCGACAAATCCCTCTTCAGTTGCTATTGTCTGTAAGTGATTTCTTTCTGTAATCTAAGTCTCTAGCTCAGGTCGTTCATTGCCTGTACTTATCCTCACTATATTCTTTTGTGTGGTATTATATATGCAGAATGAAGATGTTTGAAATGAAAAGAGATGCAGTCTATGGCATTGGGTTCATTGACCCAACTACCGTTAATGCAGAGGTGTTAGATAGGCACCCACACGACACAGATGCAGCCTTGCTGAAGTTTTTGAAGGAACTGCATGCCAAACCAGAAATATTATTTCCTTACAACTTCAGGTGAGTGTTACTGTCTTGTACTACAAATTATGTTTTGCTTACTCGATGTTAAGTGTAGTTGATGAGTTATGCATGCCCGCTTATACAAACGTGTGCGCAGTTTCCACTGGATCCTGCTAACCATTAAAATTGACGCGGGAAAAGTTGAAGTACTGGACTCAAGAGAAAAAGAACCTAAAGAATACCATAGCCTGTATTTGATGCTCGAGAGGTAATTTCAATCATTATCGCACTATGTCGGCCTCTTTAGTTCATTTCCTTATATCAAGTAATTAATTAATAACTCCTTTATTCATTTTCTTTGCCGGGCAGGGTTTGGAAAAAGTTCACCGATGAGATGGTCGGTGAATGGCAACCAAAGCTGAAATGGGGTGCGATTCAAGGTAATTAAGTAGTACTACCTACGTCCGCGCATCTTTTTAATTCTATAGTTTCAATATCATTATCATGCTTGATTATTATCTGATTGAATTCTATTCTCGTAAAGTGCTTGAGCTAGACACCGGGGAATAATTTATTTGCATATTACGTTTGCGAGAACATTCGCATTATCACGTCCGAAAGGAGCACATCTACAAGACAACGTGCGGTACGTAATATATAAACATTATTCACAATTTTTTTATCTCGCACGAACTAATATAGATAGACACAACTAATATATTCATATTGATCTCCTTCTTTAAAGATGTGGGACATGCGGGATAAGCTCCTACCAACGGACCGCATAAAAGCACTTCAAGAGGAAATTTCGGGATTTTTGATTGAGCAGGTCATAGCTCCCGAAGGAGAATACCATTACACCTAATGCCTGCATGTAATGATCTGCAAATTGTAGGAGAAACTGTATACACCAAATTATATATATATATATATATATATATATATATATATATATATATATAGAAAGTCTATTTGTAACCCAGGGTGAAGAATAATTTATTCTTCACCCCGATCGATCGACCGAGCCAGACCATGCCTCTAGCCAAGCCACTGTTTTGCGATCGGGAAAAAGCTAGCCCACTGTCCCTTGCTGGAAAGTTATATCGGGGTTGAGCCGTTGAGGTAATTTTACGTTTCAAGCGTTGACTCGAAAACAGCCCCACCTCCCCGTCCTTTTAACTGCTGCAAACAATTTTTGATTTTTTTAAAGAAGAAGAGTTGCGAACCGTATCGGGAGTATCGGCGACGCACGGCTGCCTAGGTCTTGGGCGGCGCCGTGGTTGGTGATGGCATTGAAGTCTCAGCCCGTGGTGGCCTCGGCGGTGTGGTGAACTCTGTGGGTTCCTCAAGGTAGTGCTGCGGGGCTGCACCGCTCTGCGCCGACAACAGCGGTCTACGACGGCGTCACGGTGAGCTCTCGACACTCTGATGCATTGCCAAAATTTATGCCCCTGTATTTCTCCTCCCGTCTCTCCCAATCTAGAATTCTACTTTCCATCTGGAACTTAGGCATATTCACTTGCCAGATGCGGCGGCTGCCATGGTGCTATGTTTTGGCCTTTCTCAGATTCGGCGCAGGTTGTTGCATCCCTTTGCTAGTACATGAAGCTTTACTCGTTTCAATTTGGCTCCACAAATTTTAGTACGGGCCTTCACGAGTAGAATGGTTAAGTACCTATTTATTACTACTTTTGATCTGTTGATGCACACTGGACAGAACGATATAGCTGGGCATGCTCCTATTCTCTTTATTCAGATTGACATTCAATGAACTTGAAGGTTACACTGGCATCTGTGTGACTAACAGCTACTCCTTGGATGATTACGTGTTTCAGAATGAAGATGCATGATTGTGTGTTTCAGAATGAAGATGCATGCTTATGTGTTTCAGGAGATGCTAGTCGTACCATAGAAGCAATGAATGAACCTCTTCTCGCTATTTTCATTTCAGGTGCAATAATCTGTTGGAAGTGTTTTCCATTCCGACTAGTGAAGTTTTGCACCTTGCAAGTGTGCAGATGTATTCTGGAAGAAGAAAAGCATATCCAGTAAGATGCAATCCTTGCCATTTTACCGAGCAAGTTCATTCATATTATTTTTATGTCCTCCTTGGCAATGTATTTGATCAATTGTCTAAAAAATTCCTAGATTGTGAGAGTAAAATAAAGTACGTTCAGAATACTGTTCTTGATTCAGTAAAAACAATCACCTAGTTTAACCCCAGCTTTTGTGTTAAAGAACATACACTGACAACAAGGATTGAACTTCTCATAATGGTAATGATGAGTGTGCAAGGGTTATTAAGATCATATAGGTCTAATTAAAATTATCACAGAAAGGAGAGGAGGAAGCTGAGCTCCGCTCTTTTTCTGTCCGGGAGACAAGTCTTTTTCTCCTTAAAACCTGCACTTCTTATTGGTTTTATAGGAAAAAAATCTCTGGCTCTATTTATTGTTGGTTGTTCAGTAGTGTACTAATAGTACCATGCCACACCATTGGTTTGGACTGATCAAAGTCAAGTTAAAGGTCAGTTAGATAAATGCCGCTACTGTACTCGCACATCTTATATGTCATTAAGATTTGTACATACTTCGTAAACGTGTGACTTCTGTAGCAAAACTCTTCCATCTGATGTTGTTGTTCAACAGGTCGTAGAGAACAAAGTAGTCAGGCTTCGACCAGATGTCCAACATCTCCAGAACCTTGATTGGTGTCTTTCAATAAGAACCTTGATTGGTTATCGTACATACCTAAACTCTATTCTGGAAAGTAGTACATGTAATCATTAGTTCTATGAGAGTATGGAGATTGAATTTGCTATATTGCAGTCTGGAGCATACTTCTTTCCATGTGCATATAGGCTTTATGGGATTAATCACTCTATCACAAGTTCTTCTAGAATTTGGATGAATCCCCTAGGATAATTCTGATTTAAGTAAATATCATCAATCCACCTAATGGGAGAAGCTTTATATTTAGTTCGATCAAAACATTTTCTTTAAATCTACTTGCCTTAATCTACTATCTTTTTACAGTAACATTCCGACCTATATCTGAGAATTTTGTAGCTCCTTTATTTCAACAGTAATGATTCACTAAGCTCCTATCTTATCACATGTTCCGTTTTATTCACCATATTTTAGATATAGCAGCCCCTATTCACCAAGCTCCTAGCACCCTGTGTTTTCAGATCAAGCCATTCTTCTGTAAAATTGTTTTTGAATTATTGGTCTGAACTCTGAAACCAAAATATTTTTGAAAGAAACTGAATTGTACTACTACTATCTGCTCATCTTCTACCATCTACACTACTACAGCAGGTGGTACATGCCAGAGAACATATTGTTTATAACAAATTTCAGTGTGGGGCATCATTCTGCTGTTCTTTTGAATCACGTGCTGTTATTTTCGTTCATAGCATTCATGATTTGAGTTTCTGTAAAGGTATCTCAAAGACTGAAAGAGAACATATTTTTGATAAATGATGTGTGATGCCAGAATAGTTGCATGTTTGCTTCCTACTAATCAGTTTTTACACTGCATGTAGCTCATCTATAAGTACCCTGATAACAGTAGGCTGGTATTATTACATTTGAAAATCTGGAAAAACACAAAGATCTTTGACAGCACAGAGTTATGCTAAGAGCAGTTTTAATCCAGGAGAGCTGCAGGTGGGATGTTTTCTTTCTGAATCATATTTTTGTTGCTTTCTCCCTGCTCGGAGTGTGTTGGAGTTCTCTCTGGAGTTTTGTGTAATCAGCTCTGAGGTCATGAGTAGAGTTCCAGTTCTGTTTTCTCAAGAGATGACCCTGTAAATATTAGCTCCATGTTTCTTAGAGATAATCTATAAATTATTCCCTCTATTTCAATAAAGTTCGGCGTTAGGCCCTTCGAGATAAAACTACTCCATATATATATATATTAAAGAAGTCAATGTGAGGTTATCGTTGGAAATTTCAGTCACTAGTCGAGGAAGAAACTTTTGAATAATTGAGGATGCAATTCCATAAATGGTACCTCCAAATAAAATTCTAAATGAGATTTTACGACATCAAATCCATGCCGCCTAATGAACAGGTCTACATAAAAATATAGGTGGGAAAAGGAGAGAGTATGCATCATTATCTCGTTATTTTTCTCGAAGCAGATAGAAAGGGTCTTGCGATGCATGCAGCTAGTGCAGATAGAGGTAGTATAGTCCGCGAGGTAAATTTACCTCGCAAACCTATTGTTTCTTTTGGCAGTGGTTTAGTCTCCGTAACTTACTTTGCATGCGTGAGGAAAATTTACCTCACAAGCCTTGCTTCTTACGTCAGCTCCATGTTATGTTTCTTTCTCCCTGTTGTAATCTTACATCGGGTGTTTTTATTTCTTACGTTTGAAGTTCTGGCTGTGGCGTGGCTGGGGTGAGGAATAAGAATTCCTCACCCAGGGTGACGAATAGTCGTGTGTGTGTGTATGCATATGGTCGTCCGAGAAATTCTATTATATATATATGCATGACGTGTACAGTATGTAGTAGCGTAAACTATGTTTGAAATGAATAAGAATTAAATGAAAAACACAAAATGAAAAGGAGAAATAAACAATAAAACCTAAACCCCTAAACCCCTAAACTTTTTAGTCCCAGTTCGTGTCACCAACCGGGACTAAAGGTCCCCAACCCCCGACGCGCGCTGCCGGCCACGTGGCGAGGATTTAGTCCCGGGTCGTGGCCAACCGGGGCTAAAGGGTGGGGACCTTTAGTCCCAAATTATTAGTTCCGGTTGGTGAACCGAGACTAAAGGCCGTTCCGAACCGGGACTATAAGCCGTTTCTCCACTAGTGCATTGTCGCTAATTCCAGACCTGCAGAAGCAGTTCGAGCGTGAGGTGTACCATCTTATGGTGCTGAAGCACCCAAATATAGTGCGGTGCGTAGGCTACTGCTACGAAACACAGAATGCATGTATGAAGTACAATTTTTTAATTTTTTTTAGAAAAGGAGGATGACCCTCGACCTCTCCATCTCGAAGATACATGCAGCCACTTTATTAATTATTCACAAAGATCTTACAAAGCAATACATCAATATGTCTGAAGCCGCCCTCTTGGCAACATCTGTCGCTACTCCTATCCAATGATGAAGGGGTGCAGAAAGTGTGAGCCACATACCCAGACCTCTCATCAAGCCTAACATCTAAAGCCGGAGGCCACGAACGAGCCACATACCGGGTCAGGGGCACAAACCGGTCCGACGCACCCTCATAGGACGTCGCCGCCGCCTTCCATCAATCCATCTTCAGAACAGTTACTGACGCATCGACCTTGCAAGGCCTGCCGTCGATGCCCCCACGGCGCCAGACAGCGCCTCCTCCCTACGCGCGCTCATCATCACGCATCCGTCGCCGAGACTTTGCTGCGCCTCGCCGCCGAGACTCCACGACGTCGATGTGTCACAGGGAACGCCGCTCCACTGTAGATGCCGACCAATGGACCCTCGAGCCCGTGTGTACCTCCATGAATGACGCCCCCAAGGAGGAAACGACACCAGAGCGTCGCCGTCATCCGATCTATTGATCTAGGGTTTCCCCCGGAGGTAGCAGAGAGTGGCCTTGAACTTCTCCTCGGCGATGCCTTCAGGAAGGGAACGACGTAGATAGCGCCGCCATCGCCGGCCTTGGTAGTAGCCGAAAGCAAGCTGTCACCCAGATCTGTTCGAAGAACCCATCTCTCCTGCACGGGCCACCACATCCTGCGACGTCCCCGGGAGCGGGATCCCAAGATCCGCCGCCACCGGCGACGCCACAAGGACCCACCACCTGGCCGTCATCCCTGACGAAGGGGATGGCGCCACCACCTTGTTCAGATCCGGCAGCACGCCAGCGCCTCCTGCTGTCCCCAATCACATCGGTGAAGGAGGACAGTCAACGCGCGCACCCACCACCGCTTAGGGCCGCCAGACGGCGCCCGAGCCCGACCACCCGGAGGACCGATCTGGGATGGGGAACCCCAGATCCGCCGCCGCCAGCCCCCGCAGCGCCGCCGGGATCCCATCGGGCCGCCGCCCGAGCTCGCCAACTCTGCCTCCATGCCGTACGCCCAGGGGCGCCGTCGCATCTCAGCCAGAGGATCCCCTCGTGAAGAAGGGAGGAAGGCCCGCCGTCCGCCGTCCGCCGGGCGAGCTTCGCTCGCCGGCCTCCTCCGGCGGCGGCGGGGAAGCAGGGGAGGAGGGAGGTCGAGGGCGGCGGCGGCTAGGGCGCCCGAGTCGCCCCCCTGGAGGCGACGTGAGCGGTTAGGAGACCGAGTTGTGTGCAGAGACAGCAAAGAGGTTGCTTGGCTTGGAGTATATGTGGATATGCCATAGGGAAGGTTCAACAGGTATTTGTCAGGTAGGTTCCAGATTTCATCTTCATTTCAGATTGTATTTTGTCAATTTTTAAGAAACTTTGAGCATAACTGTACAAAAAAAACATGTACTACCTCTATAACAAGATATAAGACGGTTTTTTTGCATTCAACTGTACGCAAAAAAACGTCTTATATTTTGTTACGGAGGGAGTATTTTATTCACATATGTATCTTCTTTTTTGAAGGGGATTCATATAGTGTCTAAGGAATTATCTTCTTGTTGTTACAAATGCAGATGAATCTTCCGGACTTGATTGGAGCACACGCTACAATATAATCGAGGGGATTTGTTATGGTTTGTGTCATCTTCATGAGCAAATGGATAAGCCTATTCTTCACCTGGATCTAAAACTGGCCAACATACTGCTCGATGCTAGTATGCTCCCGAAAATTACAGACTTTGGTCGGTCAAGACTACTTGATCAAAAACAAACTATCTGCACTACATCTCGTGAAGTCATGATGGAACCTTGTAAGCTAATGTCACTTATAATGCCATACATTCTAGTAGTCACAAGAACCACGTGTTTTTAGTACAGTCACTTGAATATTTCAAAATTATATTTGTGTTATGATCCAGTGGTTACATTGCACCAGAACTTTTAAATGGAGGTACAATTACACCAAAATCAGGCATATTCAGTTTGGGTGTAATAATCTTGGAGGTAGTAACGGGACACAGGGACTACCCGGACGTTACTAGAACTCCTTCAGAAGAATTTATCAAGCTTGTAAGGAAATTCTTTCTCAAGTCTCCAAATGGACCTCTTTGCAGTTTACCTTTTGCGCACCAACATTTTAGATGTTTGTTCTAATTGTGCAGACTATTAGAAAATGGAGAAATGTGTTACAGAGAACGCCAGGGTACTGGTCACTAAGAATAGATTGCGAACAAATAAAGCGATGCCTCCAGGTAGGCCTAATCTGCGTGAATCCTCAACGCACCAACAAGCCTCCGGTAGCGAAGGTTATCAGTATGCTTCAAGGATTGGAAAATATTGACTATAGCATTTTTGGAATGAAGCGACGTAAACAACGGTCGAGATATGATCATTTGCTAGCGCTTTTATTCTGTTAGCATTGTACTTCAACATCTTTCTGGGTATGTAGTATCTGAGGGCCTTGCATTCACATGTGGCACAGTGAGCCGCTGCATTGACACTTGTAAGACTGGGTGGACCGATGCTGATGATGACCTGGCACTGATCTGCAGTATGGTGAGCCTGCGCGTCAACCCCTAGCCATCCAAGATGCAGATCATGGCTGAGGGCGTTGAAGACCGACATCGACCTGTCTGCGGATGGCATCCTCAAGAAGCCCTCCCCAGCTTTGTCGTTGTAGCACACGCTACTCACCTTCCTCATCGGTCCCACTCATAGATTTCGACCAACACTAACAGTGAACTCTTATACGCCATTCGCTTGCTGAAGCGCGCGACGCTTAATAGTAGCCGATTTAAACACCAGCCTGTAAATTCAATGTGGTATATTTAATCACAGTTTGCGATGCGATGCTGCTCCTGGTCTGATACGATGATACCGACTCAACCTTTGCTCTGGGTTTTCATAGTGCCAGGCTGCTCTGCTCGTGTGGTGAATGTGATGGTTGTTGGCACAGAGAGTGTATTTGCACATCATCCAAAATGCTCTCTGTTTTCCCGAACCTTGGACAAGCAAGCAAGCAGTACAATTCGATTGGGAGTCGACACCATGGATCTATCTTCAGTCCCGCTGTAAATTCGAACTCCATTGTCATTGGCATAGGACAAGCGGAGGCCAAGGTTAGCTCGGCATCGTGCGTACCACTGACTGACTAATGTACGTGGTGGTGACATTAGTAAAACTGAGTGGTGGTGATCGCCACGTCCAAGTGGTGGAGATGAACAAGGTGGCTAGTTTCCTGCAGGACGCAGCGAGGATGTCCTTCCCCGACTCCGGTGGCAGCCTATGGCCAGTTAGCTGGTGGACGATGTTCAGTTCCTTCGGTTGTGTGCTTTTACAGTTTGATTGACAAGTTCCCATTTTCCTGTAGATTCAGATGGATAGCGAATTTCTCACCGTCCATGCATCTGTACCGGAGTTTCGACTAGCTCAACTTTCTGCAGCAGGCTATTGTTGGATGTATTGCTCTAAAATTGTTCGGGTGCGAATGTGTTGCCATTTATGTTTTGCGGTTTGCATGCACTGGTAGCTCAACCTGAACTGACCCATTCTCCTTCTTAGGTGTGGATAGAGTAGCCATTTTTTCGGGAAAAAATGCTACACCTATGTAACTTATAACTTATTAACGTAAAGCTACGTTCTTTACTTTTTCAACCAATCATCTCCCTCCCTGATTTTCACAGGCGGGCCTGGGCCTTTTTCTCCTCCAATCCAGTTAGGCCAAATCAGCTCATTTGTAACTTTACGTAGTTTGTGTAGCAAAGCTCTTACTAATCGGACCTGTCTTGAAGGAAATGGTTGATGAAACTAAGATGTGCCGCATTTTTTTTTTTTGCGGGGCTAAGCTGTGCCGCATTAGTGGACGTACTTCTCTTAGGAGGCACATTTTGTATTACAGTATCTCTACTTTTAAAGAGGAGTTGGTAGCCTGGTACACGGGTTTATTTTTGTCCCACCTTCATAACATTGGTTTTTTTTCGTCTCATCTCCCACCACCTCCGTAACACACGAAAAAAAAACATTCGCCAATCCAGCTGTCCTGATCTAGATCCCAAGCCGCTGCTCCTCCTCTCCCGGACGAGAGGCAGCGACCGCCGCGGATCACCACAACCAAGATGCTGCGGATATGTGGATCACCACCTCCAAGACACCGCAGATACGTGGATCACAACCGCGGATCACCAGCGACCGCCGCGGATCGATCGTCGCGTCGCTTCCCTGTGCTGTGCTGGTCAGGGGCGGAGCCAGGATTTGAGCATAGGGGGGGCGAAGAATATAATGATATAGTCCATCATATATGATATATTAATATATAATTAAGTCTTACATATAACAACAATACAACGCTAAGTTTCTAAATTTATGTGTACAATTACGAATTCCTAGCAGGGTCATCAAACTACTTGATTATATAGTCTCCATGTTCATTATTGCAAGATGATAAAATTGATATATGGTATATCTTTCATTTTCATAAATCAACTTGTTTTTATTGTTTATTTAAGCAACATACTATAAGTGAAAAGATAAAACAAATATGACGAAGCGATCCTTATGACAAATAAATAAATTATATTTTCCATTGATCAGTTAATTAATTTTTCTCTAGTCAATAATTTGTAAGCATTCTAATAAAATCCCTAACTACTAGTTTAGTTGTCGGCGGTGATACCTTGAGACTTGAGATTGGGGACAGTATGCCGAGATGTTTACATATCAACTGAACTGAGATTGTGGACATTGTGTCCAGTAGGTTGGTCAGTGACATCTATCTCCCTGCTTGGATTTGCAGCTTCAACTGTAGAGTTGAGTTTGTAGCCATTTGCTTGAAGAAATCACTCATCCATGGTTTTTTCCTCTTCATGACCTACGCAATTCTAATATTAGTACAAAGAAATAAAATATGTAACATGTAATTAATCTGACATGTTACAAAATATACTACTACGTACTAACTGCAAACAATTGACTAATTGGTGTCAAGGTTTGTGTAATCAAACTGACAATACCTCCGACTCTGGACCTCTGCTAGAGTCTGGTTCACGGCCAGCCGACTGACCGTAGTCCTAGAATCTTACTCAGATCTGATGTGCGGCAATGGCAGCTTCGCTTAGCACCGAGGGACTCCCGATGTGACGCCGGCGGCCCGGCGACAACGTAGCCCTAATGCGTCGCGTGCGGCGTCGGCGCGGAAGAAAGAGTTAGGAAACCGCCTCAACGCGTGAGCGCGTGTGTGTGCATTGATCGATTACAGAGTACGTGATGTCCAGCAGCCGATGGTGGATGCGTACGTTCAGCCTTGGCCCATGTTACCTTCTTGCAAAATCGTTTTGGGCTTGACAGTAGAAGCTTAGCCCATATCCTTGCTAATGGCCGAATAATTTAAGCCTAATGAACAGGCTAGTTCCCGCTGCAACTCGTTGAGGGGGGCCGAACCATAGGGGGGGTCTGGCCCCCGCTCGCCCCCCCACTGCCTCCGCCTCTGGTGCTGGTTTAGTCCTCCGTCGCCGCCAAATTGGGGTTCTGCCTTGGGATAGGTTAGGCGGGATGGGTGAACTGGGGCTTCTACTCCCTTCCAATCGCGTGCGCAACCCGGATCTAGAGTCGTGCTCTTCCCCAAGGGCGTCCAGCGGGTGTGCGGTGTCGTGCAGCACTGCAGTTGGGGCGGCCGCCGGGACCCCTCCTTGCCGGAGAGGGGGGCGGGGGGGGGGGGGGGGGGGGGGGAGCGCCGCCCGCGTTGAGCTCTGGTGGGCACCCAACTGACTGCCCCGACGGAGGCCAGTGTCACCTAGGAATCAGGGTGGACGGCACGAGCAAGCTTTTCGGCCCGCTCGTGGCCCGTTAAGGACCGGACCGTACGGTCTAGGACCGGTAGGAAAACTGGTCGGTCCGGGCTGCGATTTTCGGCCCGAGAAAATGTCGGTCCGGTCCGGTCTTTAACCGAGCCGCTCGGTCGGACCGAGAAAACATAGTCACCGTCGCCGTCGTGCCTCGACGTCGTGGCCACCGGCAGCCCCCGTGTGAACCATCATGTCCCCGAGCATCCCTTCTCATTCCTTCCTCACCTCCCAGTGCGCCATAGCCTCTTGGCGCCGCTCGCCATCGCTGGCGTGCGTGCACCGGCATCGATCTGAAGTTCTCGACCATGGAGTCGACCCCAAACCTGGCATCTAGTCCTGCGATGGCAACAACACGTACACCGGCCACCAGCTGCCCCAGGTCAAGATGGCAACGGGGACGAAACCCATCGGGTTTTGCCTTCTCAAACCCATCCCCATGAGAAAATCGCAAGCCCGTCCCCGTCCCCATCACCGTGTGCGGGACTAGCTTTTTGCCTGTCCCCTAAACCCATCGGGTTTGCCAAACCCACGGGAAAATCGAAATATTTAAGCAAACATAGTAGCAACACATAATAGCATTTCAACAGTAAAAAGAGCATATTTCAACAACATAACTTGAGCAAATTTCAGCACAACACAATATGACATGGTTCAATAGCTACAAGGAGCATATTTCAGCAACTTAACTTGAGCAAAAAAAGAGCAATAACAGCAGCTACAAGGAGCATATTTCAGCACAATACAATACCCCATTTGAGCAAGAAAGATAAGCATATTTCAACAACAAGCAGTAGCATTTTGACGGGGATGGTGGGTTTCGGGTTCAGGTATTGCTAAAACGGGTTTGAACCCGCGAAACGTGTCGGGCTTTATACTTTACCCAACAGCAGCCCCACGGGGTTAAAAACACGCCCATCCCCGTCCCCTAATAGGGTAAAAACCCGCGGGGACGCGGGTTTCGGGCCCCATTGCCATCTTGAGCCCCATGTAGGAAAATGCCTCGCCGGCATGATCCGGACGCTCTGAAGGCGAAGCCACCGCTGCTGTTCGAGGAGTCCCTCTGTGCTCGTCGGGATTTCTCACGCACTTCAGTTTCGTCAGTGTAAGAAGGAGCAATAGGAGATAAATAGGTCGTATGTGTATGTTCATGTATATGTCTGAGGATGGTGTTTGGCAAACCATGTTGCGCAACAAGTATCTAGACCAAAAGGCAGTGGCTCAGGCCTATTGGAAACCTGGCGACTCACACTTTTGGGCTGGCCTAATGGCGGCAAAGAAAAATCTCTTTCGCTTTGGGTCTTTCGCGATAAAGGACGGGTCGGAAATTCGTTTCTAGGAAGACATATGGCTAGGCAATGCCAGTCTCCGAGAACAATACCCAGCCTTATACGCCATTGCTCGCGATAAAAATAATACTATTGCGCATGTGCTCAGTTCATCCCCGCCGATTATTTCGTTCAGGCGGGTTTTGGTTGGCCCCCGACTTTTGTCATGGCATAATCTTTTATCCCGTCTGGATTCGATTAATCTGACACAAGGCCGGGATGTTTTTCGCTGGAACCTTACTACATCGGGGTCTTTCACAGTAGACTCTATGTATCGTGCGTTAATGCATTCTGAGGTACCAGCGAGCTAATAACAAGAAAATTTGGAAGTCGAAGATTCCACTAAAAGTTAAAATATTCATGTGGTATCTTCGGAGGGGAGTTGTGCTAACCAAAGACAACCTTGCACGGCGTAACTGGCCAGGAAGTAAGCAGTGTTGCTTTTGTTCTCATGATGAGACAATCAAACACCTTTTTTTCCAATGCAAGTTTGCACGTTCTACATGGTCAGTCATCCAAATAGCGTCAAATTTATATCCGCCCACAAGTGTTGCCAATATATTTGGTCATTGGTTGGACAGTATCCCAGATAGGTTCAAAACGCTATTAAGGGTGGGATCGTATGCCTTACTTTGGTCGTTTTGGCTATGTAGAAACAATTTAATTTTTAATGACAAAAAATCTTCTCCTCTGCAGGTTATTTTCCGATGTACGCACTTGCTTCATATGTGGTCTACGCTACAACGACCAGAGCACCAACCGCTGTTCAAGGTGGTGTGTACGCGGTTGGAGCAGACGGCTACAGAGGTTTTTTCCCAACATGGGTGGCAGCATAATCTTCGGATCGATCCACCTTCATCTTCGACATAGGCATAGTGTCGGTCTATAGTTGCCGTGTTATCTTTTGTTACTTTTACTTTGTCAGACTTTTGGTGTTTGGCTGTGTGCATTCTAGTTATGCAGAGGCCGGGTGTTACTCATAATGTTTTTGTATCCGCTTGATGCTACATTTTGAGATATAAAAGTGCCCTTTATCGAAAAAAAATGTTCATGTATCTGTCGAATGTTACAAATGTACAGAGAACAGGAGCATGCAGGTGCGGCCACTACGCTAACAACCTCCGTAACAAACTCATCGAGATAAGCTCGTGCGACCATGAACTAGAGACTAGGACTGGTAGTTACGGAGAGAGAGAGAGAGCTACGCTGGTTCAGTTTCGTCCGGTTCAGAAAATTCAGTTTGTTGGTTTCGCTGAAATTTCAGTTGTTAGCTAATTTCTCGCGCACGTAGGCGCTGATGCAGTCGTCCACTTCGTCAGATCAGTCACGCACGTAGCCCACCTCGCCGCTGCACCCTCACACATCGACGCTAGTGGTTGTTGGCCGGTCCAGTCGGTCTGGCTCGGGCTTCGTCCGCGCCGGTCCGGTCCCCAAAAACAGGACCGCTCACCTGCTTGGTTCGTTCCGGTCCGATCCACCGGTGGCCGGTCTAAACGACGGCTCGGACCGGGACCGGACCGGCCCGGACCGTGTCCACCCTGGCTAGGAAGTGGCCGGCGCCTAACCTGTCCGCTCATCTCAGCCTCGCCGACCACCAGCCGACGCCTCGTGCCTGCTGCTTGATCTGGGGTCACCGTCGACTTAGTCGCCGATCACACAGGCGCCACGGCTCCATCTTGTCGTGGTATATCTCTCTTCCCCTCTCTGCCAAATCTCACATCTGTGTTTGTGTTTGCCTTATGTGCGTGTGTGCTCTGCATGAGTATTGTGATGGGCATGCTGTGTGTGTGGCTTGCTAGCTTGTGCGAGTGCGTGATCTCCACCGATTGATGCTTGTATGAACTCATCATGTGTGCGTGCGTGCTGCTTGCTGGGTGCCGATGGATGCTTGTTGTGTGTGCGTGCCTATGTGTGGTGCATGTTTGCTGGATCAAGCAAAAACGATGCATGTTGTTTTCTAATTTTGCTGCCTGAATATATATGGCTTATATGGATGTATATAACCAAGTAAGCTGAAGAGACAAAAATACATATTAGTATGCAATAGTTAATTTCCTGTTCTTGTAATTGATTACACACAATTTTAGTCCATTGTTTTGTCACGTGCTTCCTTTTCCCTTGGTTGATTATGGACTACATCATTAACTTATAAATTACAAACTGCATGCCATCTTCAACATAAGATCCCATGTTCAAATTTGCTGGTTGTTCATTTTTTATTCAATCCTTCTATCAGTAACTAGCATTTTCGATGGAATATTTTATGATCTCCGATCCCTTTTGCCTATAGGCTTGGTTAGTACCACTTTATTTCTTACTCCCTCCGTTCCTAAATATAAGACATCTGTATGTAGTTCATAGTGAAATCTCTAAAAGGTCTTTGCTTAGGAACGGAGGGAGTAGAAGCTAAAGTCTCGATAATAAGGCGTACTCTTTTTTTTTATTAGCAGCATAATTTTGTGTCCAACATGCTTTGCAATAAATTAGCAAGCAAATTGATGGTGGGAGAATCGGCTACACCGGCAGTGCCTCCAACGTGGTGGCGGTCATGGCAGACGCCACCATGTGAGCTTCAGCTCATCGCGTTGTAGCGTGGAGTGGTTTCATTCGTAGTTTAGACCCTGCAGATTTAATAGGCCATGAGGATTAGAACTAATAGTGATCCTTCAAGTTTTAAACAACAACAACAACAACAACAAACAACAAACAAAGCCTTTAGTCCCAAACAAGTTAGGGTAGGCTAGAGGTGAAACCCATAAGATCTCGCGACCAACTCATGGTTCTGGCACATGGATAGCAAGCTTCCACGCACCCCTGTCCATGGCTAGTTCTTTGGTGATGCTCCAATCCTTCAGGTCTCTCTTTACGGACTCTTCCCATGTCAAGTTCGGTCTACCCCGGCCTCTTTTGACAATATCAGCACGCTTTAGCCGTCCGCTATGTACTGGGGCTTCTGGAGGCCTGCGTTGAATATGTCCAAACCATCTCAGACGATGTTGGACAAGCTTCTCTTCAATTGGCGCTACCCCAACTCTATCTCGTATATCATCATTCCGGATTCGGTCCTTCCTTGTGTGGCCACACATCCATCTCAACATGCGCATATCCGCCACACCTAACTGTTGCACATGTCGCCTTTTAGTCGGCCAACACTCAGCGCCATACAACATTGCGGGTCGAACCGCCGTCCTATAGAACTTGCCTTTTAGCTTTTGTGGCACCCTCTTGTCACAGAGAATGCTAGAAGCTTGGCGCCACTTCATCCATCCGGCTTTAATTCGATGGTTCACATCTTCATCGATATCCCCATCCTTCTGCAACATTGACCCCAAATATCGAAAGGTGTCCTTCTGCGGCACCACCTGCCCATCAAGGCTAACATCCTCCTCCTCCTCGTGCCTAGTAGTACCGAAAGCGCACCTCATGTACTCGGTTTTAGTCCTACTAAGTCTAAAACTTTTCGATTCCAAAGTTTGCCTCCATAACTCCAACTTCCTGTTAACCCCTGTCCGACTCTCATCGACTAGCACCACATCGTCCGCAAAGAGCATACACCATGGGATATCTCCTTGTATATCCCTTGTGACCTCATCCATCACCAAGGCAAAAAGATAAGGGCTCAAAGCTGACCCTTGATGCAGTCCTATCTTAATCGGGAAGTCATCAGTGTCTCCATCACTTGTTCGAACACTTGTCACAACATTATCGTACATGTCCTTGATGAGGGTAATGTACTTTGCTGGGACTTTGTGTTTCTCCAAGGCCCACCACATAACATTCCGCGGTATCTTATCATAGGCCTTCTCCAAGTCAATGAACACCATATGCAGGTCCTTCTTTTGCTCCCTATATCTCTCCATAAGTTGTCGTACCAAGAAAATGGCTTCCATGGTCGACCTCCCAGGCATGAAACCAAACTGATTTTTGGTCACGCTTGTCATTCTTCTTAAGCGGTGCTCAATGACTCTCTCCCATAGCTTCATTGTATGGCTCATCAGTTTAATTCCACGGTAATTAGTACAACTCTGAACATCCCCCTTGTTCTTGAAGATTGGTACTAATATACTCCGTCTCCATTCTTCTGGTATCTTGTTTGCTCGAAAAATGAGGTTGAAAAGTTTGGTTAGCCATACTATCGCTATGTCCCCGAGGCCTCTCCACACCTCAATGGGGATACAATCAGGGCCCATCGCCTTGCCTCCTTTCATCCTCTTCAAAGCCTCCTTGACCTCCGACTCCTGGATTCGCCGCACAAAAAGCCTGCTAGTATCAGCAAAGGAGTCGTCCAGATCAATGGTAGAGCTCTCACTCTCCCCATTGAACAGCTTGTCAAAGTACTCCCACCATCTATGCTTAATCTCCTCGTTCTTCACCAGGAGTTGATCTGCTCCGTCCTTGATGCACTTGATTTGGTCAACATCCCTCGTCTTCCTCTCTCGGATCTTGGCCATCTTATAGATGTCCCTTTTGCCTTCCTTCGTGTCTAACCGTTGGTAGAGGTCCTCATACGCCCGGCCCCTTGCTTCACTCACAGCTCGCTTTGCGGCCTTCTTTGCCATCTTGTACTTCTCTATGTTGTCTGCACTCCTATCCAGATATAGGCATCTGAAACACTCTTTCTTCTCCTTAATTGCCTTCTGGACATCATCGTTCCACCACCAGGTATCTTTAGCTTCTCTTCTACTTCCCCTGGACACTCCAAACTCCTCTGAGGCCACCTTACGAATGCAAGTCGCCATCTTCATCCACATGTTGTCTACATCACCTCCTTCCTCCCAAGGCCCCTCCTTAATGACCCTCTCCTTGAACGCCTGAGCTACCTCCCCCTTGAGCTTCCACCACTTCGTTCTAGCGACTTTGGCACGCTTGTCCCGCTGGACACGAATCCGAAAGCGGAGGTCAGCAACCACAAGCTTGTGCTGAGGGACAACACTCTCTCCAGGTATCACCTTACAGTCTAGGCATGCACGCCTGTCTTCTCTTCTCGAGAGGATGAAATCAATCTGGCTAGAGTGTTGCCCACTACTGTAAGTCACTAGATGTGATTCTCTCTTCTTAAAGAGGGTGTTAGCTATGATCATGTTGTAGGCTAGCGCAAAGCTTAAGACATCTTCTCCTTCTTGGTTCCTGATGCCATAGCCAAAACCCCCATGCACCCCTTCAAAACATGTGTTAGATGTGCCCACGTGGCCATTGAGGTCTCTTCCTATGAAGAGCCTCTCGCCAATCGGTACACTCCTAACCATGTCCTCTAGGCCTTCCCAGAACTCCCTCTTGGTGTTCTCATTGTGGCCTACTTGCGGGGCATACGCGCTGATAACGTTGAGAACTAAGTCCCCAACTACCAGCTTGACCAGGATAATCCGGTCCCCACGTCTCTTGACGTCTACCACTCCATCCTTGAGGCTCTTGCTGATCAAGATGCCTACTCCATTTCTGTTTGCAACCGTCCCCGTGTACCACAGCTTGAAGCCGGTACCCTCCACCTCCTTCGCCTTTTGTCCCCTCCATTTGGTCTCTTGGACGCAAAGGATATCAACGCCTCTCCTCACCGCGGTATCAACTACCTCCCGAAGCTTACCTGTCAGAGACCCTACGTTCCAGCTACCTAAGCGAATCCTCCTAGGCTCGGCTAGCTTCCTTACCCTTCGCACTCGTCGAGTCAAATGCGAAGACCCTTGCTCAATTTCCACTACACCCGGGCGCCGATGTAGCGCGCCACTAAGGATGCGACGACCCGATCCTCGCTCACTTGCCACCATATCCAGATCAAGATACGGCGCGCCACCTGGGGGGTGACGGCCCGGCCCTTGCCCATTTTCCACCACACCCGGGTCCGATGTGGCGCGTCGCTGAGAGGGTTACGCCCCAACGAAAATCTTTTGGGTTTCATCTCCATAAGAGTGGCTGAGTTTTGACGTTGGCTCGCCAAGCCTATCACAACCCTCCTCCTTTATCCGGGCTTGGGACTGGCTATGTTGAGACAACATAGGCGGAGTTAATCCTTCAAGTTTTAAAAGGTAAATAAATGTAATATCTTGACTGAATAGGTCATGTCAATTAGTAACTAATGTTGACAAAGCGCCACCATGCTATGATATTTAACAATAATCTGCTGAGAGTAAAAACATTGAGAAAAGCAGTCCTACTATAAGCTTTTTGGAATTGCAATTCATATGTTGCCCTTTTTATATGGTTTTCGGGTCCAGATTACATGTGTAGGTGCAGTTGAGTAATTTTGAGTGTAACGAACCTCGTCCAGCAACCGAAATTTTGGCAAATCAAAAGGAAGAGCTAGAGAAAACACAACCAAAAAAATAGTTTCTGTACCAGTTTATTTAGCTCCTCCCATGATGAAGACGAGTCCCCGAGTGATCGCGGTGCCATTGAAACATTCCCAAAGAGTGTCAGATCTCCCTGTATAGAGTAGATGGACATCTGCTTTCGCTTGTTCGTTGATTCCTTGATTCTGTTGGATGTGATTCTTGATACTCTGCTGCCGGTGGATTTTGAACAGTAAGATCTCATGTTTATGTCTAATATTTTTCTATAACTGAATTATGTCGATTGTTTATTGTACACAACAATTCTTAGTACTACTTGTTATATACAGGCAAATAGATGAAGCCGGAGGTTCTTTTTCTGAATGACTATAAATCTGAGAGAATGACGAATTAATTAGGTTGTGCAGGTTTTCCCACTGATTTGTGTTCTTGAGGAAGTCATTTTTGCTTTGTTTTTATAGTAACGAACAGCTGATTGCATCTCTGTTTATTGCATGGCCAATATATGTACTGCTAAAGAGGCGTCTGTACCATGAACGCTGACGCCCGGCATACGCACACCCATGAGCCTCTTGCTGTCATGCCACTTGGATCGGGGAGCCTATGGGGAGATACATGCAGGCGATGGCAACGGCTGTTTCCTCTCCCATCGGCTGCCTCTGATTGTGGCACATGGTACAGAAATCAACACGAATCGCCTCACCATGCCCCTTCACCTGTATACCCAAGATCATCCCCTCTCTGCTTCATTGGATGCACATTCTTGGCTTAGGCTTCCATGTTTTTTTCAGGGCTGCACTTTTTCCACGGTGAAGCAAGCACTAACATGATGGAAGATGAGGAATACGAGTTTTTGCATGTGACATATTTGCTGAAACGCAGTGCAGGTACTATGTTCTCGTGTGTTTGGTTCTCCATACTGTAGCTCTGTTTGTATGAGCGCATTTGTAATACTGCTAACTGACCTATATTGGAGTCGTTGTATTCATTTTATTTGTATGCTACCGGCAGTGAAGTAAGGTCCCGCTACATCATCGAGCTTTTCCATTGCTGGGGTGTGAAATTGGACCCAACAACGACTACAATGATTTCTTCTCCAAAATAATTATCTAGATCGCACTTCAGCCGCTCCAATCAACACCACCACATTCTCCATATCCATTCCAGTTGAGATCTCATTGAAAGTCCAGGTTCTCTCTTGTATTTAGTTGGGCTTCCCTTTCATGTACCTTATATGGTAGGTTTTTGTGTCATGGGAGCGTATTATATAGGATGAGAAAATCTAGACCGCGATTTTCATATGGAGCCAGTACTCTAGCTAATTGTTAAGTTTTAAATTGAACGTTTACTCTGGCTTGCAAAACTCACCATAGCTTCTTGTTGTAATATATCGATTGTACCCAAAGGTGAACTTCTAATTTTTTTGTTTGAGTGGGTGTTGACTTTGTTTACACACCTGGTTAGATTTCTATTATAGAGTTGAAATGTGTCATCATTATAGATTCAGTAGTAGCTATCCAAAATAAAATAAAAACATGATAAGTGTACACACGTCATTACCTTTTTATTATGGAAATTTTTTGAATTGTGTTTGATCATCTGCATTAGAGAGTTTTGCAGGTCCTTGAGAGTATGTCATCCAGTCAGTTATGACTTGACAATGGTCTGAGGTGAAATTAGTCCTGGTCCATAAAACGAAAGGTGCTGGGTTGTGGCGGCTACTCATAAGAAGATAAATGATTGAAAGTGGACTGATCACCCCTCTGATTTGTGATGTTATAAGAGAAAGAAAAAGCCTTATCTTAGACTTCGAGCTGATGTTGAGGAAATGAAGAAAGCTGCATAAGTGAATATATAACCCACGGAAAAGTGAGCTTATCCAACCAATCTTGCTTGCACAATGGAAAGAGCCACGGGCGTGCCATTTATTTTTTGATATCATAGCTTTCAGAGTAAAAGAATATTTTTCAGTGCTAATATGCTCATTCTCAAATTTCGGTTCATTTCCTTGTACTCAAGTCATTGACCTGCTTCAGAGCTGGTATTTCGAGCAACCGAAATATGTATTTTGTTGAGATGCAAATGTTCTTGTTGAGTTGGTTCTTTGGCAGGTATGTCGCTTTTTATGGGTTTTTGCCGGATTTTTTTGTGATCATAATTTAGAGGTGTACGGTTCATATCGGGTAGCTAGCAAAACATCTGATTTGTTATTTTCTTGTCATTTTGTGGGGTGACTCTTATGACTCCAGTACAAGGGTAACCGTACACAGGTGTCTTTAGTCTTTATGTTCCATATATGCAACTGATGGTTTGCATCTCCTATTGCCAAGGCAAAAATAAATAAAATGATGGCTCCGTTGTTGCTTTTGGTGGAAGTTACCTTCTGCATTTGAAAGTGCCTTCAAGATGGTGTTGGATGCTAGGAAGGGCCTAGATTAAATAGTTTAACCAAGATAAGAGTGCATGGTTTTGGTGAGGTTAAACGTGGCTCAAAGTACATTTCCGGTTCTGGTCTAGCGTCCTTTCCTATAAGGAGGATTAGAATAAGCACATTTTGGTGATTCATTTTCATTGATTGTTCTCCCTTGCTTTTAATCCAGATATCTCCATGTTATGCTAGGGGGCAGCAGTATTGAAGGACTCCATGTGTTTTACTATCTCCCTTTACCAGCAAGCCTACTGTTGGAAATCAACTTCTGAATTTTATCGCCTTCGATTTTTATTAGGAATAACTAAGACTGTTGTCAAGCCTTATCTTTGTCATGGTCTACGACAAGAAGAAATAAACATTGGCACTACAATACATGCATCTTTAGTTTCATCATTATTTATAAAAACAATAATTTAGTGCACCATCCCCTCTTGCGATAGCTGGGAACCGTTTTACATGTCAGTCATACATAGAATAGGACATCATCCGTCGCAGTACGTGATTGCCATTTCAGGGAGAGAGAGTGGGAAAGGGAGGGAGAGAGAGAGACAGAGGGGGAGAGGGAGGGAGGTAGAGGGAGATGGAGAGAGGGAGGAAGATAGGGAGAGAGAGGGGGGGAGAGGGAGGGGGAGAGGTAGGGAGGGATTCAAAATATAACAGTGCAGACCTGTATGCATAACACCCTTCCATTGTCTTAGCTGTATTACATTTTTTTTGTTTATTAGGTGAGAGCTTTATTCTTACAAATTACAATTATATGTCTATCTCCCATTCTCTTTTTATTCGAATTATTAGGAAGGTGGTGCCCCATTCTCTTCTAATTAGAATTGTTAGGGAGGGAGAGTTGGAGATGATGGATCTGGGGAGATGCCGTTGCTGCTGGCAGGGATGCCAATATTCACGTGTGTGTTTGTTGCCGCTTCTCATGTGTGTATGGGATATATGTTTTATAGAGTGATAACATTATTATGAGACCTCCAATTCTTGTTCAAATAATTTTTATGTATATGTTAGGTCATGATAGTTAATCTATCCCTACTATTAAAGTACGGAGCGTTTCGGCCCGTCCGTCATATGTTTTACAAAAAAAACCTGTTTTTTCCTTCAAATAACCCGCAGTCCAATATTAAATATTTTTTCTGTTGGGCTTCGGCCCAACTGTGGTAGCCACTATCTTGCGCTCCTAGACGCTGGTTAGTATTCCGCATATGTCTAGTTTTCTTTGTTTTCGGCCCGTTTATGTCCATGGCCTTTTATTATTTACAAAAAATATGTTAAACATGATCATGCTATAACTTTGCAACCGTAACTCGGATTAAAATAATTTGTATATGTAATTTGATCAAAAAATGCGTAATATTCAACCGTGCTATTATTTGTTCCTGTTAACCAATTTATGATTTTATTTAGTGCATAACTTTAATTAACCTAATTAATAGCAATGGTGTATTTTCAAAAATGCTAACACACAATATAAATTTTAAATAACCTTTATAAATATGAAGTATGTTAGAAGGGCCTATATGAATCAGAGGGAATATGAATGATCGGTTTCAATGGGCATATAGTAGTAATAAAGAAAGGAGAGAATAAAGTAGGTGAGGATAAAAAAACGGAAGATTAAAAAAATATGAAGGAGAGAATAACAAAAAGGAATTGGTATTAATAACAATAATAAAAAGGAATTAACTCTGAAGAACGTGGAAGGGACACGCATATATGCGTTGTTGCGCAATGCGTGATGCAATAAATAAAACGCAACCAGAAAGGTGAGAGACGCTTAGTGAGCGTCGAGTTACATGGAACGAACTAGGGTCATTTTTCTCAGACGTAGATTTGTTTTATTAATCTTCGAACGTATGTGTATGCAGAGATGGCCTAAAACACATTTAATAGAATCCTTTTATTGAGATTTTTCTCACGACTTGGTGTAAATATCGAACATTGCTTTAACTTGTAAATAATGCCTTGATATTGAAAAATTAAAAAAATAGACTCTGTAAGATCAGAATCGCCGTACCAAAATTATTTACTATGTAGCATGCTTCTTAATGAACTACCGCTATGAATTTCTGCTAGACCTCAGTGTGCGCCTCTCTGCCGTGGCCGGACACAATTCGAATGTTGTTGGGCCGTGCTGACAGATTTTTCACTAAACACGTCAATTATATCCCCCGTTGCAACGCACGGGCATATGTGGTAGTATAGAAAAAATGTGGAGTAGTTTTTTGTTCTCTAGATATATTGTCCAGAAGCTACATGCAAAGTCAAGGGGCAATAAATTGAGAGTATTAATGATGTATGGACAGAGAAGGTGATTGACGACAAGTTCAATCAAAGGGAAAAAACGGCTAGTGGAATGTGTGGTGTTTGTAAAAATAGACAGAAAAAAAATGTTTGTATTTGTGTTGTGGTTGAATACTCCGTGCAACGTGCTTGTTTCTGGCTAGGAAAATGAGTATTATTACAAATTCATTTGTTGGCCAGTGGCAATGCACGAGCAGTCTACTAGTTTCTCTAACGTTGAACAGTGGATCGGTTAGAAATACCCTAACTTCCTCACCCGGTGGCCAAACGCGTATCAACTTCAAGCCTCGTCAATGTCCGATATGTTACTTTTGGTCTGCCACTGCCAACCCAGGCTTGCCGGAAGTGCTATCCGTTTCATGTTCAATGCTGAGTGTCCGATATGTTTACCACGTAATAATACCACGCCTAATATAAACGTCGATGCCAGCCATAATTGGAGCGTATTAACATATAATTGATATCATACTTGATAACAATGTGCATTGCAAAATTAGCGCCTCTAGCAATTAATTGATTCTAAAAATAGCGGAATCCCCGGGTTATAAATATGAGCAGGTCAGTACGCACCCATGTAGTAAAAATATATCAAAAATCAAAGTTGAACATCAAACTACCAAGTTGCCTAGCAAGAACACCAGGCACACTCGAAGAGATTGTTATCCTACAAGAACAATATGGCCAGTGCCAGCGGTTTAGTTGCATTTCTTCTTCTTTCATCCATGATAGTCTCAGCAGGTAGAGTTACATTCACTTGTTCTACCGGCCTCTTCGTAGTTATGCAAGCTTTATAATGATGATGGAATTTTGACAATACTTTTGTTCAGTTTGCAAAGATATATTTACTAAATGTTGTCGTCTATCTTATCTAGAGAGACATCGACCGCGTCTACATTTCAAGCATTTTATGTGTGTAACCTTATTTGTTAAAATTCAAAGGTAATTTGAGAAAATTTTCTTCATATATGTGCCTCCTTTTTTGCTTGGGCAGCACCTGCAACATTAATACCAAGATGTGGTGAATTTTTTCATTCATGGGGTGAGCACGACTCCTGCACTCCTCCTGAAAATGATGAGTGCGACTCATGGTGCAAGAATCGATGTGCCAGAGGTTCATGCGAGCTCAAGGGAGGGATACATTATTGCCATTGTTACAAGAACTGAAATTTTGTCATTGCTTAATATTTTTTTGGAAGCTATTTGTAATAAGAAGTATAAGTTACTTCAGATAATAAAATCTGTACTCCTAAAGGGGGCATGGTAGCTACGCCTCCAAGCTTTTATTTCATGTCACCTCCCAGCACCACCCCTTTATGTTGGTTTCTTCATCCTTCCAATAAAAAAAATTCTAACCTTTTCAAACTTTCCTAACCAGCCATGTTATAAATGAGTAGGAACCGATAGCACGTTTACGAAACAATAAAATCCAGTTTTGTGGCTATCAATTTCAAATCCTAACTTCCCTAATGCATCGATCCCCGCTTTTCCTAACAACCAAATCTCTACTATTAAAGGGAAATTGGTACATAGTCATTGTTGGTACCCGGCCCCTCAATCGAACGAAGTCTTCCCCATTTCTGGTTTTTCTGTTTTTTCCATCGAAAGAATCAGGACGCAATCCATCTTTCCTTCCATGCATATCTCTCCCGAAGAAAATCGGGACACAATCCCCTCCTTCCCATTAACAGGCGTTTGCCCTAAAATATCAGGATGCAATCCTCTCCTTGCCATTGATCTCTCTTGTTAGATATACGACACGCAATCGAACACGATGAAGAACCAAATCAAACAAATGGACACAATGATTTGACGTGGAAAACTCCTCCAACATGAAGGGGAAAAACCACGGGCGCCAGCCAACAAATCTTCACTATATCAGGGGAGGTTACAAATGCTGGGGATTTACAACTGATCAATATATCCCGTGTTGTGACTTACAAGAAGTATATATAACATCGGAGACCTAGGTGAATATTGATCTGTAGCCAGAGGCAGCAAAAGGAGTGGAGATTCCTTCTTGGTTACCCAGGAGGACATCTTCTATGTAAAACCAGTCCTCTTGCCAATTCTTTACCGTCTCGATAAATTTGCCTTCCGGCCATATCGAGTTGGCCGACCTGCTGATCATGGCGGCCCCACACTCAGCGGGTTGGGAGCCGTTTAACTGCATCTTAACACAGAAGAGTCTCAAGCATAACCCAAAGTGAAGCTCAATACAGAGAAATGCCTCAGAAAAAGTGACATAGCACACAATGTGCATAATAGAATTCGGGGGGAGATGGTTGAAATATAGAAACCCCGAAGAAAGGGATGGAATGGAAATCCCAAGCCACGCTGTTGTTGCTGCTGCTAAATATCAACAACGTGGTGTATTGCCCCTCACTACTACTATTCCTCCGTATTTCACTTCTTTTTATTTATATTGTATTTATATACCATTATACAAATTTTGATACAGTAGCAATTAAGAGGTTGTTATATCATTATGATAATGATGAGTTGTTATATCACTGGGTGAAAGAAACACGGATTAGATTAAAGTGGATGGATCGAAGTGACCAAGTTGATTTAGTAGTACGATATCGTCCTACTAATCCAGCCTGGTCACTTGGAACCATCCATTTTAATCTAATATGTGTTTCTTTCATCCAGTGATATTAAAATTCATCATTATCATAATGATATAACAACTCATTATCATCGTAGTCATATAACAATTCATCATCTCCCTTGTCATCTATATAATATATAAATCATCATTATTCTACCACATAACAAGTACTAAGGCCTCCTCCTCCTAATCATCGTAGTCATATAAGAACACATCATCCGTAGTCATATAATAACTCACCATCAATATAACACAAGACAAGTTAACCAACACTAGCTAGTTGTTATCATCCTAGGTAAATAACTCATCATCATTCCATCATGTGACAAGTACTAGTAGTCGTATAACCATCTAGCTCTGGTTTATCTGCTGGCCCAAGCATGTTTTTTTATCCAACAAGCCTCCTCGGTAATTTCCATTAAAAATGCCACAAAATTTTAAAAACTAAACAACAGAAAGCATAAAGGACACACAGTATAGATTTCAGCCTTTGCGAGCAGCAATCCAACACGATCTAGCATATAGTTTTTCTGTCATACACAAGAGGCAAGGCAGCAACAACCTCAATCTCAGGATAAGAAATCAAGGTTGGTTCTTGTTGTTTTGTGTTCTGATTTAATCTCTGCTACTTTCAGTCGTATGAAACATGTTGGAATGAGTTGGAAGTTCTGTAGAGAATTGTTACAGACAAATGCAACTTCACTCTCTCTCTCTCGGAGTAAGAATTACAGCTAAAAATGCAACCTCCTGCTGCTCAGTTCCTGTGTTTTCTAGTACCATATCTTCACCACCAAATAGCTGAGTCAATGATGAGTACTCTAGCTCACATGAACCATTACAAAATAAGTATTAGACAAGCAGAAGCAAAGCAAAAATCAACTCCCAAGACATGAAAATAGACATGCTTTTCAAAACCACAGATGACAAGCACACTCAAACACACAGCTTCTGGTGATACATGGGCTGAAACTATCATGGCTGGAGAGAAAAGCTGACAAACTCACTCACAGCTAACAACTGTAGCTGCCCTTCTTCACCTGCGAAAAAAATGGGCTAACATGTTACTAACATGGTACAAATACAGACAAAACCTAATAGTAGCACCTAGGAGTATGTAACCATGTATGAACAAGCCATGTGTACAAACTCATGATGAGCTGAGCAATATAACGAAGAGCTATATACTACCCCTTAAAGAAAGAAGAGCTATATAATACAACTAACAATTGCATTCAAATTATAGATTATGAAACAACTAAAACAAAGGAAAATCTGGGCACATAACATTTGGTCATCTGCATACCGTTATGATCCAAAAGAGGATTCATTTTTTTTACTTAGCACCACCACCATTTTAAATTGTTTGTCTGTGTGATTATTAGCATGTGTGAATCCTATAGCCAGATGGACGGTAGTTTGAGGGTGCATGCTACTCACAACTGACTGCCATTTATTTTCCAAAGAGAAAATCAAACAGTTCAAATCTCACAAACTATATCCAGAAGATTTTTCTTACCCGTTGAACCATTTCAGCACATTAGCATATCAAACCAGACCGCCATCCTATGTATTGTGCAACATTTCAGCTCCATCACATACACCATCAATGGATGTTCCTAGGAGCATAAGGCACACATTTAATAAAGCTCCATGAAAATGACAAATGGATATGATAAGGCAACAAAGATGCATTGACAACTATAAGAAAACAGCTAACTATTGTATTCATGTTTTATAGCTAACTACTGATACTGGAAATGGATAAAAAACACATATGTTGTTTTTTGCAAATAATATTTCTTAAAGCAGTATATATAGCCACCTCACAATTAAGAATTTAGCATGTAAGAAAACAAGACATGACATATAATTTATCTCATGTAGACTCATCCCTCCTCAAGAAATGAAAATAAAAACATGCTAAAACTCATGAACACTACCAACAAATGTGATATTAGGTATTCAAATTAAATAAATGGAGCCTGATTAGAGACAACAAATGCAAAAAAAGGTGTGTTACAGATGTGATAGTCACTTGCATGATGGTCTTGAATTAGTGACAACAAAAACTATTATGTTGGAAGGTGCAGTTTCAGCTAGTTCTTTTATGAACTTAAGAATAAAAAAGTAAGATTAGAATAACTAGATAGAAGAATATATCTAACTGAGATTCCAAACATATTGAAAGAATTAACAATCTGACATTTGATTTCACAATATTACACATCTAATATTTCATATTTTACCTCCCATGGATGAAGACAACTACATTGAATATAACACAAAGGGATATAAGCTTGTCTATGTAGCAAACGAATAGCGAAGAGTGAAGATAACTATATTGAATGATAACATATACTCCCTCTCCGTCCCAAAATAAGTTTCGCTGATTTAGTACTAGATCGACACTTATTTTGGGACGGAGGTAGTACTAAACAATATGACTATAAGTTCGTCCATCTAGCCAAGGACAACTTTAACCAAGTTTAAGTTGTTAGTGGACACTTAAGAATTGCAATGAAGGTATTCGATCAAGCATGTTCATAACACAAGAATATTAGGTTACTCCTACAATATGAGGACTAAGAGAGTGAAGAATCACCTGGTAGATAGAAACTCTTGAAAGAATGATAGTAACTATACCTACAGTCTTGACAAAGTTTCATAGACTGCGTTGATTTAAGTTGAACCATATAGACAATGTCATCCACAGATAAAAGTATTCCATCAGTACCCTCAATGCATCCCACTATATGTCCCACATATGCCCTCTTTCCTTCAATCTGAGGAGGGAGCCCAAGAACGTTATGCATGTCCATGATCTTCCACATCACCCATGTGGAAACACCACGGCAATTGACATTCATCTGCCACATTTGGAAGCGAGGGTAAGACAATATGGCAATGCCGACAATGCCATCCTCGGCCTGGATGATCCAATGGCTGCCATGTCGGAAATCATTTGTAACGGGAGGCCCATTGATCACAGTCAGGATATGCTCATCCAAATCACACTCAAGTATGTGATCACTTATAGAATTCTCTAACCAGTGAAGTGCATTACCAACAAGCGACCCAAAAACACGAAAAACATCAAGATCGCATGAAACGATTGTTGAGACGCTATCGCTCCATTTGCCAGTCTCGGAGGAGTAAACACATGCCATGAGCATGGTTTTCATTTTCAGTGAGATTTCAATGAAATTCATTGAATTTCATTAATTTCAGTAGACACTGAAATATTACGTTTCGGCCAAAATATTTCAGCAATTTCAGTAGTCACAGGAAATCAAATGTTTTTCAAAATATTTTTTGTAAATTTCAAATATTTAATTACATTCAAGTGAATATTTCGGTCATTTGGCCGAAATGCAAACTGAAATTACTGAATTTCACTGAATTTCAGTGATTTCGGTTGGTGCTGAAATTTTCTTGAAACTGAAATTGATAACCATGGCCATGAGTCAATAAGCCTCTACGTGGTGTTCGAAGATCAACACCACCTTGAAGGGGTTCGAGTGACAGCTTCCATGCACGTGATTACGATCGCTGGCACCGCAGAGCACAGCCCCGTTGGTGCAATTTCTATCTTTAAAGTCCGGCGGAAAGGGCAGCCGGCGAGCAGCTCCGGTGATGAGGTCGGACACTATAACCTCATTGCCCGGCTGGTCCGTGTGAAGGACGCGACCGTGGCAGCAATCGAGCAAGTCGCGGCTTCGCATGTTGTGGACGTGAGTAGCGATGCGGTCGGGACGGTCTAGGACGGGGGTCAACTCGGTAGAACTGAAGGTGATTGTGAAGAAACCGAGGAGGGGCGGCCTCCGCTGGTGTGCGCATAACCGGCGGTGGAACTTGGGGTCTGTGGCAGCGCATCGCCATTGCTTGCAGACGGCGGACGCCCGGAAGAGCGAGGAGGGCTCCGGCGGCAGACGGAGGAGGATCTCCCTTAGGAGATCATCGTCTTCAAGCGGCAATGGCGGCAGGACACTCTGGCGCCCTCCTCACTCGCGTGGGCTTGTGTACGGAGGCGCGTGCTTCGGCGACGGCTGGCCGTTCCGACGACATGCTTCATCTCGCCGTCGCCTCCGCCAAGACCAAGGTAGAGGAAGAAGACCCACGGTGACACAGCGGGCTGGGTTTTGTTGGCTCGCAGTATTGTTGGGCCCTGATCGACAAAGTTTTTTCCAAAAAAAAAGACTGCTGCTGCTACATCCGCGCGTACGATTGGGGTTTCAGTTTTGTCAGAGTGGAGACAACTTGCCTATTACTACAAGTTTCAGTTTTAGTTTCGTCAACACATGAATAAAATACTCCGACTCAAAAAAGAGAGAGAATGAAATACTCGTATAGAAAGTAGGTCGATGAAAGAGAACATGAGATGCTCTTAGACCAGATGTTAATTCCAATGAAGTTGGAATGGACAACGTGCAAAGTCAATGCTAATTGTGGTCCGATCATTGCATACTCCCTCCGTTCATAAATACAAGATGTTCTAACTTTTTTGAATCAGATGTATATAGACAGGTTTTAGCGTGTTCGATACAAGTGACAATGTCGATGGCGGCATGGCGGTCGTTTTGGCAGTGATACGTCTCCAACGTATCTATTTTTCCAAACACTTTTGCTCTGGTTTTGATCTCTAATATGCATTATTTGAATGAAACTAACCCGAACTGACGATGTTTTCAGCAGAACTACCTTGGTGTTATTTTTATGCAGAAATAAAAGTTATCGAAATTGGATGAAATTTTTTGTGAATTATTTTTGAGAATTATAATGAATTATGGAGCGAAGACCTGCCGGAGGGGGTGTGCCAGGGGGCCACCACACATCAGGGCGTGCCCCCCCCCCCTAGGTCGCGCCCTGATGGCTTGTGGGGCCCTCGTGGCTCCTCCGACCCTAATTCCAGTCCTATCAAATCACATCTTCGGAGAAAAAAATCAGGGTGAAGTTTTCATCGCGTTTCACGAGACGGAGCCGCTGCCACCTCCTGTTCTTCAGCAGAAAAAAAATCAGGGAGTCCGTTTGGGGCTTCGGAGAAGGGGAAATCGTCGCCGTCGTCATCACCAACCCTTCTCCATCAACACCGCCATGATGCTGACCACCGGGAGTGAGTAATTCCTTTGTAGGCTTGTTGGATGGTGGTGGGATTGGATGAGATTGATCATGTAATCGAGTTAAGTTTGATAGGGCTTGATCCCTAGTATCCACTATGTTCTGAGATTGATGTTGCTATGACTTTGCTATGCTTAATGCTTGTCACTAGGGCCCGAGTGCCATGATTTCATATCTGAACATATTATATTTTCTCTGAATATAAGAATGATTTGGATCATATCTTGCAAGTTGTATGCACCTATTACATGTCTTGATGATCCACATACCCCCAATGTGACAATAATTGAGATTCTTTCCAGTGATTGACGTAGTTTGAGGAGTTCATGTATTCGCCATGTGTTAAAAATGTGTTCCGGCTCTCTATTAAAAGGAGGCGTTAATATCCCTTAGTTTCCAATAGGACCCCGCTGCCACGGGAGGGTAGGACAAAAGATGACATGCAAGTTCTTATCGCAAGCACGTATGACTATATACGGAATACATGCGTACATTATATTGATGAATTGAAGCTAGTTCTGTGTTGCCCTAGTGTGTAACTGTTATATGATCAATGTCATCTAAATCATTATTCATCACCGATCCACGTTCCTACGCTTAACTTATACTGAACCTTGCTAAGTTACTATTGCTACTGCTACTGTCACAACTGCTACAAAATTGCTGCTGTCACTACTACTGTTACTCTTGCTACTACTATTTGCCGTGCTACTAAACCTTTGCTGCAGAGAGAAATTCCAGGTGCGGTTGAATTTACAACTCAACTATCAAGGCCAATAAATATTCTTTGGCTCCCCTTGTGTCGAACCAATAAATTAGGGTGAAATACTACCCGTGAAGACTGTCGCGATCCCCTATACTTGTGGGTTATCAAGACCTTTTTCTGGCGCCGTTGTCGGGGAGCATAGCTCTATTTATTGTGTTAACTTGAGGATATCCAATTGCTACTATGAAGAATCTGAAAGATACTCGAACTAAGATCGTCCCCTCTCGCACGAGAGGAGGTAAGGAACTGCCATCTCGCTCTGCTTTTGATTCACCTACTATTTTGAATCAGCTTGTTACACCACCGCCTGTTGATCGTCCTGATATGTCACATGAACTTGATGATGCTGCCTCTGAAATTAATGATGATACTATTGCTACACATGTTGAAACTAAAAATGTGCCACTGAATGAATTACTTGATGCTCATATTGCTAAAGCTAGAGAACTTGAAAATGTTGAAACTGATGAGGACTTTGAATCGCCTGTTACACCTCGCTCTCCTAATAGATATGAATTGCCTCATGTACCTGAAGGTTATGTTATGGATGAGGAAACAACTAGTGATTTCTTTGCTTGTGAAAATAGAGATGACTTGAAAAAACTTCTATGCAAATTAAAAGAAAAATCTATGATGGAGAAAATGAAATATGATCCCAAATTTGCTTCTTCTCCTATATTTGTTACTGATAAGGATTATGAATTCTCTGTTGACCCTGAGTTAATTCCTATAGTAGAATCTGATCCTTTCCATGGTTATGAAAATGAAACTATTGTCGAAGACTTGATGAAACTGAATGGTATTGCTGCTCTGTTTACAAATGATGAGAAGATGCGCTACTATTATATCCTTAAGCTTTTTCTTTCTCGCTAAAAGCCGAGGCTAAGGAATGGTTCCTTTCTCTTGCACCTGGTTGTATGCGTAGTCCCCAAGATATGCTCCACTACTTTTCTGTGAAATATTTCCCTGCTCATAAGAAACAAGTTGCTTTACAGGAAATATTTAACTTTGTGCAAATTGAATAAGAGAATCTCCCTCAAGCTTTGGGGAGGCTTCTCCGGTTACTTAGAGCTTTGCCTGATTGTCCTCTTAAGAAAAATGAAATTCTCGATATCTTTTATAATGGACTAACCGATCCTTCTAGGGAAATGTAAATTGTCGGTGTTCATCCTCTTTCATTGTATATCCATGTTAGTTTTATTTTTCCACTTTCTTCTTGTGTGTTTGAAACACTTTGGAAAATCCAAAAATATTTCTAGCTTCTTTTCAGTTTTCTTCCCACTTAATTATCTTAGTACTAAAAAGAAAACCCAAAAAGATTTCCTCTGCATGTTGGGAGATTTCCCGTGTAAGTAGTTTTTCTCGTTCTTGTTTTCCCGTAGTTTATTTACTTGCTTGAGAAAAAAAACAAAAACGGTGCTGTGCTGGTCAGGGGCGGAGCCAGGATTTGAGCATAGGGGGGGGCGAAGAATATAATGATATAGTCCATCATATATGATATATTAATATATAATTAAGTCTTACATATAACAACAATACAACGCTAAGTTTCTAAATTTATGTGTACAATTACGAATTGCTAGCAGGGTCATCAAACTACTTGATTATATAGTCTCCATGTTCATTATTGCAAGATGATAAAATTGATATATGGTATATCTTTCATTTTCATAAATCAACTTGTTTTTATTGTTTATTTAAGCAACATACTATAAGTGAAAAGATAAAACAAATATGACGAAGCGATCCATATGACAAATAAATAAATTATATTTTCCATTGATCAGTTAATTAATTTTTCTCTAGTCAATAATTTGTAAGCATTCTAATAAAATCCCTAACTACTAGTTTAGTTGTCGGCGGTGATACCTTGAGACTTGAGATTGGGGACAGTATGCCGAGATGTTTACATATCAACTGAACTGAGATTGTGGACATTGTGTCCAGTAGGTTGGTCAGTGACATCTATCTCCCTGCTTGGATTTGCAGCTTCAACTGTAGAGTTGAGTTTGTAGCCATTTGCTTGAAGAAATCACTCATCCATGGTTTTCTCCTCTTCATGACCTACGCAATTCTAATATTAGTACAAAGAAATAAAATATGTAACATGTAATTAATCTGACATGTTACAAAATATACTACTACGTACTAACTGCAAACAATTGACTAATTGGTGTCAAGGTTTGTGTAATCAAACTGACAATACCTCCGACTCTGGACCTCTGCTAGAGTCTGGTTCACGGCCAGCCGACTGACCGTAGTCCTAGAATCTTACTCAGATCTGATGTGCGGCAATGGGCAGCTTCGCTTAGCACCGAGGGACTCCCGATGTGACGCCGGCGGCCCGGCGACAACGTAGCCCTAATGCGTCGCGTGCGGCGTCGGCGCGGAAGAAAGAGTTAGGAAACCGCCTCAACGCGTGAGCGCGTGTGTGTGCATTGATCGATTACAGAGTACGTGATGTCCAGCAGCCGATGGTGGATGCGTACGTTCAGCCTTGGCCCATGTTACCTTCTTGCAAAATCGTTTTGGGCTTGACAGTAGAAGCTTAGCCCATATCCTTGCTAATGGCCGAATAATTTAAGCCTAATGAACAGGCTAGTCCCCGCTGCAACTCGTTGAGGGGGGCCGAACCATAGGGGGGGTCTGGCCCCCGCTCGCCCCCCCACTGCCTCCGCCTCTGGTGCTGGTTTAGTCCTCCGTCGCCGCCAAATTGGGGTTCTGCCTTGGGATAGGTTAGGCGGGATGGGTGAACTGGGGCTTCTACTCCCTTCCAATCGCGTGCGCAACCCGGATCTAGAGTCGTGCTCTTCCCCAAGGGCGTCCAGCGGGTGTGCGGTGTCGTGCAGCACTGCAGTTGGGGCGGCCGCCGGGACCCCTCCTTGCCGGAGAGGGGGGCGGGGGGGGGGGGGGGGGGGAGCGCCGCCCGCGTTGAGCTCTGGTGGGCACCCAACTGACTGCCCCGACGGAGGCCAGTGTCACCTAGGAATCAGGGTGGACGACACGAGCAAGCTTTTCGGCCCGCTCGTGGCCCGTTAAGGACCGGACCGTACGGTCTAGGACCGGTAGGAAAACTGGTCGGTCCGGGCTGCGATTTTCGGCCCGAGAAAATGTCGGTCCGGTCCGGTCTTTAACCGAGCCGCTCGGTCGGACCGAGAAAACATAGTCACCGTCGCCGTCGTGCCTCGACGTCGTGGCCACCGGCAGCCCCCGTGTGAACCATCATGTCCCCGAGCATCCCTTCTCATTCCTTCCTCACCTCCCAGTGCGCCATAGCCTCTTGGCGCCGCTCGCCATCGCTGGCGTGCGTGCACCGACATCGATCTGAAGTTCTCGACCATGGAGTCGACCCCAAACCTGGCATCTAGTCCTGCGATGGCAACAACACGTACACCGGCCACCAGCTGCCCCAGGTCAAGATGGCAACGGGGACGAAACCCATCGGGTTTTGCCTTCTCAAACCCATCCCCATGAGAAAATCGCAAGCCCGTCCCCGTCCCCATCACCGTGTGCGGGACTAGCTTTTTGCCTGTCCCCTAAACCCATCGGGTTTGCCAAACCCACGGGAAAATCGAAATATTTAAGCAAACATAGTAGCAACACATAATAGCATTTCAACAGTAAAAAGAGCATATTTCAACAACATAACTTGAGCAAATTTCAGCACAACACAATATGACATGGTTCAATAGCTACAAGGAGCATATTTCAGCAACTTAACTTGAGCAAAAAAAGAGCAATAACAGCAGCTACAAGGAGCATATTTCAGCACAATACAATACCCCATTTGAGCAAGAAAGATAAGCATATTTCAACAACAAGCAGTAGCATTTTGACGGGGATGGTGGGTTTCGGGTTCAGGTATTGCTAAAACGGGTTTGAACCCGCGAAACGTGTCGGGCTTTATACTTTACCCAACAGCAGCCCCACGGGGTTAAAAACACGCCCATCCCCGTCCCCTAATAGGGTAAAAACCCGCGGGGACGCGGGTTTCGGGGCCCATTGCCATCTTGAGCCCCATGTAGGAAAATGCCTCGCCGGCATGATCCGGACGCTCTGAAGGCGAAGCCACCGCTGCTGTTCGAGGAGTCCCTCTGTGCTCGTCGGGATTTCTCACGCACTTCAGTTTCGTCAGTGTAAGAAGGAGCAATAGGAGATAAATAGGTCGTATGTGTATGTTCATGTATATGTCTGAGGATGGTGTTTGGCAAACCATGTTGCGCAACAAGTATCTAGACCAAAAGGCAGTGGCTCAGGCCTATTGGAAACCTGGCGACTCACACTTTTGGGCTGGCCTAATGGCGGCAAAGAAAAATCTCTTTCGCTTTGGGTCTTTCGCGATAAAGGACGGGTCGGAAATTCGTTTCTAGGAAGACATATGGCTAGGCACTGCCAGTCTCCGAGAACAATACCCAGCCTTATACGCCATTGCTCGCGATAAAAATAATACTATTGCGCATGTGCTCAGTTCATCCCCGCCGATTATTTCGTTCAGGCGGGTTTTGGTTGGCCCCCGACTTTTGTCATGGCATAATCTTTTATCCCGTCTGGATTCGATTAATCTGACACAAGGCCGGGATGTTTTTCGCTGGAACCTTACTACATCGGGGTCTTTCACAGTAGACTCTATGTATCGTGCGTTAATGCATTCTGAGGTACCAGCGAGCTAATAACAAGAAAATTTGGAAGTCGAAGATTCCACTAAAAGTTAAAATATTCATGTGGTATCTTCGGAGGGGAGTTGTGCTAACCAAAGACAACCTTGCACGGCGTAACTGGCCAGGAAGTAAGCAGTCTTGCTTTTGTTCTCATGATGAGACAATCAAACACCTTTTTTTCCAATGCAAGTTTGCACGTTCTACATGGTCAGTCATCCAAATAGCGTCAAATTTATATCCGCCCACAAGTGTTGCCAATATATTTGGTCATTGGTTGGACAGTATCCCAGATAGGTTCAAAACGCTATTAAGGGTGGGATCGTATGCCTTACTTTGGTCGCTTTGGCTATGTAGAAACAATTTAATTTTTAATGACAAAAAATCTTCTCCTCTGCAGGTTATTTTCCGATGTACGCACTTGCTTCATATGTGGTCTACGCTACAACGACCAGAGCACCAACCGCTGTTCAAGGTGGTGTGTACGCGGTTGGAGCAGACGGCTACAGAGGTTTTTTCCCAACATGGGTGGCAGCATAATCTTCGGATCGATCCACCTTCATCTTCGACATAGGCATAGTGTCGGTCTATAGTTGCCGTGTTATCTTTTGTTACTTTTACTTTGTCAGACTTTTGGTGTTTGGCTGTGTGCATTCTAGTTATGCAGAGGCCGGGTGTTACTCATAATGTTTTTGTATCCGCTTGATGCTACATTTTGAGATATAAAAGTGCCCTTTATCGGAAAAAAATGTTCATGTATCTGTCGAGTGTTACAAATGTACAGAGAACAGGAGCATGCAGGTGCGGCCACTACGCTAACAACCTCCGTAACAAACTCATCGAGAGAAGCTCGTGCGACCATGAACTAGAGACTAGGACTGGTAGTTACGGAGAGAGAGAGAGAGCTACGCTGGTTCAGTTTCGTCCGGTTCAGAAAATTCAGTTTGTTGGTTTCGCTGAAATTTCAGTTGTTAGCTAATTTCTCGCGCACGTAGGCGCTGATGCAGTCGTCCACTTCGTCAGATCAGTCACGCACGTAGCCCACCTCGCCGCTGCACCCTCACACATCGACGCTAGTGGTTGTTGGCCGGTCCAGTCGGTCTGGCTCGGGCTTCGTCCGCGCCGGTCCGGTCCCCAAAAACAGGACCGCTCACCTGCTTGGTTCGTTCCGGTCCGATCCACCGGTGGCCGGTCTAAACGACGGCTCGGACCGGGACCGGACCGGCCCGGACCGTGTCCACCCTGGCTAGGAAGTGGCCGGCGCCTAACCTGTCCGCTCATCTCAGCCTCGCCGACCACCAGCCGACGCCTCGTGCCTGCTGCTTGATCTGGGGTCACCGTCGACTTAGTCGCCGATCACACAGGCGCCACGGCTCCATCTTGTCGTGGTATATCTCTCTTCCCCTCTCTGCCAAATCTCACATCTGTGTTTGTGTTTGCGTTATGTGCGTGTGTGCTCTGCATGAGTATTGTGATGGGCATGCTGTGTGTGTGGCTTGCTAGCTTGTGCGAGTGCGTGATCTCCACCGATTGATGCTTGTATGAACTCATCATGTGTACGTGCGTGCTGCTTGCTGGGTGCCGATGGATGCTTGTTGTGTGTGCGTGCCTATGTGTGGTGCATGTTTGCTGGATCAAGCAAAAACGATGCATGTTGTTTTCTAATTTTGCTGCCTGAATATATATGGCTTATATGGATGTATATAACCAAGTAAGCTGAAGAGACAAAAATACATATTAGTATGCAATAGTTAATTTCCTGTTCTTGTAATTGATTACACACAATTTTAGTCCATTGTTTTGTCACGTGCTTCCTTTTCCCTTGGTTGATTATGGACTACATCATTAACTTATAAATTACAAACTGCATGCCATCTTCAACATAAGATCCCATGTTCAAATTTGCTGGTTGTTCATTTTTTATTCAATCCTTCTATCAGTAACTAGCATTTTCGATGGAATATTTTATGATCTCCGATCCCTTTTGCCTATAGGCTTGGTTAGTACCACTTTATTTCTTACTCCCTCCGTTCCTAAATATAAGACATCTGTATGTAGTTCATAGTGAAATCTCTAAAAGGTCTTTGCTTAGGAACGGAGGGAGTAGAAGCTAAAGTCTCGATAATAAGGCGTACTCTTTTTTTTTATTAGCAGCATAATTTTGTGTCCAACATGCTTTGCAATAAATTAGCAAGCAAATTGATGGTGGGAGAATCGGCTACACCGGCAGTGCCTCCAACGTGGTGGCGGTCATGGCGGACGCCACCATGTGAGCTTCAGCTCATCGCGTTGTAGCGTGGAGTGGTTTCATTCGTAGTTTAGGCCCTGCAGATTTAATAGGCCATGAGGATTAGAACTAATAGTGATCCTTCAAGTTTTAAACAACAACAACAACAACAAACAACAAACAAAGCCTTTAGTCCCAAACAAGTTGGGGTAGGCTAGAGGTGAAACCCATAAGATCTCGCGACCAACTCATGGTTCTGGCACATGGATAGCAAGCTTCCACGCACCCCTGTCCATGGCTAGTTCTTTGGTGATGCTCCAATCCTTCAGGTCTCTCTTTACGGACTCTTCCCATGTCAAGTTCGGTCTACCCCGGCCTCTTTTGACAATATCAGCACGCTTTAGCCGTCCGCTATGTACTGGGGCTTCTGGAGGCCTGCGTTGAATATGTCCAAACCATCTCAGACGATGTTGGACAAGCTTCTCTTCAATTGGCGCTACCCCAACTCTATCTCGTATATCATCATTCCGGATTCGGTCCTTCCTTGTGTGGCCACACATCCATCTCAACATGCGCATATCCGCCACACCTAACTGTTGCACATGTCGCCTTTTAGTCGGCCAACACTCAGCGCCATACAACATTGCGGGTCGAACCGCCGTCCTATAGAACTTGCCTTTTAGCTTTTGTGGCACCCTCTTGTCACAGAGAATGCTAGAAGCTTGGCGCCACTTCATCCATCCGGCTTTAATTCGATGGTTCACATCTTCATCGATATCCCCATCCTTCTGCAACATTGACCCCAAATATCGAAAGGTGTCCTTCTGCGGCACCACCTGCCCATCAAGGCTAACATCCTCCTCCTCCTCGTGCCTAGTAGTACCGAAAGCGCACCTCATGTACTCGGTTTTAGTCCTACTAAGTCTAAAACCTTTCGATTCCAAAGTTTGCCTCCATAACTTCAACTTCCTGTTAACCCCCGTCCGACTCTCATCGACTAGCACCACATCGTCCGCAAAGAGCATACACCATGGGATATCTCCTTGTATATCCCTTGTGACCTCATCCATCACCAAGGCAAAAAGATAAGGGCTCAAAGCTGACCCTTGATGCAGTCCTATCTTAATCGGGAAGTCATCAGTGTCTCCATCACTTGTTCGAACACTTGTCACAACATTATCGTACATGTCCTTGATGAGGGTAATGTACTTTGCTGGGACTTTGTGTTTCTCCAAGGCCCACCACATAACATTCCGCGGTATCTTATCATAGGCCTTCTCCAAGTCAATGAACACCATATGCAGGTCCTTCTTTTGCTCCCTATATCTCTCCATAAGTTGTCGTACCAAGAAAATGGCTTCCATGGTCGACCTCCCAGGCATGAAACCAAACTGATTTTTGGTCACGCTTGTCATTCTTCTTAAGCGGTGCTCAATGACTCTCTCCCATAGCTTCATTGTATGGCTCATCAGTTTAATTCCACGGTAATTAGTACAACTCTGAACATCCCCTTGTTCTTGAAGATTGGTACTAATATACTCCGTCTCCATTCTTCTGGTATCTTGTTTGCTCGAAAAATGAGGTTGAAAAGTTTGGTTAGCCATACTATCGCTATGTCCCCGAGGCCTCTCCACACCTCAATGGGGATACAATCAGGGCCCATCGCCTTGCCTCCTTTCATCCTCTTCAAAGCCTCCTTGACCTCCGACTCCTGGATTCGCCGCACAAAAAGCCTGCTAGTATCAGCAAAGGAGTCGTCCAGATCAATGGTAGAGCTCTCACTCTCCCCATTGAACAGCTTGTCAAAGTACTCCCACCATCTATGCTTAATCTCCTCGTTCTTCACCAGGAGTTGATCTGCTCCGTCCTTGATGCACTTGATTTGGTCAACATCCCTCGTCTTCCTCTCTCGGATCTTGGCCATCTTATAGATGTCCCTTTCGCCTTCCTTCGTGTCTAACCGTTGGTAGAGGTCCTCATACACCCGGCCCCTTGCTTCACTCACAGCTCGCTTTGCGGCCTTCTTTGCCATCTTGTACTTCTCTATGTTGTCTGCACTCCTATCCAGATATAGGCGTCTGAAACACTCTTTCTTCTCCTTAATTGCCTTCTGGACATCATCGTTCCACCACCAGGTATCTTTAGCTTCTCTTCTACTTCCCCTGGACACTCCAAACTCCTCTGAGGCCACCTTACGAATGCAAGTCGCCATCTTCATCCACATGTTGTCTACATCACCTCCTTCCTCCCAAGGCCCCTCCTTAATGACCCTCTCCTTGAACGCCTGAGCTACCTCCCCCTTGAGCTTCCACCACTTCGTTCTAGCGACTTTGGCACGCTTGTCCCGCTGGACACGAATCCGAAAGCGGAGGTCAGCAACCACAAGCTTGTGCTGAGGGACAACACTCTCTCCAGGTATCACCTTACAGTCTAGGCATGCACGCCTGTCTTCTCTTCTCGAGAGGATGAAATCAATCTGGCTAGAGTGTTGCCCACTACTGTAAGTCACTAGATGTGATTCTCTCTTCTTAAAGAGGGTGTTAGCTATGATCATGTTGTAGGCTAGTGCAAAGCTTAAGACATCTTCTCCTTCTTGGTTCCTGATGCCATAGCCAAAACCCCCATGCACCCCTTCAAAACATGTGTTAGATGTGCCCACGTGGCCATTGAGGTCTCCTCCTATGAAGAGCCTCTCGCCAATCGGTACACTCCTAACCATGTCCTCTAGGCCTTCCCAGAACTCCCTCTTGGTGTTCTCATTGTGGCCTACTTGCGGGGCATACGCGCTGATAACGTTGAGAACTAAGTCCCCAACTACCAGCTTGACCAGGATAATCCGGTCCCCACGTCTCTTGACGTCTACCACTCCATCCTTGAGGCTCTTGCTGATCAAGATGCCTACTCCATTTCTGTTTGCAACCGTCCCCGTGTACCACAGCTTGAAGCCGGTACCCTCCACCTCCTTCGCCTTTTGTCCCCTCCATTTGGTCTCTTGGACGCAAAGGATATCAACGCCTCTCCTCACCGCGGTATCAACTACCTCCCGAAGCTTACCTGTCAGAGACCCTACGTTCCAGCTACCTAAGCGAATCCTCCTAGGCTCGGCTAGCTTCCTTACCCTTCGCACTCGTCGAGTCAAATGCGAAGACCCTTGCTCAATTTCCACTACACCCGGGCGCCGATGTAGCGCGCCACTAAGGATGCGACGACCCGATCCTCGCTCACTTGCCACCATATCCAGATCAAGATACGGCGCGCCACCTGGGGGGTGACGGCCCGGCCCTTGCCCATTTTCCACCACACCCGGGTCCGATGTGGCGCGTCGCTGAGAGGGTTACGCCCCAACGAAAATCTTTTGGGTTTCATCTCCATAAGAGTGGCTGAGTTTTGACGTTGGCTCGCCAAGCCTATCACAACCCTCCTCCTTTATCCGGGCTTGGGACCGGCTATGTTGAGACAACATAGGCGGAGTTAATCCTTCAAGTTTTAAAAGGTAAATAAATGTAATATCTTGACTGAATAGGTCATGTCAATTAGTAACTAATGTTGACAAAGCGCCACCATGCTATGATATTTAACAATAATCTGCTGACTAAATATGCATTCTCATGAGTAAAAACATTGAGAAAAGCAGTCCTACTATAAGCTTTTTGGAATTGCAATTCATATGTTGCCCTTTTTATATGGTTTTCGGGTCCAGATTACATGTGTAGGTGCAGTTGAGTAATTTTGAGTGTAACGAACCTCGTCCAGCAACCGAAATTTTGGCAAATCAAAAGGAAGAGCTAGAGAAAACACAACCAAAAAAATAGTTTCTGTACCAGTTTATTTAGCTCCTCCCATGATGAAGACGAGTCCCCGAGTGATCGCGGTGCCATTGAAACATTCCCAAAGAGTGTCAGATCTCCCTGTATAGAGTAGATGGACATCTGCTTTCGCTTGTTCGTTGATTCCTTGATTCTGTTGGATGTGATTCTTGATACTCTGCTGCCGGTGGATTTTGAACAGTAAGATCTCATGTTTATGTCTAATATTTTTCTATAACTGAATTATGTCGATTGTTTATTGTACACAACAATTCTTAGTACTACTTGTTATATACAGGCAAATAGATGAAGCCGGAGGTTCTTTTTCTGAATGACTATAAATCTGAGAGAATGACGAATTAATTAGGTTGTGCAGGTTTTCCCACTGATTTGTGTTCTTGAGGAAGTCATTTTTGCTTTGTTTTTATAGTAACGAACAGCTGATTGCATCTCTGTTTATTGCATGGCCAATATATGTACTGCTAAAGAGGCGTCTGTACCATGAACGCTGACGCCCGGCATACGCACACCCATGAGCCTCTTGCTGTCATGCCACTTGGATCGGGGAGCCTATGGGGAGATACATGCAGGCGATGGCAACGGCTGTTTCCTCTCCCATCGGCTGCCTCTGATTGTGGCACATGGTACAGAAATCAACACGAATCGCCTCACCATGCCCCTTCACCTGTATACCCAAGATCATCCCCTCTCTGCTTCATTGGATGCACATTCTTGGCTTAGGCTTCCATGTTTTTTTCAGGGCTGCACTTTTTCCACGGTGAAGCAAGCACTAACATGATGGAAGATGAGGAATACGAGTTTTTGCATGTGACATATTTGCTGAAACGCAGTGCAGGTACTATGTTCTCGTGTGTTTGGTTCTCCATACTGTAGCTCTGTTTGTATGAGCGCATTTGTAATACTGCTAACTGACCTATATTGGAGTCGTTGTATTCATTTTATTTGTATGCTACCGGCAGTGAAGTAAGGTCCCGCTACATCATCGAGCTTTTCCATTGCTGGGGTGTGAAATTGGACCCAACAACGACTACAATGATTTCTTCTCCAAAATAATTATCTAGATCGCACTTCAGCCGCTCCAATCAACACCACCACATTCTCCATATCCATTCCAGTTGAGATCTCATTGAAAGTCCAGGTTCTCTCTTGTATTTAGTTGGGCTTCCCTTTCATGTACCTTATATGGTAGGTTTTTGTGTCATGGGAGCGTATTATATAGGATGAGAAAATCTAGACCGCGATTTTCATATGGAGCCAGTACTCTAGCTAATTGTTAAGTTTTAAATTGAACGTTTACTCTGGCTTGCAAAACTCACCATAGCTTCTTGTTGTAATATATCGATTGTACCCAAAGGTGAACTTCTAATTTTTTTGTTTGAGTGGGTGTTGACTTTGTTTACACACCTGGTTAGATTTCTATTATAGAGTTGAAATGTGTCATCATTATAGATTCAGTAGTAGCTATCCAAAATAAAATAAAAACATGATAAGTGTACACACGTCATTACCTTTTTATTATGGAAATTTTTTGAATTGTGTTTGATCATCTGCATTAGAGAGTTTTGCAGGTCCTTGAGAGTATGTCATCCAGTCAGTTATGACTTGACAATGGTCTGAGGTGAAATTAGTCCTGGTCCATAAAACGAAAGGTGCTGGGTTGTGGCGGCTACTCATAAGAAGATAAATGATTGAAAGTGGACTGATCACCCCTCTGATTTGTGATGTTATAAGAGAAAGAAAAAGCCTTATCTTAGACTTCGAGCTGATGTTGAGGAAATGAAGAAAGCTGCATAAGTGAATATATAACCCACGGAAAAGTGAGCTTATCCAACCAATCTTGCTTGCACAATGGAAAGAGCCACGGGCGTGCCATTTATTTTTTGATATCATAGCTTTCAGAGTAAAAGAATATTTTTCAGTGCTAATATGCTCATTCTCAAATTTCGGTTCATTTCCTTGTACTCAAGTCATTGACCTGCTTCAGAGCTGGTATTTCGAGCAACCGAAATATGTATTTTGTTGAGATGCAAATGTTCTTGTTGAGTTGGTTCTTTGGCAGGTATGTCGCTTTTTATGGGTTTTTGCCGGATTTTTTTGTGATCATAATTTAGAGGTGTACGGTTCATATCGGGTAGCTAGCAAAACATCTGATTTGTTATTTTCTTGTCATTTTGTGGGGTGACTCTTATGACTCCAGTACAAGGGTAACCGTACACAGGTGTCTTTAGTCTTTATGTTCCATATATGCAACTGATGGTTTGCATCTCCTATTGCCAAGGCAAAAATAAATAAAATGATGGCTCCGTTGTTGCTTTTGGTGGAAGTTACCTTCTGCATTTGAAAGTGCCTTCAAGATGGTGTTGGATGCTAGGAAGGGCCTAGATTAAATAGTTTAACCAAGATAAGAGTGCATGGTTTTGGTGAGGTTAAACGTGGCTCAAAGTACATTTCCGGTTCTGGTCTAGCGTCCTTTCCTATAAGGAGGATTAGAATAAGCACATTTTGGTGATTCATTTTCATTGATTGTTCTCCCTTGCTTTTAATCCAGATATCTCCATGTTATGCTAGGGGGCAGCAGTATTGAAGGACTCCATGTGTTTTACTATCTCCCTTTACCAGCAAGCCTACTGTTGGAAATCAACTTCTGAATTTTATCGCCTTCGATTTTTATTAGGAATAACTAAGACTGTTGTCAAGCCTTATCTTTGTCATGGTCTACGACAAGAAGAAATAAACATTGGCACTACAATACATGCATCTTTAGTTTCATCATTATTTATAAAAACAATAATTTAGTGCACCATCCCCTCTTGCGATAGCTGGGAACCGTTTTACATGTCAGTCATACATAGAATAGGACATCATCCGTCGCAGTACGTGATTGCCATTTCAGGGAGAGAGAGTGGGAAAGGGAGGGAGAGAGAGAGACAGAGGGGGAGAGGGAGGGAGGTAGAGGGAGATGGAGAGAGGGAGGAAGATAGGGAGAGAGAGGGGGGGAGAGGGAGGGGGAGAGGTAGGGAGGGATTCAAAATATAACAGTGCAGACCTGTATGCATAACACCCTTCCATTGTCTTAGCTGTATTACATTTTTTTTGTTTATTAGGTGAGAGCTTTATTCTTACAAATTACAATTATATGTCTATCTCCCATTCTCTTTTTATTCGAATTATTAGGAAGGTGGTGCCCCATTCTCTTCTAATTAGAATTGTTAGGGAGGGAGAGTTGGAGATGATGGATCTGGGGAGATGCCGTTGCTGCTGGCAGGGATGCCAATATTCACGTGTGTGTTTGTTGCCGCTTCTCATGTGTGTATGGGATATATGTTTTATAGAGTGATAACATTATTATGAGACCTCCAATTCTTTTTCAAATAATTTTTATGTATATGTTAGGTCATGATAGTTAATCTATCCCTACTATTAAAGTACGGAGCGTTTCGGCCCGTCCGTCATACGTTTTACAAAAAAAACCTGTTTTTTCCTTCAAATAACCCGCAGTCCAATATTAAATATTTTTTCTGTTGGGCTTCGGCCCAACTGTGGTAGCCACTATCTTGCGCTCCTAGACGCTGGTTAGTATTCCGCATATGTCTAGTTTTCTTTGTTTTCGGCCCGTTTATGTCCATGGCCTTTTATTATTTACAAAAAATATGTTAAACATGATCATGCTATAACTTTGCAACCGTAACTCGGATTAAAATAATTTGTATATGTAATTTGATCAAAAAATGCATAATATTCAACCGTGCTATTATTTGTTCCTGTTAACCAATTTATGATTTTATTTAGTACATAACTTTAATTAACCTAATTAATAGCAATGGTGTATTTTCAAAAATGCTAACACACCATATAAATTTTAAATAACCTTTATAAATATGAAGTATGTTAGAAGGGCCTATATGAATCAGAGGGAATATGAATGATCGGTTTCAATGGGCATATAGTAGTAATAAAGAAAGGAGAGAATAAAGTAGGTGAGGATAAAAAAACGGAAGATTAAAAAAATATGAAGGAGAGAATAACAAAAAGGAATTGGTATTAATAACAATAATAAAAAGGAATTAACTCTGAAGAACGTGGAAGGGACACGCATATATGCGTTGTTGCGCAATGCGTGATGCAATAAATAAAACGCAACCAGAAAGGTGAGAGGCGCTTAGTGAGCGTCGAGTTACATGGAACGAACTAGGGTCATTTTTCTCAGACGTAGATTTGTTTTATTAATCTTCGAACGTATGTGTATGCAGAGATGGCCTAAAACACATTTAATAGAATCCTTTTATTGAGATTTTTCTCACGACTTGGTGTAAATATCGAACATTGCTTTAACTTGTAAATAATGCCTTGATATTGAAAAATTAAAAAAATAGACTCTGTAAGATCAGAATCGCCGTACCAAAATTATTTACTATGTAGCATGCTTCTTAATGAACTACCGCTATGAATTTCTGCTAGACCTCAGGGTGCGCCTCTCTGCCGTGGCCGGACACAATTCGAATGTTGTTGGGCCGTGCTGACAGATTTTTCACTAAACACGTCAATTATATCCCCCGTTGCAACGCACGGGCATATGTGGTAGTATAGAAAAAATGTGGAGTAGTTTTTTGTTCTCTAGATATATTGTCCAGAAGCTACATGCAAAGTCAAGGGGCAATAAATTGAGAGTATTAATGATGTATGGACAGAGAAGGTGATTGACGACAAGTTCAATCAAAGGGAAAAAACGGCTAGTGGAATGTGTGGTGTTTGTAAAAATAGACAGAAAAAAAATGTTTGTATTTGTGTTGTGGTTGAATACTCCGTGCAACGTGCTTGTTTCTGGCTAGGAAAATGAGTATTATTACAAATTCATTTGTTGGCCAGTGGCAATGCACGAGCAGTCTACTAGTTTCTCTAACGTTGAACAGTGGATCGGTTAGAAATACCCTAACTTCCTCACCCGGTGGCCAAACGCGTATCAACTTCAAGCCTCGTCAATGTCCGATATGTTACTTTTGGTCTGCCACTGCCAACCCAGGCTTGCCGGAAGTGCTATCCGTTTCATGTTCAATGCTGAGTGTCCGATATGTTTACCACGTAATAATACCACGCCTAATATAAACGTCGATGCCAGCCATAATTGGAGCGTATTAACATATAATTGATATCATACTTGATAACAATGTGCATTGCAAAATTAGCGCCTCTAGCAATTAATTGATTCTAAAAATAGCGGAATCCCCGGGTTATAAAAATGAGCAGGTCAGTACGCACCCATGTAGTAAAAATATATCAAAAATCAAAGTTGAACATCAAACTACCAAGTTGCCTAGCAAGAACACCAGGCACACTCGAAGAGATTGTTATCCTACAAGAACAATATGGCCAGTGCCAGCGGTTTAGTTGCATTTCTTCTTCTTTCATCCATGATAGTCTCAGCAGGTAGAGTTACATTCACTTGTTCTACCGGCCTCTTCGTAGTTATGCAAGCTTTATAATGATGATGGAATTTTGACAATACTTTTGTTCAGTTTGCAAAGATATATTTACTAAATGTTGTCGTCTATCTTATCTAGAGAGACATCGACCGCGTCTACATTTCAAGCATTTTATGTGTGTAACCTTATTTGTTAAAATTCAAAGGTAATTTGAGAAAATTTTCTTCATATATGTGCCTCCTTTTTTGCTTGGGCAGCACCTGCAACATTAATACCAAGATGTGGTGAATTTTTTCATTCATGGGGTGAGCACGACTCCTGCACTCCTCCTGAAAATGATGAGTGCGACTCATGGTGCAAGAATCGATGTGCCAGAGGTTCATGCGAGCTCAAGGGAGGGAAACATTATTGCCATTGTTACAAGAACTGAAATTTTGTCATTGCTTAATATTTTTTTGGAAGCTATTTGTAATAAGAAGTATAAGTTACTTCAGATAATAAAATCTGTACTCCTAAAGGGGGCATGGTAGCTACGCCTCCAAGCTTTTATTTCATGTCACCTCCCAGCACCACTCCTTTATGTTGGTTTCTTCATCCTTCCAATAAAAAAAATTCTAACCTTTTCAAACTTTCCTAACCAGCCATGTTATAAATGAGTAGGAACCGATAGCACGTTTACGAAACAATAAAATCCAGTTTTGTGGCTATCAATTTCAAATCCTAACTTCCCTAATGCATCGATCCCCGCTTTTCCTAACAACCAAATCTCTACTATTAAAGGGAAATTGGTACATAGTCATTGTTGGTACCCGGCCCCTCAATCGAACGAAGTCTTCCCCATTTCTGGTTTTTCTGTTTTTTCCATCGAAAGAATCAGGACGCAATCCATCTTTCCTTCCATGCATATCTCTCCCGAAGAAAATCGGGACACAATCCCCTCCTTCCCATTAACAGGCGTTTGCCCTAAAATATCAGGATGCAATCCTCTCCTTGCCATTGATCTCTCTTGTTAGATATACGACACGCAATCGAACACGATGAAGAACCAAATCAAACAAATGGACACAATGATTTGACGTGGAAAACTCCTCCAACATGAAGGGGAAAAACCACGGGCGCCAGCCAACAAATCTTCACTATATCAGGGGAGGTTACAAATGCTGGGGATTTACAACTGATCAATATATCCCGTGTTGTGACTTACAAGAAGTATATATAACATCGGAGACCTAGGTGAATATTGATCTGTAGCCAGAGGCAGCAAAAGGAGTGGAGATTCCTTCTTGGTTACCCAGGAGGACATCTTCTATGTAAAACCAGTCCTCTTGCCAATTCTTTACCGTCTCGATAAATTTGCCTTCCGGCCATATCGAGTTGGCCGACCTGCTGATCATGGCAGCCCCACACTCAGCGGGTTGGGAGCCGTTTAACTGCATCTTAACACAGAAGAGTCTCAAGCATAACCCAAAGTGAAGCTCAATACAGAGAAATGCCTCAGAAAAAGTGACATAGCACACAATGTGCATAATAGAATTCGGGGGGAGATGGTTGAAATATAGAAACCCCGAAGAAAGGGATGGAATGGAAATCCCAAGCCACGCTGTTGTTGCTGTTGCTAAATATCAACAACGTGGTGTATTGCCCCTCACTACTACTATTCCTCCGTATTTCACTTCTTTTTATTTATATTGTATTTATATACCATTATACAAATTTTGATACAGTAGCAATTAAGAGGTTGTTATATCATTATGATAATGATGAGTTGTTATATCACTGGGTGAAAGAAACACGGATTAGATTAAAGTGGATGGATCGAAGTGACCAAGTTGATTTAGTAGTACGATATCGTCCTACTAATCCAGCCTGGTCACTTGGAACCATCCATTTTAATCTAATATGTGTTTCTTTCATCCAGTGATATTAAAATTCATCATTATCATAATGATATAACAACTCATTATCATCGTAGTCATATAACAATTCATCATCTCCCTTGTCATCTATATAATATATAAATCATCATTATTCTACCACATAACAAGTACTAAGGCCTCCTCCTCCTAATCATCGTAGTCATATAAGAACACATCATCCGTAGTCATATAATAACTCACCATCAATATAACACAAGACAAGTTAACCAACACTAGCTAGTTGTTATCATCCTAGGTAAATAACTCATCATCATTCCATCATGTGACAAGTACTAGTAGTCGTATAACCATCTAGCTCTGGTTTATCTGCTGGCCCAAGCATGTTTTTTTATCCAACAAGCCTCCTCGGTAATTTCCATTAAAAATGCCACAAAATTTTAAAAACTAAACAACAGAAAGCATAAAGGACACACAGTATAGATTTCAGCCTTTGCGAGCAGCAATCCAACACGATCTAGCATATAGTTTTTCTGTCATACACAAGAGGCAAGGCAGCAACAACCTCAATCTCAGGATAAGAAATCAAGGTTGGTTCTTGTTGTTTTGTGTTCTGATTTAATCTCTGCTACTTTCAGTCGTATGAAACATGTTGGAATGAGTTGGAAGTTCTGTAGAGAATTGTTAAAGACAAATGCAACTTCACTCTCTCTCTCTCGGAGTAAGAATTACAGCTAAAAATGCAACCTCCTGCTGCTCAGTTCCTGTGTTTTCTAGTACCATATCTTCGCCACCAAATAGCTGAGTCAATGATGAGTACTCTAGCTCACATGAACCATTACAAAATAAGTATTAGACAAGCAGAAGCAAAGCAAAAATCAACTCCCAAGACATGAAAATAGACATGCTTTTCAAAACCACAGATGACAAGCACACTCAAACACACAGCTTCTGGTGATACATGGGCTGAAACTATCATGGCTGGAGAGAAAAGCTGACAAACTCACTCACAGCTAACAACTGTAGCTGCCCTTCTTCACCTGCGAAAAAAATGGGCTAACATGTTACTAACATGGTACAAATACAGACAAAACCTAATAGTAGCACCTAGGAGTATGTAACCATGTATGAACAAGCCATGTGTACAAACTCATGATGAGCTGAGCAATATAACGAAGAGCTATATACTACCCCTTAAAGAAAGAAGAGCTATATAATACAACTAACAATTGCATTCAAATTATAGATTATGAAACAACTAAAACAAAGGAAAATCTGGGCACATAACATTTGGTCATCTGCATACCGTTATGATCCAAAAGAGGATTCATTTTTTTTACTTAGCACCACCACCATTTTAAATTGTTTGTCTGTGTGATTATTAGCATGTGTGAATCCTATAGCCGGATGGACGGTAGTTTGAGGGTGCATGCTACTCACAACTGACTGCCATTTATTTTCCAAAGAGAAAATCAAACAGTTCAAATCTCACAAACTATATCCAGAAGATTTTTCTTACCCGTTGAACCATTTCAGCACATTAGCATATCAAACCAGACCGCCATCCTATGTATTGTGCAACATTTCAGCTCCATCACATACACCATCAATGGATGTTCCTAGGAGCATAAGGCACACATTTAATAAAGCTCCATGAAAATGACAAATGGATATGATAAGGCAACAAAGATGCATTGACAACTATAAGAAAACAGCTAACTATTGTATTCATGTTTTATAGCTAACTACTGATACTGGAAATGGATAAAAAACACATATGTTGTTTTTTGCAAATAATATTTCTTAAAGCAGTATATATAGCCACCTCACAATTAAGAATTTAGCATGTAAGAAAACAAGACATGACATATAATTTATCTCATGTAGACTCATCCCTCCTCAAGAAATGAAAATAAAAACATGCTAAAACTCATGAACACTACCAACAAATGTGATATTAGGTATTCAAATTAAATAAATGGAGCCTGATTAGAGACAACAAATGCAAAAAAAGGTGTGTTACAGATGTGATAGTCACTTGCATGATGGTCTTGAATTAGTGACAACAAAAACTATTATGTTGGAAGGTGCAGTTTCAGCTAGTTCTTTTATGAACTTAAGAATAAAAAAGTAAGATTAGAATAACTAGATAGAAGAATATATCTAACTGAGATTCCAAACATATTGAAAGAATTAACAATCTGACATTTGATTTCACAATATTACACATCTAATATTTCATATTTTACCTCCCATGGATGAAGACAACTACATTGAATATAACACAAAGGGATATAAGCTTGTCTATGTAGCAAACGAATAGCGAAGAGTGAAGATAACTATATTGAATGATAACATATACTCCCTCTCCGTCCCAAAATAAGTTTCGCTGATTTAGTACTAGATCGACACTTATTTTGGGACGGAGGTAGTACTAAACAATATGACTATAAGTTCGTCCATCTAGCCAAGGACAACTTTAACCAAGTTTAAGTTGTTAGTGGACACTTAAGAATTGCAATGAAGGTATTCGATCAAGCATGTTCATAACACAAGAATATTAGGTTACTCCTACAATATGAGGACTAAGAGAGTGAAGAATCACCTGGTAGATAGAAACTCTTGAAAGAATGATAGTAACTATACCTACAGTCTTGACAAAGTTTCATAGACTGCGTTGATTTAAGTTGAACCATATAGACAATGTCATCCACAGATAAAAGTATTCCATCAGTACCCTCAATGCATCCCACTATATGTCCCACATATGCCCTCTTTCCTTCAATCTGAGGAGGGAGCCCAAGAACGTTATGCATGTCCATGATCTTCCACATCACCCATGTGGAAACACCACGGCAATTGACATTCATCTGCCACATTTGGAAGCGAGGGTAAGACAATATGGCAATGCCGACAATGCCATCCTCGGCCTGGATGATCCAATGGCTGCCATGTCGGAAATCATTTGTAACGGGAGGCCCATTGATCACAGTCAGGATATGCTCATCCAAATCACACTCAAGTATGTGATCACTTATAGAATTCTCTAACCAGTGAAGTGCATTACCAACAAGCGACCCAAAAACACGAAAAACATCAAGATCGCATGAAACGATTGTTGAGACGCTATCGCTCCATTTGCCAGTCTCGGAGGAGTAAACACATGCCATGAGCATGGTTTTCATTTTCAGTGAGATTTCAATGAAATTCATTGAATTTCATTAATTTCAGTAGACACTGAAATATTACGTTTCGGCCAAAATATTTCAGCAATTTCAGTAGTCACAGGAAATCAAATGTTTTTCAAAATATTTTTTGTAAATTTCAAATATTTAATTACATTCAAGTGAATATTTCGGTCATTTGGCCGAAATGCAAACTGAAATTACTGAATTTCACTGAATTTCAGTGATTTCGGTTGGTGCTGAAATTTTCTTGAAACTGAAATTGATAACCATGGCCATGAGTCAATAAGCCTCTACGTGGTGTTCGAAGATCAACACCACCTTGAAGGGGTTCGAGTGACAGCTTCCATGCACGTGATTACGATCGCTGGCACCGCAGAGCACAGCCCCGTTGGTGCAATTTCTATCTTTAAAGTCCGGCGGAAAGGGCAGCCGGCGAGCAGCTCCGGTGATGAGGTCGGACACTATAACCTCATTCCCCGGCTGGTCCGTGTGAAGGACGCGACCGTGGCAGCAATCGAGCAAGTCGCGGCTTCGCATGTTGTGGACGTGAGTAGCGATGCGGTCGGGACGGTCTAGGACGGGGGTCAACTCGGTAGAACTGAAGGTGATTGTGAAGAAACCGAGGAGGGGCGGCCTCCGCTGGTGTGCGCATAACCGGCGGTGGAACTTGGGGTCTGTGGCAGCGCATCGCCATTGCTTGCAGACGGCGGACGCCCGGAAGAGCGAGGAGGGCTCCGGCGGCAGACGGAGGAGGATCTCCCTTAGGAGATCATCGTCTTCAAGCGGCAATGGCGGCGGGACACTCTGGCGCCCTCCTCACTCGCGTGGGCTTGTGTACGGAGGCGCGTGCTTCGGCGACGGCTGGCCGTTCCGACGACCTGCTTCATCTCGCCGTCGCCTCCGCCAAGACCAAGGTAGAGGAAGAAGACCCACGGTGACACAGCGGGCTGGGTTTTGTTGGCTCGCAGTATTGTTGGGCCCTGATTGACAAAGTTTTTTCCAAAAAAAAAAGACTGCTGCTGCTACATCCGCGCGTACGATTGGGGTTTCAGTTTTGTCAGAGTGGAGACAACTTGCCTATTACTACAAGTTTCAGTTTCAGTTTCGTCAACACATGAATAAAATACTCCGACTCAAAAAAGAGAGAGAATGAAATACTCGAATAGAAAGTAGGTCGATGAAAGAGAACATGAGATGCTCTTAGACCAGATGTTAATTCCAATGAAGTTGGAATGGACAACGTGCAAAGTCAATGCTAATTGTGGTCCGATCATTGCATGCTCCCTCCGTTCATAAATACAAGATGTTCTAACTTTTTTGAATCAGATGTATATAGACAGGTTTTAGCGTGTTCGATACAAGTGACAATGTCGATGGCGGCATGGCGGTCATTTTGGCAGTGATACGTCTCCAACGTATCTATTTTTCCAAACACTTTTGCTCTGGTTTTGACCTCTAATATGCATTATTTGAATGAAACTAACCCGAACTGACGATGTTTTCAGCAGAACTACCTTGGTGTTATTTTTATGCAGAAATAAAAGTTATCGAAATTGGATGAAACTTTTTGTGAATTATTTTTGAGAATTATAATGAATTATGGAGCGAAGACCTGCCGGAGGGGGTGTGCCAGGGGGCCACCACACATCAGGGCGTGCCCCCCCCTAGGTCGCGCCCTGATGGCTTGTGGGGCCCTCGTGGCTCCTCCGACCCTAATTCCAGTCCTATAAAATCACATCTTCGGAGAAAAAAATCAGGGTGAAGTTTTCATCGCGTTTCACGAGACGGAGCCTCTGCCACCTCCTGTTCTTCAGTAGAAAAAAAATCAGGGAGTCCGTTTGGGGCTTCGGAGAGGGGAAATCGTCGCCGTCGTCATCACCAACCCTTCTCCATCAACACCGCCATGATGCTGACCACCGGGAGTGAGTAATTCCTTTGTAGGCTTGTTGGATGGTGGTGGGATTGGATGAGATTGATCATGTAATCGAGTTAAGTTTGATAGGGCTTGATCCCTAGTATCCACTATGTTCTGAGATTGATGTTGCTATGACTTTGCTATGCTTAATGCTTGTCACTAGGGCCCGAGTGCCATGATTTCATATCTGAACATATTATATTTTCTCTGAATATAAGAATGATTTGGATCCTATCTTGCAAGTTGTATGCACCTATTACATGTCTTGATGATCCACATACCCCCAATGTGACAATAATTGAGATTCTTTCCAGTGATTGACGTAGTTTGAGGAGTTCATGTATTCGCCATGTGTTAAAAATGTGTTCCGGCTCTCTATTAAAAGGAGGCGTTAATATCCCTTAGTTTCCAATAGGACCCCGCTGCCACGGGAGGGTAGGACAAAAGATGACATGCAAGTTCTTATCGCAAGCACGTATGACTATATACGTTATACATGCGTACATTATATTGATGAATTGAAGCTAGTTCTGTGTTGCCCTAGTGTGTAACTGTTATATGATCAATGTCATCTAAATCATTATCCATCACCGATCCACGTTCCTACGCTTAACTTATACTGAACCTTGCTAAGTTACTATTGCTACTGCTACTGTCACAACTGCTACAAAATTGCTGCTGTCACTACTACTGTTACTCTTGCTACTACTATTTGCCGTGCTACTAAACCTTTGCTGTAGAGAGAAATTCCAGGTGCGGTTGAATTTACAACTCAACTATCAAGGCCAATAAATATTCTTTGGCTCCCCTTGTGTCGAACCAATAAATTAGGGTGAAATACTACCCGTGAAGACTGTCGCGATCCCCTATACTTGTGGGTTATCAAGACCTTTTTCTGGCGCCGTTGTCAGGGAGCATAGCTCTATTTATTGTGTTAACTTGAGGATATCCAATTGCTACTATGAAGAATCTGAAAGATACTCGAACTAAGATCGTCCCCTCTCGCACGAGAGGAGGTAAGGAACTGCCATCTCGCTCTGCTTTTGATTCACCTACTATTTTGAATCAGCTTGTTACACCACCGCCTGTTGATCGTCCTGATATGTCACATGAACTTGATGATGCTGCCTCTGAAATTAATGATGATACTATTGCTACACATGTTGAAACTAAAAATGTGCCACTGAATGAATTACTTGATGCTCATATTGCTAAACCTAGAGAACTTGAAAATGTTGAAACTGATGAGGACTTTGAATCGCCTGTTACACCTCGCTCTCCTAATAGATATGAATTGCCTCATGTACCTGAAGGTTATGTTATGGATGAGGAAACAACTAGTGATTTCTTTGCTTGTGAAAATAGAGATGACTTGAAAAAACTTCTATGCAAATTAAAAGAAAAATCTATGATGGAGAAAATGAAATATGATCCCAAATTTGCTTCTTCTCCTATATTTGTTACTGATAAGGATTATGAATTCTCTGTTGACCCTGAGTTAATTCCTATAGTAGAATCTGATCCTTTCCATGGTTATGAAAATGAAACTGTTGTCGAAGACTTGATGAAACTGAATGGTATTGCTGCTCTGTTTACAAATGATGAGAAGATGCGCTACTATTATATACTTAAGCTTTTTCTTTCTCGCTAAAAGCCGAGGCTAAGGAATGGTTCCTTTCTCTTGCACCTGGTTGTATGCGTAGTCCCCAAGATATGCTCCACTACTTTTCTATGAAATATTTCCCTGCTCATAAGAAACAAGTTGCTTTACAGGAAATATTTAACTTTGTGCAAATTGAATAAGAGAATCTCCCTCAAGCTTGGGGGAGGCTTCTCCGGTTACTTAGAGCTTTGCCTGATTGTCCTCTTAAGAAAAATGAAATTCTCGATATCTTTTATAATGGACTAACCAATCCTTCTAGGGAAATGTAAATTGTCGGTGTTCATCCTCTTTCATTGTATATCCATGTTAGTTTTATTTTTCCACTTTCTTCTTGTGTGTTTGAAACACTTTGGAAAATCCAAAAATATTTCTAGCTTCCTTTCAGTTTTCTTCCCACTTAATTATCTTAGTACTAAAAAGAAAACCCAAAAAGATTTCCTCTGCATGTTGGGAGATTTCCCGTGTAAGTAGTTTTTCTCGTTCTTGTTTTCCCGTAGTTTATTTACTTGCTTGAGAAAAAAAAACAAAAACTCCAAAAATATTTTCAGTGTGTTTCTCTGAATTTCTTTTATTTTTGTTGAGTCCTTGAAAGGAGAAAACCACGAGGAAAAAGTTGAATGGCTCTTATATGCTTTATTGATGATCTAACAGAGAGCCAACATTACCTTGTCTGCTCCTTTGTTTAAAACTGCCCTGCAGATTCCAGGTTAGTCCATGGTATTCTTGCACTATTTTTATTATCGCATCATTCGGTCATGCAAGTGAAAGGTAATAATAACGATATTTGACGAAGTGATCATGGCAAGGGAAGCTGGTATGAACTCTTCTTATTTTCAGTTTTTGTAAATATGTTTAGCTCGTCCGATCTCGATTCAGTATATTATGAGTAAACATGTTCATGATTAACATTAGAGATTATAGCTTTTCATGCCATGCTTAAACAGCTAGTAGTGAATAATGATTTATCTTATAGATCAACATGCATTAAAATGGTTATGATGTGGTATGGTAGTATGGTATTTCCCTCTGAGAAATTCAAGCGGCTTGACTTGGCCCATGTGCTAACATGTAGTTGATTCAAAACCAATGCAGCCTTCATGATGTTTAAATTCAGAGTGTTCATATCCTACTCATGCTATGTCCAATGTTAATTATTCGCAATGCATGCCTATGACCGTTTTCGCTCTCTAGCTGGTCGCTTCCCAACCTATTGCTAGCCTTCACCTGTACTAAGCGGAAATGTTGCTTGTGTATCCAAAACCTTTAAACCAAGTTATTCCACATGAGTCCACCATACCTACCTATATGCGGTATTACCCTGCCGTTCCAAGTAAATTTGCATGTGCCATCTCTAAACATTCAAATAAACATCTATTTTGTGCACGCATCTCGCTCATGGAGCGACGAGGTGGTCAGTATTTTCCATGCTAAATGAGTTATTCTCAAGACGGTCATTTATTCGCCGCCATTGCACGAGAGAGGCTGGTAAAAGGATGCCCGGTCCTGCCTAATCAAAATTAATTAAACAAAACTCCTTGGGACAGTTGACATGTCGGCAGGCATCCGTGGATTCGGTCAGCCATGGTTTGTGTATGGATGGTGGATAGGAGTAAACTTTACTATTCTGTTTGGGAACCGCCAACAATGAGTTTAGCATGGAAGATATTGAAAACCTTTGTCGTAACGTTGACAGGAAAAGTGCACCACTCAAAACCATATTCCGATTTTGTTTTAAAACTTGAGCTCTGGCACCTCTGCAAATCAATGCTTCCCTCTACGAAGGGCCTATCTATTTATTTTTATGTTGAGTCATCACCCTCTTATTAAAAGCACCAGACCGGAGAGCACTATTGTCATTTTTATGCACTGATCCTAGTTAATGCTGGATACGAGCATGATTGGATCTTTTCTATTCTGAATTATAATGTTTAGTCGTTGCTTGAACCTTAGAGGTGCTCTGCATTTATGTTTTGCGGTCTCAGAAAGGGCTAGCGAAATACCATGTCATCATATTATATCATGATTGTTTTGATAGATTGTTGGCATGTGAGATATCTTATTATTTTCTTGCTAGTTGGTTATGTAGTGCCATGAGTTGATATGATGCCTAATTGCTATCATGGATATGGTAATTTATGATTCATGCTGAAAACTTGAACATTAGCTAAGCTTGTGTATAACAACGAGAACAAAAGAGTTTGTAAAAGTTTTCTTTATCACTTTCAGTTTGTCAACTGAATTGCTTGAGGACAAGCAATGGGTTAATTAAGCTTGGGGGAGTTGATACGTCTCCAACGTATCTACTTTTCCAAACACTTTTGCTTTGGTTTAGACCTCTAATTTGCATGATTTGAATGAAACTAACCCGGATTGACGTTGTTTTCAGGAGAACTACCTTGGTGTTATTTTTTGCAGAAATAAAAGTTCTTGGAATTGGACAAAACTTTTTGTGAATTATTTTTTAGAATTATAATGAATTATGGAGCAAAGATCCGTCGGAGGGGGTGTGCCAGGGACCACCACACATCAGGCCACCCCCCTAGGCCGCGCCCTGATGGCTTGTGGGCCCCTCGTGGCTCCTCCTACCCTAATTCCAGTCCTACAAAATCACATCTTCGGAGAAAAAAAATCAGGGAGAAGTTTTCATCGCGTTTCACGAGACGAAGCCGCCGTGATACATCTCCAACGTATCTATAATTTTTGCTTGTTCCATGCTGTTATATTATCATTCTTGGCTGTTTTGCAATCATTTTATAACAACTTTATATCAATTTTTGGGACTAACCTATTGACATAGTGCCAACGTTCTAGTTGGTGTTTTTGCTTGTTTTTTACTTCGCAGAATATCAGAACCAAACGGAGTCCAATCACGATGAAACTTTTTGGAGGTTTTTTCTGGACCAGAAGACACCCAGTGGGCCAAAGAAGAGCCAGGAAGGTGGGCTGTGGAGAGCACAACCCACCAGGGCGCGCCAGGGGGCCCCCGGCGCGCCCTGATGGGTTGTGCCCTCCATGGGGCCCCTCTGCACCGCCTCTGATGCCTATAAATTCCCAAATATTCCCAAAACCCTAGGGGAGTTGACGAAACACAATTCCAGCCGCCGCAAGTTCCAAAACCGCGAGATCCAATCTAAAGACCATCTCTTCATAGGTGCCTCTCCGATGATGCGTGAGTAGTCCACCATAGACCTACGGGTCCGTAGGTAGTAGCTAGATGGCTTCCTCTCTCTCTTATGATTCTCCATACAATGGTCTCTTGAAGATCTATTTGATGTAAACTTTTGCAGTGTGTTTGTTGGGATCCGATGAATTTTGAGTTCATGATCAGTTTCTATCCATGAATATTATTTGAGTTTTCTTTGATCTCTTATGTGCATGATTGCTTATAGCATCGTATTTCTTCTTCGAATCTTTGGTTTAGTTAGGCCGACTAGATCAATTTTTCTTGCCATGGGAAGAGGTGCTTTGTGATGGGTTCGATCTTGCGGTGTTCTTTCCCAGTGACAGAAGGGGCAGCAAGACACGCATGTATCATTGCTATTAAGGATAAGAAGATGGGGTCTATTCCGACATGAATAGATCTTGTCTACATTATGTCATCATTCTTATCGCATTACTCTGTTTTTCCATGAATTTAATACACTAGATGCATGCTGGATAGCGGTCGATGTGTGGAGTAATAGAGGTAGATGCAGGCAGGAGTCGGTCTACCTATCTTGGACGTGATGCCTATATAATGATCATCGCCTTGGATATCGTCATGACTATTCGATTTTCTATCAATTGCCCAACAGTAATTTGTTCACCCACCGTGCGCTATACTCATGAGAGAAGCCACTAGTGAATCTTATGGCCCCCGGGTCTACTTTTCCAACATATTGCTTTCAGATCTATCTTTTTGCATCTTTGTTTTCAGATCTACAAAACCAAAAACCCAAAACATATTGCTGCATATTTTATTTGCTCTTTTTATTTTGTGTTCTTGAGAGATCTATCTCTCCTATCTATCACTACCTAATCTATCTTTTTACCGTAGAGAGATTGACAACCTTTCTTCGCGTCGGGTTGCAAGTATTTGTTGTTTGTGTACAGGTGCTACTTATTGGGTGGTGGTGATCCTCCTACTGGTTCGATAACGTTGGTTTCATAACTAAGGGAAATACTTACCGTCGCTGTCCTGCATCATCCCTTCCTCTTTGGGAAAATACCGACGCAGTGTCAAGCCACGTCATGCCGCCACCTCCTGTTCTTCCTCGGGAGGACTGATCTGGAGTCCGTTTGGGGCTCCGAAGAGGGGAAATCGTCTCCGTCGTCATCACCAACCCTTCTCCATCAACACCGCCATGATGCTGACCATCGGGAGTGAGTAATTCCTTTGTAGGCTTGCTGGACGGTGGTGGGATTGGATGAGATTGATCATGTAATCTAGTTAAGTTTGATAGGGCTTGATCCCTAGTATGCACTATGTTCTGAGATTGATGTTGCTTTGACTTTGCTATGCTTAATGCTTGTCACTAGGGCCCGAGTGCCATGATTTTAGATCTGAACATATTATATTTTCTCTGAATATAAGAATGATTTGGATCCTATCTTGCAAGTTGTATGCACCTATTACGTGTCTTGATCCGCATACCCCAAGGTGACAATAATTGAGATTCTTTCAGGTGATTGTCGTAGTTTGAGGAGTTCATGTATCCACCATGTGTTAATGCTTTGTTCCGGTTCTCTATTAAAAGGAGGCCTTAATATCCCTTAGTTTCCAATAAGACCCTGATACGTCTCCAACATATCTATAATTTTTGCTTGTTCCATGCTATTATATTATCATTCTTGGATGTTTTACAATCACTTTATAACAACTTTATATCACTTTTTGGGACTAACCTATTGACATAGTGCCAAAGTGCCAGTTGCTCTTTTTGCTTGTTTTTTACTTCGCAGAATATCAGTACCAAACGTAGTCCAATCGCGACGAAACTTTTTGGAGATTTTTTCTGGACCAGAAGACACCCAGTGGGCCAAAGAAGTGCCAGAGAGGTGGGCTGTGGAGGCCACAACCCACCAGGGCGTGCCAGGGGGCCCCGGCACGCCCTGATGGGTTGTGCCCTCCACGGGGCCCCCCTCGACCGCCTCTGATGCCTATAAATACCCAAATATTCAGAAAACCCTAGGGGAGTCGACGAAAAACACATCCAGCCACCGCAAGTTCCAGAAGCCTCAAGATCCAATCTAACACCATCACGGAGGGGTTTAACTTCTTCATAGGTGCCTCTCCGATAATGCGTGAGTAGTCCACCATAGACCTACGGGTCCGTAGGCAGTAGCTAGATGGCTTCCTCTCTATCTTTTGATTCTCAATACAATGGTCTCTTGGAGATCTATTTGATGTAAACTTTTGCTGTGTGTTTGTTGGGATCCGATGAATTTTGAGTACATGATCGGTTTCTATCCACGAATATTATTTGAGTCTTCTTTGATCTCTTATATGAATGATTACTTATAGCCTCGTATTTCTTCTTCGAATCTTTGGTTTAGTTAGGCCGACTAGATCGATTTTTCTTGCCATGGGAAGAGGTGCTTTGTGATGGGTTCGATCTTGCGGTGTCCTTTCCGAGTGACAGAAGGGGCAGCAAGCACGCATGTATCATTGCCATTAAGGATAACAAGATGGGGTCTATTCCTACATGAATAGATCTTGTCTACATCATGTCATCGTTCTTATTGCATTACTCTGTTTTTCCATGAACTTAATACACTAGATGCATGCTGGGTAGCGGTCGATGTGTGGAGTAATAGTGGTAGATGCAGGCAGGAGTCGGTCTACTTATCTTGGACGTGATGCCTATATAATGATCATCGCCTTGGGTATCGTCATGATTATTTGATCTTCTATCAATTGCCCAACAGTAATTTGTTCACCCACCGCATGCTATACTCATGAGATAAGCCACTAGGGAAACCTACGGCCCCCGGGTCTACTTTTCCAACATATTGCTTTCCAATCTATCGTTTTGCCTCTTTGTTTTCAGATCTATTATACCAAAAACCCAAAAATATATTGTTGCACCTTTTATTTGCCCTTTTTATTTTGTGTTCTTGAGAGATCTATCTCTCCTATCTATCATATCCTAATCTATCTTTTTACCGTCGAGAGATTGACAACCTATCTTTCGCGTTGGGTTGCAAGTATTTGTTATTTGTGTGCAGGTCTTGCTTATTAGGTGGTGGTGATCCTCCTACTGGTTCGATACCTTGGTTTCATAACTGAGGAAATACTTACCGTAGCTGTGCTGCATCATCCCGTCCTCTTTGGGTAAATACCGACGCAGTCTCAAGCCACGTTAAAGGAATTTCTGGCGCCGTTGCCGGGGAGGAAGCAGTCTCTTCTACGTGCCAATCTCTGGTGCCGAGGAGACACCATCATCATCTACCAGGTACCTAATCACAAATCTCATCTCCTTGCAATTACATTATTTGCCATTTTCCTCTCGTTTTCCTCTCCCCCACTTCACCAATTTGCCGTTTTATTCGCCCTCTTTTTTCATTTGCCTTTTTCTCATCAGATCACTTACTTGCTTGCAATCTTGTTTGCGTAGTCACGATGACTCAAGAAAACACCAAGTTGTGTGACTTTTCCAATACTAATAACAATGATTTTATTAGTACTCCTATTGCTCCTCCCACCACTAGTGCGGAGTCTTGTGATATTAATGTTGCTTTGTTGAATCTTGTCATGAAAGATCAATTTGCTGGTAATCCTAATGAGGATGCCGCGTCCCATTTAAACACGTTCATAGAATTGTGTGATATGCAAATGAAAAAAGATGTGGACAATGATATAGTGAAGTTGAAGTTATTTCCTTTTTCCTTGCGGGATCGTGCAAAAATTTGGTTTTCCTCTTTGCCTCGCAATAGTATCGATTCTTGGAATAAGTGCAAGGATGCTTTTATCACTAAGTATTTTCCGCCCGCGAAAATTATTTACCTTAGGACACAAATCATGAATTTTAAGCAACTTGAGCATGAACATGTTGCGCAATCTTGGGAAAGAATGAAGTTGATGCTAAGAAATTGTCCTACTCATGGTTAAAATCTTTGGATGATCATACAAAAAAATTATGCGGGATTGAATTTTGTCTCTAGAAATCTTTTAGATTCCGCGTACTTTTATGGAAATTACTTTGGGTGAAGCTACTAAATTGTTAGACAATATTATGGCAAATTATTCGCAACGGCATACCGAAAGAGCACCTACTAGTAAAAAAGTTAATTCGGTTGAAGAAAATAGTACGTTGAGTGATAAGGTTGATGCTTTGATGAAATTCGTTGCTAGTAAAAATGCTCCTATTGATCTTAATGATGTGCATTTGTCTACCTTGATTGAGCAAAATAGTGAGTCCGTAGATGTGAACTTTGTCTCGCGGAACAATTTCAATAACAATGCTTATAGTGGTAATTTTAATCCTAGGCCTTTTCCTGGAAATTCCTCTAATAATTATGGTAATTCCTATGGTAATTCCTCTTACAATAATAATAGGAGCAACTCTGATATTGAGAGTAATATTAAAGAATTTATCAATGGGCAAAAGGCTTTCAATACTATGATAGAAGAAAAGTTGAATAAGATTGATGATATGTCTAGAAGCATTGATATAATTTCTCATGATGTTGGAAATCTCAAGTTGAAAGCTTTTGTGCCTAAGATTGATGAATCAATTAAAGCTTTATATGTATCTATGGATGAAAGTAAGAAAAGAACCGCTATGCTTAGAGCTAAAAGAGAAATCTAAGAAAAATCGTTTTCGAGTGATTGCCTTCATAAAAGTGATGAAGATCTTAAAGTAATTGGTGTTTCTTCTATTTATTCCTTGTTTAGTAATATTAAAATTGATGATAAAGGGACTGAAGTAGAGTCAACTTTAGCTAGAAGGCGTCCCAATAATTTGGAGGGTGAAAATCTTGATGAAAATTTTGATGAAAGTGGGTTTGAAGAGGTCAAAACTTTAACTAGTGATGTGCCCACTATTTTGGATTGCAAAGACTTTAATTATGATAGTTGCTCTTTGATTGAATGTATTTCTTTGCTGCAATCCATGTTGAATTCACCCCATGCTTATGAGAAAAATAAAGCTTTTACTAAACATATCGTTGATGCCATGATGAAATCTTTTGAAGAAAAGTTGGAGTTGGAGATTTCTATTCCTAGAAAATTACATGATGAGTGGGAGCCTACTATTAAAGTCAAGATCAAAAATTATGAGTGCTTTGCTTTATGTGATTTGGGTGCTAGTGTTTCCACGATTTTGAAATCTTTATGTGATGTGCTTGGTCTCACCAATATTGAAGAATGTTCTCTAAATTTGCACTTAGTGGATTCTACTATTAAAGAACCTTTGGGACGAATTAATGATGTTATTATTCTTGCAAATAGGAACTATGTTCCCATAGATTTTATTGTGCTTGATATTGATTGCAATCCGTCTTGTCCCATTATACTTGGTAGACCGTTTTTACAAACTATAAGTGTCGTGATTGATATGAAAGAAGGCAATATTCGTTTTCAATTTCCTATAAGAAAGGGTATGGAACACTTCCCTAGAACAAGAATTAAGCCACCATATGAATCAATCATGAGAGCATCCTATGGATCCAAAACCAAAGATGACAATACTTGAAACTATGCGTTATGCCTAGCTAGGGGCGTAAAACGATAGCGCTTGTTGGGAGGCAACCCAATGAATAAATTTATTTTTGCTTTTTCCCTTCTTTTTTTGAGTGTTGACACAATTATGCCTCTGTTATTATTGTGTTTTTATGTTTTATTTAGTGTCTGTGCCAAGTAGAGCCTTTAGGATGACTCATAAGATGAGTAGAATTGATGCTGAATCTGAAACAGAAACTTTGTGTCCAGTGTTCGAATTTTCATTGTTTACTGGAACGTGATATTGATCTGAAATTGTAACACAGTGTTTATATACAAATTATTTACGTTGTCCTAAATTTTCAGAATTTTTAGAGTTACATAAGTATGGTTAGAATACAGATTACTACAGACTGTTCTGTTTAAGACAGATTCTGTTTTCGTTGCATTGTGTGCTTGTTTTGATGAATCTATGGGTTATATTGAAGGGTATGAGCCATGGTAAAGTTAAAATACAGTAGGTATAATGCAATAACAAAATATGAATGAGTTTTCAAAAGTACCTAAAGTAGTGATTTGCTTTATTATACTAACGGATCTCACGAAGATTTTGTTGAGTTTTGTGTGATTGAAGTTTTCAAGTTTTGGGTGAGATCACGATGGATGAAGGAATAAGGAGTGAAAAGAGCCTAAGCTTGGGGATGCTACAGCACCCCCAAGATATATCCAAAGATAAACAAGCAACTAAGCTTGGGGATGCCCCTGAGTGGCATCCCCTCTTTCTTCTAACGACCATCGGTATTTTACTTGGAGCTATATTTTTATTCGTCACATATCATGAGTTTTGCTTGGAGCGTCTGGTATCATTTGAGTCTTTGCTTGCTTTGCTGGTTAGTTTGTCACTTGTATCCTTGCTGAACACACCTATTTGGGAGAGCCAAAATTATGTTATGATTTGATGGAATTGCTCTATATGCTTCACTTAAACTTTTTGAGCTATAGAATTGCTCTAGTGCTTCACTTATATCTTTTTGAGCACGGTGTGCTTGGAAATTTTTGTAGAAATACTCTCATGCTTCATTAGATTAATTTGAGAGTTAGTAAATTTTGAAGAAATCCTCTCATGCTTCACTTACAACTTTTTGAGAGATGAAAACTCTATGCTCATGTGCTTCACTTAAATTTGTTTGAGCTTGTCAAAAGCAATGGCAATATATGAAACTAGTCCCAAAGTGATATATATCCAAGGAGGATATAATAAAAACTTTCATGAAGATCATTGGACAAATTAAACTTGATTCCTTGTAATAGTTTTGAAACATGATGATAGTAAGTAGGAATATTGGTGTTAAGGTTTGTGATTCCCTATGCAAGTATGAAAGTCAATAGTTATGCAATGAAATTACATCCTACTTATGGTGCATTATTCGGTGTTAGTTATGCTCAATGCTCGCTTATGTGAATTTTCGTTTCTTGGTTTGGTTGCTTCTCAATCTATTTGCCAGCCTCCATTTGTACTAAGTAGAAATACTACTTGTGCATCCAAAATCCTTAAACCCAGTTTTGCCTTATGAGTCCACCATACCTACCTATATGCGGTATTTCCATGCCATTCTAAGAAAATTTGTATGTGCCATCTCTAATTTTCAAAATAAACTTATCTTTTGTGTGCTCGTACCGCTCATGAAACGGTGGGGAGTGTCCAATATTTTTCCATGCTAGATGTGTTATTCTCAAGATGAGTGTTTATTCACTTATCATTGCACAAGAGTGCGGCGGTAATAGGGATGCCCATTCCCGAAATGAAAAAAACAAAAAAATATTTACTTTATGTTGTCAAATAATAAATTCCTTGGAAAGTGTTGGTATGGAAGGCAGCCGTGGATACGGCCCGCCATGGAATGTGAAAGAATGATGGAATAAGGAATAAACTTCATTTTCTGTTTGGGAACCGCCTATGATATATCTAGCATGGAAAGTATTGTGAGCTACTTTGTCGTTCTCGTTGACAGGAAAGGCATGCCACCCAAAATATTTTTCTCTCTCAATTTAAAACTTTGTGCTCTGGCACCTCTACAAATCCCTACTTCCCTCTGCGATGGGCCTATCTATTTACTTTATGTAATTTTTATTTTTATTTTGAGTCTCCATCTTCTCTTATAAAGCACCAACTAGGGGGCACTATGATCGTACTTGAGCATTGGGTATAGCTAATATTTGAGTGTGTTTCATGAATGGATCATTGATTGAGCATGATGGGCTAGGGATAACTTTCATTAGTGTTGATATTTTGAAAGACATGGTTGCTTGTTGGCATGCTTGAGTATTGAAGTCATTATGTTAAAACTAGACTATTGCTTTGAATCATCTACAAGTCCAAATGTCCATGCTACAAAGAAATGAATATGAGATGAACATGTTAGGCAGCATTCCACATAAAAAAATCTCTTTTTATCATTTACGCACTCGAGGACGAGTAGGAATTAAGCTTTGGGATGCTGATACGTCTCCAATGTATCTATAATTTTTTCTTGTTCCATGCTGCTATATTATCATTCTTGGATGTTTTACAATCACTTTATAGCAACTTTAGATCATTTTTTGGGACTAACCTATTGACATAGTGCCAAAGTGCCAGTTGTTGTTTTTGCTTGTTTTTTTACTTCGCAGAATATCAGTACCAAACGGAGTTCAATCGCGACGAAACTTTTTGGAGATTTTTTCTCGACCAGAAGACACCCAGTGGGTCAAAGAAGTGCCAGAGAGGTGGGCTGTGGAGGCCACAACCCACCAGGGCGCGCCATGGGGGGCCCGGCGTGCCCTGATGGGTTGTGCCCTCCACGGGGCCCCCCTGCACCGCCTCTGATGCCTATAAATACCCAAATATTCAGAAATCCCTAGGGGAGTCGACGAAAAACATATCCAGCCGCCGCAAGTTCTAGAAGCCTCAAGATCCAATCTAACGCCATCACGGAGGGGTTCATCTTCTTCATAGGTGCCTCTCCGATGATGCGTGAGTAGTCCACCATAGACCTACGGGTCCGTAGGCAGTAGCTAGATGGCTTCCTCTATCTCTTTTGATTCTCAATACAATGGTCTCTTGGAGATCTATTTGATATAAACTTTTGCGGTGTGTTTGTTGGGATCCGATGAATTTTGAGTTCATGATCAGTTTCTATCCATGAATATTATTTGAGTCTTCTTTGATCTCTTATATGCATGATTACTTATAGCCTCGTATTTCTTCTTTGAATCTTTGGTTTAGTTAGGTGGACTAGATCGATTTTTCTTGTCATGGGAAGAGGTGCTTTGTGATGGGTTCGATCTTGCGGTGTCCTTTCCGAGTGACAGAAGGGGCAGCAAGGCACGCATGTATCGTTGCCATTAAGGATAACAAGATGGGGTCTATTCCTACATGAATAGATCTTGTGTACATCATGTCATCGTTCTTATTGCATTACTCCGTTTTTCCATGAATTTAATACACTAGATGCATGCTGGATAGCAGTCGATGTGTGGATTAATAGTGGTAGATGCAGGCAGGAGTCGGTCTACTTATCTTGGACGTGATGCCTATATAATGATCATCGCCTTGGATATCATCATGATTATTTGATCTTCTATCAATTGCCCAACAGTAATTTGTTCACCCACCGTGTGCTATACTCATGAGAGAAGCCACTAGTGAAACCTACGGCCCCCGGGTCTACTTTTCCAACATATTGCTTTCCGATCTATCTTTTCGCCTCTTTGTTTTCAGATCTATTATACCAAAAACTCAAAACTATGTTGCTGCACTTTTTATTTGCCCTTTTAATTTTGTGTTCTTGAGAGATCTATCTCTCCTATCTATCATATCCTAATATATCTTTTTACCGTAGATAGATTGACAACCTCTCTTTCGCGTTGGGTTGCATGTATTTGTTATTTGTGTGCATGTGCTTCTTATTAGGTGGTGGTGATCCTCCTACTGGTTCGATACCTTGGTTTCATAACTGAGGGAAATACTTACCGTAGTTGTGCTGCATCATCCCTTTCTCTTTGGGGAAATACCGACGCAGTCTCAAGCCACGTTAGACCCCACTGCCACGGGAGGGTAGGACAAAAGATGTCATGCAAGTTCTTATCGCAAGCACGTATGAATTGGTGCTAGTTCTGTGTCGCCCTAGTGTGTAACTGTTATATGATCAATGTCATCTAAATCATTATCCATCACCGATCCACGTGCCTAAGCTTTACTTATACTGAATCTTGCTAAGTTACTATTGCTACTGCTACTGTCACAACTACTACAAAATTGTTGTTGTCACTACTAATGTTACTCTTGCTACTACTATTTGTCGTGCTACTAAACCTTTGCTGCAGAGAGATATCCTAGGTGCGGTTGAATTGACAACTCAATTGTCAAGGCCAATAAATATTCTTTGGCTCCCCTTGTGTCGAACCAATAAATTAGGGTGAAATACTATCCGTGAAGACTGCCGCGGTCCCCTATACTTGTGGGTTATCAGACTGCGGCCATCATCTCTTTCAGGCCTAAGGCGCGTTCCTCGGATCTCCATTGGCACATACGAAGATACCACGTCTCCATCCTTTTCGTCGTCTATATGTCCTTCCAACCTCCGTCGCCTCCACTTCTTGGGCACCTCATACCAATATCTACTTTCAGAGTCAGCAAGATGGAAACGTCGGCCCAGCCAGATCCTTCTTTCCTGGCCGGTTGGGTCGTCAGGCTCGCTAGTTATACACAACTGGCCACGAAGCAGCATATGTACCTGGTACTTGATGACCAACTGGAGCTATTCAGCATCCACCAACTGGACATAGACAATGACCAACCGGAAGCAGAGGACCCATGGCCTTATTTGAAGCACTTCTCCGAGCCACACGTCCTCCACATAGGGCCTCCAACAATCGGAAACCGCGCGCAGTTTGCCGCCCTCGACACCCACATCATCGGACATGTCCCTCCAAAGGAGATCCGATGAGCTTGTGCGGTACCCTCACCTTTGACACCAAGACTGCCAAGTTAAATGTGTCTAAGATAGCCGTCGGGAATAAACTATATTTGTTTGAATCACTCATGAACAAGAACATATTCCTCCATGGAGTCTTACACTGCCTTGTTGCAAATCTGAATGACGACAACGATGACGGGACTTGGTTACTCTTGTCCAGTTCATCGCACTTCTCTTGGAGTTGGACCGATAACTCTCTCGAGGTTCTTTTTGATCCTTCTTGCATTGTTGCACATGTCATGCACCCGTGGGCGGGCACCATGTTGGTGTCTACTTCTGGGCATGTGGGTTGTGTTACATTTTCCGATGGCAGTGGCCAGTGGGAGCGCCTTGGTGATTGGGTGCTGCCATTCAAAGGCCATGCTCACTACGACCATGACCTGGCCGCATGGGTTGGGCTCCACCGCCAATCTTTTGACACGGATGATCGTGATGATGGATGCCTTTGTGCCTGCCACGTCGAAATGTCTGGCTCAGAGTCCCCCCAAGTGGGAAGTAGCCTAGGAGAAGCTTTTTCTAGAGCACCCTCACTGGATACATGTGGATGCGAAGCTTGTCTACATGGGTGAGCGCAACAGGTACTGCCTTATGGAGCGCCTCCTACGTGAGGCAACGGAGAAGCTGATGTATGTGATCTGGTTGGCCACATTCACTCTCAAGTACGGCGAGGAAGGGGATCTCAAGACCATGACTGACCAGCCTGCTCGCTTCTACAAGGCACCCATCAACGTGGTCGTTTTGATGTGCAAGCTTTCTGAATGTAGTCCATGCTCAATCTCTTGTTCGATCATCTATCCAGCTTAGTCCGGTAGTTTTGTTGGGGCAGATCTCTCACACTCTCATGGACTGAAGGTAGACGAATGAGAGGACACATATATTGTTCTTTCAAGCGATTAACGCCGGCTGCACGTATAGCCTTTTCAAAGAACACTTGTAAAAGTATTTGGGAAGCATTAAACCCTTTTCTCGGGCTGCAGTTCTATTTATACAAAGCATATCGTGGCTTACAAGTTGATCGATCGAGAGTCCGATCGAGAGATTACACAGGAGGTCGGTAGAGGAGGAGAAGATAAACAGAAGAAGAGATAGAATAGGAAACTGAGTTTAAACCTAATTCTATCTCATTACAATATATTCTAACACTCCACCTCAATCTAAACCTAAGAAACTCCAAGGTTGAGATTGTTCTTGAACTCCTCGAGCCTTCTCATAGTAAGTGGTTTTGTAAAGCCATCAGCTAGTTGATCACCAGTTTGAATGAACCTTATGTCAAGTAACTTGCGTGTTACCCTTTCTCTCACAAAATGGAAATCAACCTTTATATGCTTTGTGTGTGCATGAAAAACAGGATTAGCTGAAAGATAGGTTGCACCAAGGTTATCACACCATAATCTAGCAGCCCGTGGAGTTTTAACTCCAAGCTCATAAAGTAATGTTTGAATCCAAATCACTTCAGCTGTAGCATTTGCTAGAGCTTTATACTCAGCCTCTGTACTAGAGCTTGAGATTGTAGCCTGCTTTCTTGCATTCCAAGATATAAGATTTGTTCCCAGGAATACAGCAAATCCACCTATGGATCTTGTGTCATCAGCACAACCTGCCCAGTCTACATCAGAGTAAGCAGACACAAGCATAGAAGGAGACTTGACAATCTTTAGCCCAAGCCCTCCTGAAAATCTGCGATATCTCACAATCCTTTTAACCGCAGTTCAGTGAAAAGTGGTGGGTGCATGTAGATACTGACACACCATATTCACGGAATAGGAAATATCAGGACGTGTAAGGGTCAAGTATTGTAAAGCACCTACAACACTTCTATAATTAGTTGCATCTTCAGATCCAAGAGCTTCTCCACTATCAATGGTGAGCTTTTCTGAGGTTGAGATGGGTGTACTTACAGGCTTGCAATTTTCCAACCCTACTCTTCTGAGAATGTCATTGACATACTTTTCCTGTGAAAGAAGTATACCATATCTCACATGTTTGACTTCTATACCAAGGAAGTAATGTAGATCTACCAAGTACTTAAGAGCAAACTCCATCTTCAAATCCTTGAGCAAACAAAAAGTGGCATCTGGACTTGAACTAGCAACAATTATGTCATCAACATATACAAGAACAAATATAGTGACATTGCCTTTATTGTAGAGGAATAGTGAGGTATCAGCTTTTGATGGTGTAAACCCAAGTTGTTGTAACTGAGTGCTCAACCTTGAGTACCAGGCTCTTAGGGCCTGTTTCAATCCATACAAAGCTTTGTCTAACTTGCAAATATAATGAGGGGTGCTTACATTCTCATAACCTGGTGGTTGCTCCATAAAAACCTCTTCTTCCAGAACACCATGAAGAAACGCGTTCTGAACATCTAGCTGCCTTAGACTCCACCCTGTGGAAATAGCAATGGACAGTACAAGTCGAATAGTAGCTGCTTTGACAACAGGACTAAAGGTATTTTCATAATCAATACCAAACCTCTGCTTAAACCCTTTAGCAACTAGTCTGGCCTTGTACCTGTCTATACTTCCATCAGATTTCCTTTTAATCTTATATACCCATTTGCAATCTATGATATTCTTGCCCTTTTTTGGTGGTACCAAATGCCATATTTTATTTTTCATGAGTGCCTCATATTCATTATCCATGGCTTCTTTCCAATCCTTAGTAGCAAGTGCATCATGCAAATGTGTTGGTTCACCCATACTAGTAAGAAAAGCACGTTTAACTTTATCATACCTTATGGTGCCATCTGTGTACTCTTTTGCCTTGAGAATACCAGACTGAGATCTAGTATGACGACATGGAATTTCCTATATAGGAGCTACCACACGAACCTGAGTTGCCGCAGAAAATCCTGGAGTGGCTGGTTCTACAGCAGGGTTTTCCGTCACAGACGATCCAGCCACCTGATCCAATGCGCCAAATTTTGACCCACCAGGAGCGCGCCATGTGGCTGCGCCAGGTTCCACGCTTGCGGCTCGGTCGGCTGCTGGCTCAGCCCGTGATTGGCTCGGGCTGCCGCTTGCTGGGCTGGCGGGCCCCGAACTGGTCGGGCTGTCGGCCACCCCCGCGTCGGATGCATGCAGCGCGCTGGGATCCTCCTGGGATCACGCGTGTGTCGCATCTCCTGCTGCGTCCTGGCGCGGATCCGCCTCGGATCGCTCGCCGGGACTGTTGCCGCTACTGCCACCCATATCTGCCTGAATTCAGTGCCTGTTTTGGTTGTACTCCCTTGCATAAAATGACGTCCAGAAACTGCACACTTAACATCAAAATTAAAATTTTCTTTGGAACTAGTCATATGATCAGCACTATTTAACTCGCCCCCGTGATCTGAACTAGGCATATAATCAGGAAGAAGTGCAATTTCTGCACGTAGTAAAGCACCGGCATTGGGATGAAGTTTGGCAAAGGGAAAAATTGTTTCATCAAAAACAACATCTCGAGAAATATAGATACGGCCGGTGGAAATTTCAAGAACTTGTACCCTTTATGAAGATTGCTATAGCCTAGGAACACACATTGAGTGGAGCGACACTCAAGTTTGTGACGGTTATAAGGGCGAAGGTTAGGGTAACAAGCACACCCGAAAATTCTTAAAGAATTGTAGTCAGGTTTATGATGGAATAATTTTTCCAAGGGAGTGATATTGCCAATAACTTTGGTAGGGAGACGATTGATAAGATAGGTTGCGGCAATAAAGGCTTCATCCCAATATTTTAGTGGCATTGATGCATGAGCTAGGAGAGACAAACCTACTTCAACAATGTGACGATGTTTACGCTCAGCAGAACCATTTTGTTGATGAGCATGAGGACAAGAGACATGATGTGCAATACCAATATTGCGAAAGAAAGAGTTGAGTTTCTCATACTCACCTCCCCAGTCACTTTGGACTGTGAGAATTTTTCTGTCAAATTGGCGTTCAACAAGTTTCTGAAATTCTTGAAAAATAGAAAGAACTTCAGATTTATACTTAAGCAAATATATCCAAGTGAATTTGCTAAAGTCATCAATAAAATTGACATAATATTTTTTTCTACCAAAAGAATCTCTTGCATGACCCCATACATCACTAAAGATAAGTTCCAACGGAGCATGAGACACACTATTCGACTTTGGATAAGGAAGCTGGTGACTTTTTGCACACTGACAAGCATCACACACAGACTCATTACTAGAACTAGATGACAATGCAAGATTGCCTTTATTCAGTAGTTTGACTATAACTGAAGAGGGGTGTCCTAATCTTTGATGCCATCTTGCCAAGGAGGGCTTGACGACGGAGTAGACTTGACGACGACGCTTGCAACTAAAGGCTCCGGATGTGATGGGATACAAGCCTCCAATGCATCTACCGTGGTGAAGGAGCTCCCTCGTTGCCCGATCCTTTATGAAAAAAAAACTTAGGATGAGTTTCAAAGAAGACATTATTATCGGCAGTTAAACGAGACATAGATGCAAGATTCTTGTCGGCTTGTGGAACATGAAGGACATCTTTTAGAACTAGATCACGTTTAAGATTAGGGGAATTAATAGATGCTTGACCAATATGACAAATGTTCATACCTCCACCGTTTGCGCTATGAATTTGATCGTTGCCGAAGTATTTTTCCCTCATGGCAAGCTTCTCAAGCTCATTGGTGACATGATCAGTGGCTCCCAAGTCGGCGTACCAGATGGTACCATCACCTCCTTGCTCCCGGATTCCAGCTGCAACAAGGCGAGCGTCGGGAACATAATCCTCATTGTAACGGTGCCAACAGTCCATGACCTCATGGCCTGGCTTTTTGCACAGTTGGCACCGAACGCGGCCATTGGAAGAAGATTGTCTAGAGGAGGTGTAATTGTTGCTGTAGCCACCCCCTCCAGACCGTGCGGAGTTATTGCTGTTGTAGCCTCCGTTCGGACGTGCGCCTTGGCTGTTGCCACGACCGCGCCCACCGCCGCTGTTGCCGCGGCCCCTTCCCTGGTGATCGCGCCCACGGGCAGTCCCGCGGCCACGAGAGGCAGCATTAGCCGACGACTGCCGCACGTTCATCCCGTGGAGAAGGTTCAGGCGAGCGTCGAAGCTTAACAGCTGTGTGTAGAGTTCTTGGACAGTCACGGGCTCCACCCGCGTAGCAAGAGCTGACACGACCGGGTTGTAGTTGAGGTCGAGGCCGGCCAGAACCTGTGAGACGATCTCACTGCTTGTTAGCGCCGCTCCAGTGCATGTGATCTCATCTGAGAGCGCCTTGATCTTGGCTAAATATTCCGCCATAGTCAGGTTTCCTTTCTTCAGGTTGGTAAGCTCAATGCGTGTATTGATGGCCTGAGCTTGGGTTTGGGCAGAGAACATGGCATGGATCACTGCCCATACCTCTGTCGGGGTCTGAAGGGTGACAACCTGCGCAAGAATCTCGCGAGACAAGGAACCCATCAGAAAGCCTTGGACTTGTTGTTATTATGCATACCAAAGGACGCGGGCGAAGTTCGCAATCTGCTCCTCCTTTCCATCATTGACGATGGTGAGTGTCTCCGGCGGCGCTTGACTCGCCGGATCAAGGTGGTGACCCATCTGTGCGCCCTTGATTTGGGGCAGCACAATGGCCTTCCACATGAGGTAATTTTGCCTCGTGAGCTTCTCCTGAGGTGGGGGACCGATGGACATGGGATATGCGGAGGTGGAGGAGGAGGGTGCGAAGGTGGAAGAGGACGCAACAGATGTGGCGAGAGCACTTATGGTACTGGATGCGGTGGAGGAGGTGGTCATGGCGAAGGTTGGCGATAATCTAGGCTAGATGCGATCTCCTTTCGATCTCTGGGAAGAAGATGCTCTGATTACCTTGTAAAAGTATTTGGGAAGCGTTAAACCCTTTTCTCAGGCCGCAGTTCTATTTATACAAAGCATACAATGGCTTACAAGTTGATCGATCGAGAGTCCGATCGAGAGATTACACAGGAGGTCGGTACAGGAGGAGAAGATAAACAGAAGAAGAGATAGAATAGGAAACTGAGTTTAAACCTAATTCTATCTCATTACAATATATTCTAACAGTACTAACTCTCTGTACAAGAACACATTCAGGCCGTGGTTTTGTAGTGACATAGCAGCGCAGCGCCCAAGGCTCCGTACGCACGTACGCATCGCTGGCTCCGCTGCGAGCGATCCGCTCGGCCATGCGCACGACGCGCGCTACGCGGACGACGCGGCCAGCAACGGATCGTGACCCAGACACTACTACAAGCACACATTCTACTCACATACTACACCACGCGAGGACGAAATCACTATTCTGACCTTATACGGAAAGAATAGCACAAAATGAACTCGTCAGGAAAGTATTTCACGATCTGACCCTTTTAGAAACGCCATAGCCCGCGGTGTTGCAGGTCAAGTAAGAAACGCCTGTTGGAAATATGCCCTAGAGGCAATAATAAATTGGTTATTATTATATTTCCTTGTTGATGATAATCGTTTATTATCCATGCTATAATTGTATTGATTGGAAACTCAAATACATGTGTGGGTACATAGACAACACTGTGTCCCTAGTAAGCCTCTAGTTGACTAGCTTGTTGATCAAAGATGGTTAAGGTTTCCTAGCCATGGACATAAGATGTCATTTGATAACGGGATCACATCATTAGGAGAATGATGTGATGGACAAGACCCAAACTGTAAACGTAGCATTTGATCGTGTCAGTTTATTGCTATTGTTTTCTGCATGTCAAGTATCTGTTCCTTTGACCATGAGATCATGCAACTCACTGACACCGGAGGAATACCTTGTGTGTATCAAACGTCGCAACGTAACTGGGTGACTATAAAGGTGCTCTACAGGTATCTCCGAGGGTGTCTGTTGGGTTGGCATGGATCAAGACTGGGATTTGTTACTCCGTGTGACGGAGAGGTATCTCAGGGCCCACTCGGTAATACAACATCACATTGAGCCTTGCAAGCAAAGTGACTAAAGAGTTAGCCACAGGATCTTGTATTACGGAACGAGTAAAGAGACTTGCCGGTAACGAGATTGAACTAGGTATAGTGATACCGACGATCGAATCTCGGGCAAGTAACATACCGAAGAACAAAGGGAACAGCATACGGGATTAACTGAATCCTTGACATAGAGGTTCGACCGATAAAGATCTTCGTAGAATATGTAGGAGCCAATATGGGCATCCAGGTCCTGCTATTGGTTATTGATCGTAGAGGTGTCTCGGTCATGTCTACATAGTTCTCGAACCCGCAGGGTCTACACACTTAACGTTTGGTGACGATTAGTATAATTGAGTTATTATGTTGGTGACCGAAAGTTGTTCGGAAGTCTCGGATAAAATCCCGGACATGACGAGGATCTCCGGAAGAGTCCGGAGGTAAAGATTGATATATGTGATAATAGTGTTTCGATCTCCGGAAGAGTTCCAGAGTTCACCGGAAGGGGTTCCGGATGTTTGCCGAAGTGTTCGGGTACAGCAACACTTTATATGGGCCAAGGGATAAAAGCCCACAAGGTATTGGAAAGTGCAAAAAGTAGTTTTGCTGCCGCGTAAGCGGTACTACCGCTTGTGTGAAGCGGTACTACCGCCCAAGCGGTACTACCGCTTGTGTGAAGCGGTACTACCGCCCAAGCGGTACTACCGCTTGTGTGAAGCGGTACTACCGCTTGTGTGCGGCTGTGCACGGTTCGGCAGGGATCCGAGTTGGACTCTTTCCCTGCGGGCCAAACCGACCTTGTGCGGGCAAAACCGACCTGGAGGAGGCTTTTACTCCAAGTTTAGACCCCAAGGCTCAACATATAAATAGAGGGGCAGGGCTAGCACACGGGACACATCAAGATTTCCCCAAGCCGTGTGCGGCAACCCTAACCCTCTAGTTCCTCCGTCATAATCTCCGTAGCGCTTGGCGAAGCCCTGCAGAGATTGTTCCTCACCACCATCACCACGCCGTCGTGCTGCTGGAACTCAACCACTACTTCACCATCGCTCGCTGGATCGAGGAGGTGAAGGCGTCATCAAGCCGTACGTGTGTTGAACGCGGAGGTGCCGTCCGTTCGGCACTAGATCGGAAGGATCGTGATTGGATCGCGGGACGCTCGGCGATTTGGATCGCGAAGACGTTCGACTACATCAACCGCGTTTATTAACGCTTCCGCTTAGCGATCTACAAGGGTATGTAGATTCACTCTCCCTCTCGTAGATGCTCATCACCATGGATAGATCTTGCGTGTGCGTAGGAAAATTTTTGTTTCCCATGCAACGTTCCCCAACAGTGGCATCATGAGCTAGGTCTATGCGTAGATGAGATCTCGAGTAGAACACAAACGAGTTGTGGGCGTGGATGTATACATATTGCTTGCCGTTACTAGTTGATATTTGATTCGGCGGTACTGTGAGATGAAGCGGCCCGGACCGACATTACGCGTACACTTACGCGAGACAGGTTCCTTCAACTGACATGTAATTTTGTTGCATAAAGATGGCTAGCGGGTGTCTGTCTCTCTCACTTTAGTTGAATCGATTTCAATGAAGAGGGTTCTTTTAGATGATCAAAAAGCAATCACTACACCACGTTGTGGTTTTGCGTAGGTAAGAACGGTTCTTGCAAACCCGTAGCAGCCACGTAAAATTTGCAACAACAATTAGAGGACGTCTAACTTGTTTTTGCAGGGTATGTTGTGATGTGATATGGCCAATTACATAATGAGATATATGTGATGTATGAGATGATCATGTGTTGTATAGAATATCACGACTTGCATGTCGATGAGTACGGCAACTGGCAGGAGCCATAGAGTTGTCTTTAATTATTGTATGACCTGCGTGTCAATCATTAAGCGCTATGTAATGCTTTACTTTATCGCTAAACGTTAGCTATAGTCGTGGAAGCAACAGTCGGCGCGACAACCTTATGGCGACACGTTGATGGAGATCAAGATGATGGAGATCATGGTGTCATGCCGGTGACGATGGAGATCATGCCGGTGCTTTGGAGATGGAGATCAAAAGCACAAGTTCATGGCCATATCATGTCACTTATGATTTGCATGTGATGTTAATCCTTTTATGCATCTTATTTTGCTTAGGACGACGGTAGCATTATAAGGTGATCCCTCACTTAAATTTCAAGATAAATTGTGTTCTCCCCAAGTGTGCACCGTTGCGAAAGTTCGTCGTTTCGAGACACGCCGTGATGATCGGGTGTGATAGACTCTACGTTCGCATACAACGGGTGTAAGCCATGTTACACGTGCGGAACACTCGGGTTAAACTTGACGAGCCTAGCATGTACAGACATGGCCTCGGAACACAAGAGACCGAAAGGTCGAACATGAGTCATATAGTAGATATGATCAACATGAAGATGTTCACCATTGAAACCACCTCGACTCACGTGATGATCGGACTTGAGTTGGTGGATTTGGATCATGTTACACTCGAATGACCGGAGGGATGTCAATTTGAGTGGGAGTTTTTAAATATGATTAACTAAACTCATTATCTAAGAACAATAGTCTAAGTTGTCTTTGCTATATTTATGTTGTAGATCATGGCTCGCGCAGTAGCACCCCTGAATTTTAATGCGTTCCTAGAGAAAGCTAAGTTGAAAGATGATGGAAGTAACTTTGTGGACTGGGCCCGTAATCTAAGGATTATCCTTACGGCTTCCCAGAAGGCTTATGTCCTTGATGCACCGCTTGGTGATCCACCTGCTCCAGTTGAGTCTCTAGACGTTGTGAACGCCTGGCAGGCTCGTTCTGATGATTACTCAATAGTTCAATGTGCAATGTTGTATGGCTTAGAACCGGGACTTCAAAGACGTTTTGAACGTCATGGAGCATATGAGATGTTCCAGGAGTTGAAGTTTATCTTTCAGAAGAATGCCCGGATCGAGAGATATGAGATCTCCGATAAGTTCTATGCGTGCAAGATGGAGGAGAACGGGTCTATCAGTGACCACGTGCTCAGAATGTCTGGGTACTCCACCCGTCTGGCTGAGTTAGGGATGCCCTTTCCGCCAGAGGCTATCACTGACAGAGTTCTTCAATCATTGCCACCTAGCTACAAGAGCTTCGTGTTGAACTATAACATGCACGGGATGAACAAGTCAGTCGCCGAGCTGTTTGCGATGCTGAAAGCCGCTGAGTCTGAAATTCAGAAGGAGCATCAAGTGTTGATGGTCAATAAAACCACTAGTTTCAAGAAAAATGGCAAGGGTAAGAAGGGTAACTCCAAGCAGAGTGGCAAAGCAGTTGCTCCTCTCGTGAAGAAACCCAAGGCTGGACCCAAACCAGAAACTGTGTGTTTTCATTGCAAGGGAACTGGACACTGGAAGCGGAATTGCCCCAAGTATTTGGCTGACAAGAAGGCGGCCAACAACAAACAAGGTATATATGATATACATGTTATTGATGTGTACCTTACCAACTCTCGTTGTAGTGCCTGGGTATTTGATACCGGTGCGGTTGCTCATATTTGCAACTCAAAACAGGAACTGCGGAATAGACGGAGGCTGGCAAAGGACGAAGTGACGATGCGCGTGGGAAATGGTTCCAAGGTTGATGTGATCGCCGTCGGCACGCTCGCTCTTCGATTACCGTCGGGATTAGTGATGAACCTAAATAAGTGTTATTTGGTGCCTGCGTTAAGCATGAACATTATATCTGGATCTTGTTTATTGCGAGACGGTTACTCATTTAAATCAGAGAATAATGGTTGTTCTATTTATATGAGTAATATCTTTTATGGTCATGCACCCAATGTGAGGGGTTTATTCTTGTTGAATCTCGATAGTAATGATACACATGTTCATAACATTGATGCCAAAAGATATAGAATTGATAATGATAATACCACTTTCTTGTGGCACTGCCGTTTAGGTCATATTGGCGTAAAACGCATGAAGAAGCTCCATGCTGATGGACTTTTGGAGTCACTTGATTTTGAATCACTTGACACATGTGAGCCATGCCTCATGGGCAAGATGACTAAAACGCCGTTCTCTGGAACAATGGAACGGGCAAGTGACTTATTGGAAATCATACATACTGATGTGTGCGGTCCGATGAGTATTGAGGCGCGCGGTGGTTATCGTTACTTTCTCACCTTCACTGATGACTTAAGTAGATATGGGTACATTTACTTAATGAAACACAAGTCTGAAACATTTGAAAAGTTCAAACAATTTCAGAGTGAAGTTGAGAATCATCGTAACAAGAAGATTAAATTCCTACGATAAGATCGAGGGGGGGAATATCTGAGTTATGAGTTTGGCAGTCACTTAAGACAGTGTGGAATTGTTTCACAATTGACACCGCCTGGAACACCACAGCGTAATGGTGTGTCCGAACGTCGTAATCGAACCTTATTGGATATGGTGCGATCTATGATGTCTCTTGCCGATTTGCCACTATCGTTTTGGGGTTATGCATTAGAGACAGCTGCATTCACTTTAAATAGGGCACCATCGAAATCCGTTGAGACAACGCCATATGAACTTTGGTTTGACAAGAAGCCAAAGCTGTCGTTTCTTAAAGTTTGGGGATGTGATGCTTATGTCAAAAAGCTTCAGCCTGAAAAGCTGGAACCCAAAGCGGAGAAATGCGTCTTCATAGGATACCCAAAAGAGACAATTGGGTATACCTTCTACCTCAGATCCGAGGGCAAAGTGTTTGTCGCTAAAAACGGAACATTTCTTGAGAAAGAGTTTCTCTCGAAAGAATTGAGTGGGAGGAAGATAGAACTTGATGAGGTTGTTGAACCTTTACTTCAACCTGAGAGTAGCGCAGCGCAGAAAGTTGTTTCTGTGGAGCCTACATTAGCTGAAGAGGAAGTTAATGATGATGATCATGAAGCTTTGGATCAAGTTGCTATCGAACCTCGTAGGTCGACAAGGACGCGTACTGCTCCTGAGTGGTACGGCAACCCTGTCTTAGAGGTCATGTTGTTAAACAACGATGAACCTACGAGCTATGGAGAAGCGATGATGGGCCCGGATTCCGAGAAGTGGTTAGAGGCCATGAAATCCGAGATGGGATCCATGTATGAAAACAAAGTATGGACTTTGGAAGTATTACCTGAAGGGCGTAAGGCCATTCAGAACAAATGGATCTTTAAGAGGAAGACGGACGCGGACGGTAATGTCACCGTCTATAAAGCTCGACTTGTGGCAAAGGGTTTTTCACAAGTTCAAGGAGTTGACTACGATGAGACCTTCTCACCCGTAGCGATGCTTAAGTCCGTCAGAATCATGTTAGCAATAGCTGCCTTTTTTGATTATGAAATTTGGCAGATGGATGTCAAAACAGCATTCCTTAACGGTTTCCTTAAGGAAGAGTTGTATATGATGCAACCAGAAGGTTTTGTCGATCCAGAGAATGCTGACAAAGTTTGCAAACTCCAGCGATCCATTTATGGACTGGTGCAAGCATCTCGGAGTTGGAATCTTCGTTTTGATGAGGTGATCAAAGCGTTCGAGTTTATACAAGTTTACGGAGAAGCTTGTATTTACAAGAAAGTGAGTGGGAGCTCTATAGCGTTTCTAATATTATATGTGGATGACATATTGCTGATTGGAAACAATATAGAAATGCTGGAAAGCGTAAAGGAATATTTGAACAAGAGTTTTTCAATGAAGGACCTAGGAGAAGCTGCTTTCATATTAGGCATCAAGATCTATAGAGATAGATCAAGACGCTTAATAGGACTTTCACAAAGCACATACCTTGATAAGATTTTGAAGAAGTTCAAAATGGATCAGTCCAAGAAGGGGTTCTTGCCTGTTTTGCAAGGTGTGAAGTTGAGTAAGACTCAATGCCCAGTGACTGCAGAAGATAGAGAAAAGATGAGTGTCATCCCCTATGCTTCAGCCATAGGCTCTATCATGTATGCAATGCTGTGCACAAGACCCGATGTCAGCCTTGCCATAAGTATGGTCGGAAGGTTTCAAGGTGATCCAGGAATGGAACACTGGACGGCGGTCAAGAATATCCTGAAGTACCTGAAAAGGACTAAGGACATGTTTCTCGTTTATGGAGGTGATCAAGAGCTCGTCGTAAAGGGTTACGTCGATGCAAGCTTTGACACTGATCCGGATGACTCTAAGTCGCAAACCGGATACGTATTTATTCTTAATGGGGGTGCGGTTAGCTGGTGCAGTTCCAAGCAAAGCGTGGTAGCAGATTCTACATGCGAAGCGGAGTACATCGCTGCCTCGGAGGCGGCGAAGGAAGGTGTCTGGATGAAGGAGTTCATGACAGATCTTGGAGTAGTGCCTAGTGCACTTAATCCAATGACTCTGTTTTGTGATAATACTGGTGCCATTGCTCTAGCCAAGGAACCAAGATTTCACAAAAGGACCAGACACATAAAGCGACGTTTCAATTCCATCCGCGATTACATCAAGGAGGACGACATAAATATTTGCAAAGTACACACGGATCTGAATGTTGCAGATCCGATGACTAAACCTCTTCCAAGGGCTAAACATGAACAACACCAGAACTGCATGGGTGTTCGATTCATTACAATGTAAATCACATAGTGATGTGAACTAGATTATTGACTCTAGTGCAAGTGGGAGACTGTTGGAAATATGCCCTAGAGGCAATAATAAATTGGTTATTATTATATTTCCTTGTTGATGATAATCGTTTATTATCCATGCTATAATTGTATTGATTGGAAACTCAAATACATGTGTGGGTACATAGACAACACTGTGTCCCTAGTAAGCCTCTAGTTGACTAGCTTGTTGATCAAAGATGGTTAAGGTTTCCTAGCCATGGACATAAGATGTCATTTGATAACGGGATCACATCATTAGGAGAATGATGTGATGGACAAGACCCAAACTGTAAACGTAGCATTTGATCGTGTCAGTTTATTGCTATTGTTTTCTGCATGTCAAGTATCTGTTCCTTTGACCATGAGATCATGCAACTCACTGACACCGGAGGAATACCTTGTGTGTATCAAACGTCGCAACGTAACTGGGTGACTATAAAGGTGCTCTACAGGTATCTCCGAGGGTGTCTGTTGGGTTGGCATGGATCAAGACTGGGATTTGTTACTCCGTGTGACGGAGAGGTATCTCAGGGCCCACTCGGTAATACAACATCACATTGAGCCTTGCAAGCAAAGTGACTAAAGAGTTAGCCACAGGATCTTGTATTACGGAACGAGTAAAGAGACTTGCCGGTAACGAGATTGAACTAGGTATAGTGATACCGACGATCGAATCTCGGGCAAGTAACATACCGAAGAACAAAGGGAACAGCATACGGGATTAACTGAATCCTTGACATAGAGGTTCGACCGATAAAGATCTTCGTAGAATATGTAGGAGCCAATATGGGCATCCAGGTCCCGCTATTGGTTATTGATCGTAGAGGTGTCTCGGTCATGTCTACATAGTTCTCGAACCCGCAGGGTCTACACACTTAACGTTTGGTGACGATTAGTATAATTGAGTTATTATGTTGGTGACCGAAAGTTGTTCGGAAGTCTCGGATAAAATCCCGGACATGACGAGGATCTCCGGAAGAGTCCGGAGGTAAAGATTGATATATGTGATAATAGTGTTTCGATCTCCGGAAGAGTTCCAGAGTTCACCGGAAGGGGTTCCGGATGTTTGCCGAAGTGTTCGGGTACAGCAACACTTTATATGGGCCAAGGGATAAAAGCCCACAAGGTATTGGAAAGTGCAAAAAGTAGTTTTGCTGCCGCGTAAGCGGTACTACCGCTTGTGTGAAGCGGTACTACCGCCCAAGCGGTACTACCGCTTGTGTGAAGCGGTACTACCGCCCAAGCGGTACTACCGCTTGTGTGAAGCGGTACTACCGCTTGTGTGCGGCTGTGCACGGTTCGGCAGGGATCCGAGTTGGACTCTTTCCCTGCGGGCCAAACCGACCTTGTGCGGGCAAAACCGACCTGGAGGAGGCTTTTACTCCAAGTTTAGACCCCAAGGCTCAACATATAAATAGAGGGGCAGGGCTAGCACACGGGACACATCAAGATTTCCCCAAGCCGTGTGCGGCAACCCTAACCCTCTAGTTCCTCCGTCATAATCTCCGTAGCGCTTGGCGAAGCCCTGCAGAGATTGTTCCTCACCACCATCACCACGCCGTCGTGCTGCTGGAACTCAACCACTACTTCACCATCGCTCGCTGGATCGAGGAGGTGAAGGCGTCATCAAGCCGTACGTGTGTTGAACGCGGAGGTGCCGTCCGTTCGGCACTAGATCGGAAGGATCGTGATTGGATCGCGGGACGCTCGGCGATTTGGATCGCGAAGACGTTCGACTACATCAACCGCGTTTATTAACGCTTCCGCTTAGCGATCTACAAGGGTATGTAGATTCACTCTCCCTCTCGTAGATGCTCATCACCATGGATACATCTTGCGTGTGCGTAGGAAAATTTTTGTTTCCCATGCAACGTTCCCCAACAACGCCGAGCTACCTCGCGTTTCTATACGTCAGGAACGCCGAGCTACCTCGCGTTTCTACACCTTGGAAACGCCAAGGTTTGTGGCGTTTCTTAGTTGACCAGCAACGCCAGGGACCATGATCTCGTGTTAGACATTGATCAACAGGTCATACAAAAAGCTCTCACTTATGTAGCACCACACTTGTCTCGACGTGATCCGGCGGGCTGCGTTGTTGTACTCCGAACTGCTTTGAAACACGATGAGGAAGATGCCACTCGACCGCAAAAAAGCATATCAAGGGGCACCGCACACGCCAAAGATGCTGGTCACGAAGGCACATATTGCTCAGAGGGAACTGCCTAAGTACCGTGTACGGACTCCAATTGACCTACATCACAACAAGTCACTCGCCCATGCACGAAAAAAAATTCAGAAACGATGCAAAAGCATTTGGATAATTACCTGTTCATAAGTCAGCATGTCAAGCTCGCTTATGTATGCCTTGTACCGCCCCATGGCTGCGATACTCGACCATTGGACATTAGCCCATGTGTGTGCGATAGTGGGGTACCGCTCCGAATCCCCGTCAAAAGGGTACTTCCAAGGTTCTTCCGTAGGAAGGGTGACGTTACGGCCTACAGGGATACGCTCCCACATCCAAACCTGTAGGGCCCAAACGAAACCACCAAGAGTGGACGTCGGCTTACTCCTCATACATGCTCCATCCAACTGCAGATTTGCACACACGTTAAACGACCACACGCAAATACCTATTTAATATAATGAAAATGCATCATAGTAAGCAGTACCTGACGGTACAAGAAGGCTAGTGCCGCCGACCCCCAACTCCACTTAACATTCCAGTCACGAAGAGGATCCAAGAACATCCACGAGGTTGTGTCCCCCGTGCCATCCGGAAACACCACTTTGGTCAAAAGATTCCATAGGTAAGCCTTGGCATACCTCTCCACAACATCCGGACTAGCATCCTTTGGGCACCTGTGAAAATGTTTCTGTATCCACGAGAACAACACGCCGGATGGCCTAGGATCCTTCCTGGTTTCATGAGTCCACGGCTCAGGTTCAACACCAACCAATGCTGCAACCCGTTGTCGCCACCCATCAGACCTCACCTTCCCTGTAAGAGCCCTGCCCTCGATCGGAAGCCCGGTGATCATAGCAATATCCTCCAAAGTTATGGTCATCTCACCAAGAGCAAGGTGAAAAGAGTGCGTCTCCGGCCTCCAACGGTCCGTAAGGGCGGTAAGGGCCGTGGAGTTCAACCATGGTGGTGTGCCTTTAAAGTTGAGCACAAACTGAAGAAGATCCATTCTTCTAAAATAAGGCTCGTACCGACGGTCATATATGAGAGATTCATTCGGGTTGTGCCCCCTCAACCGAAGTAGTGGAGGAACCTAAACAAACAAACGCATAATTTGTTACTTCTCTGAACTTGTCACAATATGAAAATCAACCAATATAGAAAGATAATCATCAAGGCCCGGATAATTACCTCCCCTCTTTCCACTAGCACCGCACGATGCTTCTGCTCGTAGAAATCATCAAGGCCCGGATATTTATCCGGCTCAAACATCCTACATAATAGGAACAAATAACTTTAGGATTCAACATAATACATTTTTTTACCTATAAATGTTAAATTCACAAGTACCAAATGATACAAAGTGTGCACGCACACATCTATGTAGTCGAAAATATTTAGGATGAACACATAGCAAATATAACAATCAAGTAATATGCATTCACCATCACACTTGCAACTATAGAAAATACACAAATTTACATCATATTTCGCAATGCACTCATCCTTGGCCGGCCCTCATCCTTACTACTAAATCATATGATACTAAACTACTAAATCATCACCAAATTTTGTTTTACTTGAAAACCTAGGTTGCACCTAGTGCCAAAAAAAGCTCCAAAAATACAAAGTTATTGCAAAAAGTGATTGGAGGGATTGGAGGAGCTTACCGGCCTCTTCGATTTGCCCCAAAGATCCGCAAAAATGGTTGAGGGAAGAGGAAGATCGAAGGGGGGGATCGGGAGGAGGAGAGAGGCTTTTCTCGGGACTGTTCGCAGCGAGGAGAGGAGGAAGAACGGGCTGACAGGTGGGTGGGGCCTAAACAAATATCGGGCTAAGAAACGCCAGGGTCCTTGGCTTTTCAGCTGTAGGCGGCAACGCAAAGTAGCTCGGCGTTTCCAAGGTGTAGAAACGCGGGGTAGCTCGGCGTTTCTGACGTGTAGAAACGCGGGGTAGCTCGGCGTTTCTTACTTGACCTGCAACGCCGCGGGCTGTGGCGTTTCTAAAAGGGTCAGATCGTGAAATACTTTCCTGACGAGTTCATTTTGTGCTATTCTTTCCGTATAAGGTCAGAACAGTGATTTCGTCCACCACGCAACGCACACCTACGCACACATGCGCTCGCGACACACATGCACACCACACTGCCACACTGCCGTGACCCAGCCCGCGGACCCGACCTGACGCATCGATGCCGGTCGCATCGTCACGGACCCGACCTGGCGCACTGACGCCAGTCGTACCGTGCTCCGTTACGACTTATTCCCAACAAGTTTTACTGTATCTCCTATACTATTCATGTTTTCTACTATTCACATGTGTTTGGGTGTTGTATTTGATGACTTGGTATTGTAGACTCTTAACAACAACAACAACAACAACAACAACAACAACAACAACAACAATAATAGTAATAGTAGTAGTAGCAGCAGTAATAATAATAATAATAATAATAACAATAATAATAATAATAATAATAATAATAATAATAATAATAATAATAATAATAATAATAATAATAATAGTAGTAGTAGTAATAATTATTATTATTATTATAACAACAACAACAACAATAATAGCTAATGGGGAATATGTCTTTTAGTAGACGGCGGAATGGTTGCTCCTTTTGGAGTATACGCCGAAAAGAAAAACTTGATAAGTATCTATCTATTAGGTCGTTGCTTTTCAGTTTCATCCTTGTTTGAGATCATAGTTTGTTAAGTTACTATGTGACGGAACTGCGTCAAATGCAACATCTGAATTTGTCTTTTTTGTTTCTCTTTGCGTATTTTGAATTTTGATCTGAATTTTTTTAATGGTTGTCAGTATATGCGTTGTGGACATCCATGATTTTATTCAGAATTCTTTGACATATTTAAATCTGAATTTTGCAGGTTGATAGCATGGTAGCATGTAAGCACTGGTATTACATGATAATTTCTCCTTGACGTACGCATGCAGCAAGTGAGTAATCACACGAGACGTGTGTGCAGTGCGGTTTCGGAGGGAAATTCTCGATTGTCGCGTTTGGCCGGATTAATTCTTCCTTTCGTTTCCTACCCTACCAACTTTTAATTTTCAGCAGCACGCGGCAGCTAGCGTGTTCCCAGTAATGAAGTTGATGGTTGCACTTACTAGTAGTAATTTCTACCGACGTGAGTGGCGAATATCCAGTCAAATATTTGTGCATACTAATACGTGGATGACAAGACACCGTGTACTGGCTGGAGCACCGCGCTTCCCGCTGCATACTAATACCCCCCGTCTACCGGCCCGCTCACAAACTCTGCTGCTTCCTTCCTTGCTTGTTCCTCCTCGTTCCTCTCTACCGTCACACACAGAGGGTGTCGATCGGACCCTCTCCGCAACAGCCACCGACGCCGAGCACTCCTCGATTTCTCCGGCCTCAGTCAACCCGTCCTGTCGTACTAGGACTTTGGATTCATCATCTCGTAGGCACAAAACCTATTGCTGGCTCCGTTATAATTTCTTTCCGCTGGTCTAATCCAAGTTCTGTTGTAGTATTTCTGTCTCTACACTCCCATGTATCTAGTTTGGTGCGGATTTGTTTTGCCGCTTGCATAGTTGTGTTTCATTGGGGGTGGGGTAAAACTGATACAGGTTTAGTTTGTCTTCTTTCTAGATGCTCTATATTAATTAGCAGACATACTGTTCATGGTGCGATGTTTTGATAAATTTCTCTGTCTGCAGCAACAGTGGCAATGGGGACATGTAAGTTGATCATAACGGTCGAGCTTGCTCGTGGCCTAATTCCCAGGGATGGGCACAGTTCTCCGAGTGCCTATGTCGAGCTTTGCTTTAATGGCCATCGGATCCGCACGGCTATCAAGGAGGAGGATCGGCACCCGGTGTGGAACGAGAGCTTCTGGTTCGACGTGTCGCCAGATCCATCTAATATTCATGACCTTGTTCTTGAAGCCAATGTGTATAACACCAACGAACCAATCCAAGGTGCTGGAAAGTATTTCCTTGGCATGGTCACACGAAATGGGGCCTCATTCCGCCGCTTCTGTGAACCCACACAACCGTGCATCAAACAACAAGCAGCCCTTTATCCGCTGGAAAGGCGGCGTGGGATGCCCATGGTTGGTGTGAGAGGGGAATTGCTTCTAAATGGATACATCCTTGATGAGACCCCCATAAGAGCTCCCAACCCGTCTTCAACACCAATGGGCTTATGTGTGGATGTCACAAATGCTATCAAGCTCGGGCCAATGGACTACCCAGCCGTTGTTACTAAAACATCTTCAAATGACTTTATCGAGCTTGTAAGACTTTTTACTCACATTTAAAATGCATGTCTTTGTTCCATAGACACGATGTTGTATTTTACCCTTTGCACACTAACACTCTCGCTGGTTGTTCTGATTCTGCAGACTCTTAGAAAATGGAGAATTTTTTTACAGAGATTATTGGGGTATATGTATCCCTAGAGACAAACTGTGAACAAATAAAGAGACACATCGAGATAGGTCTAATGTGTGTGAACCCTGACCGCTCCAAGATGCCTCTGATAATGAAGGTTATACGTGTGCTCCAAGGATAGGAAAGTATTACCTGTGACATTGGCAATGAGGCAACACCATATTTGCAGGATAGGTATGACCAACTTTACCGTAATGTGCACTATCACAGCCCTTGTGAGAAGTACAGGACCACATCGTATCTTAAACACTGTATCTAGTATCCGAGCCTTTGCATTTATAATTTTATATGCAGTGTGGTGGGCCGTTGGATCGACCATTGTAAAAGACGGCTTCTTCATGAGTATTGTCGGTTGTGTAGCATGATGAATAGATTGCATTGGATGGTGTATCCATTTTTGAACTTGAATATGATTTAGGACAGTTCTGGTGTTGGACCAACTATTGAAATTTTTATAATTGTTGGATGGAAGGAACGTGTGTTACACTACCGATCCGATGTAAACTTGTTAATGGCGTTGCCAGATAATAAGATTCTCTGTGCAAATCCATCGTAAACATAGAACTACAGAGGCGCGTAAAGTTGATTTACAGTCCAGATCGACTACAGAAGCAGTACTCTGACTTCAGTCGGTTTTGTGACAGTAGTCACTCGACTGAGTTTTTGCTTGGTTTACAGTCAGATATAGAACTCAGCTACCCGGAGGGCTGCACTTGCTCGTTCCTCTTCCCCTCCGGCTGCTAGGTGGAGGTTGGGTGGTACCCTCTTGGTGAGCACAATTCCTCCTCCAGGCCCGATCGATTCGCTCTGCTAGACTAGCATTGGCGGTTCAAACTCTAGTTACCAAGCCTAATTTGGTTCATTAGTTGTTGTCAGATTCCGTTATTTTTCCCTTAGACCTTTTCGGGTCTCCTCTAATCAACTCCGGTGCATCCAGTTTGATTAGTGCAGATCTGTTAGTAATAAGGAATATTTGGCATAGTCTCAACATTTTCCATTGCACATCATCATTTCTTCATACTACAAATGATATTAACTTATTGCTTGTAACATCATACATCATACAACAGTGCAATCATGTTCTTATTTAGCACTCTTTCTTGCAGAGACAACGCATAAAAAGAGGTCTGGCGCGGATCATGGCACACACCCCTTAGGTAAAGCCCTCCTTTTGGCATGCCTCAACACATGGATTATGCTTGCATATGGAAGCCTTACCGATATAGGTCTTGCTGAACTCATGGCATGTGTTGGCTTCGGAGCCTACACAACAACGAGCAGAAAGTCGCGTATGAAAAAAAAGGGTTACAATGCTCTATAGAGAAACAGGGTAGAATGATCATGCATTGAGGAAGTGCATATCTCTATAGGTGAAATTTTCAGACAATGCTTACCAGGAACCAAGAGTGGCATGAGCAGTAGCAAGCATAGCAGGCTTCGCACCTTGAGGTCTCCCATCTCTTTAGGCACAACTAGTATCGATGGCATTTACGCTGAGTATAGAATAGATGTGCATCCAACTAGTCTACACACGATCTCTTTTAGGCACTGATGATGTGATATAAAGAAAAATAAATGTCAAAGATATGTTTGCGTGATCCTATCTTAAAGATATGCATGATGCAATAATGTTGAAAATGTGCATGGATGTGCACCCACCCTAGAGAGAGCCATGCCGATGCTCACTTGTGTACAGTCGTATTTGGAAAATAGTTATGTACCGCCACATCCCATTTACCGCTTAGAGAATTGACTATTCCTCTTATTATTTTAATATATTTCATTATTAATTATTGGGTACTCAAAAGTGAGTTCCATGAATTTTTTTTACTTCCTACTATGTCTTTCTTATTATTTCCACATAAACTAACCCTCCTACAACACAAATATTAATATGCCCATAAAAATCCCTTCAAAACGCTACTATAACACATTCAAGAACTCACGGGCGTTAAAATCCCTCCGTTGACAGGTTCAACATCACCCAATGTCTTGTCATCAGTGGTCACTAATATAGTACAGAAAGAACACACATTACTCTCGCATAGACCTGAACCCATCTGCACCTCTATGTGGCCGATATTAGGGAAAAACATCAAAATCAGCCTAAGTGGCGATGACCCGAGGAACTGGGAGTGGCAACTGTGCTAAATAGGGGTGAAAAATTAAAAAATTAAAACAATATTTCATTGGTCGTAACACACACTTCCCTAAAGACTCTAAAAAAGCCATGGTTGGTACTCGCACTAGCAGTTGCAAGCCCTCTGGAAAACTTGCATTTGCGAACCCTTTTAAAAATTAAAATTGCGGCCCTCCTTTGAGAACTTGCAGTTGCGACACCATGAAAAACTTGCAGCTGCATTCCAACTTGTAAACTTGAGTTGCCACCCTACTAAAAACCTAGGAATTTGTATCCGACTTGTAAACTTATAGTTGTGACACCATTTGAAAAATGGCGGTTGCGATCTCAAATTAAAAACTTGCATTTGTGACCCTATTAGCAAACATGCGGTTGCTACTTAAAAACTTGCAATTCTGATACGACTTGTAAACTTGCAGTTGTGATCCCTTTTACTATTTTGTAGTTGCGACCCTCTTTGAATATTTGCAGTTGGGACCCAGTTCTGAAAACTGTTGCAATCCCATTTAAAAACTTACAATGGCAACTCCAACCTAAAAACTTATAGTTTCCCCCATTAGAAACACTGTAGTTGCGATCCATTTCTGAAGCCTTGCAGTTGTGACCTCATTTGAAACTTATAGTTTCAACCCATTTGAAAGTAAGCAGTTGTGACCTCAATTAAAAACTTGCAATTGTGACCCGATTTAAAAACTTTGGTCACATGAAAATTAAGAACTCATGAAAAAAACATTGGCATCGAAATGGAGGCTTGGCTTTTCATATCATTGGAATAAGAAGGAAAAAACATGACAAAAAATAGGATAAATAAAATAATAAGGACATTGGAAAAAAGCAAAGAGATCAACAAACGACGAAAAAAAAGACCAAAGTAGGAAAGCCAACATGGCCCAATACATATAATTAACTCAACACATAAAAGAGAAGAGAGATTCAAAAAAACATAAAAGAGAAGGATGTGGAAGATAAATGAACATGGCAGCGTCGCTCCTATTGAGAGTTCCTATGTGACGTATTTTGCGTCACATAGGCAGACCAAATCCTATTCGGCGTCTATAGCGCTGCTTTTAGCCTTAACCGTACACAACGCACATGCACACCCAAATCGCATCGTAGTGGGCTGGCCCACATTGTGTTTTTCTTCGCAACGGTTTTGGGAACCTCCTAGGTTTACTAGGGCCATTCTTCTCTAATTTCTTCAACACTGATTTTTTTTATTTTTCTTTCTTTATTAAATATGTGACTTTTTACAAATTCGCAAAAAAAAAAATTGCAAAAAAAATCAAATTCATTAAAAGAATTAAATTGTCATTTTTCTTGAATTCGTGAAGGTATTTCATATTCGTAAACTATTTCTCAAGTTGTGACATTTTAAAAATCAAAATGTTGTTTTAAATTTGTATTTTTTTTCAACTTCATCGACTTTTATCAAATTCATTAGTCTTATTCCAAATCTATAAACTTTTTCTCAAAAAATTTAACATTTTTGTTTCAAATACATGTTTTTAAGTTACCGGTCACTCTTCGTGGTCATAGGTTTACCAACATCCAGCACCAAACGAGCGACCGATCAAACTAGCAGAAAAGCGAATCCAGCGAGCATGCGAGCGATCCAACCTTGGAGCCCATGAACTATAGAGACGCCGGCATCTCAGTCAGTTTACTTTGTGTATACATTTTAAAAAAATTGATAACTTTTTTTGAAAAATGTAAACAGATTTTACCTTTTCTGAACATTATTCAAAACTATCAACAAATTTTGTAATACAAACACTTTTTTGTAAAAAAAAACGAACAAATTTTCAATTTTCCAAACATTTTTTAAAATTGTGACCAGAGTTTGACATTTGAAAAAAAAATGACAAACACAAACATTTTGTAAATTCTGACCAATTTTTCTAAAAGTGAATTTTTTTGACATTTGCAAATATTCCCAGGAATCGTGAACAATTTTTGAAATTATAAACTTTTTTAAAAAACAAACAATTTTGTAAATTGTGAATTTTAAAAACAAATTGAAAATCGGAACAATTTTTAATATCTGATTTTTATATATTTTTGTTTTTTCAAATTTGTGAATAGAAAAACAAAAAGGTTTACTAAGGTTCATATTATTTGTGCATGAACTAGCCCTACTACAACAGAAATATTAATCTCCCCATAAAATCCCCTTTAGAAAATTACTACCACACAATCAAGCATTCACGAACGCTAAAACCACTTTCTCGAGTGTTTCGTGTCAGCCAGTGGTTTGCCGTCACAGACCACTAGTACTACAGGAAGGATCCCATATGCACCTCTCTGTGGCCGATATTAGAGCATCTCCAATAGGTTTCCAAAAATAGTGCAGGATCACTTTTTACATCACGAGGGACCAAAAATATAACCCTAATAGATGCTCTGCATGCAAACAGTTTTACTCCAAATATACAGCACCTACACCAAGTATTGCAAATTTGCATGGGCCTAGTGTTGCATGTTTTGTAACACCAAGGGGACCAGAAAGGACCACACAATTTCGCAACACCAAGTGTTGTTTTACATCACCCTGTTGCTCTAACAGGTGCCCTATTTTGCAACACCTATTTTAGGGCATCTATTCACTACTGGAATTTTCTTATACGCCGGGTGTCAGGCTCTTCGCCGAGAGCCAAAACATGGGCACTCGGCAAACAAATATATGCCGAGAGCCACCCTCGGCAAACGCGGGTTCACGGCAACTAAGAACCTTTGCCGACAGTGGCTCCCGGCGAACAAAGCCGAACGGCAAACGGGGCATAAGCCGAGAGCCACTCTCGGCAAAGAGAAGCCACGTGGCATGGCCGTTGGGAACTGACGGCGCCGTCACTTAGTTCAATTATACTGAGAGCGGAGACATAGCTCTCGGTAATAACACGTCACAGAAACGTTTTCTTACCTGACATGTGGTCCCACTGGTCACATTTATCAGTAAAAGTTTTAAATTATTTGCTAAATATATAAAATGAATAATATGACTATGTCTTTGACGAGAGCTAATCTCGGCAATGCCCTCGGCAGAAGGTAATGCAGGGTTTGCTCTTTACCGAGAGAAACACTCAGTACAAAGGTGAACTTAGATTTAGGGTTTTATCTTTACCGAGAGCAACCCTTGGCAAAAGGTGAACCCTAGATCTAGGGTTAGACCTTTGCCGAGAGCCGCACCGACAGACTCTCGGGAAACATCTGCGGGACAATTAAGTTTCTTCCCCGTGGGGCTTTTCATTTTAGTTACGCTTTCCACCGGCCGTCCTCCCCTCCCCGACCGGCGGCCTCCCCTCCCCTCCCCTCCCCGATTGGCCGGCGGCCCCCTTCCCCGCCCGACGCCCTCCCCTCCCCGCCGGCACCCCCACCCCTCTCCGGATGGCGCCTTCATTTTTTGGTATGCTTGGACGAATGCTAGATATATGTTAGATGAATGCTAGATGGTTAGATGTTTACTAGATGTTATGAGAGCTACATGTTGGATGAAATGTTAGATGAATGCTAGATGCATGTTAGATGAATGCCATGTTGGATGAAATGCTAGATGTTAGATGAATGCTAGATGAATGTATGCTAGATGTTTGTTTGCATGAATGCTATATGGATGAGTGCTATGGAAGAAAATCGACTTTTGCCGATGGCGGTCAATCTGCGCAAGTTCGTCATGTGATGTACATTTGTCACGCACGATGGACTTGCCCAGCTTGACCATCACCGAAAGTCGAAATGCCTGTGAGACAGTGTCCACCATATATACCATCACCAGAGAGAGTGTCGATGAGAGTTGTTCTTGGAGGAAGAAAATCGACTTTTGCCGATGGCGGTCGATCTGCGCAAGTTCGTCCTGTGATGTACATTTGTCACACACGATGGACTTGCCTAGCTTGACCATCATCGAAAGTCGAAATGCCTGTGAGACAATGTCCACCATATATATCATCACCAGAGAGAGTGTCGATGAGAGTTGTTCTTGGAGGAAGAAAATCGACTTTTGCCGATGGCGGTCGATCTGCGCAAGTTCGTCCCGTGATGTACATTTGTCACGCACGATGGACTTGCCCAGCTTGACCATCACCGAAAGTCGAAATGCCTGTGAGACAGTGTCCACCATATATACCATCACCAGAGAGAGTGTCGATGAGAGTTGTTCTTGGAGGAAGAAAATCGACTTTTGCCGATGGCGGTCGATCTGCGCAAGTTCGTCCTGTGATATACATTTGTCACGCACGATGGACTTGCCCAGCTTGACCATCACCGAAAGTCGAAATGCCTGTGAGACAGTGTCCACCATATATACCATCACCAAAGAGAGTGTCGATGAGAGTTGTTCTTGGAGGAAGAGAATTGACTTTTGCAGATGGCGGTCGATCTGCGCAAGTTCGTCCTGTGATGTACATTTGTCACGCACGATGGACTTGCCCAGCTTGCCCATCACCGAAAGTCGAAATGCCCGTGAGAGAGTGTCCACCATATATACCACCACCAGCTAGAGTGATTTTTGATGTTTGATTCTTATGTTATTTTTCATTGTGTGAAGCAAGGTGTTAACACCGATCGATTTCGTGGCTATGGCTTCCTCCGACGACGCATCTTCCTATAGCGTCGACTCCGCGGTTAAGGAGAAGCGCGCCGATGACTCCGCGGTTAAGGAGAGCAAGGCCCCACCGCTTAAGGAGAGCAAGGCCCCACCATTGAGTCCACCGACCATCATTCCCGACGACGCTTGGTCCTCCAATGTGGGGGATGGCCCCACGTGCTCTGACTCCACGATCACTGGTTTCACCGACTACATCTCGGACTCCTCCACCGGCCGGTGCCCTCCCCCATAGGTGCCCCCCATCTCCCACCGGCTGGCACCCTCCTCCACCCCACCGGCCACCGATCACCCCACTTTAGGAGAAGTGTAGTGAATGTACTTGCTGATGTAGCCTCGGAGTATAACTTGAATAGAACTTGTGATGTTGCTTTTGGGTATATGAATCATTAATGCTTATGTTGGATATGTTTTGCTTGTGCTCTTCTAAACTTTTGTTGCTTCTCGTGTTATGCTTGTTCAAATCATATTCTTCTATTAGTAGATGAGGTGGTATGCGGTGTGTAGAGGGAGGTCTCCTGGACTGTACGATTCGTGGGAGGAATGTCGTGAACAGGTGAACGGTTACAGCAATACTGACTATAAAGGATTTCCAACTAGGCAGCAGGCAGAGGATCATTACTCCCAGTTCCTGCTCAAAGCGAGTCGTCCTGAAATGTATGATTCGTTTGAGTATCATTCCTCCCAGCTCCGGTGCAGCGCGAAGCGCGATGATGGAGTAAGCAAGGGTGTATGTCAGACTTGGTTTGGTGGCATGAAGAATTTGATAATCTTCGTTCAGTTCGTCGTTATTTTTGTGTTGATGATATCTTGTGCACGGTTAGTATACATTGGGATAAATGTTATTTCTTTTCTATTGTTGTCTCACTTCGTTATTCTTTTTATATAACTGATGAAATATGTTTCGTGATTATTTTGCAGATGCTTTAATAAAATGTGAACGATGGAGCTCATGGATGCGAACTTGATGCACTTACATGCTATGTTCATACCGGTGGAGCTCAAGGAGCTTATGTTTACCTATTTGCACTCATGAACTTGCTTTTGGCTCCGAATTTGTTGGATATATATGTATGCACTTGGTGGAGATATCTATATATTGTTGGATATATATGTATGCACTTGATGGATATATGTATATTGTTGGATATGTATTCAAATTGATGGAGATATCTATGCATGCATGTTTGATCTAGCAAATGGAAAAACAGAAGAAACAGAACAGGGAAACAAAACAGAAGAAACAGAACAGGGAAACAGAACAGAGTAATAAAGTGCTGAGTTGACACCTTTTCCGAGAGCCACACTCGGAAAAGGAGTGGCACAACAGTTCAGGCGACACCTTTTCCGAGAGGTACACTCGGAAAAGGATGGCACAACCGTAGTTTCAGTTCAGACGACCCCTTTTCCGGGAGCAGCTCTCGGCAATATGTATTTTTCCGAGTGTAGCTCTCGGAAATGCGTCACATTGCTTCTGTTTTTAAGCTATTTCTTATCTGATCCCTGCAACTGAAAACAACTACAGGGCAATTTCTGTATATATATGCAGTGCAGAAAATGTTATCATAACAAATGAATGTGGGAGCTCCTAGCTCCCTAGAAATTCATCGAGTAGCACATCACAAATAGGCACATCACATAGAGGTTCACATAACACATCACGCAAGTTCACTACTTGTGAAAGTTCACTACTTGCAAAACACGTGCACATCACATAGAGGTTCACATCATACAACCATCTTGAGGAAGAGGAGGGGCATCATTTCCATCGGATTCTACTATTAAAGAACCTTTGGGACGAATTAATGATGTTATTATTCTTGCAAATAGGAACTATGTTCCCATAGATTTTATTGTGCTTGATATTGATTGCAATCCGTCTTGTCCCATTATACTTGGTAGACCGTTTTTACAAACTATAAGTGTCGTGATTGATATGAAAGAAGGCAATATTCGTTTTCAATTTCCTATAAGAAAGGGTATGGAACACTTCCCTAGAACAAGAATTAAGCCACCATATGAATCAATCATGAGAGCATCCTATGGATCCAAAACCAAAGATGACAATACTTGAAACTATGCGTTATGCCTAGCTAGGGGCGTAAAACGATAGCGCTTGTTGGGAGGCAACCCAATGAATAAATTTATTTTTGCTTTTTCCCTTCTTTTTTTGAGTGTTGACACAATTATGCCTCTGTTATTATTGTGTTTTTATGTTTTATTTAGTGTCTGTGCCAAGTAGAGCCTTTAGGATGACTCATAAGATGAGTAGAATTGATGCTGAATCTGAAACAGAAACTTTGTGTCCAGTGTTCGAATTTTCATTGTTTACTGGAACGTGATATTGATCTGAAATTGTAACACAGTGTTTATATACAAATTATTTACGTTGTCCTAAATTTTCAGAATTTTTAGAGTTACATAAGTATGGTTAGAATACAGATTACTACAGACTGTTCTGTTTAAGACAGATTCTGTTTTCGTTGCATTGTGTGCTTGTTTTGATGAATCTATGGGTTATATTGAAGGGTATGAGCCATGGTAAAGTTAAAATACAGTAGGTATAATGCAATAACAAAATATGAATGAGTTTTCAAAAGTACCTAAAGTAGTGATTTGCTTTATTATACTAACGGATCTCACGAAGATTTTGTTGAGTTTTGTGTGATTGAAGTTTTCAAGTTTTGGGTGAGATCACGATGGATGAAGGAATAAGGAGTGAAAAGAGCCTAAGCTTGGGGATGCTACAGCACCCCCAAGATATATCCAAAGATAAACAAGCAACTAAGCTTGGGGATGCCCCTGAGTGGCATCCCCTCTTTCTTCTAACGACCATCGGTATTTTACTTGGAGCTATATTTTTATTCGTCACATATCATGAGTTTTGCTTGGAGCGTCTTCTATCATTTGAATCTTTGCTTGCTTTGCTGGTTAGTTTGTCACTTGTATCCTTGCTGAACACACCTATTTGGGAGAGCCAAAATTATGTTATGATTTGATGGAATTGCTCTATATGCTTCACTTAAACTTTTTGAGCTATAGAATTGCTCTAGTGCTTCACTTATATCTTTTTGAGCACGGTGTGCTTGGAAATTTTTGTAGAAATACTCTCATGCTTCATTAGATTAATTTGAGAGTTAGTAAATTTTGAAGAAATCCTCTCATGCTTCACTTACAACTTTTTGAGAGATGAAAACTCTATGCTCATGTGCTTCACTTAAATTTGTTTGAGCTTGTCAAAAGCAATGGCAATATATGAAACTAGTCCCAAAGTGATATATATCCAAGGAGGATATAATAAAAACTTTCATGAAGATCATTGGACAAATTAAACTTGATTCCTTGTAATAGTTTTGAAACATGATGATAGTAAGTAGGAATATTGGTGTTAAGGTTTGTGATTCCCTATGCAAGTATGAAAGTCAATAGTTATGCAATGAAATTACATCCTACTTATGGTGCATTATTCGGTGTTAGTTATGCTCAATGCTCGCTTATGTGAATTTTCGTTTCTTGGTTTGGTTGCTTCTCAATCTATTTGCCAGCCTCCATTTGTACTAAGTAGAAATACTACTTGTGCATCCAAAATCCTTAAACCCAGTTTTGCCTTATGAGTCCACCATACCTACCTATATGCGGTATTTCCATGCCATTCTAAGAAAATTTGTATGTGCCATCTCTAATTTTCAAAATAAACTTATCTTTTGTGTGCTCGTACCGCTCATGAAACGGTGGGGAGTGTCCAATATTTTTCCATGCTAGATGTGTTATTCTCAAGATGAGTGTTTATTCACTTATCATTGCACAAGAGTGCGGCGGTAATAGGGATGCCCATTCCCGAAATGAAAAAAATGAAAAAATATTTACTTTATGTTGTCAAATAATAAATTCCTTGGAAAGTGTTGGTATGGAAGGCAGCCGTGGATACGGCCCGCCATGGAATGTGAAAGAATGATGGAATAAGGAATAAACTTCATTTTCTGTTTGGGAACCGCCTATGATATATCTAGCATGGAAAGTATTGTGAGCTACTTTGTCGTTCTCGTTGACAGGAAAGGCATGCCACCCAAAATATTTTTCTCTCTCAATTTAAAACTTTGTGCTCTGGCACCTCTACAAATCCCTACTTCCCTCTGCGATGGGCCTATCTATTTACTTTATGTAATTTTTATTTTTATTTTGAGTCTCCATCTTCTCTTATAAAGCACCAACTAGGGGGCACTATGATCGTACTTGAGCATTGGGTATAGCTAATATTTGAGTGTGTTTCATGAATGGATCATTGATTGAGCATGATGGGCTAGGGATAACTTTCATTAGTGTTGATATTTTGAAAGACATGGTTGCTTGTTGGCATGCTTGAGTATTGAAGTCATTATGTTAAAACTAGACTATTGCTTTGAATCATCTACAAGTCCAAATGTCCATGCTACAAAGAAAAGAATATGAGATGAACATGTTAGGCAGCATTCCACATAAAAAAATCTGTTTTTATCATTTACGCACTCGAGGACGAGTAGGAATTAAGCTTTGGGATGCTGATACGTCTCCAATGTATCTATAATTTTTTCTTGTTCCATGCTGCTATATTATCATTCTTGGATGTTTTACAATCACTTTATAGCAACTTTAGATCATTTTTTGGGACTAACCTATTGACATAGTGCCAAAGTGCCAGTTGTTGTTTTTGCTTGTTTTTTTACTTCGCAGAATATCAGTACCAAACGGAGTTCAATCGCGACGAAACTTTTTGGAGATTTTTTCTCGACCAGAAGACACCCAGTGGGTCAAAGAAGTGCCAGAGAGGTGGGCTGTGGAGGCCACAACCCACCAGGGCGCGCCATGGGGGGCCCGGCGTGCCCTGATGGGTTGTGCCCTCCACGAGGCCCCCCTGCACCGCCTCTGATGCCTATAAATACCCAAATATTCAGAAATCCCTAGGGGAGTCGACGAAAAACATATCCAGCCGCCGCAAGTTCTAGAAGCCTCAAGATCCAATCTAACGCCATCACGGAGGGGTTCATCTTCTTCATAGGTGCCTCTCCGATGATGCGTGAGTAGTCCACCATAGACCTACGGGTCCGTAGGCAGTAGCTAGATGGCTTCCTCTATCTCTTTTGATTCTCAATACAATGGTCTCTTGGAGATCTATTTGATATAAACTTTTGCGGTGTGTTTGTTGGGATCCGATGAATTTTGAGTTCATGATCAGTTTCTATCCATGAATATTATTTGAGTCTTCTTTGATCTCTTATATGCATGATTACTTATAGCCTCGTATTTCTTCTTTGAATCTTTGGTTTAGTTAGGTGGACTAGATCGATTTTTCTTGTCATGGGAAGAGGTGCTTTGTGATGGGTTCGATCTTGCGGTGTCCTTTCCGAGTGACAGAAGGGGCAGCAAGGCACGCATGTATCGTTGCCATTAAGGATAACAAGATGGGGTCTATTCCTACATGAATAGATCTTGTGTACATCATGTCATCGTTCTTATTGCATTACTCCGTTTTTCCATGAACTTAATACACTAGATGCATGCTGGATAGCAGTCGATGTGTGGATTAATAGTGGTAGATGCAGGCAGGAGTCGGTCTACTTATCTTGGACATGATGCCTATATAATGATCATCGCCTTGGATATCGTCATGATTATTTGATCTTCTATCAATTGCCCAACAGTAATTTGTTCACCCACCGTGTGCTATACTCATGAGAGAAGCCACTAGTGAAACCTACGGCCCCCGGGTCTACTTTTCCAACATATTGCTTTCCGATCTATCTTTTCGCCTCTTTGTTTTCAGATCTATTATACCAAAAACCCAAAACTATGTTGCTGCACTTTTTATTTGCCCTTTTAATTTTGTGTTCTTGAGAGATCTATCTCTCCTATCTATCATATCCTAATATATCTTTTTACCGTAGATAGATTGACAACCTCTCTTTCGCGTTGGGTTGCATGTATTTGTTATTTGTGTGCATGTGCTTCTTATTAGGTGGTGGTGATCCTCCTACTGGTTCGATACCTTGGTTTCATAACTGAGGGAAATACTTACCGTAGTTGTGCTGCATCATCCCTTTCTCTTTGGGGAAATACCGACGCAGTCTCAAGCCACGTTAGACCCCACTGCCACGGGAGGGTAGGACAAAAGATGTCATGCAAGTTCTTATCGCAAGCACGTATGAATTGGTGCTAGTTCTGTGTCGCCCTAGTGTGTAACTGTTATATGATCAATGTCATCTAAATCATTATCCATCACCGATCCACGTGCCTAAGCTTTACTTATACTGAATCTTGCTAAGTTACTATTGCTACTGCTACTGTCACAACTACTACAAAATTGTTGTTGTCACTACTAATGTTACTCTTGCTACTACTATTTGTCGTGCTACTAAACCTTTGCTACAGAGAGATATCCTAGGTGCGGTTGAATTGACAACTCAATTGTCAAGGCCAATAAATATTCTTTGGCTCCCCTTGTGTCGAACCAATAAATTAGGGTGAAATACTATCCGTGAAGACTGCCGCGGTCCCCTATACTTGTGGGTTATCAGACTGCGGCCATCATCTCTTTCAGGCCTAAGGCGCGTTCCTCGGATCTCCATTGGCACATACGAAGATACCACGTCTCCATCCTTTTCGTCGTCTATATGTCCTTCCAACCTCCGTCGCCTCCACTTCTTGGGCACCTCATACCAATATCTACTTTCAGAGTCAGCAGGATGGAAACGTCGGCCCAGCCAGATCCTTCTTTCCTGGCCGGTTGGGTCGTCAGGCTCGCTAGTTATACACAACTGGCCACGAAGCAGCATATGTACCTGGTACTTGATGACCAACTGGAGCTATTCAGCATCCACCAACTGGACATAGACAATGACCAACCGGAAGCAGAGGACCCATGGCCTTATTTGAAGCACTTCTCCGAGCCACACGTCCTCCACATAGGGCCTCCAACAATCGGAAACCGCGCGCAGTTTGCCGCCCTCGACACCCACATCATCGGACATGTCCCTCCAAAGGAGATCCGATGAGCTTGTGCGGTACCCTCACCTTTGACACCAAGACTGCCAAGTTCAATGTGTCTAAGATAGCCGTCGGGAATAAACTATATTTGTTTGAATCACTCATGAACAAGAACATATTCCTCCATGGAGTCTTACACTGCCTTGTTGCAAATCCGAATGACGACAACGATGACGGGACTTGGTTACTCTTGTCCAGTTCATCGCACTTCTCTTGGAGTTGGACCGATAACTCTCTCGAGGTTCTTTTTGATCCTTCTTGCATTGTTGCACATGTCATGCACCCGTGGGCGGGCACCATGTTGGTGTCTACTTCTGGGCATGTGGGTTGTGTTACATTTTCCGATGGCAGTGGCCAGTGGGAGCGCCTTGGTGATTGGGTGCTGCCATTCAAAGGCCATGCTCACTACGACCATGACCTGGCCGCATGGGTTGGGCTCCACCGCCAATATTTTGACACGGATGATCGTGATGATGGATGCCTTTGTGCCTGCCACGTCGAAATGTCTGGCTCAGAGTCCCCCCAAGTGGGAAGTAGCCTAGGAGAAGCTTTTTCTAGAGCACCCTCACTGGATACATGTGGATGCGAAGCTTGTCTACATGGGTGAGCGCAACAGGTACTGCCTTATGGAGCGCCTCCTACGTGAGGCAACGGAGAAGCTGATGTATGTGATCTGGTTGGCCACATTCACTCTCAAGTACGGCGAGGAAGGGGATCTCAAGACCATGACTGACCAGCCTGCTCGCTTCTACAAGGCACCCATCAACGTGGTCGTTTTGATGTGCAAGCTTTCTGAATGTAGTCCATGCTCAATCTCTTGTTCGATCATCTATCCAGCTTAGTCCGGTAGTTTTGTTGGGGCAGATCTCTCACACTCTCATGGACTGAAGGTAGACGAATGAGAGGACACATATATTGTTCTTTCAAGCAATTAACGCCGGCTGCACGTATAGCCTTTTCAAAGAACACTTGTAAAAGTATTTGGGAAGCATTAAACCCTTTTCTCGGGCTGCAGTTCTATTTATACAAAGCATATCGTGGCTTACAAGTTGATCGATCGAGAGTCCGATCGAGAGATTACACAGGAGGTCGGTAGAGGAGGAGAAGATAAACAGAAGAAGAGATAGAATAGGAAACTGAGTTTAAACCTAATTCTATCTCATTACAATATATTCTAACACTCCACCTCAATCTAAACCTAAGAAACTCCAAGGTTGAGATTGTTCTTGAACTCCTCGAGCCTTCTCATAGTAAGTGGTTTTGTAAAGCCATCAGCTAGTTGATCACCAGTTTGAATGAACCTTATGTCAAGTAACTTGCGTGTTACCCTTTCTCTCACAAAATGGAAATCAACCTTTATATGCTTTGTGTGTGCATGAAAAACAGGATTAGCTGAAAGATAGGTTGCACCAAGGTTATCACACCATAATCTAGCAGCCCGTGGAGTTTTAACTCCAAGCTCATAAAGTAATGTTTGAATCCAAATCACTTCAGCTGTAGCATTTGCTAGAGCTTTATACTCAGCCTCTGTACTAGAGCTTGAGATTGTAGCCTGCTTTCTTGCATTCCAAGATATAAGATTTGTTCCCAGGAATACAGCAAATCCACCTATGGATCTTGTGTCATCAGCACAACCTGCCCAGTCTACATCAGAGTAAGCAGACACAAGCATAGAAGGAGACTTGACAATCTTTAGCCCAAGCCCTCCTGAAAATCTGCGATATCTCACAATCCTTTTAACCGCAGTTCAGTGAAAAGTGGTGGGTGCATGTAGATACTGACACACCATATTCACGGAATAGGAAATATCAGGACGTGTAAGGGTCAAGTATTGTAAAGCACCTACAACACTTCTATAATTAGTTGCATCTTCAGATCCAAGAGCTTCTCCACTATCAATGGTGAGCTTTTCTGAGGTTGAGATGGGTGTACTTACAGGCTTGCAATTTTCCAACCCTACTCTTCTGAGAATGTCATTGACATACTTTTCCTGTGAAAGAAGTATACCATATCTCACATGTTTGACTTCTATACCAAGGAAGTAATGTAGATCTACCAAGTACTTAAGAGCAAACTCCATCTTCAAATCCTTGAGCAAACAAAAAGTGGCATCTGGACTTGAACTAGCAACAATTATGTCATCAACATATACAAGAACAAATATAGTGACATTGCCTTTATTGTAGAGGAATAGTGAGGTATCAGCTTTTGATGGTGTAAACCCAAGTTGTTGTAACTGAGTGCTCAACCTTGAGTACCAGGCTCTTAGGGCCTGTTTCAATCCATACAAAGCTTTGTCTAACTTGCAAATATAATGAGGGGTGCTTACATTCTCATAACCTGGTGGTTGCTCCATAAAAACCTCTTCTTCCAGAACACCATGAAGAAACGCGTTCTGAACATCTAGCTGCCTTAGACTCCACCCTGTGGAAATAGCAATGGACAGTACAAGTCGAATAGTAGCTGCTTTGACAACAGGACTAAAGGTATCTTCATAATCAATACCAAACCTCTGCTTAAACCCTTTAGCAACTAGTCTGGCCTTGTACCTGTCTATACTTCCATCAGATTTCCTTTTAATCTTATATACCCATTTGCAATCTATGATATTCTTGCCCTTTTTTGGTGGTACCAAATGCCATATTTTATTTTTCATGAGTGCCTCATATTCATTATCCATGGCTTCTTTCCAATCCTTAGTAGCAAGTGCATCATGCAAATGTGTTGGTTCACCCATACTAGTAAGAAAAGCACGTTTAACTTTATCATACCTTATGGTGCCATCTGTGTACTCTTTTGCCTTGACAATACCAGACTGAGATCTAGTATGACGACATGGAATTTCCTATATAGGAGCTACCACACGAACCTGAGTTGCCGCAGAAAATCCTGGAGTGGCTGGTTCTACAGCAGGGTTTTCCGTCACAGACGATCCAGCCACCTGATCCAATGCGCCAAATTTTGACCCACCAGGAGCGCGCCATGTGACTGCGCCAGGTTCCACGCTTGCGGCTCGGTCGGCCGCTGGCTCAGCCCGTGATTGGCTCGGGCTGCCGCTTGCTGGGCTGGCGGGCCCCGAACTGGTCGGGCTGTCGGCCACCCCCGCGTCGGATGCATGCAGCGCGCTGGGATCCTCCTGGGATCACGCGTGTGTCGCATCTCCTGCTGCGTCCTGGCGCGGATCCGCCTCGGATCGCTCGCCGGGACTGTTGCCGCTACTGCCACCCATATCTGCCTGAATTCAGTGCCTGTTTTGGTTGTACTCCCTTGCATAAAATGACGTCCAGAAACTGCACACTTAACATCAAAATTAAAATTTTCTTTGGAACTAGTCATATGATCAGCACTATTTAACTCGCCCCCGTGATCTGAACTAGGCATATAATCAGGAAGAAGTGCAATTTCTGCACGTAGTAAAGCACCGGCATTGGGATAAAGTTTGGCAAAGGGAAAAATTGTTTCATCAAAAACAACATCTCGAGAAATATAGATACGGCCGGTGGAAATTTCAAGAACTTGTACCCTTTATGAAGATTGCTATAGCCTAGGAACACACATTGAGTGGAGCGACACTCAAGTTTGTGACGGTTATAAGGGCGAAGGTTAGGGTAACAAGCACACCCGAAAATTCTTAAAGAATTGTAGTCAGGTTTATGATGGAATAATTTTTCCAAGGGAGTGATATTGCCAATAACTTTGGTAGGGAGACGATTGATAAGATAGGTTGCGGCAATAAAGGCTTCATCCCAATATTTTAGTGGCATTGATGCATGAGCTAGGAGAGACAAACCTACTTCAACAATGTGACGATGTTTACGCTCAGCAGAACCATTTTGTTGATGAGCATGAGGACAAGAGACATGATGTGCAATACCAATATTGCGAAAGAAAGAGTTGAGTTTCTCATACTCACCTCCCCAGTCACTTTGGACTGTGAGAATTTTTCTGTCAAATTGGCGTTCAACAAGTTTCTGAAATTCTTGAAAAATAGAAAGAACTTCAGATTTATACTTAAGCAAATATATCCAAGTGAATTTGCTAAAGTCATCAATAAAATTGACATAATATTTTTTTCTACCAAAAGAATCTCTTGCATGACCCCATACATCACTAAAGATAAGTTCCAACGGAGCATGAGACACACTATTCGACTTTGGATAAGGAAGCTGGTGACTTTTTGCACACTGACAAGCATCACACACAGACTCATTACTAGAACTAGATGACAATGCAAGATTGCCTTTATTCAGTAGTTTGACTATAACTGAAGAGGGGTGTCCTAATCTTTGATGCCATCTTGCCAAGGAGGGCTTGACGACGGAGTAGACTTGACGACAACGCTTGCAACTAAAGGCTCCGGATGTGATGGGATACAAGCCTCCAATGCATCTACCGTGGTGAAGGAGCTCCCTCGTTGCCCGATCCTTTATGAAAAAAAAACTTAGGATGAGTTTCAAAGAAGACATTATTATCGGCAGTTAAACGAGACATAGATGCAAGATTCTTGTCGGCTTGTGGAACATGAAGGACATCTTTTAGAACTAGATCACGTTTAAGATTAGGGGAATTAATAGATGCTTGACCAATATGACAAATGTTCATACCTCCACCGTTTGCGCTATGAATTTGATCGTTGCCGAAGTATTTTTCCCTCATGGCAAGCTTCTCAAGCTCATTGGTGACATGATCAGTGGCTCCCAAGTCGGCGTACCAGATGGTACCATCACCTCCTTGCTCCCGGATTCCAGCTGCAACAAGGCGAGCGTCGGGAACATAATCCTCATTGTAACGGTGCCAACAGTCCATGACCTCATGGCCTGGCTTTTTGCACAGTTGGCACCGAACGCGGCCATTGGAAGAAGATTGTCTAGAGGAGGTGTAATTGTTGCTGTAGCCACCCCCTCCAGACCGTGCGGAGTTATTGCTGTTGTAGCCTCCGTTCGGACGTGCGCCTTGGCTGTTGCCACGACCGCGCCCACCGCCGCTGTTGCCGCGGCCCCTTCCCTGGTGATCGCGCCCACGGGCAGTCCCGCGGCCACGAGAGGCAGCATTAGCCGACGACTGCCGCACGTTCATCCCGTGGAGAAGGCTCAGGCGAGCGTCGAAGCTTAACAGCTGTGTGTAGAGTTCTTGGACAGTCACGGGCTCCACCCGCGTAGCAAGAGCTGACACGACCGGGTTGTAGTTGAGGTCGAGGCCGGCCAGAACCTGTGAGACGATCTCACTGCTTGTTAGCGCCGCTCCAGTGCATGCGATCTCATCTGAGAGCGCCTTGATCTTGGCTAAATATTCCGCCATAGTCAGGTTTCCTTTCTTCAGGTTGGTAAGCTCAATGCGTGTATTGATGGCCTGAGCTTGGGTTTGGGCAGAGAACATGGCATGGATCACTGCCCATACCTCTGTCGGGGTCTGAAGGGTGACAACCTGCGCAAGAATCTCACGAGACAAGGAACCCATCAGAAAGCCTTGGACTTGTTGTTATTGTGCATACCAAAGGACGCGGGCGAAGTTCGCAATCTGCTCCTCCTTTCCATCATTGACGATGGTGAGTGTCTCCGGCGGCGCTTGACTCGCCGGATCAAGGTGGTGACCCATCTGTGCGCCCTTGATTTGGGGCAGCACAATGGCCTTCCACATGAGGTAATTTTGCCTCGTGAGCTTCTCCTGAGGTGGGGGGCCGATGGACATGGGATATGCGGAGGTGGAGGAGGAGGGTGCGAAGGTGGAAGAGGACGCAACAGATGTGGCGAGAGCACTTATGGTACTGGATGCGGTGGAGGAGGTGGTCATGGCGAAGGTTGGCGATAATCTAGGCTAGATGCGATCTCCTTTCGATCTCTGGGAAGAAGATGCTCTGATTACCTTGTAAAGTATTTGGGAAGCGTTAAACCCTTTTCTCAGGCCGCAGTTCTATTTATACAAAGCATACAATGGCTTACAAGTTGATCGATCGAGAGTCCGATCGAGAGATTACACAGGAGGTCGGTACAGGAGGAGAAGATAAACAGAAGAAGAGATAGAATAGGAAACTGAGTTTAAACCTAATTCTATCTCATTACAATATATTCTAACAGTACTAACTCTCTGTACAAGAACACATTCAGGCCGTGGTTTTGTAGTGACATAGCAGCGCAGCGCCCAAGGCTCCGTACGCACGTACGCATCGCTGGCTCCGCTGCGAGCGATCCGCTCGGCCATGCGCACGACGCGCGCTACGCGGACGACGCGGCCAGCAACGGATCGTGACCCAGACACTACTACAAGCACACATTCTACTCACATACTACACCACGCGAGGACGAAATCACTATTCTGACCTTATACGGAAAGAATAGCACAAAATGAACTCGTCAGGAAAGTATTTCACGATCTGACCCTTTTAGAAACGCCATAGCCCGCGGCGTTGCAGGTCAAGTAAGAAACGCCGAGCTACCTCGCGTTTCTATACGTCAGGAACGCCGAGCTACCTCGCGTTTCTACACCTTGGAAACGCCAAGGTTTGTGGCGTTTCTTAGTTGACCAGCAACGCCAGGGACCATGATCTCGTGTTAGACATTGATCAACAGGTCATACAAAAAGCTCTCACTTATGTAGCACCACACTTGTCTCGACGTGATCCGGCGGGCTGCGTTGTTGGACTCCGAACTGCTTTGAAACACGATGAGGAAGATGCCACTCGACCGCAAAAAAGCATATCAAGGGGCACCGCACACGCCAAAGATGCTGGTCACGAAGGCACATATTGCTCAGAGGGAACTGCCTAAGTACCGTGTACGGACTCCAATTGACCTACATCACAACAAGTCACTCGCCCATGCACGAAAAAAAATTCAGAAACGATGCAAAAGCATTTGGATAATTACTTGTTCATAAGTCAGCATGTCAAGCTCGCTTATGTATGCCTTGTACCGCCCCATGGCTGCGATACTCGACCATTGGACATTAGCCCATGTGTGTGCGATAGTGGGGTACCGCTCCGAATCCCCGTCAAAAGGGTACTTCCAAGGTTCTTCCGTAGGAAGGGTGACGTTACGGCCTACAGGGATACGCTCCCACATCCAAACCTGTAGGGCCCAAACGAAACCACCAAGAGTGGACGTCGGCTTACTCCTCATACATGCTCCATCCAACTGCAGATTTGCACACACGTTAAACGACCACACGCAAATACCTATTTAATATAATGAAAATGCATCATAGTAAGCAGTACCTGACGGTACAAGAAGGCTAGTGCCGCCGACCCCCAACTCCACTTAACATTCCAGTCACGAAGAGGATCCAAGAACATCCACGAGGCTGTGTCCCCCGTGCCATCCGGAAACACCACTTTGGTCAAAAGATTCCATAGGTAAGCCTTGGCATACCTCTCCACAACATCCGGACTAGCATCCTTTGGGCACCTGTGAAAATGTTTCTGTATCCACGAGAACAACACGCCGGATGGCCTAGGATCCTTCCTGGTTTCATGAGTCCACGGCTCAGGTTCAACACCAACCAATGCTGCAACCCGTTGTCGCCACCCATCAGACCTCACCTTCCCTGTAAGAGCCCTGCCCTCGATCGGAAGCCCGGTGATCATAGCAATATCCTCCAAAGTTATGGTCATCTCACCAAGAGCAAGGTGAAAAGAGTGCGTCTCCGGCCTCCAACGGTCCGTAAGGGCGGTAAGGGCCGTGGAGTTCAACCATGGTGGTGTGCCTTTAAAGTTGAGCACAAACTGAAGAAGATCCATTCTTCTAAAATAAGGCTCGTACCGACGGTCATATATGAGAGATTCATTCGGGTTGTGCCCCCTCAACCGAAGTAGTGGAGGAACCTAAACAAACAAACGCATAATTTGTTACTTCTCTGAACTTGTCACAATATGAAAATCAACCAATATAGAAAGATAATCATCAAGGCCCGGATAATTACCTCCCCTCTTTCCACTAGCACCGCACGATGCTTCTGCTCGTAGAAATCATCAAGGCCCGGATATTTATCCGGCTCAAACATCCTACATAATAGGAACAAATAACTTTAGGATTCAACATAATACATTTTTTTACCTATAAATGTTAAATTCACAAGTACCAAATGATACAAAGTGTGCACGCACACATCTATGTAGTCGAAAATATTTAGGATGAACACATAGCAAATATAACAATCAAGTAATATGCATTCACCATCACACTTGCAACTATAGAAAATACACAAATTTACATCATATTTCGCAATGCACTCATCCTTGGCCGGCCCTCATCCTTACTACTAAATCATATGATACTAAACTACTAAATCATCACCAAATTTTGTTTTACTTGAAAACCTAGGTTGCACCTAGTGCCAAAAAAAGCTCCAAAAATACAAAGTTATTGCAAAAAGTGATTGGAGGGATTGGAGGAGCTTACCGGCCTCTTCGATTTGCCCCAAAGATCCGCAAAAATGGTTGAGGGAAGAGGAAGATCGAAGGGGGGGATCGGGAGGAGGAGAGAGGCTTTTCTCGGGACTGTTCGCAGCGAGGAGAGGAGGAAGAACGGGCTGACGGGTGGGTGGGGCCTAAACAAATATCGGGCTAAGAAATGCCAGGGTCCTTGGCTTTTCAGCTGTAGGCAGCAACGCAAAGTAGCTCGGCGTTTCCAAGGTGTAGAAACGCGGGGTAGCTCGGCGTTTCTGACGTGTAGAAACGCGGGGTAGCTCGGCGTTTCTTACTTGACCTGCAACGCCGCGGGCTGTGGCGTTTCTAAAAGGGTCAGATCGTGAAATACTTTCCTGACGAGTTCATTTTGTGCTATTCTTTCCGTATAAGGTCAGAACAGTGATTTCGTCCACCACGCAACGCACACCTACGCACACATGCGCTCGCGACACACATGCACACCACACTGCCACACTGCCGTGACCCAGCCCGCGGACCCGACCTGACGCATCGATGCCGGTCGCATCGTCACGGACCCGACCTGGCGCACTGACGCCAGTCGTACCGTGCTCCGTTACGACTTATTCCCAACAAGTTTTACTATATCTCCTATACTATTCATGTTTTCTACTATTCACATGTGTTTGGGTGTTGTATTTGATGACTTGGTATTGTAGACTCTTAACAACAACAACAACAACAACAACAACAACAACAACAACAACAATAATAGTAATAGTAGTAGTAGCAGCAGTAATAATAATAATAATAATAATAACAATAATAATAATAATAATAATAATAATAATAATAATAGTAGTAGTAATAATTATTATTATTATTATAACAACAACAACAACAATAATAGCTAATGGGGAATATGTCTTTTAGTAGACGGCGGAATGGTTGCTCCTTTTGGAGTATACGCCGAAAAGAAAAACTTGATAAGTATCTATCTATTAGGTCGTTGCTTTTCAGTTTCATCCTTGTTTGAGATCATAGTTTGTTAAGTTACTATGTGACGGAACTGCGTCAAATGCAACATCTGAATTTGTCTTTTTTGTTTCTCTTTGCGTATTTTGAATTTTGATCTGAATTTTTTTAATGGTTGTCAGTATATGCGTTGTGGACATCCATGATTTTATTCAGAATTCTTTGACATATTTAAATCTGAATTTTGCAGGTTGATAGCATGGTAGCATGTAAGCACTGGTATTACATGATAATTTCTCCTTGACGTACGCATGCAGCAAGTGAGTAATCACACGAGACGTGTGTGCAGTGCGGTTTCGGAGGGAAATTCTCGATTGTCGCGTTTGGCCGGATTAATTCTTCCTTTCGTTTCCTACCCTACCAACTTTTAATTTTCAGCAGCACGCGGCAGCTAGCGTGTTCCCAGTAATGAAGTTGATGGTTGCACTTACTAGTAGTAATTTCTACCGACGTGAGTGGCGAATATCCAGTCAAATATTTGTGCATACTAATACGTGGATGACAAGACACCGTGTACTGGCTGGAGCACCGCGCTTCCCGCTGCATACTAATACCCCCCGTCTACCGGCCCGCTCACAAACTCTGCTGCTTCCTTCCTTGCTTGTTCCTCCTCGTTCCTCTCTACCGTCACACACAGAGGGTGTCGATCGGACCCTCTCCGCAACAGCCACCGACGCCGAGCACTCCTCGATTTCTCCGGCCTCAGTCAACCCGTCCTGTCGTACTAGGACTTTGGATTCATCATCTCGTAGGCACAAAACCTATTGCTGGCTCCGTTATAATTTCTTTCCGCTGGTCTAATCCAAGTTCTGTTGTAGTATTTCTGTCTCTACACTCCCATGTATCTAGTTTGGTGCGGATTTGTTTTGCCGCTTGCATAGTTGTGTTTCATTGGGGGTGGGGTAAAACTGATACAGGTTTAGTTTGTGTCTTCTTTCTAGATGCTCTATATTAATTAGCAGACATACTGTTCATGGTGCGATGTTTTGATAAATTTCTCTGTCTGCAGCAACAGTGGCAATGGGGACATGTAAGTTGATCATAACGGTCGAGCTTGCTCGTGGCCTAATTCCCAGGGATGGGCACAGTTCTCCGAGTGCCTATGTCGAGCTTTGCTTTAATGGCCATCGGATCCGCACGGCTATCAAGGAGGAGGATCGGCACCCGGTGTGGAACGAGAGCTTCTGGTTCGACGTGTCGCCAGATCCATCTAATATTCATGACCTTGTTCTTGAAGCCAATGTGTATAACACCAACGAACCAATCCAAGGTGCTGGAAAGTATTTCCTTGGCATGGTCACACAAAATGGGGCCTCATTCCGCCGCTTCTGTGAACCCACACAACCGTGCATCAAACAACAAGCAGCCCTTTATCCGCTGGAAAGGCGGCGTGGGATGCCCATGGTTGGTGTGAGAGGGGAATTGCTTCTAAATGGATACATCCTTGATGAGACCCCCATAAGAGCTCCCAACCCGTCTTCAACACCAATGGGCTTATGTGTGGATGTCACAAATGCTATCAAGCTCGGGCCAATGGACTACCCAGCCGTTGTTACTAAAACATCTTCAAATGACTTTATCGAGCTTGTAAGACTTTTTACTCACATTTAAAATGCATGTCTTTGTTCCATAGACACGATGTTGTATTTTACCCTTTGCACACTAACACTCTCGCTGGTTGTTCTGATTCTGCAGACTCTTAGAAAATGGAGAATTTTTTTACAGAGATTATTGGGGTATATGTATCCCTAGAGACAAACTGTGAACAAATAAAGAGACACATCGAGATAGGTCTAATGTGTGTGAACCCTGACCGCTCCAAGATGCCTCTGATAATGAAGGTTATACGTGTGCTCCAAGGATAGGAAAGTATTACCTGTGACATTGGCAATGAGGCAACACCATATTTGCAGGATAGGTATGACCAACTTTACCGTAATGTGCACTATCACAGCCCTTGTGAGAAGTACAGGACCACATCGTATCTTAAACACTGTATCTAGTATCCGAGCCTTTGCATTTATAATTTTATATGCAGTGTGGTGGGCCGTTGGATCGACCATTGTAAAAGACGGCTTCTTCATGAGTATTGTCGGTTGTGTAGCATGATGAATAGATTGCATTGGATGGTGTATCCATTTTTGAACTTGAATATGATTTAGGACAGTTCTGGTGTTGGACCAACTATTGAAATTTTTATAATTGTTGGATGGAAGGAACGTGTGTTACACTACCGATCCGATGTAAACTTGTTAATGGCGTTGCCAGATAATAAGATTCTCTGTGCAAATCCATCGTAAACATAGAACTACAGAGGCGCGTAAAGTTGATTTACAGTCCAGATCGACTACAGAAGCAGTACTCTGACTTCAGTCGGTTTTGTGACAGTAGTCACTCGACTGAGTTTTTGCTTGGTTTACAGTCAGATATAGAACTCAGCTACCCGGAGGGCTGCACTTGCTCGTTCCTCTTCCCCTCCGGCTGCTAGGTGGAGGTTGGGTGGTACCCTCTTGGTGAGCACAATTCCTCCTCCAGGCCCGATCGATTCGCTCTGCTAGACTAGCATTGGCGGTTCAAACTCTAGTTACCAAGCCTAATTTGGTTCATTAGTTGTTGTCAGATTCCGTTATTTTTCCCTTAGACCTTTTCGGGTCTCCTCTAATCAACTCCGGTGCATCCAGTTTGATTAGTGCAGATCTGTTAGTAATAAGGAATATTTGGCATAGTCTCAACATTTTCCATTGCACATCATCATTTCTTCATACTACAAATGATATTAACTTATTGCTTGTAACATCATACATCATACAACAGTGCAATCATGTTCTTATTTAGCACTCTTTCTTGCAGAGACAACGCATAAAAAGAGGTCTGGCGCGGATCATGGCACACACCCCTTAGGTAAAGCCCTCCTTTTGGCATGCCTCAACACATGGATTATGCTTGCATATGGAAGCCTTACCGATATAGGTCTTGCTGAACTCATGGCATGTGTTGGCTTCGGAGCCTACACAACAACGAGCAGAAAGTCGCGTATGAAAAAAAAGGGTTACAATGCTCTATAGAGAAACAGGGTAGAATGATCATGCATTGAGGAAGTGCATATCTCTATAGGTGAAATTTTCAGACAATGCTTACCAGGAACCAAGAGTGGCATGAGCAGTAGCAAGCATAGCAGGCTTCGCACCTTGAGGTCTCCCATCTCTTTAGGCACAACTAGTATCGATGGCATTTACGCTGAGTATAGAATAGATGTGCATCCAACTAGTCTACACACGATCTCTTTTAGGCACTGATGATGTGATATAAAGAAAAATAAATGTCAAAGATATGTTTGCGTGATCCTATCTTAAAGATATGCATGATGCAATAATGTTGAAAATGTGCATGGATGTGCACCCACCCTAGAGAGAGCCATGCCGATGCTCACTTGTGTACAGTCGTATTTGGAAAATAGTTATGTACCGCCACATCCCATTTACCGCTTAGAGAATTGACTATTCCTCTTATTATTTTAATATATTTCATTATTAATTATTGGGTACTCAAAAGTGAGTTCCATGAATTTTTTTTACTTCCTACTATGTCTTTCTTATTATTTCCACATAAACTAACCCTCCTACAACACAAATATTAATATGCCCATAAAAATCCCTTCAAAACGCTACTATAACACATTCAAGAACTCACGGGCGTTAAAATCCCTCCGTTGACAGGTTCAACATCACCCAATGTCTTGTCATCAGTGGTCACTAATATAGTACAGAAAGAACACACATTACTCTCGCATAGACCTGAACCCATCTGCACCTCTATGTGGCCGATATTAGGGAAAAACATCAAAATCAGCCTAAGTGGCGATGACCCGAGGAACTGGGAGTGGCAACTGTGCTAAATAGGGGTGAAAAATTAAAAAATTAAAACAATATTTCATTGGTCGTAACACACACTTCCCTAAAGACTCTAAAAAAGCCATGGTTCGTACTCGCACTAGCAGTTGCAAGCCCTCTGGAAAACTTGCATTTGCGAACCCTTTTAAAAATTAAAATTGCGGCCCTCCTTTGAGAACTTGCAGTTGCGACACCATGAAAAACTTGCAGCTGCATTCCAACTTGTAAACTTGAGTTGCCACCCTACTAAAAACCTAGGAATTTGTATCCGACTTGTAAACTTATAGTTGTGACACCATTTGAAAAATGGCGGTTGCGATCTCAAATTAAAAACTTGCATTTGTGACCCTATTAGCAAACATGCGGTTGCTACTTGAAAACTTGCAATTCTGATACGACTTGTAAACTTGCAGTTGTGATCCCTTTTACTATTTTGTAGTTGCGACCCTCTTTGAATATTTGCAGTTGGGACCCAGTTCTGAAAACTGTTGCAATCCCATTTAAAAACTTACAATGGCAACTCCAACCTAAAAACTTATAGTTTCCCCCATTAGAAACACTGTAGTTGCGATCCATTTCTGAAGCCTTGCAGTTGTGACCTCATTTGAAACTTATAGTTTCAACCCATTTGAATGTAAGCAGTTGTGACCTCAATTAAAAACTTGCAATTGTGACCCGATTTAAAAACTTTGGTCACATGAAAATTAAGAACTCATGAAAAAAACATTGGCATCGAAATGGAGGCTTGGCTTTTCATATCATTGGAATAAGAAGGAAAAAACACGACAAAAAATAGGATAAATAAAATAATAAGGACATTGGAAAAAAGCAAAGAGATCAACAAACGACGAAAAAAAAGACCAAAGTAGGAAAGCCAACATGGCCCAATACATATAATTAACTCAACACATAAAAGAGAAGAGAGATTCAAAAAAACATAAAAGAGAAGGATGTGGAAGATAAATGAACATGGCAGCGTCGCTCCTATTGAGAGTTCCTATGTGACGTATTTTGCGTCACATAGGCAGACCAAATCCTATTCGGCGTCTATAGCGCTGCTTTTAGCCTTAACCGTACACAACGCACATGCACACCCAAATCGCATCGTAGTGGGCTGGCCCACATTGTGTTTTTCTTCGCAACGGTTTTGGGAACCTCCTAGGTTTACTAGGGCCGTTCTTCTCTAATTTCTTCAACACTGATTTTTTTTATTTTTCTTTCTTTATTAAATATGTGACTTTTTACAAATTCGCAAAAAAAAAAAATTGCAAAAAAATCAAATTCATTAAAAGAATTAAATTGTCATTTTTCTTGAATTCGTGAAGGTATTTCATATTCGTAAACTATTTCTCAAGTTGTGACATTTTAAAAATCAAAATGTTGTTTTAAATTTGTATTTTTTTTCAACTTCATCGACTTTTATCAAATTCATTAGTCTTATTCCAAATCTATAAACATTTTCTCAAAAAATTTAACATTTTTGTTTCAAATACATGTTTTTAAGTTACCGGTCACTCTTCGTGGTCATAGGTTTACCAACATCCAGCACCAAACGAGCGACCGATCAAACTAGCAGAAAAGCGAATCCAGCGAGCATGCGAGCGATCCAACCTTGGAGCCCATGAACTATAGAGACGCCGGCATCTCAGTCAGTTTACTTTGTGTATACATTTTAAAAAAATTGATAACTTTTTTTGAAAAATGTAAACAGATTTTACCTTTTCTGAACATTATTCAAAACTATCAACAAATTTTGTAATACAAACACTTTTTTGTAAAAAAAAACGAACAAATTTTCAATTTTCCAAACATTTTTTAAAATTGTGACCAGAGTTTGACATTTGAAAAAAAAATGACAAACACAAACATTTTGTAAATTCTGACCAATTTTTCTAAAAGTGAATTTTTTTGACATTTGCAAATATTCCCAGGACTCGTGAACAATTTTTGAAATTATAAACTTTTTTAAAACACAAACAATTTTGTAAATTGTGAATTTTAAAAACAAATTGAAAATCGGAACAATTTTTAATATCTGATTTTTATATATTTTTGTTTTTTCAAATTTGTGAATAGAAAAACAAAAAGGTTTACTAAGGTTCATATTATTTGTGCATGAACTAGCCCTACTACAACAGAAATATTAATCTCCCCATAAAATCCCCTTTAGAAAATTACTACCACACAATCAAGCATTCACGAACGCTAAAACCACTTTCTCGAGTGTTTCGTGTCAGCCAGTGGTTTGCCGTCACAGACCACTAGTACTACAGGAAGGATCCCATATGCACCTCTCTGTGGCCGATGTTAGAGCATCTCCAATAGGTTTCCAAAAATAGTGCAGGATCACTTTTTACATCACGAGGGACCAAAAATATAACCCTAATAGATGCTCTGCATGCAAACAGTTTTACTCCAAATATACAGCACCTACACCAAGTATTGCAAATTTGCATGGGCCTAGTGTTGCATGTTTTGTAACACCAAGGGGACCAGAAAGGACCACACAATTTCGCAACACCAAGTGTTGTTTTACATCACCCTAGATCTAGGGTTTGACCTTTGCCGAGAGCCGCACCGACAGACTCTCGGGAAACATCTGCGGGACAATTAAGTTTCTTCCCCGTGGGGCTTTTCATTTTAGTTACGCTTTCCACCGGCCGTCCTCCCCTCCCCGACCGGCGGCCTCCCCTCCCCTCCCCTCCCCGATTGGCCGGCGGCCCCCTTCCCCGCCCGACGCCCTCCCCTCCCCGCCGGCACCCCCACCCCTCTCCGGATGGCGCCTTCATTTTTTGGTATGCTTGGATGAATGCTAGATATATGTTAGATGAATGCTAGATGGTTAGATGTTTACTAGATGTTATGAGAGCTACATGTTGGATGAAATGTTAGATGAATGCTAGATGCATGTTAGATGAATGCCATGTTGGATGAAATGCTAGATGTTAGATGAATGCTAGATGAATGTATGCTAGATGTTTGTTTGCATGAATGCTATATGGATGAGTGCTATGGAAGAAAATCGACTTTTGCCGATGGCGGTCAATCTGCGCAAGTTCGTCATGTGATGTACATTTGTCACGCACGATGGACTTGCCCAGCTTGACCATCACCGAAAGTCGAAATGCCTGTGAGACAGTGTCCACCATATATACCATCACCAGAGAGAGTGTCGATGAGAGTTGTTCTTGGAGGAAGAAAATCGACTTTTGCCGATGGCGGTCGATCTGCGCAAGTTCGTCCTGTGATGTACATTTGTCACACACGATGGACTTGCCTAGCTTGACCATCATCGAAAGTCGAAATGCCTGTGAGACAATGTCCACCATATATATCATCACCAGAGAGAGTGTCGATGAGAGTTGTTCTTGGAGGAAGAAAATCGACTTTTGCCGATGGCGGTCGATCTGCGCAAGTTCGTCCCGTGATGTACATTTGTCACGCACGATGGACTTGCCCAGCTTGACCATCACCGAAAGTCGAAATGCCTGTGAGACAGTGTCCACCATATATACCATCACCAGAGAGAGTGTCGATGAGAGTTGTTCTTGGAGGAAGAAAATCGACTTTTGCCGATGGCGGTCGATCTGCGCAAGTTCGTCCTGTGATATACATTTGTCACGCACGATGGACTTGCCCAGCTTGACCATCACCGAAAGTCGAAATGCCTGTGAGACAGTGTCCACCATATATACCATCACCAAAGAGAGTGTCGATGAGAGTTGTTCTTGGAGGAAGAGAATTGACTTTTGCAGATGGCGGTCGATCTGCGCAAGTTCGTCCTGTGATGTACATTTGTCACGCACGATGGACTTGCCCAGCTTGCCCATCACCGAAAGTCGAAATGCCCGTGAGAGAGTGTCCACCATATATACCACCACCAGCTAGAGTGATTTTTGATGTTTGATTCTTATGTTATTTTTCATTGTGTGAAGCAAGGTGTTAACACCGATCGATTTCGTGGCTATGGCTTCCTCCGACGACGCATCTTCCTATAGCGTCGACTCCGCTGTTAAGGAGAAGCGCGCCGATGACTCCGCGGTTAAGGAGAGCAAGGCCCCACCGCTTAAGGAGAGCAAGGCCCCACCATTGAGTCCACCGACCATCATTCCCGACGACGCTTGGTCCTCCAATGTGGGGGATGGCCCCACGTGCTCTGACTCCACGATCACTGGTTTCACCGACTACATCTCGGACTCCTCCACCGGCCGGTGCCCTCCCCCATAGGTGCCCCCCATCTCCCACCGGCTGGCACCCTCCTCCACCCCACCGGCCACCGATCACCCCACTTTAGGAGAAGTGTAGTGAATGTACTTGCTGATGTAGCCTCGGAGTATAACTTGAATAGAACTTGTGATGTTGCTTTTGGGTATATGAATCATTAATGCTTATGTTGGATATGTTTTGCTTGTGCTCTTCTAAACTTTTGTTGCTTCTCGTGTTATGCTTGTTCAAATCATATTCTTCTATTAGTAGATGAGGTGGTATGCGGTGTGTAGAGGGAGGTCTCCTGGACTGTACGATTCGTGGGAGGAATGTCGTGAACAGGTGAACGGTTACAGCAATACCGACTATAAAGGATTTCCAACTAGGCAGCAGGCAGAGGATCATTACTCCCAGTTCCTGCTCAAAGCGAGTCGTCCTGAAATGTATGATTCGTTTGAGTATCATTCCTCCCAGCTCCGGTGCAGCGCGAAGCGCGATGATGGAGTAAGCAAGGGTGTATGTCAGACTTGGTTTGGTGGCATGAAGAATCTGATAATCTTCGTTCAGTTCGTCGTTATTTTGGTGTTGATGATATCTTGTGCACGGTTAGTATACATTGGGATAAATGTTATTTCTTTTCTATTGTTGTCTCACTTCGTTATTCTTTTTATATAACTGATGAAATATGTTTCGTGATTATTTTGCAGATGCTTTAATAAAATGTGAACGATGGAGCTCATGGATGCGAACTTGATGCACTTACATGCTATGTTCATACCGGTGGAGCTCAAGGAGCTTATGTTTACCTATTTGCACTCATGAACTTGCTTTTGGCTCCAAATTTGTTGGATATATATGTATGCACTTGGTGGAGATATCTATATATTGTTGGATATATATGTATGCACTTGATGGATATATGTATATTGTTGGATATGTATTCAAATTGATGGAGATATCTATGCATGCATGTTTGATCTAGCAAATGGAAAAACAGAAGAAACAGAACAGGGAAACAAAACAGAAGAAACAGAACAGGGAAACAGAACAGAGTAATAAAGTGCTGAGTTGACACCTTTTCCGAGAGCCACACTCGGAAAAGGAGTGGCACAACAGTTCAGGCGACACCTTTTCCGAGAGGTACACTCGGAAAAGGATGGCACAACCGTAGTTTCAGTTCAGACGACCCCTTTTCCGGGAGCAGCTCTCGGCAATATGTATTTTTCCGAGTGTAGCTCTCGGAAATGCGTCACATTGCTTCTGTTTTTAAGCTATTTCTTATCTGATCCCTGCAACTGAAAACAACTACAGGGCAATTTCTGTATATATATGCAGTGCAGAAAATGTTATCATAACAAATGAATGTGGGAGCTCCTAGCTCCCTAGAAATTCATCGAGTAACACATCACAAATAGGCACATCACATAGAGGTTCACATAACACATCACGCAAGTTCACTACTTGTGAAAGTTCACTACTTGCAAAACACGTGCACATCACATAGAGGTTCACATCATACAACCATCTTGAGGAAGAGGAGGGGCATCATTTCCATCGGGTTAAGCTCCTGGAGGAGGAGGAGGAGGAGGGGCATCATTTCCAACGCCTTGAGATTGCATAAGAGCCTATAATAGTATAGTCACGTTAGCATTGTTCGTCGCCAAATAATGAATGGGGCAAAATTTAGAGAATGGTCTACCTCTAGTTTTTTCTCGAGAAGCTTGAACCTTTCATTCGTTGCTGCGCTCTCCTTCTCTATTTTCTCATCCTCAGCCTGGCGCCTTTGCTCCTCAACCTGCCGCCTTTGCTCCTCTTCAGCAGCCCGTTGTTCCAATAAATTCTGTAATATGCATTACGGTCATATAGGTTGCAAGGGTGGTATTTCGAGGCATGGGTATAAATGAACGGTTATGATGCTAACCTTGAGACGCGTGATCTCACGTGACGCGGTGGTCGGGCGACTCCGTATGGACGGAGTTGAGCTTGTGCTCGACGCGCGTATCTCGTGGAGCTTGCGATGCGAGGAGGTGGCGATCGCCCCGTTGCAAAGGAGGTGGCGGCCATGGCCCTTCCCCTCACCAGCAATGATAAGCAGCTCTAGATCATGTGGCTTGGACGTGGGTTCGGTGTCCTGCCCGTGCACCTCCTGGAAGACCTCTATGAAGGTCTCGTACCTCTCCTGCACCGACTGGCTGCAGAACTCGGCGCCATCCTTCCCCTTGTGGCCTTCTTTCCAGGCCTCCAAGATGTGGACCGAGTGACCAAGCGCCGACTCCTGCAAAAGTAACCATCAACCTTAATGAACGGAGATGCACCGTGCGAAAAAGTTAACATCTCATTCCACATACCATGTGTTGCTTCAGAGTGGTTAGGTTCCGGCTCCCCTGGACATGTGACGGGCCTGGCATTTTGGCGCATTCGGCACCCTTCTCCACATGTTGCGCCTGCCATGCCGGGTCACACCACATGTCAGCCAGGGCCTCCCAACAATCTTTCTTCATCCAGTTTTCCCTCGGCTAGTCAGACAAAAACGAACCATTGACTGATGCATCAAACAAGCGGCGGATGACTCAAAGTACTAACAACCAATAGTGTCACTTACCACCGACAAGTATTCTTCTTTCTCCAAATTCGTCTGGCAAGCAGTTTTCCTCGTCATCTTCTCACCCTTGTCATCGAGCGGCCGACACTGCATCACGGCCTTGTACCGCAGCGTGTGCTTGATGTCGGAGAGTATCTTTCGGGCTGATTTCACGAGGGCTTTTGTTGCCTTGTCTTTCTCACCATCCACACAAGAAAATGCTTCCTACAAGAAAGCATATGGCAGTTAATTACAATAATTCGGATATGGAATAATGAAGTGGCAAAGATGCTTACATGAAAACCGTCGATGACCCGGGCGGCCATGGTGACATTGTGCTCATCCTTGGTGTGCTGGTAGTGCTCCCAGGTGAAACCTGGCGATGGCGGGTCGTCATCATTTGGCTTGGCCAACCCAGGGAAGTACTTCCTCACGAGGGAGCCGATGACGTGGTTCGACAATCGAGCCTTTGGAGGCTTGGTAGGGAGAAATTCCCACTGACTGCATGATGAAAAAGACAAGCATATGTGAGTGGAAAAGTTGTGGTATTCAAAATAATTTGCAAATCAAATGCTTACCAATCTCCCCTCTGAGTTATGAGAGGACGGTCGGTGGGAGCTGTTGGTTCCGGGACCTTCCCCGGACCACGCCCGGATTTCTTCCTCTTGCAAGTGTTGCTCGACGTAGACCCCGAGCCGTCCGAGGGCACCATGTCGCCTGACTCGGTAGCGAGCGGATCATCTCCTTGAAAGGACCCTCCGACATCGTCATCCGATGACGGGTGCTCATCGGCAGTGAGCTGGTGGGAGCCGGACGACTCGGTTGTACCAGAGTTGCTGGTGTGGGTCATCCTACGGCTCATGACTCTCTGATCCTTATCGCTAGAGCCCCCCTCCAAATCTGAAAACAGCGGATACTTATCGCTAGAGCACTAATTTTCCCATCAAATTTTCTTTAACGTGGTTTATGTTTTCTGTTGATATCTTAACAATCACTACTTTATTATAGATTTTCCCTTTAGTGATGGAAAAAGTTACTTGCCAGGCCTATGCTCATGTTTTCCTTATTTTCATTTTCCAGGCAATACTCACGATGCATGAGACTCTAACACACCATATATCCAAAAATGCCTACTCTATTCTACAAACCATTCTACAAACCATTCAGTTTTCCACAAACTCCCAATAAATTGGATTAACAAATGTCCATCTATTAACAGTGCAGCACACCGCTCATGCCCAGTTCATACACTATAGGAAAGGAGAGGAGTGGAGTACCTGTAGGCATGACCAGCTGGCGCGCCACCGGTTCCGTTCGGCAGCACCGGGGGCCGGCCATGAGGCGCCGGCACAGGTGGCGATGGCAGCGGTAATGGCAGATGGAGGCGGGGGCGGTGGCGTCAACAGCTGGGCGCGGCGGCGGCGACAGATGGTGGCGGGCGCGGCGGCGGCGGTGGCGTCAGATGGGGACGGGCGCGGCGGCGGCGACAGATGGTGGCGGGCGCGGCGGCGCGGTGGCGGCGGCGACAGATGGTGGCGGGTGCCGCGGTGGCGACAGATGGGGACGGGAGCGGCGGAAAGGGGAAGAAGTGAGGGAGAGAAAGAAAGGGGAACGGCGCCTAAGAACTAGGTTTAGGTACTTTACCGAGAGTGACCCTCGGTAAAGGTTAACTTTACCGAGAGCCGTATTTCGACTCTCGGTAACTATTGTTTCACTACTTTATTTTCCTTCTTTTTTGTGTTTTTCTTTTGGCACTTCCTTTTTGTGTCTGATATTTCAAACCTTTTTATGACTAAAGTTTGAAAATACCATGACTTTAAAAATCTAAACTTCTAAGCATTGTAAACTAAAAAAACATGACGACGGAGAGCTGCGGTAACACGGAGAACGAGGTATTCATCGTGGCCTATCCCCTCTCGGTGTCGGTCAATGCCCTAGACCGCTTCCGAGCATGATTTCATGTGCTGCCTTGCAGGTTTGGAATTTTCGGCGATAAAACCCTAGCAGAGCAATAAATTTCTCGAATATTGCACGCGGGTCCGAAAAATGCGGGGGCATGGCACGTGTCATGCGATGGTCTCCTTTGAGAGCACGAGAAGTTTCGAGGCCAACGGAGCAACAGGACCCGCACTTCCTGCACAAACCGGACACGTTCCCTCTCGATACCCAGAGACTACGTCAGAGATGGTGCAGTTTACAAGCGGCCTGAGGGGAGGCTTATTCGAAATGCGCCCAAACTTTTACCACACCCTACATGGGCCATGTGATGACACGGTGCCAGCTCTCGAGGAATTCCGGCATCGTACGATTTTCCAAGGATTTAAACTTTTGCATCACGCATGCCACCGAGGTACTTTCGCCCCTAGGTGCCATGGCATGCCCCTCCCTCGTCTGCGTAAGGCCTAGGCATGCCGCAAGGACATCACAAAGGATTTCCCATGCTGCTTCCGGGTATGATTTCATGTGGTGCCTTGCAGGTTTGGAATTTTCGGCGATGAAACCCTAGCAGAGCAATAAATTTCTCGAATATTGCACGCGGGTCCGAAAAATGCGGGGCGTGGCACGTGTCATGCGATGGTCTCCTTTGAGAGCATGAGAAGTTTCGAGGCCAACGAAGCAACAGGACCCGCACTTCCTGCACAAACCGGACACGTTCCCTCTCGATACCCAGACACTACGTCGGAGATGGTGCGGTTTACAAGTGGCCTGAGGGGAGGCTTATTCGAAACGCGCCCAAACTTTTACCACACCCTACATGGGCCATGTGATGACACCGTGCCAGCTCTCAAGGAATTCCGGCATCATACGATTTTCCGAGGATTTAAACTTTTGCATCACCACTAGTAGAAAACAGGGCATCTGTCCCGGTTGCAGAGGGCCTTTAGTCCCGGTTCTGCAACCGGGACAAAACGATCGGGACTAATGCCGGTCGCTTTTAGTCCCGGTTGGGTTACGAACCGGGACCAACAGTGCTCGACGTGGCCGCACGGCGGCGCCGAGGCAGGAGGACCTTTGGTCCCGATTCGTAACACGAACCGGGACTAAAAGGCGATGGGGTTTTTTTTTTGGAAAGGGCCGTGTTTCATTTTTTGTTTTCATTTTATTTTATATTTATGTTGTATTTTCACGCGGGTTTTCATTTTTGGAAAGGGCCAATCGCAACATCATATTTTCCTCTAATTCACATGATCACTTGCATCCATCCACCTTAATCAAATATATGTCATATAACTCATCATCATCTTACTCATCTAACAACTCATCATCATCTTAATCATACCAAGTTAAAATCTCATAAAACATAAAAACATCATAATAGTAATCATCCTAATCGATCATGCAAGTTAAAATAAACCAGAAAAACTTCTCTCTCATATAGGACCTAGTCGTCCCTCCTAGGAAAAATGACATAAAACAGAATAACACCTATGTCTCCATGATGAAGCAAAGAGATCCAACGGTCTCCAACTTGTGGCTTGCGATCCTTCTTTATTTGTCCCCATGCTTCAATTTGGAGCCGTCTTGGTGGTTTGCGCTCAGTCGAGTATGCAAAAGAGAACTCGGGCTGGAAGGGGCTTTTAATTGTCATATTACCTTCGGGTTGCATCAACGGAGGCACAACTTCATTTGACAGTTTCTGTTGAAGAACATAATAGTAGCCTAGTTAGCAATGTAATCAATACCATTTACGCAATAGTATAGTGTACTTAATTAGCAACTCTTACCAAGATATTTCGGCGAATGTCATCCGCCCTCAACCTATGCACTAGTGTCCTGTACAATGTATAATTTGGGCCAGTTCCCAAATTATACGGGAAGATCTCCCTACCAACTAGGACACCAATAACAAAGTTGATAAGATCATCCTTCTCCTCCCAAGTTAGATGTGATCCATAAGTGTAGTGTGTCGTGTCAATTATTTTCTGTGTTTCACTCGAAGAAACGAAATAAGCTGTAAATTATAAATTAACAAATTTAGTATGGATGAACACCAACTATTTTTAAATATAGAATGCAAATTACTTGACAAATATGCATTGTTGATAAACTCACATGGAGGTAAAACAGGAAGCATATCGACATCCACCCAAATGTCGATGTTACCTTCAATATGATCTTCAGGACGAAGATCGAAGGTTATTTCCATATCCTCCTGAACTCCATATGCCTTGCAAAGAGCTTCCCAATTTGAGCACCCTAATTCTGTGTTATCAACTGCATTCATTACTTTGACCAGAAATGTGTGACCATGCTTAGTCCTCAGGTTGGCTCTCCTCGTCTCGAAACCGTCGTGCTCTTCGAAACCGAGCCTCTCCAAGAAATACCGTCTTGCATGACAGGGGATGAACTAGTCAAATTGTATAAAACATAAATTACACGTTGAAGCAAAGAAACAAAAGTCATGCTTAATTACGAAAAAAACACTTGTCATCGTTGCGTACCGTAGAAATATCGAAGTCGTCGTAAAGCTTCATGGTGAAGAACCTGCCGTCTCGCAGCCCAGGCCGGTCGCAAAGACCCTTATCTTCGCCGCACTATTTGCACGTTTGGCACCTATGGTCGTCATCAGACGACGACATTTCCTGCAAAATACAGGCACTGGGAGGTGTTCCCTGCAATAACATATGCACATGACCAAATAGACCTAATTGCAATAACATAGGCACATGACGTATAAATTGATTATTACTTTCGGTCTGTCGAGGCTTTCCTTAAATAACTCTCATATCTCATGGTGTGTTGGTCTGCACTCTCTCACACTGATATGGGGGTGTATATATTGGTGGACACTCTCTCACACTAATAGTTCGACCGTCGGTGATGGGTGCAACCCCTCTTCTCTCCTTGCGCATTATACCGAGGTATATATCGCAAGAGAGAAGAGGAAGAAGCGCCCCCCACGACAATAGTCGGGATTCCTCCATCAAGAACACACATGATCGAAAGTCACACAAGGAGCAACGACAGACCGAAAGTCACACACGCATTATAACAATATAATATCACTAATACAATTATAATGAACTCGAATATAATATCACTAATACATTTATAATGAACTCGGATATAATATCACTAATCCAGTTAATGCATCATCAAATATTAACTAATACATCTCGAATATTATCATATAAGATCAGTAATACAGATCGAATATCCTAGAATCCAAACTGGAGGACGGTGAACTCGGTTCACTAGCGGTCTCTGAGTCGCTGGCGGTGGACACCAAAGATAAGGAACCATCACCGGATTATAACTCGGGTGAGATCCCTGAAGAACCTACCAGGTATTGGAGAACCTGGCGTCCAACGCCGCCATGTAGCGACGGACGTGCTCGTCCTCCTCCCTGACACGGCGACGTACCACCTCCGGGGGGCCCGCTCCCTCTGCACCGAAAGTGGCCCACGCGACCGCCTCCAAAGAAGCTCCGGGTCAACGACAAGACCAGGATTCCTCACCAAGCTCCGAGCCCGGGAAGGTAGCACCTCCCAGTGCCAGCCCGACGGAGCCCAGTCCCGGACATTGCGCCTCTCAAGCATGATGTCGCCGCTGACTCGACGACGACGAGGATGCGGGCCAGGCATCGTCGACGTCGAGACAAATTCCTATGAGAACATTTTCTTATCGTTTAATTTTTTGCTTTTTTAGAAATGCGGGATTGGCATCGTCGACGAAAACAAATTGTGGCTATAGCAAATATCATTTTATTTAACAACAATAAAACAACAATAACATTTTTAATAACAAAGCCTAGTGATGTGCAAGTTAGCAAATAAAGAAGCATCTTCCTCATAGATCAACAAATCAACTTAAAATGCCATCTTAATTTCCTAACTAACTTAAAATGCCATCTTAATTTTCTAACTAGACCTGGATCCGTCGCTGACTGCCACTGCTTCGGCCGGCGACGGACTCGGGCGACGACGGTAACCGCGGGGGTGAGGGAGGATAGCTAGGAGGAGGAGGGGAACGGCGGTGTGGCCGGCGGCTCACCTAGGAGGAGGAGGAGGCCGGAACGGACTCGGGGAGGCGACGGTGTCGGGGGGCGGCGACGGGGACGGCGTCGGGGCGGCGACGGGGACGGTGTCGGGGGCGGCGACGGGGACGGCGTCGGGGACGGCGACGAGGAGCGAGCAGGCTCGGGGAGGCAACGGCGTCGGGGAGGCGACGGCGAAATCCGGCAGCCTGGCGACGTCGAGGTGGTTTTCGGCGCCGTCGGGGGAGAGGGAAAGCAGATGTATTTGGAAACTTTTCCAAGTCCTGCTTATATAGTGCAACCTTTAGTCCCGGTTGGTAGTTCCAACCGGGACTAAAGACCACCCTTTAGTCCCGGTTATAGCCAACAACCTGGACTAAAGGTAGTTTTCAGCAGCCCGAAAGGGCGGGAAGCCCAGCCCTTTAGTCCTGGTTGGTGGCTCCAACCGAGACTAAAGGTAGTTTTCGGCCGCCCGAAAGGGCGGGAAGCCCGCCCCTTTAGTTCCGGTTGGTGTCTCCAACCGGGACTAAAGGGGTAGTTTATTCCCACCTCGCCAAGCGAGAGGCGCTCGCACCTGTTTATAAGCCCGGCCCTCTCTGCCTTGTTAAGTTCCTCTCAAATCCAAAATTCAAAGTGAAAATAGATGTGTTTGTAGAGAAAATTCAACCTAAATTCAAAGTGCTAGTATATCTATTTAGCTTACTAGCACTTTGAATTTAGGTTGAATTTCCTCTATAAGCGCATCTATTTTCACTTTTGCTATTTTTTATGTTATTTTTTTGCATATTAAAAGTTCTTAACAAAAAATACTTTATGAATATTCATTTTGCTATTAAAGTTTTTAACAAAAATAACTTTGATAATTTTAGTTGCATAAATTTTATATAATATTAAGTTAAATAACTTTGATCGGACAAAAACACGTCTATTACAAAGGGATTTAAATTTTTTGAACATATTTTAACTCAAGACTTTTTCTGCATTCAATATGCACCATTCAAAGCCACATCATCACTTTTCAACCATTTTCTCACTTTATTTGCTAGTTTTCATGCATTTCATGATTTATTTTGAGCTAAAATGACCCTGAATTAAAAAGCACTGCAAATGAACTCTAAAATGGTTCAAAGTTGGCATGGTATCATAATTTCACCCACATAGCATGTGCTAAAAAGTTGAGAGGGTTACCGGAAAAACTGGATGCACTTCGTGTACAAACTGGACAATCTCTTTCGAAGTATCAGGGTTTCGGACGAAAACACGTCTATTACAAAGGGATTTCAATTTTTTGAACATATTTTAACTCAAGACTTTTTCTGCATTCAGTATGCACCAGTCAAAGTCACATCATCACTTTTCAACCATTTTCTGACTTCACTAGCTAGTTTTCATGCATTTCATGATTTATTTTGAGCTAAAATGACCCTGAATTTAAAAGCACTGCAAATGAACTCTGAAATGGTTGAAAGTTGGCATGGTATCACAATTTCACCCACATAGTATGTGCTAAAGAGTTGAGAGGGTTACGGGAAAAACTGGATGCACTTCGTGTACAAACTGGACAATCTCTTTCGAAGTATCACGGTTTCGGACGAAAATACGTCTATTACAAAGGGATTTCAATTTTTTGAACATATTTTAACTCAAGACTTTTTCTGCATTCAATATGCACCATTCAAAGCCACATCATCACTTTTCAACCATTTTCTGACTTTATTTGCTAGTTTTCATGCATTTCATGATTTATTTTGAGCTAAAATGACCCTGAATTAAAAAGCACTGCAAATGAATTCTGAAATGGTTGAAAGTTGGCATGGTATCATAATTTCACCCACATAGCATTTGCTAAAAAGGTGAGAGGGTTACCGGAAAAACTGGATGCACTTCGTGTACAAACTGGACAATCTCCTTCGAAGTATCAGGGTTTCGGACGAAAACACGTCTATTACAAAGGGATTTCAATTTTTTGAACATATTTTAACTCAAGACTTTTTCTGCATTCAATATGCACCATTCAAAGCCACATCATCACTTTTCAACCATTTTCTGACTTTATTTGCTAGTTTTCATGCATTTCATGATTTATTTTGAGCTAAAATGACCCTGAATTAAAAAGCACTGCAAATGAACTCTGAAATGGTTGAAAGTTGGCATGGTATCATAATTTCACCCACATAGCATGTGCTAAAAAGCTGAGAGGGTTACCGGAAAAACTGGATGCACTTCGTGTACAAACTGGACAATCTCTTTCGAAGTATCAGGGTTTCGGACGAAAACACGTCTATTACAAAGGGATTTCAATTTTTTGAACATATTTGAACTCAAGACTTTTTGTGCATTCAATATGCACCAGTCAAAGCCACATCATCACTTTTCAACCATTTTCTGACTTCATTTGCTAGTTTTCATGCATTTCATGATTTTTTTTGAGCTAAAATTACCCTGAATTTAAAAGCACTGCAAATGAACTCTGAAATAGTTGAAAGTTGGCATGGTATCATAATTTCACCCACATAGTATGTGCTAAAGAGTTGAGAGGGTTACGGGAAAAACTGGATCTACTTCGTGTACAAACTGGACAATCTCTTTCGAAGTATCAGGGTTTCGGACGAAAACACGTCTATTACTAAGGGATTTCAATTTTTTGAACATATTTTAACTCAGGACTTTTTCTGCATTAAATATGCACCATTCAAAGCCACATCATCACTTTTCAACCATTTTCTGACTTTATTTGCTAGTTTTCATGCATTTCATGATTTTTTTTTAGCTAAAATGACCCTGAATTAAAAAGCACTGCAAATGAACTCTGAAATGGTTGAAAGTTGGCATGGTATCATAATTTCACCCACATAGCATGTGCTAAAAGGTTGAGAGGGTTACCGGAAAAAGTGGATGCACTTCGTGTACAAACTGGACAATCTCTTTCGAAGTATCAGGGTTTCGGACGAAAACACGTCTATTACTAAGGGATTTCAATTTTTTGAACATATTTTAACTCACTCTACTAGAAAAATGGCTATAGCCAATATCCCTAGTAATGGCGCACCATGGGTGTGGTGCGCCACTGCTATATAGCAATGGCGCACCAGAAACAGGTGCGCCATTGTTATTTTTTTAGGAGTGGCGCACCACCTGAGCAGTGCGCCATTGCTATTTTTTTTCCACCCCCCACCCCCACCAGACATAGCAATGGCGCACCACACCTAGGTGCGCCACTACTATGCTGCATAGTAATGGCGCACCTTGGTGTGGTGCGCCATTGTTATGTCTGGTGAGGGTGTGGGCCTGCGTGTGTGAGAGACATTAGTAATGGCGCACCCCCCCTGGCGCACCAGGGAGTGTGCGCCATTACTAATGTCTCTCACACACACAAACACACCCCACCACACACACCCACCCACCCACCCCCCCCCCCCCCCCCCCCCCCCGTGGATCGCCTTTTCGGTTTAAAAAAAATAAAAGAAAATGATAAAAGATTCAAAAAAATTCAAAAGAATAGATGCCCATGTGTTATGTGTTCTAGTTTTTACGAAAATTAACAAACATGAATTTTGAATTTTTTTGCAAAAAAACAAAACCGCCGTGTTTCGGTAAAATGGCCGTAACTTTTGCATACGACCTCCGATGAAAAAGTTTTTTATATGAAAAAGATACTACTCGAAAAGTTACATCCGAATTTAATCGGCTCTGCCCGTTATCGATTTTTTAGAATCCTCAAAAACCTAACAGAAAAAATGTTACAGCCATTGTTAGATCTGGAGGCAAAATAATACAAAAATTTAAAAAAAATAGCAATGGCGCACCAGTGCATAGTGCGCCACTACTATTTTCCCGCCTTCAAAATTCAAAAAAATTTAAAAATAGTAATGGCGCACCACACCCATGTGCGCCATTACTAAGGTACATAGTAATGGCGCACCACACCTAGGTGCGCCATTACTAAGGTACATAGTAATGGCGCACCTCGGTGTGGTGCGTCATTACTATGTGACACATGGCACACCACGTACGCACCCACCCACCCCTCTCCTTCCTCTCTGCTTATCCCCTTCCTCCTCCCTTCTCCTTCCCCGTTTCGGTTTCCCCTTCCCCTTCCCCTTCCTCCTCCCTTCTCCTCCCTGCTCCGGTGACCGAGCCACAGGAGCGCCGCCGCCCGTCGCGCCTTCCCTTCCCCTTCCCCTTCTTCCTCCCTTCCCCTTCATTCTTCTCCTCCTCCACTCCATCTCCTCCTCTCCGGCGACCTCCTCCTCCTCACGGTGCTCCTCCTAACGGTGCTCCTCCTCCGGTGACCTCTTCCTCACGGTGCTCCTCCTCCGGCGACCTCCTCCTCCCACCTCTCCTCCTCACGGTACTCCTCCTCCGGCGACCTCCTCCTCCCACCTCTCCTCCTCACGGTGCTCCTCCTTCCTCTCCTGCTCACGGTCCTCCTCCTCTCCGGTGACCTCCTCCTCCCTCCTCTCCTCCTCACGGTCTGTCCTCCCTCCTTCTCTACTTCCGGCCACATGTGGAGCTCCCTCGGCACAAAGAACGTAAAAGATCCAGGTCGAGAACGAAATTTGAAAAAACTTCAACCAAAAAAAACGAGCAAAAAAACGAGCCAAAATAATGAGCCAGATCTAGATCCAGATCCAAATTCAAAATTCAAAAATAGCAATGGCGCACGGTGGGGGTTAGACGGTGCGCCACTACTATTTTCCCGCCTACAAAATTCAGAAAAAAAAAGTTACCAGTGGCGCACCTGTAGCAATAGTAATGGCGCACCAGAGGTGCGCCACTGTTACCTGCAATACTAATGGCGCACCAGAGGTGCACCATTAGTATTTGTTACTAATGGCGTGGTAATAGTGGCGCACCTATAGTGCGCCATTAATGGCAGAAATAGGTGCGCCACTAACAGCCTTTTTTCTAGTAGTGTCAAGACTTTTTCTGCATTCAATATGTACCATTCAAAGCCACATCATCACTTTTCAACCATTTTCTGACTTCATTTCCAAGTTTTCATGCATTTCATGACTTATTTTGAGCTAAAATGACCCTGAATTAAAAAGCACTGCAAATGAACTCTGAAATGGTTGAAAGTTGGCATGGTATCATAATTTCACCCACATAGCATGTGCTAAAAAGTTGAGAGGGTTACCGGAAAAACTGGATGCACTTCGTGTACAAACTGGACAATCTCTTTCGAAGTATCAGGGTTTTGGACGAAAACACGTCTATTACAAAGGGATTTCAATTTTTTGAACATATTTGAACTCAAGACTTTTTTTTGCATTCAATATGCACCATTCAAAGCCACATTATCACTTTTCAACCATTTTCTGACTTCATTTGCTAGTTTTCATGCATGTCATGATTTATTTTGAGCTAAAATGACCCTGAATTGAAAAGCACTGCAAATGAACTCTGAAATGGTTGAAAGTTGGCATGGTATCATAATTTCACCCACATAGCATGAGCTAAAAAGTTGAGAGGGTTACCGGAAAAACTGGATGAACTTCGTGTACAAACTGGACAATCTCTTTCGAAGTATCAGGGTTTCGGACGAAAACACGTCTATTACAAAGGGATTTCAATTTTATAACATATTTTAACTCAAGACTTTTTCTGCATTCAATATGCACCATTCAAAGCCACATCATCACTTTTCAACCATTTTCTGACTTCATTTGCTAGTTTTCATGCATTTCATTATTTATTTTGAGCTAGAATGACCCTGAATTGAAAAGCACTGCAAATGAACTCTGAAATGGTTGAAAGTTGGCATGGTATCATAATTTCACCGACATAGCATGTGCTAAAAAGTTGAGAGGGTTACCGGAAAAACTAGATGCACTTCGTGTACAAACTGGACAATCTCTTTCGAAGTATCAGTGTTTCGGACGAAAACACATCTATTACAAAGGGATTTCAATTTTTTGAACATATTTTAACTCAAGACTTTTTCTGCATTCAATATGCACCATTCAAAGCCACATCATCACTTTTCAACCATTTTCTGACTTCATTTGCTAGTTTTCATGCATGTCATGATTTATTTTGAGCTAAAATGACCCTGAATTGGAAAGCACTGCAAATGAACTCTGAAATGGTTGAAAGTTGGCATGGTTTCATAATTTCACCCACATCCATTGCCGGTTCAACTGCGTGCATTATATAATTAAATGTATCAAAAACCATTACAGAACATCATGAATAGAGAAGTGATCAAATGTTATTACTGAAAAAATAAATACATAAAGTTCATACATAGTTCTCATAGAACAACATACAGCTCTCTAGAGCAACTAATTAAAACATAAATTGAAACTAACATAAAACTTTGTAAAACATTTAAATGCAACAACAAATGCGATCATAATCGCAACTAATGTAACAATTGATCCAACAGCATAATGATTCCAAGCCTCATTATCAATGGCATATTTTCTTATCTTTCTAATCTTCAAGCGCATTGCATCCATCTTGATCTTGTGGTCATCGACGACATCGGCAACATGCAACTCCAATTTCATCTTCTCCTCCTCAATTCTTTTCAATTTTTCTTTCAAATCCTCGTTTTCTTTTTCAACTAAATTTAACCTCTCAACAAGAGGGTCGGTTGGAATTTCCGGTTCACATACCTCCTAGATAAACACATCTATGTCACGTTGGTCGGCACAATTGTCATAAAGACTAAATGAAACAAATAGTTATAAAAGATAATATACCACATCCGAATCATAAACCGGACGAGGGCCGACGTGGGCGGATACCATGACCATGGCACTATATAATAACAAACAATAATAAAAGTAAGAAATTTATACAAGTATCTATGTAAATCATACAAGTAAGAATTTTTTTTCTTTTAAAAAGAAGATAAGAACAAGAGGCTCACCACGGTGGTGCCGGCGACGAGATCGGCACGGGCGATCGACGATGGTGAGGACGGGGACGGGACGTGACGGACCGCCAAACCTAGACAAATCTTGGGGAAAATGGAGCTTGGAGAGGAGAAAGCTTAAGCGTGGCTCGGGCATTTTATCAAACACCTCGTGTGCATAGGAGGTGAGAGCAGAGCAACACACACCTCGCACACGCCGGCCGGACAAAAAAACAGAGGAGTGAGCGCGCAGGGGCGAGCACATATATATAGGCATATCTTTAGTCCCGGTTTGTGGATAGAACCGGGACTAAAGGGACTGGGCCAGGAGCGAGGCCCTTTAGTCCCGGTTCGTGTCTAGAACCGGGACTAAAGGGGTCACACGAACCGGGACTGGTTGCTGACGAACCCCGGCCGGCGCCCTGGCTGCTCGAACCGGGACTGATGCACCCATTAGTCCCGGTTCGTAACACGACCGGGACTAATGCAATATTCTGACACAATTCCGGCATCGTACGATTTTCTGAGGATTTAAACTTTTGCATCACGCATGCCACCGAGGTACTTTCGCCCCTAGGTGCCATGGCATGCCCCTCCCTCGTCTGCGTAAGGCCTAGGCATGCCGCAAGGACATCACAAAGGATTTCCCATGCCGCTTCCGGGCATGATTTCATGTGGTGCCTTGCAGGTTTGGAATTTCCGGCGATGAAACCCTAGCAGAGCAATAAATTTCTCGAATATTGCACGCGGGTTCGAAAAATGCGGGGGCGTGGCACGTGTCATGCGATGGTCTCCTTTGAGAGCACGAGAAGTTTCGAGGCCAACGGAGCAACATGACCCGCACTTCCTGCACAAACCGGACACGTTCCCTCTCGATACCCAGAGACTACGTCGGAGATGGTGCAGTTTACAAGTGGCCTGAGGGGAGGCTTATTCGAAACGCGCCCAAACTTTTACCACACCCTACATGGGCCATGTGATGACACTGTGCCAGCTCTCGAGGAATTCCGGCATCGTACGATTTTCCGAGGATTTAAACTTTTGCATCACGCATGCCACCGAGGTACTTTCGCCCCTAGGTGCCATGGCATGCCCCTCCCTTGTCTGCGTAAGGCCTAGGCATGCCGCAAGGACATCACAAAGGATTTCCCATGCCACTTCTGGGCATGATTTCATGTGGTGCCTTGCAGGTTTGGAATTTTCGGCGATGAAACCCTAGCGGTGCAATAAATTTCTTAATATAAATGCAAAGCTAGCTACTAAAAATGATATCTGAAGTGAGTGAAGGGAGTGGTCTAAAGAAAGGGGAACGGCTAAGAACTAGGTTTAGTTAGTTTACCGAGAGTAACGCTCTGTAAAGTACACATTACCGAGAGCCGCCCTCGGCAATGGGTGAAACCTAAATATAGGGTTTCTGCTTTACCGAGAGCCGCTCTCGGAAAAAGGTGAACCCTAGATCTAGGGTAAGACTTGTACCGAGTTCCTAGTTGAGTTGACTCTTGGAAATGGTTCCCGCGGGAACTTATCCAAAATTTCTAAATCGCGCGCCCACACTCAATGAGGAACTAGGTTTAGGTACTTTACCGAGAGTGACCCTCGGTACAGGTTATCTTTACCGAGAGCCGTATTTCGACTCTCGGTAACTATTGTGCCACTACTTTATTTTCCTTATTTTTTGTATTTTTCTTTTGGCACTTCCTTTTTGTGTCTGATATTTCAAACCGTTTTATGACTAAATTTTGAAAATACCAAGACTTTAAAAATCTCAACTTCTAAGCATTGTAAACTAAAAAAACATGACGACGGAGAGCTGTGGAAACACGGAGAACGAGGTATTCACCGTGGCCTACCCCCTCTCGGTGCCGGTCAACGCCCTAGACCGCTTCCGGGCATGATTTCATGTGGTGCCTTGCAAGTTTGGAATTTTCGACGATGAAACCCTAGCAGTGCAATAAATTTCTCGAATATTGCACGCGGGTCCGAAAAATGCGGGGGCGTGGCACGTGTCATGCGATGGTCTCCTTTGAGAGCACGAGAAGTTTCAAGGCCAACGGAGCAACAGGACCCGCACTTCCTGCACAAACCGGACACGTTCCCTCTCGATACCCAGAGGCTACGTCGAAGATGGTGCGGTTTACAAGTGGCCTGAGGTGAGGCTTATTCGAAACGCGCCCAAACTTTTACCACACCCTACATGGGCCATGTGATGACACCGTGCCAGCTCTCGAGGATTTCCAGCATCGTACGATTTTCCGAGGATTTAAACTTTTGCATCACGCATGCCACCGAGGTACTTTCGCCCCTAGGTGCCATGGCATGCCCCTCCCTCGTCTACGTAAGGCCTAGGCATGCCGCAAGGACATCACAAAGGATTTCCCATGCCGCTTCCGGGCATGATTTCATGTGGTGCCTTGCAAGTTTGGAATTTCCGGCGATGAAACCCTAGCAGTGCAATAAATTTCTTAATATAAATGCAAAGCTAGCTACTAAAAATGATATCTGAAGTGAGTGAAGGGAGTGGTATAAAGAAAGGGGAACGGCTAAGAACTAGGTTTAGGTAGTTTACCGAGAGTAACGCTCTGTAAAGTACACGTTACCGAGAGCCGCCATCGGCAATGGGTGAAACCTAAATCTAGGGTTTGTGCTTTACCGAGAGCCGCTCTCGGAAAAAAGTGAACCCTAGATCTAGGGTAAGACTTGTACCGAGTTCCTAGTTGAGTTGACTCTCGGAAATGGTTCCCGCGGGGACTTATCCAAAATTTCTAAATCGCGTGCCCACACTCATCTCTCACTCTCCTCTCCCTCTGTCCCCGTCCACCCCCCTCGTCTGCCTCCGCCTTCCGAGCCGGCGCCGCCGCGGCCGTGCTCCAACACCGCCGCCACCGCCCCGTCCGCCGTGCTGCACCACCGCCCCCGCCCCTCAGTGCCGCCCCCGCGTCCGCCTCCGCCCCTCACAGCCGCCGCCGCCGCCGTGCTCCATCACCGCCGCCGCCCCTCAGAGCCGCCGCCGCCGCCGTGCTCCACCTCCTGCGCCATCCCCCTGCCCCGTTGGTGAGTCCAACAGCAGCAAGCTCGAAGGGAGAGAGGAGTGTGAGTGTGAGTGTGTGTTGTGTATGTGTGTGTGAGTGAGTGTTGTTGATGTGTGTCTGTTGGACATATGATTGACACTACTTCATTCTTTCGTGCAGGACATGCATCTATTTTGACAATAGAGAGTGAATTCCGTCGCACACTTCAAGGGTAATCTTTTCCCGTTCATGTGTAGGTTTTCATTTTTTGTAGATGACCTAAATAGTCGCGTAACCTAGGCGTCTCCCGTTCGGAAGGGTTGTATTTATAAATATGCAAGTCTTTGCATATTTATAACCTAAACTCTTTCGAGTTGTCTACATTTTCCATGGACAGCCCGAGGATGTGTAGGCTGGTCGTTTTCATGCCGTACTTCGATCTGAGACAGAATTTCGACGGTGTCTCCTTGTTGTTCTCTGGATACACATTCTCTCGGCTTATTGCCGAGACGTGTATTTGGAGAACAGCGGGGAGGTGCTGCCGAAAATTTGTCTCGGATCGGAGTACGTCATGGAAACAGACCCAGCCTACACATCCTTGGGTGGGATTAGGACATATCTTTACCTATTAGATAGCTCAATGCATGTCGTAAAACTTGATGGAACCACTTGTTACATAAAAAACATTATGTGTGTGTTTCACATTATATCAGAGGATGGAAGATCGTGAGTGGATGTACACCGGACATCCCAGCCTGCAGGGTATGACCCGTGAGTGGATGTCAAAGACCAATGATTTCCTGGAATTAGTATTTGCTGGAGAAACGTCAGTTCATGGAATTTGGTGCCCATGCACGGAGTGCGATAACCAGGTTGAAAGAGATAAGATTACTATGAGTAAACACTTAGGCACATATGGGTTTACGCCAGGCTATTACCGGTGGATCTTTCACGGTGAGACAGAACAGTCCAGAGCGGAGGTGGTGCGACAGCGCACCGACGAATATGATACTCGGATTGAAAACCTGTTAGATGACATCCGCCGTGCCGATCCGCGGGAGGACCCAAACTCCGAGGAGCCGCCGGAAAGCCCAGAAGAGTATCATGAAGCTTTGTTTGCGGCACAGAAACCCCTCACGCCCATACAGAGGTTACTCAACTAGATGGCATCGCACGCCTAATGGCCCTGATGGCAACACACTGCATAAGCATAGTTTGCTTCAATGAGTTATTGTCAGTTATTGCTAGCCTGCTGCCTAAAGAAAACATATTGCCAAAGAACATGTACGAGTCGAACAAAATCCTCGGTTCACTTAAGATGCCGTATTTGCAAATACATGCTTGTCCAAACGGATGCATGTTATTTAGAAATGAACATAAATATACGAACTACTGTGTCAAGTGCAAATCCTCTAGGTATATTGAGGTACAAAATGATGACGGTAGCAAGAGGCAGCTCAAAATTGCTGTCAATATCCTTCGATATCTTCCATTCACAGAAAGGATCCAGAGGCTTTATATGACCGACGAAACTGCCCAATATATGAGATGGGCCACCGAAGGGAAGATGTACAATACAAAAAAGATGCAACATCCACGTGATGGTGAAGCATGGAAGAAATTTGTTCAAATTCATAAGTGGATGACTGGAAGAATGCAGTTGTTGGGATAACAACCGATGGGTTCAATCCATATGGTTTGAAGGATGCCATATACAGTTGTTGGCCAGTATATGTTATCCCCCTGAATCTGCCCCCTGGCGTTTGCAAGCAACGACATCACATGTTCCTGACGCTGATAATTCCAGGGCCAAACTATCCGGGGAAGAATATGAGTGTGTACATGGAGCCACTGGTGGACGACTTACTTGTTGCTTGGAACACTGGGGTAAGGACATACGATGCCGTTTCAAAGAAGCACTTCAATATGCATATCTGGTACCACACATCGCTACATGACCTACCAGCACGTGCGATATTTTGTGGTTGGTCTGTAAAGGGGAAGTGGCCTTGCCCAGTGTGCCGACAGCGTGTGACTTTCATTTGGCTGGCTAAGGGTCGCAAGTACGTATGCTTTGACCAACATCGGCAGTTCCTTTGTCTTGATCACCCATACAGACAAGACACTGTGAACTTTCGGAAAGGTGTTATTGTTGATGACCCGCCACCACCTATTATGACCGGTGCCGAGCTTAAGGATGAGTTAGATGCTCTCGAGAAAAATCCCAATGGGAAAGGTTTTGTGGGATATGGAGACACACACCAGTGGACTCACATTCCAAGCTTATGGAGGCTCCCTTACTTTAAAGATCTTCTCCTTCCACACAACATTGATGTAATGCACACTGAAAAGAATATTGCAGAGGCTTTACTCGGCACACTCCTCGACACCGACAAGACAAAGGATAACATTAAGGCTAGGATCGATCAAGCCCAGCTATGCAACAGGCCAAAATTACAATTGGTGCTTCGTGCAAAAGGTAATTCTTGGAAGAAGCCATTAGCCCCTTTCACCCCTTCAATCCCCCAAAGGAAGGAAATTCTCCAATGGATTGTGAACAAGTTGTACTTCCCTGATGGATATGCAGCTAATATCATGAGGGGAGTGAATATGGCTACAAAGCGAATAGGAGGCCTCAAGAGTCATGACTACCATGTATGGCTTGAGCGGATAATGCCCATGATGATTCGAGGGTATGTCATAGAGGATATTTGGCGAGTGCTGGCGGAGTTGAGCTACTTCTTCCGCCAGCTTTGTGCCAAAGAATTAGATTATGAAGTGGTTGCAAAGTTGGAGGAACAAGCACCTGGCTTGCTATGCAGGTTAGAGAAGGTATTTCCGCCAGGTTTCTTTAATCCGATGCAACATATGATCTTACATCTCCCGTATGAGGCTAGAATGGGAGGACCTGTGCAGTTCCAATGGCAGTATGCACCTGAACGGGAGTTCAAGCATCTTTGTGGCAAATGTAAGAATAAAGCCCGCATCGAAGCCTCCATAGCCGAGGCATACCTGAACGAGGAGGTGGCAACGACCACGACAAAGTACTATCATGACAGTTTTAAGACTAGGTTAAATCCAGCTCCTCGTTACAATGAAGAACCCACCAATAATGTTCCCGACCTTAGCCTCTTCGAAGGCCATGGTGGCAAAGCAAGTGGACCGAAGCGGAAGACCTTTTCACCTACCGAGTGGTCGACTCTTATGATCTATGTCTTGACCAACATGGAAGAAGTGAAGCCGTACATAACGTAAGTGTAGAACACCTTCATTGACAAGTACTCACTATTCTTGAGTCCTAACTCGAATTCTTCTCATTGCTAGGGAATTCCAGAACGAATTCTGGAAGCTACCACGGCCCCTAACGACGAAGAATCAGCAAACCTTCTTGAAGATACCAATGTTGATGGCGGTTTCATTTCTTGGTTCTCACGAAAAGTAACTTCCCTAACTTTATGTACACTTCAAGTTGTTCTTACTTGCCGGTAATGCTTCCACTAATGAACCAGACAATCTCCTATTAATCTTGTAGGCATACCAGGAGGTTGATATGGACGCCAAAATGAGAGAAGTAGCCAAAGGTTTTGAATACGAGGCCAAGTCATTTAAGGCTTACGACATGAATGGGTATTGCTTCCACACTGATAAACACACGCGTGAGAGGCCCAATCGAAGGTCAATAAATAGTAGTGTTCATTGTCTAGGGACAGATGGACGTCACTACTATGGAACTATCGAAGAAATATATGAGCTGCAATACTGTGGTTTACAAGGTGTGAAGCCCATCGTATTCAAATGCAGTTGGCTCGATCCTGAGAAAGTGAGACGGACCCCTAGTATTGGCTGGGTCGAAGTTGAACGAGCATCGAAATATGCAGGAAATGATGTCTATATTATGGCTCAACTGGCTACACAAGTGTTTTTATCTCCCGTACGCGTGCGCATCTACGGAACATATCGATCTCTTGAAATGGGATGTCGTGTACAAGGTACCCCCGCATACCAAGGTACCTTCCCCAAACAAGGACGATTACCACATAAACCCTGACACATACGAGGGAGAGTTCTATCAAGAAGCAAACAATCACGAACACGAAGATGATGCAGAGGAAGATGATGGTGTGCATCACGAAGATGATGCTATGGAACATGAGGCCATGGATGACATGGAAGTAGATAATGCGGAGGACGAATACGAGGATGTTTCTGACCCTCAAGATTTGGCATTACTTCTGCGATGGCAAATGGGGCAAGATGCTGATGAGAGTCGCCCTGAAGACTTCGAGGATGAATGTATGAACTGGCGTGATAGCGATGATGACAGCCCTGATCCAAATGTTGCACCTAATATTGACCCCTATTTCTAACAACTCCATGTAATCGTGTGAGAACTATGTATGCGTGTCACAACTCCATGTATTCGTGTAACAACTCTTCGTATTCGTATGTGCAACAACTCTATGTATTCGTGTGTGTAACAACTCTACGTATTCGTATGTGCAACAACTCTATGTATTCGTGTGTGTAACAACTCTATGCATTCGTGTGTGCAACAACTCTATGTATTCGTGTGTGTAACAACTATATGTGTTATTGTGACAACTCCATTTATTCTTCGTATGTGATATATTTAATGTATTTACATCAAGTTGTATCATCTGTACTAACTGGTTTGTTCCTCGTCGTATCAGGGGATTGAAACATGACAGGTGGCAACAAGAATGCAAAGGAAAGTTTGAAAGATGTGGCAGCTCTGTACAATGATCAACTTGCTCGACCGGTGAAAGAGGTGGCCACTCCTGCATCGGTTGCCACAGCCGCCAAGAAGGCCAAACGACCGGCGGGTCTAGACTCCCCTTCAAAAAGCCGGGTGAAACGAAGCCGAGTAGGACGCGGGGGAGGAGGAGTAGGAGGCGGAGGAGGCGGGGTAGGAGGAGGAGGAGGCGGAGAGGAGGCGGCTCGAGGAGGTAGACGAGGTTGCGGAGAGGAGGTAGCTCGAGGAGGCGGACGAGGAGGAGGAGTAGATGAGGTAGGAGGAGGAGGCGGGCGAGGAGGGGGACGAGGAGGACGAGTAGGGGGACGAGGAGAACGTAGAGTAGCCCGTAGTAGAGCACCTCTTTCTTCTCCAAGACCCTCTAATGCGGTGCTTCGCCAGCCTCAGGAGGAGGATGGACGACGGCTGGAGGAGGAAATAGAGGATGGGGAGGAGGCGGGTCAGGATGAGGAGGATGAGGAGGAGGTGGTGGAGGACGACGCCGCCGAGAGGAGGCTGGTTGTTCGTCAGGTTTTTGAGGGTGGGGATGGACCCTCACGAGTGACGGAGCACCACGAGATGAGCGGCTCACAGCCGGGCGGTTCGACTATCAGCACTACTTCCACACGGAAAGTGTGGCTGCATGGTCCTTCAAAGCTTCCAAAACGTCCATATGTTCATAGAAACGTGTTGATTAAACCAGTGGGAGAAAAGTAAGTGGTTATATCGACTCATCCCATTTAAATTGTACCTTTGTCATTTCATCACATATAATATGACTTCACTCTTCCTAATGCAGGAGCTTAATAAAAGCTGGTGAGAGGCATCCGCCACGTCCGCCGAGTGGCATCATTGGGGGTCTTTGTAGGTTAAATTATCCTGGACTGGTCACTTTGCCGAACGGTGTCATTGAGCCAGCTTGGTCATGGGATCACTACAAACTCGCTCCGGATTTCCTGGATATGCGTCGGAGGGTTTATGATACCAGAGCCTTGCGAGTGGTCAACGATTTCTGGGTAAGTCCTTTCAAACACCGCAATGTCAATACCAAAAGGTTTAAATTTGCCATAGTCATGATTTTACCCTTCTCACATGTGTGCATGTTTAGGATTTCTTTACATGCATAGATGGTGAGAAGGATCGCGCCAATGTGGTGGTTGAGAATATTGCCAAGAAACTAGTCCATGACATGCACTATGAGGAGCGCATCCGGTTAGTGGTCAAGTATCACGCGGACTATCTCAACCAGAAGATTTCCAAAGAGGTGGCTCGAGGGAAGCATCTTACACGGGACATGTACTTCAAGGCAAGTGACGATGGATGCTTGTTATTCCCTACATTCCAACAAATTAGATTCCTTACTAAGATGCATTTCTTTACTTATTACAGGTGATTCCTCGGTGGTGCGCTGACAAACGTCCGTGCTGGGAGAAGATCGTCGAACGGTGGACAGATCCAGGGTGGCAGGATGAACACAAGACCATCGGGGACCGGCGTAAATTGATGGGTTGTCCAGGACACCGTCAAGGCAATCTCACCATCCCAGGTGTCGTCTGCAAACATGTAGGCAACAACATCCTTTTCTTTTCATCATGTTTCTCTTTCATTTGTGAGCATTTCCTTGATTGTTTGGATCGCTTTCTTTTGCAGAAAGAAGACACTGGCAAGGATATCTCTTACTTCGAGGCATGGACCGACAAACGTACCAAAGACGACAAGGACAAGGACCCTCTCCACCCGGAGAGGGAATAGATCAGCTCTAAAGCCCGGTCAGATGGGGAGAACTACACCAAAAAATTGAAGGAGACGTACGGGCAAGAGGCTGATCCTCACGTGCTGCCGTTTGACCCTCTTGTGGCCATTGCCGCGTCAGGCGGTAGACCGAAGGGCCGGATGGCGGTTCACCTTGATTCTGTCATAACCTCCTCCCTTCCGAGAGTCAACGCGCTCCGTGCTATGAGTACTGGCTCTGCTCCTAGCATAGAGCGTCACGTACCACATACCGTGTCCATTATTGAGGAAATTCAGGTCAGTGCTTCTTCATTGATCCTTCATGGTCCTACATGTTTGCATTTCAACACGAATGACATTTTCATTGCCATATTGTAGACTCGACTGAATGACACCCAGAAAGAATGAGATGAAGACCGGGCTAAGCTGAAGGCACAAGATGATCTAGTGAAGTCTTTACAACAAATGGTGGTCAATCTTTATTCTATGCAAGGCAAACCAGTGCCAGAGATGCCACCGACGCCAGAGTGGAACATTGTGAGTTTCGTTCGAACTATTTCTATCACCATTTTTGGCATTACCATATACATTCATCTTATTGGGTCAATCCATCACAGCTCAATCCATCACAAGGGTCGAACAATGTTCCGGTAGTTCCACCTCAAGTTGGTGGAGTTGGAGAACCAAACGTAATGACGTCTTCTGATGTTAATGTTACCACTCCGATCTCCAAAACCGTGTGAACTTCATGTTATGTTGTGTTTGAAACTGTTCCTTATATGTGCTTGAGAACTATTGCATCTTGTGTGATCTTGAGACTTGTAAACTTGTGGTAGTCGAGTGTGCTTGACAACTATTGCACGTTTTATGCACTATTAAATTTATGTGGGCTGTTCTTGAGAATCATTTCTTTTTTTGTTCAATGATGCCTATATGTGAGATGTTCTATGTGTGATGCACTATATGATGCTGCTGTATATGTTTTTCTGCAGGAAAGAAACAAAACAGCCAAAAGAGGTTGTTGGGCAAAACATTGCCGAGAGTGGCTCTCGGTAAAGTCTGTGAACTAGACAAAGATACAATCTTTACCGAGAGGCCTCTCGCAAAAGGATACCAACCAGTAGCGCTGTCTGACATCTTTACCGAGGGCCCCTCTCGGCAAACATGGCTCTCGGCATATACTATGGACCCACATGTCAGGCGCGGACACGTGGCACTTTCCTATTGGGTATCTTTGCCGAGGGCACCTCTCGGCGTACTCTGCGGACCCACATGTCAGGCCCTAGACACGTGGCCATTTCCTATTGGGTCTTTTTGCCGAAGGCCACTCTCGGCAAACACGGCACCCGGCGTACTCTACGGACCTACATGTCAGGCTGCCGACACGTGGCCCTTTCCTATTGGGTCTTTTTGCCGAGGGCCACTCTTGGCAAACACTGCACCCGGCGTACTCTACGGCCCCACATGTCAGGCTGTCGACACGTGGCCCTTTCCTATTGGGTCTTTTTGCCGAGGGCCACTCTCGGCAAACACGGCACCCGGCGTACCCTGCGGACCCACATGTCAGGCGCCCGACACGTGCCGTTTTCCTATTGGGTGTCGTTGCCGAGGGCCACTCTCGGCAAAAACTGTATGGACCCCACATGTCAGGTTGTGGCCACGTGGCAACGGCCGGCCGCGTCTGCCGTCCGTTAGCTACTTTATTTTGCCGAGGGCCGTGTATCCCTCTCGGCAAACGCTTTGCCAAGAGTCCGTGGATTGGCTCACGGCAAATTCCTGTTTGCCTGAGAGGTGTACGCCGGGTGCCCTTTGCCGAGTGCGACCCTCGGCAAAGCCTTTGCCGACGGTTATTGCCCCTTTGCCGAGTGTCCGTGGCACTCGGCGTATATGCCGATTCCAGTAGTGATTGGAGTTGAAGGTTTTTTGTGATGTAAAAAAGCACTTTTAGGTGTTGCAAATTTTGCTCCAACCACAATTTGATGCCTAAGTATATGGCACCTATTGGAGATATTCTTAGGGAAACATCAGAACCAGCCTCAGTGCTGCTGACCTTAGGAAAGTGGCAACTATGCTCAATGGGGATAAAAAACAAACTGTAATTAGTCACGCAAAAAATTGTCAAGCTAGTAGAAAAATGTCAGCATTAGTACTCCGTGTGTGCGTGTGTTTGCGTTTGCGTGCGGGCGGGCGGGCGTGTGTGTTTTGAGGTTGTGAAGCAGAAGAGAAGCAGTTGGGCTGCTGACGCCAGTGGTGTGGCCGGCCTCGCGCACGCTCGCTGGCCTGCCTGAACCACCAAACGGATAGAGGGTGTGCACGTGACACGAGCTGGGCCGCATCTGGTGAAGGCCCCTGCCGCCCACTGCGTATCGATCCAGAGAACACCCACACCACACTACGGACGGACTGCTTCTCGCGTGTCGCGTCGTCGACCGGCTCCATCGGTCGATCGTCCATGATCGGTCCATCGTTGTCGCCTGTCCCGAACGCGCATGCGGCCGAACAACGGTGGTCGGCAATGCCTTGCCAAAAATGGCTAGTCGGCAACCGGACCCGCCGCCGCCGCGCCGCGTCTTTATCTGCATGGCTCCACTCCGGACTTGGACGGACGCACCACCCGACCAGGCCCCTGGTCGAGCTCCACATCGCGTGCAACAATGTTTGTGCATGAGCGTTTGGTCGATAGCGAGTACCTCACTTGTGAAGCGCGTCTCTAATCTTCCTCTAACAATTTTTAACTTCCAGAAATCAGTTCAAGATCTCTGACCGAGTTCTTAAATTGGCATATTTTGAGGAGTTAAATTGAATATAATTAATAAAAACCTCAAACATATAATTCCTCAAAAATTTGACAAGTTAAGTCTCGGTAGATTCCTTTTTGGCTAAAATTTAGGAGAGCAACACCACTACTACTCAAATCCCAAGCTAGCTCTTCCTGTTGGAACCGTCGACGCGGCGGCTGATTGAGTTCCCGTCGTTATACCACTAACAACATCTATAGCCTAACCGGACCCCACATACCCATCTCAAACGTCCGGACAGGTCGCCCGGTCACGAAAAATCGACCCAAACGGGCCTCTCAAACCGGCCTCAAATGCCCGGGCTGACCGGCACCCCCCATATCCAGCCCAAATATGAGGCGGATGTGGAGAAGCCCGAGCAAGCCCGCCTGGCCCGCATCGACCCCACATATATTCGTCCTCATTCGTTCGCCGGACCAAACCCTAGCCAATTCACTCCACTCCCCTTCACTCCCATCCGCCACCCTAGCTCACCTCCGGCGATCTCCGGCCTTCTCCACCATGGCGGGTAGCGGATCCAACTCCTTCACCTTCAGATCCGTCGACCATGAGCTCATCCCATGCGGCCCCGAGGAGGAGATGGCCGTCTGGCTTGCGCTGCGCCGCTCCCGAGAGGCGGCCGCCTGACGACAGCCCTCGGACTCGCAACGCCGGGAATCCATTGCGTCGGCACAGCCGGTGCTTGGATCTGGCGTTGCTGCCTCACCGGAGGCGGTGCGGTCCATCTGGCGTTCGAACGCGGTGGCGAAAGCGCAACTCCTCCGTTGGCGCACCGAGCACGAAGCATGACCGTCCTCGGACGATGTCATGGCATGGTGTGCCCGCCAGGCAAGGCAGCGGGCGCGGGAGGCGACGAAGACCTTCGCGGCGGTGGACGTTGGAGAGGCGGAGTCGCACTCTCCGGCGCCCCGTAGGGTGCACCAGTGCGGGGCCGCAACCGCGTCGTGGTGGACGTCGGCTCCTCGCAGAAAGGATCAGTCATCGACCTCACATCCACCGGCACCGTCCGGGTTACGGGCTCCGACGAGGTAGAGTAGGGCATGGGAAACGGCGATGGATCTAGTCCCGTGAGCCGGCTAGTGTCCCATGTCCTACTCTACCTCGCCGGCGGCCGGACCGACACTACGAGGGGCACAGCCAGCCGTCGAACATGGGCACGACGGAGCCGGACGACCTCCGCTTAGTTGCATGTAATAATATGGATTTGAGGTATCTATATGTAGAATCCATTATTTAAGGCGTGACCGGCCAGTGTCCGCGGACGCGCCCGGACGCGTCCGCGGGCATTTCAGGGACCGGATTTACAAGTTGCGGCTGTAGATGCTCTACAGCCGGACCTAGCAAATCTGACCCCTTAAACGCCCGCGGACGCGCCCGGTCAGTGACCGGGCGTGTCCGTTTTGAGCCCCTATAATTTGGTCCGCGCAGCCACACTTCTCATTTTTCTTCTCATATGTCCAGTCACTTGCACGTGATTGGTGGAGAAGAAGAGGAAGAAAGAAAATAATGAATAAGAAAAGAGAAAAGGTGGTCCGGAGTGGGGTCGCGTCCTACGTGGTGGACTGACCGGGCATGTCCGGGTGCGTCCGCGAGCCCTTGTATCGTCCCCATATTTAAGATGGATATGAGGGGTGCCGGTCAGTCCGGGCGTTTGAGACGGATATGAGGGGTCCGGTTGGGTCGCATTTTTGTGACCGGTCAGTGACCGGAAGGCCGTTCCGGGCGTTTGAGGAGCATATAGGGGGTCCGGCTGTAGATGCTCTAACCTAGCCGGCACATGTGTCGTCTCACGAACCAATCTCGAAGTGACACCAATCAAAATTGTGGTGATGTGACTGAGATCACCACTGCAGTCGTGACCTCATCGGCTATGTCAAGCAAGTCTTAGTTGCTCGGGCGCGTCGAGCCTTGGTCTTTAATCTTCCTCTTAAAAAATTTGAACTTCCAAAAGTAATCAGTTTGAGAAGTTAGAGCATCTCTAGCAGAGTTCTTAAACTGGCATTTTTTTAAGAAGTTAAATAAATTTAATCAAAGCATCAAACATATAATTCATCAAAAATTGAGAACTGAAGTCTCGATAGATACCCTTTTGGCTCAAATTTGAGAGAGCGATATCTTTCTACTCAAATCCCAAAGCTCTTTTTGTTGGAAAAAAATGGCAGAAACATCGGCACAGCGGCCGATTGACTTCCCGCCACTATAGCACTTCCCGATGTAGCAGCAATGACAATTGCGGCGATGTGATGGAGTCATGGAGATAATAGCAACGGTCATGACCTCATCGGCTATGACACGCAAGTCTTAGGCTACTCATAGTGGGGAGTATCATATACTAGTATCATACATATGATATTAGTGTATGATATCACCTTTATAGTGTATGGTATCATAGAGTAGTACTCCCTTCGTTCCTAAATATAAGACATTTTAGAGATTTCACTATACACTACATACGGATGTATGTAGACATATTTTAGAGTGTAGATTCACTCATTTTGCTTCGTATGTAGTCTAGTGGAATCTCTAAAAGGTCTTATATTTAGGAACGGATGGGAGTATCATGTATGATCATATTTATTGTCATGCATGACACAAAGTAGCATAGTATTTAACATGATACGTTATCTACCTATGTTACTCTAGCCATCTCTCTTTTCTTTAATTCTCTGCCATATCAGCATGTTTGTTACCCCCACTATGGCCAGCCTTATACGCTCGGGCCCGCCGAGCCGGCAATGTACCTCAACGAGCTCAGAGAAGTAGATGGAGGGGACCTGCGTGTTATCATGCATAGAAAGATTTAGGGAGTTTAATTACAGAAAAGGTTTGGATGCACAGACTTTTAATTCTTGAAGATTTAATGAGTTAAGTATTGAGGGATTGATTTAGGAGTTAAAGCGTAGAAACGGCGTTAAGGATGTTAGAGCATCTACAACCGGACTCCTCAAACTGACCGGACAAGAGAGAAAAGGCAAAAAAGTGGCTCAACCGGACCTCTCATATCATCCCTATACGTCTGGACTGTCCTCGAACCCTCATATCCATCTCAAATATAGGGAGGATACGAGGGCTTGCGGACGCACCTGGGTGCGCCCGGTCAGTCCACCACGTAGAACGCGACCCCACCGCGGACCACCTTTTCTTTTTTTTATTCTTTTTTTTTCTTTCTCCCTCTTCCTCTCCACCAATCATGTCAAGTGACCAGACATATGATGAAGAAAATGAGGGGAGTGGATCAGCTGGATTATGAAGTGTGTGAAATCTGTCCGATTCTCAGTTAAATTGAACGGAGAAGTTCTAAACTGTTTCAATCCTTCGAGAGGGCTCAGACAAGGTGACCCCCTAAGCCCATATTTGTTTCTCTTTGTCGCTGATGGTCTAGCAACCATTTTTAACAGGGAGGTTCAGGGAGGATGTATATCGCCAGTGAAAGTGGCAAGAAACAGCCCAGGAATTTCAAATCTTTTGTTCGCGGATGATAGCTTGGTGTTCTTTAAGGCCTCGAGTGAGCAAGCAAGGGCGGTAAAGAGGGCTCTAACTTTGTTTCAAAAATGCACGGGCCAACTCTTGAGCAGCAGCAAGTGCTCAATTCTGTTTAGTGAGCACTGCCCTCTAGACACACAGGAAGAAAGAAAGAAGATTCTTGCTTGTGAAACTTCAACTTTTGAGAGCAAATATTTGGGGCTCCCAACCCCGGACGGGAGGATGAAAGACACCCATTTCCAACCTATCATGGATAGATTCCTAAAGAGGTGTAATGATTGGGCAGGGAGGCATATGTCCTTTGCGGCAAAGGAGGTGCACGTTAAGTCGATCGTACAAGCGTTGCCTACTTTTGCTATGGGGGTGTTCAAATTCTCGGTGGGCTTTTGTGACAAGTATGAGCGCCTTATTAGAGAATTTTGGTGGGGAGAGGATGGCGAGAAGAGGAAGGTCCATTGGATGGCATGGGATCATATGATCAAGCCCAAGAGGGCGGGTGGAATTGGCTTCCGTGATATGCACATTTTCAACCAGGCCCGGCCTCCTAGCGCGTCAAGGCTGGCGCCTCATTCAAAAGCCAAACAGTCTATGTGCAAGGGTCCTAAAATCAAAATACTACCCGAGGGGGGAGCTCCTCGATACCGTGTTTGCTTCGGATGCCTCGCAAGCTTGGAGGGGCATCGAACATGGACTGGAATTGCTGAAAAAGGGACTTATTTGGAGAGTGGGAAATGGAGACAATATTCAAATTCAGAGGGACCAATGGGTCCCCAGGAAGAGTGGCCTAAAGATTACAGTTTTTAAAAGACGTTCGAGATTGAGGTGGGTGAACCAGCTAATGAAACCAGGGAGTAAAGAATGGGACGAGGCCCTTGTGCATCAACTATTTCACAAGTATGATGCGGAAGAAATTTGTAAAATAAAGATCCCATCGAGTATGGTGGAGGACAGTGTAGCATGGCATGAAGAGAGGTCGGGTTTGTTCTCTGTTCACAGTGCCTACAGGCTCGGCGCAAATCTTAAACAACAGAGCAACATGTTGGCATCAACTTCAGGTAATGCGGCGGATAACAGAAGCATTTGGGACCTCATATGGAAGGCAAAGGTCCCAGAAAAAGTTAGGATTTTTGCATGGCGGGTGGCGACCAAAACATTACTCACGAAAGAGAACAAGTGGAAGAGAACACTCGAGGCGGATAGTATATGCAAGATTTGTGGAAGAGAAACAGAAGATGAATTCCATGCAGTAATGAACTGCACAAAGGACAGAGCCATTAGAGAAGGAATGAGGTTACATTGGGATTTACCGGCAGAAGATAAGTGCCGATTCACTGGAAAGGACTGGCTTCAGAACCTTCTCGGAGGGTGTGATGCGGAGGGGAGAAGGAAGGTCCTGCTCCTGCTATGGCGGGCCTGGTGGCTGAGAAATAACTGCATCCATGCAGATGGAAAGGCTCCCATCGGTCAGTCAGTCCAATTCTTACTAAAATACGCAGAGGAAATCAAGTTGGGTGAAACTAACAACACTATTGGTGTGAGAGATGCGACATTGGGTGGCCAACTAACTGACCGGGCAATTGAGTTGCGCCGTGAAGAAATTAAGAATGGGAAGGAACCTTGGGGGAAGAACACATGTAGTAGACAAAGGTGTATGTAGCAGCGAGGGGAAGCATGCAGAACAATCAGAGAAGAAGCGAGCAAACTCCAGTTCGGTAGATGGGCATAAGTGGACTCCACCGGCCGAGGGCACTTGGAAAATGAACTCGGACGCGTCCTTTCTGCCTAGCTCCGGGGAGTCGACGGCAGGCATTGTCGTTAGAAACCATCTGGGAATGGTTGCTCTGAGCTGCGGTCAGAGTTTACAACCGTGCAGCGGGCCGGAGGAAGCTGAACTTGCTGCAATCTTGCATGGTCTTTCTGTACTAGCGAAGCACTACCAGGGCCTGGTTTGTGTGGAGTCAGATTGCTCTACGGTTGTTTCTCTACTAAATAACAGAACCAGCAATCAGTCCGTGCTCTTCCCTCTAATCACAGACGTTTGGCACCTTGAGAAGAAGTTTGCTGGGGTAACTTACATTGCAGTGAAGAGGGCCAGTAACAAACTGGCGCACGAGATAGCAGCTCATGCCAGGAGACAGGGGCATATTTGTTAAGTCCGACTGTAGTTCTCTTATATGCTACTCCCTCCCTTCACAAATATAAGTTTTGACTATTTCAATATGAACTAGATACGGACCGAAATGAGTAACATCTAATCTAGAAAAACAAATCTTATATTTGTGAACGAAGGGATTAGCACACCTAGTATATAGGGAAAAAAAAAGTGGGCAATGCTTCTACCGTCCTCCTCAACTATTCTCCTGAGGTGACGTGCGGCCAAGATTCCGGCCATTAGTTGGAGGAGGAGCGGCCAAAGTTGGGGGCACGTCCACCGCCGCGGATTGGAGCTAACAAGTAACAAATCGAGCTGAGCTGAGGTGGACATGTGTTCACTTGCTTGCCCCCGCGACCACAGTCATCAAGCATGAGCTAAAGTAAAATGTAGGGGACAGATGGATACTCATCAGCTGTATTATAAATATATTTGCTGATCACGCAGATATAATCAAGACTGACGACTGGCCAACAGGTGGGATATTTCCTTTGTCGGTACACAACAGATTAAAACACTAGTCCTGATCATGTCTTGGCGCCTATACCTCTCCTCTCGTTGTAATCTCTGATGTAACCTGCCCTCGTGCCTTTGAGTAATATATACAGGTGGGGACCCTCTCCCCCCCAGTGATTGTTCAAAAAAAAAAAAGACTGACTTTCACTCAAATCTTTTTTTTTTTTTTTTTTGCGGGGGGACTTTCACTCAAATCCACATAGGATTAATATAACAGTGCCATAGATAGTGGCCAGGGAAGGGAAGAGAAGCTTCCTTCCCCTGTTGATCGATCGGGCCGTCTCTCTCGTCCACCGGTGGCCCGATGAAGCCGAGGTGGTCGGCAGGCACCAAATTAAGCTGGCCCGCCGCGCGCCGGGAAGCCTCCGTCTTTCCGGCCTCGGATCGGACGGGCTGCTGCTCGACCACGACACGTTTCTGGTCTTTTTCCAAACGAATGAAGATCATTACGTGATGACTAAGCCAGACGATTTGTTTATTAAACACGAATAATAGTGTATTATTTAGCCAAGGAGTAAGCACAAGCTTGCTTGCTTGCTTAAATTATGCAGCACCCTACCTTCATTATCATGATAATAATCATAGCACGACGACGGCCGACAGGTGGTCGCCGTACGTCCCGTGAGTCACCTGCCTTCTCCAAGGTCCAGAGGGAAGCACCACTCTGCAGCGCAGTCGCCGCGACACTTGGCACCTGCACCGTCACGCGATAATATATATCATCCACACCACCACGTCTTTAAATCGCGGCCAGATCGGACGAGTTTTCTGACAGAAATCTTTATCTTCTCCATTCAGTTCTTCATTCACACGTCCCCCGATTCCGTTACCCCCGGATTTCCATCAAAGTAGGCCACAAGAAAACTTCTCCCATTCTTCTGCTTGCACGCATAAAAACCAGCATCAACGTCTGCAGTCGCATGCATGGCAGCAGCCAGCATCTAGTAACAAAATTTCGATTTGATTTGGGTTCCTCCCAAGAGGAAGAAGACGAGTCCCCATCACAGATTAACAACCACCGCGAATCTCCCGGCGGGCCCGGCCCGGCGCCTGCCAGCCGCCGGCGAGCTGACCAAAAGCGAAACCGCCTCCGTGGATCGCTCGCCCCGTTTATAAACCGGCACCAACGGACGGACGACACGCACAGAGCACACAAAGGAAACACATTGGCGCACCCCACGGATCGATCAATGGAGGCCCTCACGCTCACCTCCCTCCTCAAGGCCGCCGCCGCCGCCTTCCCAGACCGCCGCGCCATCGCCGTCCACGGCAAGATCGACCTCGCGCACGCCGCGCTCGACGCCCTCGTCGACGCCGCCGCCTCGCGCCTCGCCGCCGGCCCCGACGGCCTCCGCCCCGCCCAGACCGTCGCGCTCTGCTTCCCCAACACCGTCGAGGTAACCGATTCTTCTTGATTAATATAACCGCTCATTGAAATCCATCCACCAGTCAATCAAGTGAATCGATCATCGTCGTGCTCTGTTTCTCAATTCGTCTCCCTTGATTTGGCGCGCGCGTGCAGCTGGTGGTGATGTTCCTGGCGGTGATCCGCGCGCGGGGCGTGGCGGCGCCGCTCAACCCGGCCTACACGCAGGAGGAGTTCGAGTTCTACCTCTCCGACTCGGGCTCGCGCCTGCTCGTCACCGGCGCCGACGGCAACGCGCCCGCGCAGGCCGCCGCCGCCAAGCTCGGCCTCCCGCACGCCGTCGCCGCCACGCTCACCGACGCCGCCGGCCCGCTCGGCCTCGCCGGCCTCCCGGACATCCAGAACGGCACCGTCCAACAAGACGGAGGCCTCCCCGTGGACAACGAGCCGTCGGACGTGGCCCTGTTCCTGCACACCTCCGGCACGACGAGCCGGCCCAAGGGCGTGCCGCTCACGCAGCGCAACCTGGCGGCCTCCGTCCAGAACATCCGCGCCGTGTACCGGTTCGTGGAGACGGACGCGACGGTGGTGACGCTGCCGCTGTTCCACGTGCACGGCCTCATGTGCGCGCTGCTCTCCTCTCTGGCGTCCGGCGCGTCCGTGGCGCTCCCCGCCGCCGGCCGCTTCTCGGCGTCCACCTTCTGGGCCGACATGCTCGCGGCGGGCGCCACGTGGTACACGGCGGTGCCCACCATCCACCAGATCATCCTGGACCGGCACGCGTCCCGGCCGGAGCCGCGGTACCCGGCGCTCCGCTTCGTGCGCAGCTGCAGCGCGTCGCTGGCGCCGGTGATCCTGGAGCGGCTGGAGACGGCGTTCGGGGCGCCGGTGCTCGAAGCCTACGCCATGACGGAGGCGTCCCACATGATGACCTCCAACCCGCTGCCGCAGGACGGGGCCCGCAAGCCCGGGACCGTGGGGCGCGCGGCGGGGGCGATGGAGGTGGCGGTGCTGGACGAGGCCGGCAGCCAGGTCCCCGCCGGGGAGCGCGGGGAGGTGTGCATCCGCGGGCCGAACGTGACGGCCGGGTACAAGACGGCGGACCCGGGCGCGAACTCGGCGGCGTTCCTGCACGGGTGGTTCCACACGGGGGACATCGGCGTGATGGACGGCGAGGGGTACGTGAGCCTGGTGGGGCGGATCAAGGAGCTCATCAACCGGGGCGGCGAGAAGATCTCGCCCATCGAGGTGGACTCGGTGCTGCTGGGCCACCCGGACGTGGCGCAGGCGGTGTCGTTCGGCGTCCCCGACGACAAGTACGGCGAGGAGATCCACTGCGCGGTGATCCCGAGGGACGGGGCGGGCGCGGCGCTGGGCGAGGAGGAGGTGGTGGCCTTCTGCCGGAAGAACCTGGCGGCGTTCAAGGTGCCCAAGAAGGTGTACATCGCCGACGACCTGCCCAAGACCGCCACCGGCAAGATCCAGCGCCGCATCGTCGCGCAGCACTTCTTCGTGCCGCCTGTGCCCGCCGCCAAGGCCTAGAAGCGATCGTCCGTCGAACATCACGTACGTCGTCGTCTTTTGTCTGTTTGTTTACGTGCCGGACAAAACAGGGGATTGATATTTGATAATGAGATTGCGCGCCACATGACATCGGAGATCGGGAAAGCTTCTGGTTGTTGATTTGATTGAGAATAAACCATGGTTGGTCGTGTCATCCACCTCGTTCTTTTCTCTGAACTGAAGGAAGCTGACACGAAGCTGCACCCGTGGCTAGGAGCCCGTGAGCGCGCGCCGGCCATGATCACGGGCCGCTTTTACGGGTCAAAGTATATAGAGAGGAAATAGTAGCAGTAGAAGATTTGGCGTCGTGTCGTGTCGTCGTAGCACACGCGTGTGGCGTATTCTGGAGCTTGCATTCGTCGTGGCTTGCGTGGAACAAGATCTGTTTGGGGGATTGGTTGTTAGGAGGAAAGGGATGGTCGGGATGAGACGGTGTTAACGACACATGATTCCGTCTTGAAAATCGTTGAGTTGATCGAGCATCTCGTCCACCATCGCCATCGGTGTCGACGGAACGGACAAGTGACGAGCAGCTGGATGGATGTTGTGGCTGCTCTCAAGTGGACAAGTGACGGAGCGGACATTCCCTTTCCCTTGGCTAAACCGCTAAACAAAATTATTTTGCCAACACTCGACTGAGAGCATCTACAACCGGACCTCTCAAACGCCCGGGCGGGTCGCCCGGTCACTATCCGGTCACTTTTTTTTGACCCAGACGGACCCCTCAAACACCCCGGGCTGACCGGCACCTCCATATCCAGCCCAAATATGGGGCCGATATGGGCGCGCCCGGGCACGCCCGCCACGTCGGAGCCGGCCCATGCTGGCCCACCCCTACCCCACATATATTCGTCTCCATCCGCTCGCCGGACCAAACCCTAGCCACTTCACTCCCTCCCCTCCACTCCCCTCCGCCACCCGAGCTCTCCTCCGGCGGCTTTCGGTCGTCTCCGGCATGGCGGGCAGCGGATCCGAGTCCTTCAACTCCAGATCCGTCGACCCCGAGCTCATCCCGCGCGGTCCCGAGGAGGAGATGGCCGTCCGGCTTGCGCTCCGCCGCGCCCGGGAGGATGCCCGTGGACGGCTCGGCACGAACTCCATCCGTCGGGAATCCATTGCGTCCGCCCAAATGGCGCATGGATCCGGCGTTAGGCAGGCCGTAGCAGCCTCGCCAGAGGCCGTGCGGTCCGCCTGGCGTCCGAACGCGGTGGCGGACGCGCAACCCCTCCGGTGGCGTGCCGATTTTCGGGACGCTTCCGAAGAAGGCATGGCTCGGCGTCGACGCCGTGCAAGGCAGCGGGCGCGGGAGGCGGCGGATGCCCTCGCGGCGGCGGACGTCAGCGAGGCGGAGTCGCATTCTCCGGCGCCCCGTATGGCGCACCAGTCCGGGCGCCGCAACCGCATCATGGTGGACGTCGGGGGATCTTCCCCGGACGGATCCATCATCGATCTGACGTCCACCGGCACCGTTCGGGTTCCGGTCTCCGACGAGGAAGAGTAGGGCATGGGAGACGGCGGGGCCATGAGTCACGTGAGCCAGCTCGTGTCCCATGCCCTACCCTACCTTGCCGGCGACCGGACCAACACTCTGGGGAGTGCAGCCGGCCGCCGGACATGGCCACGGCGGAGGGGCGAGCTGGGAGGGGATCACGTTGCATGTAATAATATGGATTTGAGGTTTCTAATTTGAGATGTCCGGATGTCGAATGCGTTTTATGAGGGGTAACCACCAGTATTTTTTTTCTGAAGTAAACATGAACTTTATTCATTAGAAATAACCAATACATCGTTTGTGAGTAACATTACAACTTCAACAATTGTTTCTTCAAACCATTCAGAAGTCTGAGAAAATCTAGCTAGTCTAGCGAGCTCATGAGCAACTTTATTTGCTTCTCTATTACAATGTTCGACTCTAGTAACTACAAAATCACACGCATAATGGAAGCAGTCATCGAAAATTGCCGCCGCCGCACCCGCAGATCGTCCTCCGTCCTTCATTGTCTCAATCACCTCCATATTGTTCGAGTTAATGATGAGGCGATTGCAACCCGCCCTTTGTACCAGTGTTAGTCCAAATTTGAGCGCCAGTGCTTCAGCCATCAAAACATCTGCACAATAGTCAATCTTGCCGTTTCCTCCTGCAATAAATCTTCCTTTATCATCTCTTAGTACCGCCCCCATCGTGCTCCGTAGCAGATCATGGTCAAAAGAAGCATCCAAATTAAGTTTCACGAATCCCATGGGCGGACAAGACCATCCCACCCTTCTCATTGAGGCCTTTGTGGATGATGCACTGACGAAATTTGTTGTAAGGGCTTAAATTCCCATAGATACCATGCCGAGATAGCAATCATTTCACGCACATTGTGGCATCCTATAATCCTCAATTCTTGTTCTGGAAGAAGAATTAAGTACTCCAACACCGCCTCTCCAGCACGATCAACCTCACAAGCTTTAGCGATAATGTCACCTATCCCTAATCTTTTCCAAACCTCCTTTGCTTTACTACACAGAAAAAGCAAATGCTTTGTATCTTCTATACCCTCAGAACAAGTGGGACAAATGGGTGAAATTTTCATATGTCTATTTGCAAGCGTTACACGGCAAGGAAGGGTGCCATGTAGCGTACGCCAGATAAATTTTTTAACCTTTGCCGGACAAGATAACCTCCATAACTTACTCCAGATAGGGTTAGCCCTAGTTCGTCCCATCCCATTAGAATGTCTCAGTTTACTTCCATACTGGTGGTCCCACTCCACAGAGTAAGCAGACCGCACCGAAAACATGCCATTCTTCGTATAACTCCAGGCAATGAAATCTGGCATGTCATGTTGTGATAGTGGAATTGAAAGAATCCGTTGAACATCAATGGGCCACATTGTTTGTCTAATAAGGTCTTCATCCCAATTATTTGTATCAAGATCAATCAAATCAGCCACTTTAGATAACAAATGTCCTCCCTTTGGAGTTATAATTTTCCTATTGGCACAATTTGAAATCCAAGCGTCATCCCAAATGTTGATGTTTTGACCATTCCCCACTCGCCAAATATAACCATTTTTTAGAGAGTTCATGCCAGCCATAATACTCTGCCAGGTGAATGAAGAGCCTTTCCTTAACTTAGTGTTCAATAGATCACCATCAGGATAGTACTTGGCCCTTAGAATAGTAGCACACAAGGAATCGGGGCTATCAAGAAGGCGCCACGCCTATTTGGCGAGCATTGCCAAGTTAAAACAGTGAATATCACGAAATCCCATTCCTCCTTGTTTTTTAGGGACACACATCTTCCACCAGGCCATCCAATGCATCCTTCTCTGGTTCTCCTTGTCTCCCCACCAGAAATGCGCTATCGCGTCAATGATTCCTTTACAGATTTTTTCTTCTGGGATTGGATTAAATTAAATAAATAGTAGGCGGGGGCATCCGGCGGGAGCTGCCCGTGAAGATACAGGAGTGGGCAGTGGCATGACATTTTTTTTTCTTCTAGTATCGAATACAGTGGCATGGCATCTCAACGTTCGGTACAGCTCTGTAAAGCAACTGTGCGAATGAACATGAACAATCATTGTAAGAAACAATCGCTATCATCGGCAATGACAATGTAGACGCGAATTATCGGGACGATACCCGCACGTCGGTTGTTAGCCAGAAATTCCATTTTATTAAACTACGGAATTAAATCCTAACACCCCCCTAATCTCTCCTCCAACCATTCTTCTAAACAATATCATCATCATCATCATCTTGATCAGCCTCCTTCAAGAACCCAGTAGGAAAAATATAAGGAGATATGTACAATATGCCATCAAAACGTCCTTTCAAAACTCCGGTAGGAAAATAACGACAAACTGACATATCACAATGCATGTATTACTATTGCCTCATTAAAAACCTTTCATGAGAAACCATTCAAGAAAAACTCATAAAGAAAAAAGTGCAATACCACATATATGAGGATCACAAACATATTATTATTCAGGGATACATTCCCCCTGAACTTTGCAAGTCTCGAAGTCGTTTCATACCAATTCCTTTGATATACTTCTCAAATAAAGAACTTAGTAATAACTTTGTAAACAAATCAGCAAAATTATCACATGACTTTGTTTATAAAATATTTATGAATTTATCTCCCTAGTTTGCTGTAACTCATGAGGATAAAATAATTTAGGAGAAATATGCTTTATAATATTACTATTTATATAACATGTTTGCATATGTGTAATACATCCGGCATTCTCTTCATACATAATGGTGAGTGATTCTAATGATCCAATCCCACTTGAACTTTTAAGAAAATTTATCATCCTGCGAAGGCGTACACATTCACGTGATGCTTCAAGCAAAGCAATAATTTCATAATGATTCGTGGACGTAGCCACCAGAGTTGTTTTGTCTACTTCCAAGAGAGGTCGTACCTCCATTCAAGAAGACAAAACGAGTCTGTGATCTAGCATTATGGCTATCCGATAGGTATCCGGCATCAAAATATCCCACCATGGTCTTATCTTAATTTTTCTAATAGAACAAACCAAGATCTTTGGTGCCTTGAAGATATGTGAAAATGTTCTTCACATCAACCCAATGCCTCTTTGTTAGTGATGCACTGAATCTAGACAATAAATTTACTGCAAATGATATATCAAGCCTGGTGCAGTTTTCTAGATACATTAGTGCTCCAATAGCACTAAGGCAAGGAAACTCAGGTCCTAATACCTATTCATCATCACCCTTAGGTCTAAATGGATCTTTATTTCTATCAAGAGATCTAACAACCATTGGTGTTTTCAGTGGATGTGCTTTATCCACATTAACTTTCTCAAGAATCTTTTGGATATAGGCAGACCGATGAACAAGTATTCCCGAAGGAAGATGTTTAAATTGTAAGCCCTAACAAAATTTACCTAGATCTCTCATCTCAAACTTCGTCTTAAGATGATTACTTGCCTCATTTATTTCTTGTGTAGTTCCAATGATATTAAGATCATCCACATACACAAAAATAATACAAAATCCATTTTTAGATTTCTTGGTAAACACACAAAGGCAATCATTATTATTTGAGTAACCCTTCTGAAGAAGGAATACACTCAGTCGGTTATACCACATTCTTCCTGACTGCTTCAAGCCATACCCGCAGCCGAAAGCTGAAAGCCACAGCTGCAGCCGGAAGCCCCTAAATAGGAGCTTTTGGCTTCGAAGCCGGAAGCCGGAAGCTGTTTGGAAGCCCAACCAAACACCCTCTACAGCTTCACCACGCCATTCTTTTCTGTGAAATGAAGGAAGCTGACACGAAACTGCACCCGTGGCTAGGAGCCCGTGAGCGCGCGCCGGCCATGATCACGGGCTGCTTTTACGGGTCAGAGTATATAGAGAGGAAATAGTAGTAAGTAAGATTTCGCGTCGTGTCATGTCATCGCAGCACATGCATGTCGCGTACTATTCTGGAGCTTGCATTCGTCGTGGCTCGCGTGTAACAAGATCTTTCTGGGGGTTTGGTTGTTAGGAAGAAAGGGATGGTCGGGATGAAACGGTATAAGCGACACATGATTCCGTCTTGAAAATCGTTGAGTTGATCGAGCATCTCGTCCACCATCGCCGTCGCCGGCGACGGAAAGGACAAGTGACGAGCAACTCGATCGACCTTGTGGATGTTCTCAAGTGGCCGGCGACGACGACATTCCCTTTCCCTTGGCTAAACTGCTAAACATTTTCCTTTTGCCGACACTTGACTAACCAGCACTACATAATTTGTTGCAACTGTCGGTTCCCTCGAGGATTAGTCAGAGCAACATCAACCAGGCGACTCAAATTGTCCTCCACGAACCAAAATGTCGGTCCAACATGCAGACCTAAACCCCCTAAACCCAAAATGTATTCGATCGGTATCTGTCTGGACGCATTTCAGGCCCAAATTTACGTCCGGTTTGCGTCCAAACGGACGCGCCGCGTGTCCACACGGTATCCATCGCGGCCCTATCTGTCGGCCGCCCAACCACCGCCCACGGTTGTATTGAATGCGACCACCTACCGCAGCCCCGCCTGGCAATGGGTGAAAGCTGCGGGTCATCGTCCTTTTTAACGCAAGCATGCAGGGGGACCGGCATCATCCACTTCACTCCCCCCGTCCACATCTAGCCAAGCTTGCCTCCTCGTCAGCGACAGCCAAACCTTAAGTCGCCATGGGTTCCTTAAGCAAAGGCAAGGGGAAGCTCACCCTTGGCTTTCCGCGCGTCGCTGCCGCCACCTCCTCGATGCGGCTGGCCGCCATGGGAAAGGAAGCGGCTGTACATCCCAGTGCCCCTAGGCGCGGTGGCACTGGAAGTACCGGCAGCCGCTGCCCTATCCTCATGTCAACTTGCCCATGGTTGGCATCTGGATCCGCAGCGCATCCCGGTGTCGGCGATGCCCCGGTCGGTGCGGGCGCACGTCGAGGAGGTGCCCAGGCGCCGCGAGCTTCTGACACCGGAGCACCGGTGGCTCCCTGCGTACGCGTCGGACTCTTCTAACTGGGAGGTCTGGTTCGCGTTGGAGCACAAGGCGGAGCGCCGCAGCGGCGTGCAGCTCAACCCCGCCGTCCCACCGCCGCCCCCGGAGGTCAAGCCGGAGGAGGAGGAGGCGGCCATGCAACGCGCTCTGGAGGAGAGAAGGCGTGACAAGGACGCACACTGGGAGAGCCTGGAAGATGCCCTCACGCTGTCCACAGTCGGCAACTGCGTCATCCCCCCGCCTCGCCGCCGCTTGCGCTCCATGAGCCCAAGGTCGAGCCGCTGCCCACAAAGACCAAGCCGGAGCGGTACGAGTGGACCGGCCAGTGACACGAGTGGGTCAGCGCGCCGGTCGTGTGGCTCGGCGTGACCCCGGAACAAGAGGCAGCGCACCTCCAACATTGGATGGCCCCTGCGCTGGCGGAGAAGCATGTCGAGGGTGAGCGCCTGATGCAGGCGGAGCGTCGTGCCCGCTGGGCACCGAATGAGGAGGAGGGCCGCCAGGAGGAGAAGGAGGAGGAGGAGGAGCGTCGTGCCCGCGGCAAAGCAGTCGAGCTGGCGCAGAAGGCAGCACGGGCGTGGGAGGCGGCATTCCCCAGGCTGACCCAGCATGATCAACCTCACCGGACGGGGAGGGGGGGGGGGGGTGGGACGACGCCTTGGGCAATGCGCGCGGGGAGGCCAAAGTTTTATTTGAAATGTTTAATTATTTTTATTTAATGTTTATGTGGACTTTGTCCGATGGTTGACAGACCATTTAATGTTTAATTATGTCAAAAGTTTGAACGGATGATCTTTTTTGTTAACTTTTTGCACGACCAAAGTATCGCCGGGGCAGCATTGGACGCACCGGTCCATCCAAACCAAAAAGCGGACACGCCCGTCCGCTCGGCCCGAACGGACAAAAAAGGACTAAAATGCGCGCCTGGTTGGAGTTGCTCTTAGGTAAAAAAAAAGGGAGTGGGTAGTGGTATGATAGCTTTTGTTTTTTCTATCGAATACAGTGGTGTGGCATCTGAACGTTCGGCTACAGCTCAACAATGGTGGCTATATTCCGTACTTCCTTCGTTTTTATTTACTCCGCGTAATAGCATTGATCAGAGTCAATCTTTATAAATTTTGACTAAATTTATAGAAAAAATATTAACATATACAATAACAAATCAATATCATTCGTCGCAAAAAAAAAACAAATCAATATCATTAGATTCTTTATTGAATGTACTTTCACATCATAGAGATTTGTTACGATAGCAATTTATATTATTTTCTATAAATTTGATCAAATTTTATGAAGTTTGAGTTCAGTCAATCTAATATGTAAAGTGAATAAAAACGGAGGGAGTACCGTAAACAATTGCTGCTTGTATTAGCTCAGACAGAGAGAAGAAAAAAAGAGCAGATAGAGATGGTTCAGTGTTTGGAGTGGCGGGGACGAACGAATACGATGGCGTGCTGTGCAACTGCAGGGCCTCCACCAGATGCGGCCGCGTCAATATGGCCATGCGCCCATACCATTCGTACGTGCCGGCCCGGCTCTCTCCCAAACCGACCGATCACACTGCGGGCGGGCGTGCGTGCGTACAGATGTTTGTCCCTGTGTGGATGATCTTAATCTGTTTTTGGTGGATACGTACGTTTGGTTTGGTTTGGTTTGCAGAAGATGGCGTCGTCTCACTCTCACTTTGCGTTCCCTTGTGTTTCCACCGGTTGGACTCCAACCGATCGATCGATCACGGTGCGCCGGTGCCGTGCGGTTCTCTTGTGTCCCAACCCAATGTCTCCACAGGCGACCGCCCTGCATGTTGCCATCATTGCTCGCGTGGAACAACATCTTTTTAGGACGGCGTAAGCGACAGATTACGTCGACTGCTTAGTCACTTCGTTCGGTCGAGCGTCTCATCTCTCAGGACAGGGCCAATGCATAGCCCAAGGATAATGCTTCATATGTCATGTCGGATCGGATGTAGATTCGGATGGTGTAGCGGGATCATCAGCAGAAGTCGGATGATTGGAAAGAAAAAATATGGCCCGATACAAAAAACTGGAAAGTTGAAGTAAAAAGTAGAGATGCATTTATATTAAAATCTGTATTCTCTTTTTCTTAATGAGGTCACTAGTGATAGCTTGCATTGAAGAGAAAAAATCAATATAGATGCTTCAGACTACTTTTTATCATGGACATATGTATACATATGTCACCATTATACATACCCTCACCTCGCCGTCCGCCGTGGACGGAACGGACAGGTCACGACGTGTTGGTGTTTGCCGTGGGCCTTGAGTTGCTCTTTCTTTCTTGTCGCTGTTTGGACCGGCCAGCGAGCGACGGCGACATTTCCCGTGACCGTATTCGTTTCCGTTCCCGCTGGATTAAGAAAAGGCGAGGCCATGCTTTTACATTGCCCTGCCCTTACAGATACAGAAATGGGAACAGTATTGGCATCGCTCCGGCTGCTCTCAATGACCGTGGCCATCTTTCCGTCTGGAAATAAATACTGTGTGTATGGGCTCTGCCCATCGTCCTCCCTAGCAGGTCTGTCTTTATGAGGCCAAATTCACCGTTTTAACCATTTTTCGTTAGTTTAGAAAGATTTTATCATATGTGTAAAATTGTTTCGGATTTGATGTTTTTATTGTTATTGTCTTTGACGGTAGGGTAACACATCTTACCTCCAAGGCCTTTGACTGTAGGACTTACCTGCGCCGTCACGTCCGTTCGGTGCGAAAAAAATTACCATCATAATCTTTGACGGTAGGATGTGTTACCCTACCGCCATAGTCTATTGCATATCATCATAATCTTTGACGGTAGGGTCTTCATCTTTGTTTATTGCATGCATGCTCCTATCTCGATAGGCTTTTTTTCACACTAAACGGGCGTGACCGTGTAACTAAGTTCTACCACATAACACAATGACGGTAGAAAAAGGGCCATGTCCGGAAAAAAATTGCACGTAGGGTCAAATCATGCTTGAGTTAAGGAAAAAGGTCAAAAGAGTGAATTTGTCGTCCTTATGAACTATGACCAATTTTTGTCCTGTGAATGTGAAGCCTGGCCGATGGTGTTTTGAAATGCAAATGTGAAATTTTCTTGTTCTGTTTTTCTTTCTGCGGGAATCTTTTTCTTGTACTGTTATGTTAAGTGAAAAAGACTTGCTAGAGAAATAAAGATAGGCTTACTCGGTCGGTCGTGTTTGAACCGGGGACGAATTAACGATCGCGGGCCAGGCAACGATGCCTTCACCAGTTGCACCTACGCAACAGTTGGATCGAGATTGCGTCCGTACTATGTCCAAAAACAGTTTGATCGAGAATGCGTGTGTGTATTTCGAAACGGCCATTTCTTTTTCGTTTCCGTGTGGATGCGCGCACCGGTACGTGCACCTGAACGTGACACGCTGCGCGCTGTGTACCACAACGCTATTGTACGTACGCTGCTTGCCCTCTCTCGTCCCTTCGTTTGGTTTCTTCAGCCGCCTGTGAAGTGATCATATACAGTGGTGATGACTGCAAAAAGGTTTGTAGGCCGGGCTCGTGTCGTACTACGTGGTCTGGCATATACTGCAACTAGGGTCCCGCGTCGTGGAATGGAGCAGGAGCTTTGGTGGTTTAGGCCGAAAGGGACGGTCCAGGCTAGACGGCGGAAAGCGCGGACAGATTGCACGTCTCCACACGATCGACCTCGATCAAGTCACCCTTTTATTTATTTATATTTTTTTTGGGGGCCGCACTCGAGTGAATGCATGAAATTACATCAATAGTGTCCTGCTTAGTTAAAGACGACCACAATAAAAATCATAAAAAATGTACCGCACGTAATATTTGACATTGTCAAAAAAAAAAAAAACTGACGTTAAATGCTAATGTTTTAAAATTGATCGGACCTGCACGTTAAGCTGAGTTGGCAAATAAATAAACTGCCACATGAACATGTTGACTTGGTCTTCTGATCCCTTCACAAAGCCATACGTCCTCCTCGATTCGGGCCCTCGGTCTTCGATCACGTGGCATCAAGTGTCGCATCCGGTCCTAGATCCGGCGACGAGGTCCGTTGTGCCACGCGAGGAGCATGAGCACGGCGTGCACCATGGTCGGAGACAGGTTCCGCCATCACCATGTCTTTTCTGCCCACCGCACCACATGTACTACCCACGACAGCGCCGCCATGGCACGGGCGTGCAACTTCCGTATGCTGAATCACCGGGGCTCCGCTGCGTCAAGCCTACGACGTTGCCTCCCATCGGAACAACGACTCCCAAGATTCATGCTACGGGCAGCCGAAATGCCTCGCTGTTCACAGACGGGATCGAGTGCATCCCCGGCATCACCGGATGCCCGTGGATGTGTAACATGTTGAGCATCGTTCTGTACGTGTCGAAGCGGATGGCGATCTCGACCCCGCCCATCCTCTCTGCACTGGTGGAGAGGCGGTTGTAGAAGCTCTGGTGACCCGACCAGCTCTTCCATGCTAACCACTAAGAGAGATCAAGTCAATTGACCATGGGGGGAGGTGGCGGCCAGGCAGTCCTTGATCGCCCCACTCGAAATGAGATCGCCCCACCCGACCAATTAAAAAAAATCACATAAATTAACTTCGTTCATCTGTGTATTTTGCAACTGTCAAATGTTGTGCGTAGTGCTTCTCAAAAAAAAAAAAATGTTGTGCGTAGTGTATTTTGTCACGATTTGTGTTGTGATGTTTTTCTTCCGAATCAGCATACAATTATGATGGTTTTATGCATTTACTTGCCGCTCCAGACAAAAGAGGGTGTGAGTTCTATTTGATTTTGATGGAACTTTTTTATCTATTTGATTGATTGAGACGCAGTGTTCTTCTCGTCCCTTGTGATGTCTGGACCAGAGAGAGTGGCCAGCGGCGATGTCGACATCTCCTTACCTTAGCCTAACAAATAATTCCCTGGCATATTTGGTCCCCCTGAACAGGACTAAGAAAAGGTGTGGGCAGCCCGTGCATATTCGGCCCCATATGCTGCGACTGTGCAATAATCGGTCCGATACGGAAAGGAGCACAGTAGCATCTGGTCGCTCGGCTAGCTCAATGACCATGACCCATTTTTTTCTGAAAATATATTACTACTATGTACTTCCATTGCATCTAAATACTTGTAGTTGGGGAGAACTACAAGTATTTAGATACGGAGGTAGTAGATAGCTGTGTTGGAAAAACCGAAGAAGAAGAAGCAGCAAACCAACCCGTGGTTGGATGGTTAGAGGGACTGTGGTATCCATAGCCTATCAGGGTTCAAATCTTGTTGCTCGCATTTATTCCTGGATTATTTCAGGATTTCCGGCGATGCGCATTCAGTGGGAGGAGATGTTCCCGTCGACGACGAGGTGCGTATGGTGACTTCGTAAATTTCAAGATGATATGCCGGCTCAGTCTCTCAGAGATGCTCATAGGGATAGGGTGTGCGTGTGTGCGTTCATAGAGGTGAGTGTATGCGCGTGAATATGAGCGCTTGCGTCTGTATTGTGTTTAAAAAAAAAAAGAAGAAGAAGCAGAACGATGTCTAGATGGACACGCTCGGGCAGGCGGGAACCGGGGACGAACGAATCGCCTAGCAGTAGCGGCAGCCGGCCAACGACACGATAGGATGGGGAGGCCCGATTTTCTTCCTACGTGTGTGGCGTGGCGGCGCCGGCAGGCAGGGCCTCCACCGGATGCACCCGCATGCGCCCATACGTGCCTGCCCGTGCCCGGCCACGGTTCGTTCCCAACCGATCCATCCGGGCTGCGTGCGTGCGTCGTCGTCACTCGTCAGGTCGTTGCGTTGCGCCTGCGGACGTACGTATGTGCCGCTCGCTCGACTGGATCGAAACGGAGCCAACCAAACCGGCCGTGATCGATCCACTCGTCCATTCCCAGCCCCAGCTCGCCCTTCTTGGGCTCTTGTCAGATTCTGTTGCCGGCGTGGAAGATCGTCGTCTTTCGTCGGGTAGTTGGGATTTATGGCAGGATGAGCTGAGGACTGATGGCCAAGGAAAGAGACGGCCGGATGCGATCGTGTACATCTGCAGATGCCGTCTCTTTCGATCGGCGTCTCAACTTGCCTTCTCTTTCGTGTGGCGCAAAAATGCTATACTTAGGAATAGGCTACGTAAAAGCTACGGAAATTTCCTTAAGTAAACTAATCTCACCCCGGATTTAACCGGGTGGGGCCTCGTCTTATTCTTCTCCAATGAAATCTTTCCACATGTTCACACCCATATCATACGTACAAATTAATTTCATAGGTCCCTAAAAAAAAAATTAAATTCATAGGTGTGCGTTCAGTGGGAGGAGACGTTTCCGTCGATTACAAATGCGTCTGTGACGACTTCGTAAATCTTAAGATGATGTGTCGGCTCAGTTTCTCGGAAGTGTTCATAGGGGTAGGGTGTGATGCGTGCGTTCATAGGGATGATTATACGCTCGTGTATGTGAGCGATTTCGATTATACTGTGCGCAGAAAAAAATTCATAGATATATAGCATTACTCCATGTGGCATGAGATTGAGTAGCGTTGCGAAACGTGCTACATGAGCACGTACGCGACTGGTTGGGTTAGAGCATCTACAGCCGGACCTAGCAAATCTGACCCCTTAAACGCCCGCGGACGTGCCCGGTCAGTGACCGGGCGTGTCCGTTTTGAGCCCCTATAATTTGGCCCGCGTAGCCACACTTCTCATTTATCTTCTCATATGTCCGGTCACTTGCACGTGATTGGTGGAGAAGAAGAGAAAGAAAGAAAATAATGAATAAGAAAAGAGAAAAGGTGGTCCGGAGTGGGGTCGCGTCCTACGTGGTGGACTGACCGGGCGTGTCCGGGCGCGTCTGCGAGCCCTCGTATCGTCCCCATATTTGAGATGGATATGAGGGATGCCGGTCAGTCCGGGCGTTTGAGACGGATATGAGGGGTCCGGTTAGGTCGTATTTTTGTGACCGGTCAGTGACCGGAAGGGCGTTCCGGACGTTTAAAGAGCATATAGGGGGTCGTGCTGCTGCATCTGTAGAACCGTGGAGATAGACCACTGCCTCGAGTGCAGCCGCTCGCGCGACCGGCCGATCGACGGACAACCAGACAACACTGCTTGATCCGGCAGCCCCCACCCGAGATCGGCATGTGTATGATTCTGGCCTCGCGACGTTCAAATGTGTGCGTGGTGTGTGGAGCTCGTTCAGCTGTTGCTTAGGGTCCACGACGACTATGTACCGCATTAAGCGAGACAATAGAATGTCTCGCTGAAGGAGTATATCGTAATGAGGCTGGCCCATTTGCGTGCAGTTAATAAATGAATAAGAAGAAGAGAAATGGGGGTGGGCACGGGATTTGAACCGTGCTCTTCAGGTTGACTCGAAGTGCGACTAGACACTGAGCTTGGTTTGCGTATGTGATGGACAAGTAGGACGGTAGTCCTTAACTCGAAACAAACTGGGTTTTCTATGGTTTCTTCTCCATTTTTCCATTTTTTAATGTTTTTCTCTTTTTTCACTGTTTTCTCTTTTCTTTCTTTTTTTCGTTGGTTTTCTTTTATATTTACTTTGTTTATTTAGGGTTTTTCTTCTCCGTTTCTTAGTTCCTTTTTGCATTTTTTAAAAAATTTTCTTTGTTTTTCTGGGTTCTATTTTTTGTGTTCTTTGTTTCTTTTGGTTTTATTCTAAATTTTTTGTATATGTCAACAACATTTTTCTACTACATGTTTAACATTCTTAGAATATAAATTTAATATTTTTGAATACATGGTCAACATTTTTTCTATACACATTTAACATTTTCAATTACTTGATTAAAATACTAGTTCGACTTTTTTTCAACTATTGATTATAAAAATATATACATGATTAAAAACAATTTAACATTTTTTAAATATTTGTTACATTTTTTAAAATATGGATTAAAAAATATATACATGATTAAAAACAATTCAACATTTTTAAATATATGGTAAACATTTTTTCTATACACATTAACATTTTTCAAATACTTGTTCAACAATTTATTAAATGCTTCATCATTATTTTTATATACATGATAAAAAAATATCATCATTGCGGTCAGGGCGCCCCTCAGGGTCACGGCTTCTATCCAACTAGTCCAATTCGTGGGCCGGCGGTGGGCCACACTGGAGATCGATCATTGCGGCCGACTACTGCATGACGACCCAGCCAGACACTTTTTTACACTGCAAAGGGCAACCACATTTTTCTCCAACAGGGCCAGCGATGCGCCACACTGATGAAATCCCAACGATCGTTCGGATAGAGATGGCCCGTTTAACCGTTTCACCATTTCCGATTTTTGGAACGGTCTAGAAGTCCAGCAGGTTTTTTATGGTTTTGGAAACTTCGAGAAGATTCCTGAACCGGTTTTTTTTTCTTCTGTTCTCTTTCTTTTTTCATGTTCCTTTTTTCTCTCCCTTTTTATTTTTTCTGTTTATTTTTTTACCTTTTTTTCTTTTTTCTTTTCTTTCAATTTTCATTTTCTTACATTTTATTTTTGCTCTTTCCAAAAATGTTGAGTAATTTAAAAATATTCGCATTTTACAAGTTTTTTTCAAACTTTCAAAAAATGTACCTACTGTTTTAATATTTTTCAAAAAAATAAAAAAATGTTTAGAAGATCAAAAAGTGTTAGCTTCTATTAACAAATGTTCAAAATAATATATCCAAATTTTCAAAAATGATTCCACTTGTTATTTTTTTATGTATTAAAAAACTATTCATGTTTTCAAATTTTGTTCGGGATTTTCGATTTCTTATTTAATTCAACGTTTTGTTCTCTATTTCAGAAAATGTTTGGGATTTTTTTAATTTAAAACCTTTGTTCCCATTTTCAAATTTTATTCCATATTTCAATTTTTTGTTCTCTAAATTCAAGAAAAATATCAGGATTTTCAAATATTTTTCCCATGTTAAAATTTAGTTCTCGATTTCAATAAAGTTCGGGATTTTCTAATGTTTGTTCCCATGTTGAATTTTAGTTCTTGATTTCATAATTTTGTTCTCTAAATTAAAGAAATGTTCAAGATTTTATAATTTTTCTTCAGATGCGTCATATTTACTTCAAATTGTAAAAATATTCAAAAATTTCAAAATTTGGTCATTTTTGTCAAAATTGTAGGAAGTTCAATTTTTTGCTCTAGTTTATGGAAATATCTTCGTGATTTGTTTTCAAGTGTTAAGTTTTGTGCCTGTATTTAGGTCTTTTAGCATCGCACTGTACTTTCATCAGTAGAATTCGATAGGGACTTTTGGCTAGCACCTCTCGCACATGAGTGGGCGGTCGCAGGTTTGAATCCTGCCATCTCCCTTTTTCTCGTGTTCACAATTTTCCTCGTCGCATATGTGGGTCGGACAAGTTTGGGCGCCCCCTCTGTGTTATGTTCCTATATGACAAAACATGCGTCATATAGGAGGCCCCCCTTGCATTAATCATTCAATGGAAAGATAACAGTGTTACTTCACGTTATTACAAACGTCAGCGATGCAGTTGGTTGAGGAGAACCAAGACGGAACATCGCCACCTCGAAACACCAGGCTCCACTAACATACCCAGGATTATCAGGATGCCAACCTCATAGAAACGGTCCAATCACATCGCAGAAGGATCAATGTTCGCCAACAACTGATTTGACAGAGATGTCACTTCACGTAGCACCGCCTGAATCCACACCTTCATAGCTTTCCCTTCTTTGATGTTTAGCAACCCTGTACAGTAAGATAAGAACAAGCAAGCAGTAAAGATAGTTTGTACTGGAGAACACATCACATGATTCTCAAAAGTGATTTATTTCGATTACACCAAATCACCCAACAAATGGCAGCCATACATGGTATGTATTTTTTTTCCTTTAAGCAAAAATGCAAACAACCAAGAAATACTGTGCCATAGACTATTGGGGCAACTATTAGTGCCAAGCACTTTGCCAACAATGCCCCAGGTTACTTTAGCCACTCCACAACCAAAAAAGAGGTGCCTGGCAGATTCCATTTCAGGACAGAAGGAACACAAAGGATTTCCTTCCCATTTTCTTTTCCTCGGATTATTTCTAGTTAACACCGAATTTTCAAATAATTACCACAAGAAATTGTTTATTTTCAAAGAACTCACTGCCTTCCAAATCAACTTATCATTAGCACCTGAAATATGCCTCTCAAGCCAATAATACATTGACTTAGTGGAAAACAAACCAGATTTGGCGAGTCACCATTTGATATCATCAGGTAAGTCAGACCGAGGAATAGCATTAGCTTTACCAATAATTTGCTCCCACTGTTTTCTCAAAATATCGGTAAAACGATGCAGAAAATTCAAATCAATGTTTCTAGATAAACAATAATCCACAGTAAAGTTCTGGTCATGACAAATATAAAAATTATGAGGGTACATATCACCTTTGTTCACTTCCACTTCCCTCCTAGCAAAAAAATATTCCTTCACTTTATAATAGATTTCCATCAGGGAGGGTGAGAGAATCTTGGTCTTATGAGAGAGACAGGTATCACGGCCGGCGACGCCATGGGTCGTGGCACTGCGATCGAAGGGCAGACGATGGGGCTCGAACTGAAGGTCCTAGTAGTGTCATGGTTTTTCTCTCTTCTCTTTCCATCTCTCCTTTATCTTTATCCTTTTCTTTTTCTTTTCAGAAGTAAAAAATCGATCAAAATATAGGTAAAACTACGCCGAAAATTCCAAAAAAAAATTTAGACAAACAATACTCCACAATACAGTTCTGGTCATGACAAATATAAAAAATATTAGGGTAGATATCACACAAAGGTGACTCCTCCAGCGAGGGGTCTTGCCAAAACCTAGCAACATCACAATTGTTCACTACTATTTCCCTCCTAGCAAAATAATATTTCTTCACTTTCATAATAAATTTTCATCAGGGACAGTCAGAGAATCTCGGTCTTATGAGAGAGATCGGGATCACGGCCGACGGCGCCATGGGTCGTGGCACTGCGATCAAAGGGATGACGATGGGCTCGAGCTGAAGGTCCAAGCAGTGTCACGTTTTTTCTCTCTTCTCTTGCCGCCTCTCCTTTATCTTTATCTTTATCCTTTTCTTTTCAGAAGTAAAGCAAAAATTGATTGGCCCAAAAGAAATGGGAGGTATCGACTCGACTCACTCTTACGTGCTACCATTTCAGCTACATCCCATTTTAGTAGTAAAGCAAAAATCGATTAAGCGCTCTACCATATCAGCTACATCCTCATGTACAAACATTACACTACTTGAAGTCTTCAAGTCTTCAGCCAGATTCAATGGCAACGTGCATCATTCCGTGGGCACGCGGCATGAAGATGTTTACTGCAACTTGTCAGTGACCCTCATATTGTTCGGTCAGAAGATTGAGCTACAATGGCGTGATAAAGTGTTTACTCAAATCATGAGCGAACTCGGTATTTTTCACTCGGAACAGTCTTTTTCTTAGAAATTCTCAACATTCTTGTAATGACTGTAAAAAATGCATAGAGTGTAGTTTGAGACCGACATCACACTTTTCTTTTGGACAGATGGACACAATAGATCCCATTACTTCAAAGTAGATGGGCACTGGTAATTAATGGTTGTGTGCACATAATTTTAGTACGAATCTAGATTTTCGATGAATTAAATCTTTTATATCTGCATCATCATATAGTGGTAATGGTAAAATTTTGAAATCTAGTATTTAACAGAAACCCATTTTTTATCAAGAAAAAAACATGCAGATTCATTATTTACGGGTTCTTAGCCCGTGGGCTCCCTCCTCCTATCTTTTGTTTTCTTGAGAATGCTGCTCCCTCGCTTCTGGGCTCCACTTGATTTTTTAAATGTGTCTGTCGTGAGCAACTAGTTGAGGAGCACTCCCTAGGAAGCCTCCCAAAGATTACTCCCACGCGCCGTCACTTGGCGCGTTCTCAGTCAACGTCACGTGTCGCGTTCTGAGCGTTCCCTTCGGATTTATTTTTTTATTTTTTCGCACGCGTTTTCGGCTTTTTAGATTGTTTTTTCTGGGTTTTTTGCTGTTCCGGTTTTCACCGGTCTTTCTTAGCTGTTGGAAGAAAAAAAATTAATTTTTTTTGCATGGGAAAACGCATTTTCTGTTTTTTTCGCGAGAGGCACGGTTTTGCTTCCGCGAGAGACACGATTTTGCTTTCACGAGAGGTACGGCCGTGCCTCTCGGAAAGGAAAAAAACACATTTTTTTTTCGCGAGAGGCACGGTTTTACTTCCGCGAGAGGCATGATTTTGTCTTCGCGAGAGGCACGGCCATGCCTCTCGGAAAGAAAAAAAAAGGTTTTTCGTTTCTTTTTTCGCGGGAGGCACGGTTTTTGTTTCCGCGAGAGGCACAATTTTGCCTTCGCGAGAGGCATGGCCGTGCCTTCGGAAAGGACAAACCGTGTTTTCTATTTTTTTTCACGAGTGGCATGGTTTTTCCGTCTGTTTTTTTTCGTGAAAAAAAAGTTTGTGAAAACCTATCAACATGGTATCTAGTTTTGAAGATCTCGACGTGAGAAACCCAACGATGAAAACAATTCGTAATTTATACGCACGGTTTAGGAGATAAAACGTTTTAAAAATACGAATTTATAAAAAAAAACTCTCAGATTGCGACAAGTGGCACACATGCAGTGCGCCACTTGTCGCCACCTGAAAAAGTGGAAGTGTTCTTTAAAAAGAGTACAACCTACTACTGTAGTTCGCAGCAGCAGCCCATGCAGCATCCAACTTCAAGCCCATTTAAAAATCCATGCAGGGTCGCAAAGTTTTTTTTTCTTGCTTGATGGTCAATATCGAAGGAAAAAGAAGAAAAAAAAAGAAAAAAAGATATGGAGATGCGAGGAATCGAACCCCGTGCCTCTATTCCGCATTGATTAGCGCTCTACCAATTGAGCTACATCCCCTCTCACATCTATAATATTAACTCAGGAAATTAATATTAGTTAATTAACCGTGACGAAGAAAAAAAAATGATACTAGTAAATATCCCGAGAAAAGCGTGAGTTTGTTTTCCCCGCATGGTTAGCCCAGATTTGACGTACCCCACGGAGGCTATACTCAAACTAGTTCCTTCTTAGCAAACAATATGATTATCTGAGACAGACATGGCCACAGATGTGTGAATATAGTTGCAAAATCTCCCAGTTCAGCCAGGAGAGAGTACTAAGAGCATCTACAACCACAACTTGCAAATCCGGCTCCTCAAACGTCCGCGTCTGCGAACACTGACCGGTCACGCCTTAAATATTGCATTCTATGATTGGATACTTTAAATTAGAAACCCCAAATCCATATTATTACATGCAACCTAAACCTAATACAAGCGGAGCTCGTCCAACTCAGTCGTGCCCATGTCCGGCGGCTGGCTGCTTCCCTCGTAGTGTCGGTCCGGTCGCCGGCAAGGTAGAGTAGGACATGGGACACTAGCCGGTTCACGGGAGTCGATCTCCTGCCGTCTCCCATGCCCTACTCTTCCTCGTCGGAGCCCGTAACCCGGACGGTGCCGGTGGACGTTAGGTCGATGACGGATCCTTCCTGGGAGGAAACGACGTCCACCACAACGCAGTTGCGTCGCCCGCACCCGTGCATTATATGAAGCGTCGGAGAGTGTGACTCCGCCTCTCCAACGTCCACCGCCGCGCCATGTTATCGTCCGTGGACGCCCATGGTTCATGCTCGGCGCGTCAACGGAGGGGTTGCATATCCTCCACGGCGTTCGGACGCCAGACGGATCGCACCGCCTTCGGTGAGGCAGCGACGCAGGATCCAAGCACCGGTTGTGCCGACACAATGGATTCCCGACGTTGCGAGTCTGAGCGCTGCCGTCGGGCGGCCACCTCCCGGGTGTGGCGGAGCGCAAGCCGGATGTCCATCTCCTCCTCGGGACCGCGTGGGATGAGCTCGTGGTCGACGGATCTGGAGGTGAATGACTCGGATCCGCTGCCCGTCATGCCGGAGAAGGCCGGAGATCGCCGAATGGGGGCTTGGGTGGCGGATGGGAGTGAAGTGAGTGTTAGGGTTTGGTCCGGCAAGCGAATGAGGACGAATATATGTGGGGTCGATGCGGGCCAGTGCGGGCCAGGAGGGCGTGCCCGGGTGCCCCATATCCGCCCCATATTTGGGCTGGATATGAGGGGTGCCGGTCAGTTCGGGCGTTTGAGGCCCGTTTGAGGTGCCCGGTTGGGTCACAATTTCATGACCGGGCAGCCTGCCCGGACATTTGAGGATGGTATGAGGAGTCCGGTTGTAGATGCTCTAACATCATACTAGTACCAATCACCCAAAATCAGCCTTGGTACAAACAACGAGCTTTCCCCTATCTATCCATCCATCATTACAACGAATGGAGTGATAAACACAATCGTGGGAAGCTGGAGGAGATTGTGTTTGCAGGTAACGCTTCATCCACGTGGACCGCGATTTTTCATGGCCTAGATGTTCTAAAAAAAGGGCTAATCGGGAGGGTCGGCAATGGCCAGCACATAAGAATCTTGCGGGATAGGTGTATTCAAATGCCTTTCACATATAAACCTATTTTGCCGCAAGGCACGTGCCGGTTAAGCTTTGTCCCACAGCTGCTCAATAACACTGGTTCATGGAATGTAAAATTGATGCAGTCTATCTTCCTACCATGTGATGTTACAAAGATCCTAAAAATAAGAGCCTCGCCAAGACATGGAGATGATGTGGTTGCATGGGGACCCGGAAGATTGGAGCCTTCTCTGTGAAATCTGCTTACGACATGGCTTTTGAGGAAGCCGGCAGAATGACTTTGGCTGCAACTAGTTCGGTGCCTGATGGTCGTACATCGTGTTGGAAAATCATATGGGGAAACAAAGTTCCACCTACTATCAAGAACCTTGCATGGCGTGTGGCGGTGAACTAACCTTCTACTTGGGAAAATAAACGCAGTCGAGGACTTGAGGAGTTAGATGTGTGCCTAGTGTGTGATAGAGAAACTGAATCTTCCTTCCATGCTTTATGTTGATGTCCCCTAGCTGTGGACCTTTGGAAATGCATGGGGAGGTATGGCATTTGCCAAGACTGGGAGATATCAGGAACACGGGCGTTGAGTAGCTGCTTGACATTTTATTTTCGCTTAGTGAGACTGAACAGGATGCTACTCTTCACACTATGGAGGTGCTGGCACAATCAGAATGAGGTTGTTAATGGCAAGATTCCACCTTCAATGGATGTGTCAAAGTGATTCATGTGCAGCTACCTTGACTCGCTACTTGCGATTGCTCAGAATATATTGTGATCCTTTGAAGGGGAAAGTTGTAATAGCTTATGCTATTACCAAATCCCCACATGAAATAACATGTCCAAAACCAATTGTTAGGTGGCTTCTTCGGTGGATCATGGACAGAGGAAGGTGGAGCAGGAGTAGGCATGGTGCTGCGTGATTGTCTTGGAAAAATTATTTTCTCTTCATGTAGGGAGCTCTTTCCATGTCAAGATGCACTTGAGGCCGAACTATGTGCTTGCATGGAGGGTATTTCTCTTGCTATACAGCGATCAAAGTTACCGATTTGCATGGAAATGGAGTTACCGATTTCTGTTGTTGGGCATGTAACTGATATGCCACCGTGTTCGTTATTAACTCTTGAAGCAACCAATCAATGCATTTACCTTTCTATCCTAACCAAAAAACGGTACTGTTTGATGAAAAAAGATGAACCACACTCTCATGCATATTGCTGCAAATCCATCTCTAATGAAATGGAATTTACCACATTTTCTAAAGTAGGGGAAAGATTCAACTCAGACAACCATAACTTCACAGACAAACTATTGGGGAACGTTGCATAGGAAACAAAAAAAATTCCTACGCACACGTAAGATCTATCCATGTTGCTTCTAATTCACTTCCAAATCACATCAGTACACTGTCGGGACCCCGATCCTAGGCCATATGAGTCTAGCATGTAACACACCATATCACTTTGCGGCCTCACGCACGGTATTCCCCACGGCTGCCACCTTACCTTGGCCGGGACCGTTTGCGTCTTTTGGCACACGTATATGCGTATGTCGCTAGCAATCATATGTCAGAGAACCCGGATTGACATGACTAGTCATAAACCCAAGCGGCACATCCGTACAGGAACAGGCATACGTAACCCAGCAATGCAGGTCTCGGTCATCAACGTGTGTAAACGAGTCGTAGCAAGCTAAAGGGACTCCATTACGCCATAAGACATTTCTGTCATTAACTGTGCGTAGACGAGTCATAGCAGGCTACATGGACTCCATTACTGTAAGAGCACATTTCTCCATGTGTGGTTTTGGTAATTGATGACAATCCCTATGGACTAATGGTTGCCTTGAGTTATATTCGAAGGATTTTTCCATAGGTACTTCTTGAAGTCCATCTGTTGGTTTCAAGGAGTTTATATGGTGACCAAGGTGGTATTCAAGGTTTTATCCAAAGATTGGTCATGTGAGAGCTGAGCTTATTGCAAGCATGTCTTGAAGAAGAAGATTGTGGGAACATTCATGTTTACCTTCAAGACATCATCTTTATGAAGAGAGAGAAGATAAGCTACAAGGTTGGTCAAGACTAAGTCACAGAGTGAATCAAGTTGATCAACACACAAAGCGTACAAGATGTACCGAGAGGGATCAAGTGATCTCATGGTATGGTAAGCATTGTCCATTACGCTTTGTGTACTAACCCATGGTCTACGTGAGAGTTCTGTGTGGGGTTATGTATGTTTCCATGGGCTTGCGTCAAGAGGAAGATCTCATACAACCCATGGAGGATGACATCAAGTGGTGATCGTCATCAAGATTGCGGTGTGCAAGTTCAAGTGGAGCATCACGAAGAGATCATGCTTGAAGCTTGCCGTCCATTGTGGTGACAATGGACTTGTGAAGGTGTGACGAAGAGTGGCTCACCCATCGTGGAGTATGGGGGAGCAATCAACTAGTCTTCATCGAGCCAACACAATCAAGAAAGGTGGTCCATCTTGAGGAAGTCAAGATCGTCATCACTTTGCTCAAGTGGACTATGTGCAAGGTATAGGTTTGCCCTTGATAGGTTTTTTTATTTTACCGGTCTCATGGTGGTAGTTGGGAGACCGAGTTATAGGATCGATTGCCGTACTATCAAGGGGGGCTCTCAAGTGAGTAGCTTGATCGTATCGTTCGTTGAGAGCTCAAACCATTTGCATCCTTGCATCATCATCTTTCTTGGTCCGTATTTGGTTTTTCTCCATGAGAGTTTTTGAGCTTGTGGTCTTCATCGTGATAAGTTCAAGCTCATCGAAAGATTTCGTATGCATCATATTGTGTTTTCGGTGTTGGAGATTTTGCCGGATATTTATTGGGAAGGTCATCTTCCTTATCCTAGTGGCATTTATTATCCATTGCTTGTTCTTAATTTAACTAGTCATTGTTGGATAGCTCTTGTTGTCCTTTATCCAACAAGCTTGAGTTTGCTCAAATCGGAGCTCGTATGCGAAAGTTATGGCTGTTTTAGTCTTACCTGTTTTACATAGAGAGGTTGTACCGCCCCATAGAGAGGTTGTACCGGTTGACCGATACAACCAGTGTTTAGAGCGGTTGTACCGCTCCAGATTTGGTCCGAAGGTTGTACCGGCCATGTACCGCTCTACCACCGGACTGGTTTCTGTTTTGGAGCGGTTCTTGGGCGGTTGTGGGCCGGTTGTTCCGGTTATACCGGTACTACCGGTGCCCCGGGCGGCTGTACCACTTATTGCTTTTGCTACAGGTACGTTTTGTCTGCTTTGACCGGTTGTACCGGTGCGCATAGCGGTTGTACCGCTCCTGTGTTATTCTGCACATAACGGGCAGATTCGTGGGGACCTATTTAAGGGGGTCTTCTTCCCCAATGGTCTCCATCCTTTGAGCTCTAGTTTTCCCCCCATTGTTGACCTTCTTTGAGCTTGCTAACTCTCAATCCCTCCAATGATTCTTGCTAGTTCTTGAGGGAAAAGGGAGAGGAGATCTAGATCCACATTTCCACCAATCACTTTCTCCTCTATGTGAGGGGAACCCCTTGGATCTAGATCTTGGAGTTCTTCGTGTTCTTCTTTGTTCTTCCTCTCATTTTCCTCCATAGCATTAGTTGTTGTGGTGGGATTTAGGAGAGAAGGACTTTGGCACTCAGTGTGCCCTTGCCATTGCATTTGGTGCATAGGTTTGAGTTCTCCACGGTGATACGTGGAAGTGAAGTTTGAGAAGCTTATTACTCTTGGGTGTTTGAGCACCCTAGAGCTTGTTCCTCTTGGGTGCCTTGGCACCCTAGACGGTTGGTGGCGCCCTAAACGGTCATGGACCCAAATTTAGAGCGGATTGTAGATATGGGTTTTTCTCCTCCGAAGGATCCTCAAAAATTATCTTTAGAGGATGAGAAAAACTCTTATCTCAATGCTCAAGCTTCTGATGTGCTTTTTGATGCTTTGAGCAATGTAGTTATATTTCAACTCATGCCGTTCCGGGATGCTCATGAGTTGTGGACAAAGCTTCAAGATAAATATGGTGTGTCCATGATTTGTGAGGATGATTGTTCCCCCTCCACCTCCGGTCGTATTGTCTTCTCAACTTCTTATACTTCACCTACATGTGGATTGCCACAAGGTAATGATATGGTGAGTAGTGTTGGTCATTGCAATGTTGATAATGTGCTTATTGTTGATGATCCCTCATCACTATAACATTGCAATGCTCCATCTTTGGACTTTAACACTTCGAGCACCTTACAAGTTTCACATGCTTGTGTTGATAGTCCTTGCATATCATGTAGAAATTGCTTGACTAAATCTCATGATGATATGCTTGCTATGTCTTGTTGCCATGATAAAAATGTATCTATTTCCTCGAGTTGTTGTGCTAACAATGTAGAGGAAACCCAACACTCCATGGAACAAGATATGGTCTTGAATGATGCTTCAAGGGATCCTACATCGTCATCTATTGTTTCTCACTTTTGCTTTATGGCTAAGGCTTCAAAGGTATCTCCTACTTTGAATGCCAATATATCTCATGATGATGATGTTAAAGATAATGAGGATGAGGATAATGATGAAGAGAGTGATAATATTGCTTCCTTAAAAATTAAGGGTGACATGATTTTTAAAGCTCTTCATAAGAATAAACTTGCTCGCTCCAACTTCATGGAAATCATGTCTATTGCCATTGAGGGCAAGAAATATATTGAGGGGTTGGAAGCTCACCTCGAGGAGCATGAGTCCACCATTGAGAAAATGGAAGGTCATGAGCGTGATTACGCTAATGAGACCGCGGAGCTATCTCAAGCTCTTGAAAATGAACAAACCACCAAGGAATCTCTTGAGAGACCTTTGCTCTATAATTATATAGATTAAAGGAATCCCATGATAGGGCTCTCGAGGTGGCTAATGATTTTAGTACTAAAAATGATAAGCTTGAAGTTTCTCATGCTAAACTCCTTGAGGACTTTGAGCACCTCGAAAATGGCTCAAGGGTCATTAAGAGTTCGCTCATCGAACTCACCGAGTCTCATGCTCAACTTGAAGCTTCACATGATAAAGAGCTTGCCAAGTTGCCTTCTCCTCTTGTTGTTAATGATGATGCTTGTGCTACTAACTCTATTTCTTGTGAAGCATCCATTTTGAAGGAGAATGTTGAGCTAAGGGCTCAACTTGAATTGCTATCTAGCAGTTATGGGAAATTGGAAGAAAGTCATGAAAAGCTTTTTAGCACTCATGGTGATCTTCCAGTATCCCATATTGTGCTAAAGATAGCTCATGAGGCTATTACTACTAAGGTAACATCTAGTGAGCCTCATGTGGACATTACCACTACTTCTAGTCAAAATGCTATATTCTCATGTGCTAGTCCTCGTAATTCATCTATGCATAACATTGGTACATCTTGTGATGAATTCCTTTCCTTGCCTTGTTGCTCTAACGATGAAGCTTATACTTCCTCTAGTACTTGTGTTGATACTAACCATGTAGAGGAAATCAAAGAGCTCAAGGCCCAAGTCACTTCTTTGAAGAAAGACTTGGAAAAGAGTCACGAAGGGAAGTCCACACTCAACAATATCTTGTGTGGGCAAAAATCCCCAAATGACAAGGGTGGACTTGGATTCAACTCCAATAAGAAAAAGGAGTCCAAAAGCTACAAGAAGAAGGGCCAAGAACAAGTCAAGAATTCAGCCAAGATTATTTGCTTCAAGTGCAAAATAGAAGGGCACCATGTTAGATCTTGCCCACTGAATAAGAAGCCCCATAGTGACAAGCAACAAGGGAAGCGGCCACAAGTTCAATCTCATGCTCAAACTCATATTGAAGAAAGGCCTCTTCCCAAGAAGACCCAACTCAACGCTCCTCAAGTTGAGAAATCAATTGAGAAGAAAGTAAAGGGTAGATGTTGCTACTTATGTCACGAGAAGGGTCACTTTGTTTCTTCATGCACTAATGGTAAATTATCCAACCCAATTATTATTGATGATATCTATTCTCTTGGGAAGGATAAGGTTGGCAATGTGTTTGCCAAGTTTGTTGGTACTCAATGTGTTGTCAAGAAAAGAACCATTTGGGTAGCCAAGCCTATTGTGACTAACCTCTTAGGACCCAACTTGTTTGGGGACCAACAAGCTCAAACTTGATCAGTAGGTGTTGCTGGAGGGCATTGGTGACTTGGTTACATCATGAAGAATTAAGGGATCTTCATCATTCATATTATCTCAAGCCAAGTCATTTGGATTATCGAGTTTCTATCTTATATCCAATGTGCCTCCTTACGGTAACTTGTACTTAAATTGTTTACATTAATAGTTACTTGCCCCTTTGCATGTTGTGGTTTTGTACCTTGCATGTGTTTGTATATGTTGTGCTTCCTATTTGTTTATCTTGAGTAATCAAGTATGTATGATGGGTTGCACATCATGTATGTGTGAGTCTTGTGTTGAGCCTTTTTGCATCTTGTTTGTATCTTAGTTGGCTCTTTTGAGAGATTAATGGATTATCCCATTTTGGGGGAGTGATGTGCTTTGTGCACTTCACGATCCTAAAAATGTGTGTACATGAGGAATACCACTTAGTATTGATATTACAATATTATCTAGTTTATATGTGGTATGCACTCTCATGAGAAATTCAAATTCTAAATGGTCCATTAATTATCTCTTGTTGGTTTTATTTGCCTCTTATTACGAAGTTTGATTTATCACATTATGGGGGAGTAATATGCTATGTGTATATTACAAGCCTAGAAGATGTGTACATTTGAGGTATTACCACTTAGAGTTGATATTGTAAATTATCTTGTTGCTAGGTGGCATGTTAGCTCTACAAGTTCCAAGCTGCTTATTTCTGATCTTTTTGGTGTGAAGATGATATTGGATATTTATGCAATCTACCTAGGGGAATTATCTCCAAATACTTCTTGTCTTTTGACAATTGGTATTCTTTTATGAGGTAGAAATTGCTCATCATCTTTACATTGGATCTTGTGTTTATTTGTCTTGGTTCACTCCCGGTGTCTTCCTTGCCTCTTGTGGATCTTTGCAAACATTTCTAGCGTTTCTATAGATATAGGAAAAGTGTTGATCCCATCTTTTGCATTTTTGTAAGCAAATGCAAACTCTATATAATGCACATATCTTGGGGGAGCTATCCTATTTTATTTCGAACACTCTTATTATGCATTTGTCATAAAACCTTTTGACCCTTATCAAGTGCGGGTTGGTGGAAGTCAAATCCTTTTTCTTGTTGGTACTTTGTGCCATCATGAAAATATGCCAAGGGTTTGGTTTGTTTGGAACCTAGCTCTCTTTTGGGAACTTGATACCTCTTGTTTGTTTTTCCTTCAATTGGTATCTTGTTTCCTTCTATTTGGCATGTGTCAATGGATATCTCATTCCTTGATGTATCTTTTAATTGGTATCCTTCAGGTGATTTCTTCGTTTGGTATCTTATTTTCACTTGGTATCTTTTCTTTTGGTATCTTATCAACTATGTGTTGATTTGGTTCTTGAAAGTCTTGAGCATGCATATTTACTATGTACTTTCTTTGGCATGTTTTCTTTCTTCGACCCAATATATAGGAGAAACTCAACTATGTCACAAATTGGCTAAAGTGTGCATGAAATTCAAGTTCATATCTATATGCACATAGTTATGTGGAGTTTGTCCTATGTATTGTTGGTCTACTAACTCTTTGGTCCCAATGAGTTTGGGTACCATTTTGTTTGTGATGTTGTTCTAGGAACAATTGGAGATGCATTGGATGCTCAGCTCACGTACAAGGAAGGTGTTGACACCATGTGCTTATTGGAACCAAGCTAGGATGATCGATGAACCATTATCTACTACATTAATCCAATGCTATCTCGGTTACAAGTATCTACTTCATGCATACATTTCTTGCATTCAACTTCTTGTAGGTTGCATCATGGCATGAATTTCTTGATTCTTTCTTGTGGTACTTGTTTCTTACTCAAAGCATCCCAACGACGATCTCTTGCTGCTAGTTGTGATGTCTTTGATGTTCGTGTGGTGGAGTCTAGTTATATACAATAAGACAATATTAAGCCATGTGCTATGCTTTCAAGCAAAGTTCTTATTGGTATATTTATGAATTCCGTTTGGATATCTTGCTCTTTCTTATTGTAACTATTTCATGTGTGCATCCTTCTTTGTGGATATATATCATCATGATTGTCTTCTACCTAGAATCTTATACACATGAGAGAAGTTACATCTCTAGTTGATATCCTCTTTTCCTTCACATCCACTGTTGCATTCCCTTTTTATTTCCTTGGTGGTTTCATGAATGAATTTGTCTTGAGTGCGGATCTTATATCCATGCATCTTGATGCACTCTTTGGTGGTGAAGATTATTTTTTCCTCATGCTTGTCTTGACGAGGGTTTTTCCACTTCGATTCGTATCCCTCCTCTTGACAAGGCTATTATTGTAGGAGATATGCCCTAGAGGCAATAATAAATGTTATTGATTATCTCCCTGTTCACAATTAGGTTTATGTTCCATGCTATAACTGCTATGGTTCTCGAGTCTGCAATAACCACGAGGCTCGGAGGAAGACTCATATGCACGTGTGGGATAATAAACGGTAAAATGTATTCCTAGTCTGGCCTCTAAGACTGGCTCAAGTATTGCATGATGATCCTGTTTTCCTGATCATGGGCATGGCTATGCCGGCAATTTTGAGGGCGCAATGTTGGTAGAACACTTGTGTTGAATCGACCCGAATTGATGTTATGCTATGAGATACATTCGTCACTAGTTAATGGTTTATAACACAAAGATGGTTAACGTTTGCATGATTCCTTAGGCCATGAGAGTATTGAGTTTCTTCATGCTTGCTTCATGAACTTTGGGGTTTGTTAAACGTCATCCGTAAATGGGTGGCTATTACGGCGGCTTACGGGTTCATGGAAAAGTATGTCAAGTAACTTGATAGCTCAAGATTGGGATTTGCTCCTCCGATGATGGAGAGATATCTCTGGGCCCTCTCGGTGTTACGGTATCCATCATCGTCTGGCTAGACACATTGTGATTTGATCACGGGGATGCCGGAACACGGGAACGAGAAAAGAGAACAATACCGGTAACGAGGTAACTGGCATAGTGGACAAGTTGTTGATCCACGGGGATGCCAACATGTCTCACCTCGGGTATTTGTAACATATCGTGAAGCAACAGGAATAGCACACGGCAACTGGAGGTTCACTCGAATATTCATTCGTGTGGGTATAGGGGTCAATATGGGTGTCCACGGCTCCGATGTTGATCATTGATCGGAAGGGGTTCCGGGTCATGTCTATGCTTCACCGAACCTATAGGGTCACACGCTTAAGGGTCATCTATCTGTTGAATACTAGACATGGAGTCTGAGAGAAATTCACCGAAAAAGTTTCGGAGACAACGGAAGAGTTCCGGAGAGAGAACACCGGAAGAGTTTCGGTAAAACCGAAAAGTTGTTTCGGAGTGTACCATAAAGTCAAATTGGTTTCGGCACATGCCTGGAAATTATTTACCAGAATTGTTCTGGTAACTTCTGAGATTTTTCAGAGACAAAAACCGGAAATGTTCCGGACTGCCGGAACCGCTTTAGTTGCTTTTCACAGATGAAAATCACTAAACCGAAAAGTTGTTTCGGAGTACACCATAAAGTCAAATTGGTTTCGGCACATGCCTGATAATTCTTGGAGGGTGCCAGAATCGTTCTGGAAACTTTCTGGAATTTTCTGGGATGAAAACCGGAAATGTTCCGGAGCTGCCGGAACCGCTTCAGATGCTTTTCGCAGATGAAAATCACTAAACCGGAATTGTTTCGGATCGCGTTGAAAATTATTTTAGTGGGTACTGGAAATGTTCTAAGCCCACATGAATATTTTCAGTTCGAACGGACGCTGAAATATGTCGTCGTGAATAGTGAAAGTGCTTTTTGGATTACTTTATGGAAAGCCACCTTTTGGGGCTTTACTCACAAATATCTTTAGGGATGACATGGAAGGATAAGGGCTGCCCACTTGCTTTTACCTTTGTGCCCTTGTGAAGGGCATTTTGGGTATTTCAAGTGTCACCCTACCCCTTGGGTTTTCCTATAAATAGAGGTGGAGATGCACTCTCCACTCTCACTCTTTCTCACATACACATGCCATCTGATGTTATCTGGCTTCTCTCTCCCTCCCAGCGAAATAGTTTCGTAGAGCCGAAAGGCTGTCTGGGTTCCGGTGGGAACTAGTTCTGGACGGCGAAGCCCTGCCGGATAGATGACACCGTATGTGTGCAACTCTGCAGAGAGATCGTAGTTTTGGTCTTAGTTCGAGAGTGCCTCCCGAAGGGCTGTCCGAGTTTCGTGGGTCCTCCCGAAGGGCTGTCCGAGTGACTGTCTGAGTTTCGTTGGTCCTCCCGAAGGGCTGTCCGCGACACCGTCCGGGGGACTGTCTGACCGCCTCCCGGAGGGCTGTCCGAGGGGCGGATGAGGGTATACATCCTCGTGGTTGGGAGGTTGTAAATCCTAGCTGTGGGGATCTGCACCGCCGATCGTCATCGACTCTACTTCCGCTGCGCTACGAGTCGGTAACGAAAAAGATCAAAGCTTGTATGCAGTCTCCATAGTGGTCCTGGGCTGGTGCGTAGGTCGGAAATTTTTGTTTTCTGCTGCGTTACCCAACAGTGGCATCAAGAGCCGTGCTATGCGTAGATGCAGGTTGCGGTCTAGAATACATAGAGATGTATGGGTGTTGCACAATATAATTAGGTAGTAGATGAGTTCCATTACTGAAAATTATTTGTGCGGGTAGCAGATGAAATCTGTTACCCGATGTTCCTGTTGCTTCCCCTGAATTTGCGTAGTCCTGATCTTGACGGCATGGTGGAATCTCACAAAGTTCTGGTAATCCGCGATCCTTTCATGCTGCTCCTGAGTATGCTGATTGACAGATCAACGAAGTGCTAACAGTTCTTTGGGTTCCACCATAGTTGAGAAAGATGGATGTTTCGCAGACGAAAGGGCAATGCAGATGTGATCTTCACGGGGGTCACGCGTATGATGAAGTTTAGTATGGGGCTCGAGATTTTATTATCTCGTGTTTCATACACCCTGGAAAGTTAATCTAGCAACTTGAATTATCATACTTGATGATGGACGTTGGTAGCTTCGGTTTGTTTCGAAACCTTAGAAGCCACGTAAAACAAGTTTTTGCATGAACCGATTAGAGGCGTCTAACTTGGTTTTGCAGGATGGTTTGCATGTGCATATGATGTGGTATAGCAGTGCTCATATTAATTTGATTATGTATGAGATGACTATTTGATGTAATATTAACATGACCTGCGTGTCATGATTCGGCATGATGGCTGGAGCCATATGATTGTCACTTTAATGACCTGCGTGTCAACCTTAAGTAATGCACTTATTTTATTAGCTATAGAGATAGCAATATTATCTGGTGCATCGACAAGGTGATGGCAATCTTCGCGAAGGTGAACACCAACGCGAATGCCGAAGACGAAGAAATGTTTGACTTCTCCGTCAGAAGGGGCTATACCATGTCATGCTAATTATGAATTGCCTGAGATGTTTATCCCTTATGATGCACCCTTCTTGATTGAGCGGTAGTCGCTTTTTATTAGGGTGATCTCTCACAAAAATATCAAGTAGTTAGTGTTCTCCCAAGTGTAGCACCGTCACGGCACCTAACTTTTCGGGGTGCACCATGCTACCATGGGTACGAACGATTAGAGAAGTGTGAGGCGGGTGAGTTGAGACCTCGCAGCGAGATCACTTGGTTGTCTTGACGTTCAGGCATGAAAGTCATGACCTCGGAACACACGCATCGAAAGATGAACAAGAGTCACATAGAGATGTGATTGGCAAGTTTGCCTACCGATTGAGATTTTCGTCATCTGTGATGCTACCATCAATGGCGTTGAATTGAAATGCGGATATTGAATCACTCATAATCAATTATGAGAGATATTGATTTGAGTGGGAGCGCACTTTAGAATTAATTCTTTTAATTCTTAGTGCAATTGATTGTGAACACTGTCTAAGTGTTATATTCATAATAGTTGTAGAATAATGGCTCGCATTTCCACCTTCCCTATTAAAATCGAATAGCTGTTATATATTTGGTTAAAACTTTACGGTTGGTAACGTAATGTGAGGATTGTCCTCCAGAATGCCGAGAAGGACTTTGCATGCTTTCGGTATTCCCCCGCTAATGCTATGGATCATGTGACACTCGTCCTTCGATCCAAAAAGCTAGAATTCCGTTTTTAGTCAAGTGCAATATGTTTGTTTCCATGAGACCCGAACTTCGAAAGTTTGGATAGTTATGTGATATTCATGGAATCTGAAAATCATTTTCAGAGACAGACAAAAGCTAAAAGATATGAGATATCCAAAGCAATGTTTGTTTGCAAACTATTAGAAAAGGTGTTTACTATGCATTAGACTGATAAGAGAGGGATCCAGAAGAACGCAGTCATATGATGATGGTGAATAAAACAACAACTTAAAGAAAAAGGAAATGTCCAAAGGGTGTTAGTATGACTTACACACCTAGGAAGTCCGGGGCTAACGCCACTCTTAAGTTGGGTGCTTCTTCTGAGAGTAGGAGAAATGCTAAAAGTTAAACTGTTAGAAGTATAAAGGCAAAAAGAGAAGACTGGAATATCCAGCTCATGTATGAATGTCATACAAGTTTTTGATGTATAGAAGGCTGGTCAAAGATATAGTTCTTGGGAATTATGGTTAAACATGTTAATCACTAATTCTTGGGTATTGTGAGTTAATCACAAAGATACCCACTCGATTGCAATTTGTTGCAACTCGATGTAAGAACTACTATGGCCTGAAAGACTAGCCAGGAATGAGGTTTAGATACATGCAGGCAACATAGTAAATGTTACTATGCCTTCCATCAGTGTATTCTCTATGTATTTACTTTCATAATTCATTTTAGAGTTTCACACTCTAGTCCTTTGCATAAGGTATCTTGCAAGAAGGTTGTTCATAAGAGAACTTTTGATGTTCGGTGTTATGAATAACATAAGGGCCATACTTTCATTATGAATGAGACGTATGTTATGAATATTGATAATAATACATTACCTCTGGGTTTACTTTCATAATTCATTTTTAGAGTTTCATACACTCTAGCCCATTGCACAATGTTTGTTGCAAAAGAGTTGTTCATAGAAACAACAATTGTTGTTCAGTATTATGAATAACATGAAGGGCCATGCTTCCATCAAAGATGGGATGTATGTTATGAATATTGATGGAAATATGATACATCCATAACACTGACGCTAAATGTCGCAAGACTAAAAGAATACCACACAAATGTGGCACTGCATTTGGTCACATTAGAGAAACCCGCATGGAAAATTCCATTATGATGGATTTTGAAGTCGTTTGATTTTGAATCATCTGACACTTGCAACTTTCCTCTGAAAAGTGAAGTGACTGAAATACCGTTCACAGGCCATAAGGAACAAGCAAAGAACATATTGGTGATCATACATTATGATGTGTGTAGTCCAATAAATGTTGTTGCAAGTAGTGGATTTATCTATCTTCAGAAATGACTCAAGTAGATATATGGATATTTACTTGTTGAGACGTAAGTCTGGATCTTTTGAATTCATTCATAAGGTTTTCAAAAATGAAGTAGAAGTTATTGTAACAAGAAAATTATGTTTCTGCAAATTGATTGCGGAAAGGAATATTTGAGTTACAAGTTTAGCGAATGTCTGATGAGTTGTGAAAGGGGTTTCATAACTTGCACCTCCCGGAACACCACTGCAAGTGAAAAGTTCGTGAAGATGTAATCGAACCATTTATGACATGGTAAGATCAAAGATGACATAAATAAATTTGCCATTATCCCTTTTAAAGTGATGCTTTAGAGACTGCGGCTTTTACACTGAAAAGAGCTCCATCGGATCTGTTGAAATGACGCCATGGTATGGTACGCCCAACCATGTTATATCTTTTCTTAACATTTGGAATATGGGGCTTGTGTAAAAGGTTACAAACCTATTCCAAATCAGACAAGTGCTACTTTGTAAGGTTATCCCAAGTCATTGGGTATTCCCCCACCACTATACCGAGGCAAAGGATTTTGCACAAAATGGTATGCTTTTAAAGAGAATAGTTCTTACAAAAGGTGAGAGGGAGGACAGTGCAACTCGACGAGATAACCAGTATCTTCCTCATTAGGTCAAAGGAAAGGAACCTTGGAAGTGATTCCGGAGTTTCCTACTGCGACTGATACGGAAGTCTCTACAATAAAATGTATGGACTTCGGTCGAACTTGCAGCTGAACCACAAGGAAGCGTTGATGGGCCCTGACTCCGGAATTGGCTAAATGCCAATACAATCCGAGATAGTTTCCATATAAGTGATTCAAGATTAAAATCTTGATACACCTTTCGGAAGACTTAGAGTCTAACGAATATTTATGGAACTAAAAACTGATACGGATAAAATGTTTTATCCATAAAGCTCGACTTGTTGCAATAACAAGTTCAAGGAGTTGACTACGATGAGATTGTCTCACCGTAGCGATGCTTAAAGTCGGTTCGGGTTGAACTAGCAATTAATACATATTTCAAATCATGAGATATGAAACATGGATGACAAAAGGATTTCTATCTGATGGACATGAAACCTAGGACTTGTATGTGATACAGTCCAAAGTAATTTGTCGATCCAGAGGATGCTAGTAGGTATGCAAACTTCAGAGTTCCAGCGATGGACAGAAGAGAGCAAAGAGGAGTTGGATTCTTCGTGTTTTGATGAAATGGTCAAAGGGGTTTGACTTCATCAATGGGTAACGAAGATGCTTGTGATTCAAGAAAGTAAGTGGGAGCATAATAATATTTCTAAAAACGTTGTGTGCTTGACACATTGTTAATTGGAAATAAATTTCTTGACATGAATTAGGACTTCATTTGAAAAGGGTTTTTCGATGAAGTGCTTGGGCTAAATACCCTTAATATTAGGCATGATGATCTATGGAGATAGATTTACCTAATGGGGCTGAGCAAAGATACATATTGACAAGATGCTAAAACTTTTTAGCATTTAAAACGCCAAGGAGTGATTCTTGCCGAAGTCACATGGAAAGAGTTTTTGCAAGACTCGGTGTCCCAAAACACCGATGAGCAAAATACATGATGGTGATTCCACACACTCTTGTGTTTGGATTAATCATGTATTCCATGGTATGTAAAACAACCAGATATGTCCAATACTCCAAATTTGTTGCGAGTATAGATACCAAAGTGATCAAAGTACTGATCATGGGACAACAGTGAAAGATGTCATTGAGTACTAGAGCACTACTGATGACATGTTTTCTCGTAAGCAGAGATTATGAAGTGCTCGTTGTAAGTAATTACATCGATACAGTCTTCATCAATGCACCATGCGATTTTCGATTTAAGTTAAGGGTTTTGTGTAATACACAATATGGTGGCACGGTAGTTGGAAATTGTTCCAAACAAGATACTGTGGCGAATTCTATAACAAAGGCTAAGTATGTTGACACTTTAGAAGCGACAAACAAGTTGTTGAATCATATAGTTCATTCATGAACTTAGTATGGTTCCAAGATGGATTTGGTCTATGGGACACTATTGCAGATAGTTGCTCCATAGCTCAGTCTGAGGAATCAGCTTTCGACCAATGATTCACACATATGCAAAGCGAAGTCCACACAAAAATATGAATTTTGTGAAAGCGTGAAAACGAAAGGATATGCAAAGTTACACACGGAGCTGAAGTCGTCAGATCCGTTGGACATCAGGCTATACCACAAGCAAAGTATATTTTACACCAGTATGCCATAGGTGTAAAGTGCATTAGCATTGACTAGATTATTGACTCTAGTGCAAGTGGGAGACTGTAGGAGATATGCCCTAGAGGCAATAATAAATGTTATTGATTATCTCCCTGTTCACAATTAGGTTTATGTTCCATGCTATAACTGCTATGGTTCTCGAGTCCGCAATAACCACGAGGCTCGGAGGAAGACTCATATGCACGTGTGGGATAATAAACAGTAAAATGTATTCCTAGTCTGGCCTCTAAGACTGGCTCAAGTATTGCATGATGATCCTGTTTTCCTGATCATGGGCATGGCTATGCCGGCAATTTTGAGGGCGCAATGTTGGTAGAACACTTGTGTTGAATCGACCCGAATTGATGTTATGCTATGAGATACATTCGTCACTAGTTAATGGTTTATAACACAGAGATGGTTAACGTTTGCATGATTCCTTAGACCATGAGAGTATCGAGTTTCTTCATGCTTGCTTCATGAACTTTGGGGTTTGTTAAACGTCATCCGTAAATGGGTGGCTATTACGGCGGCTTACGTGTTCATGGAAAAGTATGTCAAGTAACTTGATAGCTCAAGATTGGGATTTGCTCCTCCGACGATGGAGAGATATCTCTGGGGCCTCTCGGTGTTACGGTATCCATCATCGTCTGGCCAGACACTTTGTGATTTGATCACGGGGATGCTGGAACACGGGAACGAGAAAAGCGAACAATACCGGTAACGAGGTAACTGGCATAGTGGACAAGTTGTTGATCCATGGGGATGCCAACATGTCTCACCTCGGGTATTTGTAACATATCGCGATGCAACAGGAATAGCACACGGCAACTGGAGGTTCACTCAAATATTCATTCGTGTGGGTATAGGGGTCAATATGGGTGTCCACGGCTCTGATGTTGATCATTGATCGGAAGGGGTTCCGGGTCATGTCTATGCTTCACCGAACCTATAGGGTCACACGCTTAAGGGTCATCTATCTGTTGAATACTAGACAGGGAGTCTGAGAGAAATTCACCGAAAAAGTTTCGGAGACAACGGAAGAGTTCCGGAGAGAGAACACCGGAAGAGTTTCGGTTAAACCGAAAAGTTGTTTCGGAGTGTACCATAAAGTCAAATTGGTTTCGGCACATGCCTGGAAATTATTGGAAGGTACCAGAATTGTTCCGGTAACTTCTGAGATTTTTCAGAGACAAAAACCGGAAATGTTCCGGACTGCCGGAACCGCTTTAGTTGCTTTTCACAAATGAAAATCACTAAACCGAAAAGTTGTTTCGGAGTACACCATAAAGTCAAATTGGTTTTGGCACATGCCTGATAATTCTTGGAGGGTGCCAGAATCGTTCTGGAAACTTTCTGGAATTTTCCGGGATGAAAACCGGAAATGTTCCGGAGCTGCCGGAACCGCTTCAGATGCTTTTCGCAGATGAAAATCACTAAACCGGAATTGTTTCGGATCGCGTTGAAAATTATTTTAGTGGGTACTGGAAATGTTCTAAGCCCACATGCATATTTTCAGTTCGAACGGACGCTGAAATATGTCGTCGTGAATAGTGAAAGTGCTTTTTGGATTACTTTATGGAAAGCCACCTTTTGGGGCTTTACTCACAAATATATTTAGGGATTACATGGAAGGATAAGGGCTGCCCACTTGCTTTTACCTTTGTGCCCTTGTGAAGGGCATTTTGGGTATTTCAAGTGTCACCCTACCCCTTGGGTTTTCCTATAAATAGAGGTGGAGATGCACTCTCCACTCTCACTCTTTCTCACATACACATGCCATCTGATGTTATCTGGCTTCTCTCTCCCTCCCAGCGAAATAGTTTCGTAGAGCCGAAAGGCTGTCTGGGTTCCGGTGGGAACTAGTTCTGGACGGCGAAGCCCTGCCGGATAGATGACACCGTATGTGTGCAACTCTGTAGAGAGATCGTAGTTTCGGTCTTAGTTCAAGAGTGCCTCCCGAAGGGCTGTCCGAGTGACTGTCCGAGTTTCGTGGGTCCTCCCGAAGGGCTGTCCGAGTGACTGTCTGAGTTTCGTTGATCCTCCCGAAGGGCTGTCCGCGACACCGTCTGGGGGACTGTCCGACCGCCTCCCGGAGGGCTGTCCGAGGGGCGGATGAGGGTATACATCCTCGCGGTTGGGAGGTTGTAAATCCTAGCTGCGGGGATCTGCACCGCCGATCGTCATCGACTCTACTTCCGCTGCGCTACGAGTCGGTAACGAAAAAGATCAAACCTTGTATGCAGTCTCCATAGTGGTCCTGGGCTGGTGCGTAGGTCAGAAATTTTTGTTTTCTGCTGCGTTACCCAACAATTATTTCATATCTTCACCATGGGTTGTCTCAAGCTTTGGTTTTTAATTTTCTTATTAGTAAGCTTGTGAACACATTTGCTAAAGTGCTATGTGTGTTTGGGAAGGATATGTCTTGCACTTTGTGTCTCATTTCATCAAGACTATGTTGATGCTTAATGCTCATCCTTATAATAGTCTTCTCAAGTGCTTTGCCATGACTCACACACATCATTTTGGTTGTGCGTATTCTTAAGTTGCCTCTTTTACATGTTGCTCAACCATATGTTTGGTGCAAGTGCTATGCTTATTGTCTTATCTACTCGCTTGCACTTGTTGTGCGTTTCTATTGATTTTGGGGGGAGCGCTCACTACTAGGAAAAGGGCTGCTAGTGGCGCACCTGTTTTCGCTACTAATGGCGCACTACAGGTGCGCCACTAGCATCACGCCATTAGAATTTTTTACTAATGGCGCACCACTGGTGCGCCATTAGTATCTGGTATACTAATGGCGCACCAGGCAGTGTGCCATTAGTATAGCCCACGGTGCGCCATTAGTATGCCTCCCAGGAGAGCAGAGGAGGAGGGCAGAGGAAGGAGGAAGGAGGAGAGGTACCTGGGCGGGCGCGGCCGGTCGCCGGAGGGGTCGGGGTCGGCGGCGGCGTCGAAGGGATGGCTCGAGGGCGTCCGAGCTCGTCCGGGTCCTCGTAGTCGAAGAAGAAGACGGCGGCGGTCCTCCTGGGCGCCTCGGTTGGTCGTGGGGGGCGCGGGGGCGCGGGGGCAGCGGCGTGAGGGCGGCGGGGGCGGCGGCGCACGTAGGGGCGGCGGAGCTGCAGTGGTGGGGGGCGCGGGGGCGGCGGCGCACGTAGGGGCGGCGACGTCGTAGGGGCGGCAGCGTGGGGGCGGCGGGGGCGGCGGCGCACGTAGGGGCGGCGGAGCTGCAGTGGTGGGGGGCGCGTGGGCGGCGGCGCACGTAGGGGCGGCGGCGTCGTGGGTCGGGGCAGCGCGCGCGGGGGGGGGGGGGGGAGTGGATCTGGCGAGAGGGAGGGACGAAGGGGTCGGGCGAGTTAGAGCTAGGGGGAAGCTTACTAATGGCGCACCCCCGAGCGGTGCGCCATTAGAAATCTTTTTTTTGGTAGCAATGGCGCACCCCTTAGAGGTGCGCCATTAGAAAGCTTTTTTTAGATAGCAATGGCGCACTACCCGAGCGGTGCGCCATTAGTATGTTTTTATTATTATTTTTTGTTGCTATTTTTTAATATTTTTTTATAAAAACAGTAATAATTTTTCGCAAATTATTATTTGTTATTTGAAAATATCATCAAATGGGGGTGCTCGGCGACGGCGGTGGAGCGGGGGAGGGTGCGGTGGGTCGTCGGCGGCGGTGGAGCGGGGGAGGGTGCGGTGGGTCGTCGGCGGCGGTGGAGCTAGCGGGGGAGGGTGCGGGGGGGGGGGGGGATCGAGATCGAGATGGAGGGGGATAGCGATCGAGATGGAGGGGGATCGAGATCGAGTGTCCTCATGAATATTCAATATTTTTTCATATTGAATATGAAAAAATATCATCAAATTTGAAAAAATATTCATGAATTCAAAAAGTGCCCATGAAATTTAAAAATATTCATGAGTTCAAAAAGTGCCCATGAAATACAATCGAGAAATGAAGACTACGATTTAAATACAATCGATCTTAGCTAGCTATCTGTTCACAATCTTCTTGCCCTTCTTTTTCGCAAATGGAGTTCTTCTGTGGAACGGACGTCCTTTAGGTAGGGTGGTCCTACTTCTTTTTGTGGTGTATGCTGCTACTTCATCGTCGTCGTCATGTTCCATCTTCGGGTCGCCGTACTTGTCGAAGTCTTGCTCATTGGCGACTCCATCCATTCCGATGATCTTCCTTTTGCCTCTCCTCACGACAACACGACTGGGCTTTGACGGGTCGGTAATGAAGAAGCATTGGTCCACTTGGGAAGCCAGTACCCATGGCTCATTTTTCGCGGTGACGTTTGCGCCCGCGGTCTTGGATTTGGCTTCGGGTATAACCATGGTGGTGAAATACCGGTCTTCTTTTAGGACGCTCTTGGCCCATCTGACACGGAACATCGGGACCTTCTCTCCAGCGTAGCTCAGCTCCCAGATCTCCTCGATCCTTCCGTAGTATCTGTCCTTGTCGTTACCGGTGTAGGATTCCATCGTTACCCCAGAGTTCTGATAACCATCGCTCTTCATGTCCTTGTCCTCGGTGTAGAATGTGTAGCCGTTGATATCATACGCCTCATAGGTCATCAGGTTGTGCTCGGCGCCCTGTGACAAGGCGAATATGAGTTGTTCTTCCGCGGAAGAATCCTCATGTAAAGGGTACAACAGAAGCTTCTGCTTGAACCAACACGTGAAACATGAGTTGTGCTCTTTGATTATATCTCCGTCCGTCCTCTGTTGGCCTCGGTCATTGTACGTCTTCTCAATAAAGGTTTTGTGCTCTACCACCCAAGGATCGACCACGTCTATGTGTTGTAGCGCGACTAGGTTTGCTCTTTCAAAGTCGGCGAGTCGACCCTCGAAGTCGACATGCATTTTGCGCCGACCCTCACGGTGACCCCATCCAGCGAGCCTGCCGAGGTGCCTGTTGACGGGCAGACCAACGGGGTTCTCGATGCCTAGATAATTCGTGCAGTAGGAGATGCACTCTTTGGTCAGAAAGCCCCTGGCTATGCTTCCCTCTGGACGTGACATGTTGCGAACGTATCCTTTGATGACACCATTCATCCTTTCGAACGGCATCATGCTGTGCAGGAACGTCGGCCCGAGTTGGATGATATCCTCCACGATATGGACCAGCAGATGCACCATAACGTCGAAGAATGCGGGCGGGAAGTACATCTCAAGCTCGCATAGTATCACCACGATCTCTTCCTGTAGCCTTCTGAGTTGCCTCACGCCAACCGACTTCCGAGAGATGACGTCGAAAAAGTTGCATAGGCCAAATAGCGTTTCACGGACGTGCGCATCCATGATCCCACGGATTGCAACTGGAAGTATCTGCGTCATCAGCACGTGACAGTCGTGAGACTTCATCCCGCTGAACTTCTGCTTCGCTGGGTCTAGGTATCTGCTTATCTTCCCCGCGTAACCGTAAGGAAGTTTTACTCCTACGAGGCACGTGAAAAACTGCTCGATCTCCTCCTGACTTAGAGTGAAGCACGCGGGAGGGTAGTCATTTCCGGTCTTCTTGGCCTTTTTGCCTTTGCGACGACTTTCTGTGTCCTGCTTCGCCTCATCATCATCATCATTAGCGTGAAGCTCCTCCCTGATGCCCATTGATTTCAAGTCTGCCCTTGCTTTCGGCCCATCTTTGGTCCTCTCTGGCATGTTGAGCAGGGTACCAAGCAGACTCTCGCACACGTTCTTCGTGATATGCATGACATCAAGGCTGTGAGGCACACGGTGGATCTTCCAGTACGGCAAGTCCCAGAAAACAGACCTCGTTTTCCATACCTTCAGCAGCGGCTCTGGCGCCTTTCGCTTCTTTCCCGGCTCTGGCGCCTTTTGCTTCTTTCCCGGCAGTGGGCAATCTTTCCAATTTTTCAACAGCTCGTCTATTTCCTCGCCGCTCCTCGTACGCGGGCGTCTTCGGGGTTCGGTTTCACCATCGAACAGATCCTTGCGTTTTCTCCACGGGTCATCGTCGCGAAGCCACCTTCGATGTCCCATGAACACGGTTTTTGAAGACCCAGGATCTCTATCTAGCTGGCGATACGTTGTGTCATCCATGCACCTGACGCATCCAGAAAATCCGTGGACCACCTGCCCCGCGAGATATCCGTAACCGAGATAGTCGTGCACCGTCGTGAGCAGTGCGGCTCTCATAGGGAAATATTCTTTCTCTGCGGCGTCCCACGTATTGGCTGGCGTTTTCCACAGCGTGTCTAGCTCCTCTTTCAGCAGCCCCAGATACAGATTGATGTCGTTCCCTGGTTGTTTCGGCTCTTCAATTAGCATACTCATGTGAATGTACTTCCTCTTCATGCACAACCAGGGGGGAAGGTTGTACATCCACACAAACACAGGCCAGGTGCTATGTGTGCTTCTCTGGCTGCCAAACGGATTAACTCCATCGGTGCTCGCGCCCAGCACGATGTTCCTTGGATCGTTCCCAAATTCTGGGTCTTCGAAGCTCAACGCTTGCCACTGGCTCGCATCCTTAGGGTGACTCAGCATCTTGTCTTTTTTATTTATCTCCGGATCATTTCCGTCATCTTCTCGCTTCTTCTCCTCCCTATCCACGTGCCAACGCAGGAGCTTTGCTACCTTAGGGTCCGCGAAATACCGCTGCAGACGAGGAGTGATCGGAAAGTACCACACCACTTTTCGAGGAGCTTTCTTCCTCTTCTTGTATCGAGTGACGCCGCACACCGGACATATGGTAGACTCCACGTGCTCATCCCGATAAATGATGCAATTGTTCATGCACACATGGTATTTCACATGCGGTAAATCCAGAGGACACACGATTTTCTTCGCCTCCTCGAAACTGGTCGGGCACTTGTTCCCCTTGGGAAGACGTTCGTGCCAGAATGACATGTTCTCGTCGAAGCATGCGTCGGTCATTTTGTGTTTTACCTTCATCTCCAGAGCCATGAGCGTTACTTTCAGACGGGTATCCTCGGGCCTGCATCCTTCATACAATGGAGTAACCGCGTCTATCTCCAGTTGATCCAGCTTGGCTTTCTCTCGGGCGGCAGCTCTTGCGTTCTCCGTCTGCTTGAGAAGCAGCTCTTGAATATGAGGGTCCTGCACCCAGCCTCCATCGTCGTCTGCTCCGGCATCTTCATCTTCATGATCATGCCCTTCGTCTTGATCTTCCTCATCATCATGTCCGGCATCTTCTACATGATGACTGTGTACAGCATCACCGTCGTGATGCTGTCCTGGAGATTCTTCGTCTTCTCGACCGCCCTCGCCGCGGTGGTTGTCTTGCTGCCCTTCCTCATTTCTTGCCCGGCCCCCATGGACGACTTCATAGTCATCTTCATCACCTTGCCACCGATAGCCATCCATGAAACCACGCAAGAGCAGGTGGTCCCGCACCTGCCCGGAATCCGGGTCCGCAATAAGGCTCTTCAGCTTGCATCTTCGACACGGACATCTTATCTCCGTCTCGTTCTTTTGAAGCATCTCGGCCTTCGCGGAGCTCAAAAACCTATTCACGATGCCTTCGGTCATCGTGCGGACCATGGTCGCCTGCGGGGTAGAGCAAAACGATATTTTAGAACCAAGAAAAAATTTGGCATGACTTTCCCTAAAAATAGGACCAAAAAGAATGCATAGTGCCAAAATTCTCGCCGAAACGGAAATGAATCAACATTCCGGCAAAATATTGGCAACTATCGCATTTCAAATACCGGTACCTGCAAACACAAACATATATGCAACACCACAAACATATGCAACACCACAAACATACATAGATCTAGCAAGGCCATAAAAAGTGCATGTGCACGTTGTTGGAGCGAGGGAGAGAAAAAAAGTAGATCTACAACATAAAGATAGCTTTCCCCTTACTTACCTATCAAAAAAAGGTAATTTAACCACCTAATTTTGATGAATCTATGGTGCAAATGAGGTGAGGAGGAGGAGGCAGCCGACACAATCTTGGAGGAGGAGGTGGAGAGAATGAAGTGGGGAAAGTGAGTGTGTAGGTGTGGCTGTCCAAAATATCTAGCTGGTCCTAGGTTACTAATGGCGCACCACCCATATATGCGCCATTAGTAACCCTGGTTACTAATGGCGCACCAGCTTGAGGTGCGCCATTAGTAGTTTTGCAAAAAAAAAAGTAGTGGCGCACTGTGTTGGAGGTGCGCCATTACTAGTTAAACTAGTAATGGCGCACTCTTCCCTGGTGCGCCATTAGTATTTTTGGAAAAATGAAAAAAAAAACATTTGTCACTAATGGCGCACCGTGGGTCTGGTGCGCCATTAGTGTCTACCACACTAATGGCGCACCAACTCATGGTGCGCCATTACTATATAGTAGTGGCGCACCACATGTCTGGTGCGCCATTAGTAGCCATATCATCTATAGCCCTTTTCCTAGTAGTGGCTGATCCTATTTTGTGCACGTGTATCTAAATACAAAAAATTCTAAATAGTGCACAAATCATGGGGAGCTTCTTTAGTTTCTTTAAAACACTCCTTTGCCCATATCATAATATCTTTTATTAATGTGGCTCGTTGGATCATGCGATTGTTTGGTCCAATAGGTATCTTTTGATTGCGTGCTTCACTATTTGGTATGTCCGTGTGCCATACAATCTTTTTTTGCAATCTTTGTATCCTCAATATAGTTTCTCTTCCTCCAACTACTTTTCATTGTATATGTGTATTTCATTGCACTCATATTTTGAGAAATACACACGTTTTGGAGGAACACCTATTATATTGGCTTTCTAAGCTTTTTGTCCATTTTGGCAATCGATGCCAATGGGGGAGAAGTTTAGATTGTTTAGAGAGTTTTGCTTTTGTTGCTTAAGCATTTGCATCTCATGCCCATGCATTATTACTTTGCATGTGTGTGCTTGGTTGTGCTTATTTCCTTATATAAACTCTCTTGAAAGTGGTTGTCATCAATTACCAAAATGGGGGAGATTGTAAGAGCACATTTCTCCATGTGTGGTTTTGGTAATTGATGACAATCCCTATGTACTAATTGTTTCCTTGAGTTATATTCGAAGGATTTGTCCATAGGTACTTCTTGAAGTCCATCTGTTGGTTTCAAGGAGTTTATATGGTGACCAAGGTGGTATTCAAGGTTTTATCCAAAGATTGGTCATGTGAGAGTTGAGCTTATTGCAAGCATGTCTTGAAGAAGAAGATTGTGGGAACATTCATGTTTACCTTCAAGACATCATCTTTATGAAGAGAGAAGATAAGATACAAGATTGATCAAGACTAAGTCACAGAGTGAATCAAGTTGATCAACACACAAAGCGTACAAGATGTACCGAGAGGGATCAAGTGATCAAGATAGCGTCCGTGTCGTGCTGTCCAACGGGCAGGCGCGCAGGCCACCGTTCATGCGATCTAGTCTACAACGACACCCGAGGCTACACCGGTGTCCGCCTGCATGGGCTACCCGGCGAATGCACGCACAGCTTGCCGTCCTGCGGTCCGGCTTGCTACAATATGACAGAGAAAAAAAAGGTGGATCGGTCTGCAAACAAGAAAATAGTACGAGTCCCATTAATCGGACATTCGACGGGAGCTCCATATGGATCACCCGTCGTCCGAATAAATCAGGTGTTTTCTATCCAGTCTATTTTTATCAGTATGCTTTAATTCCTCCGATATTAGTTTATTTTGCCTTTAATATTTTTATACACAGAACAATTGTCTATTACAAAAATGGCGTGGTGTTAGACCGTAAATACAGAGTTAGCGCCAATATTATCATGCGCCAGTGCTCGCTCGTACGGGCTACCCAACGGACGCGCTCAAGCCGCCACCCCCACCGTTCGTTCTACATCAACACACCGGAGCCGCGACCGCCCGGATGAGCCGCCCAACGGACGCGCGCAAGCCGCCGTCCCCGCGGTCCAGTCTACATCAACAACGTCGCGGCCGCCTTGCGCTTCCACACTGGCTTAAAATGGTCGCGCCCGCCCGGAGGAGCAGCCAAACGGACAGACGCACATGCCACCGCCCATACAGTGTAATCTACCAGCGGCTACACGTCGTTCGCGATTCATCCGAAAGAAATCAGGTGCTATTTGCCCTATCTATTTATCCGTACATATTAAAATTCCTTCGAGAACAAATCACTTTGGCCTGCAATATTTTTACGCAGGACAATGATTCATTACCAAAGTGGCATTATACCACGGAGATGGAGCGTGTGCCAACATCATCCCGCACTGGTTTTTGTCCGTGTCGCGGTGCACCAGCTTACAGCGCCGCGGCCAACTCACGCAACCCCACCAGCTTACAAACGCCACGGCCGACTCACCGTCCACGCTGGTTTTCAATGCCGCAGCCGACTCTCGCGTCTACATCAACACGCCGGTGTTGCGCCCGTCGTACGAGCCGCCCGATGGACGCGCGCAAGTCGCCGTTGCCGTGGTCCAGTCTACATCAAGATGCCGGGGTCGCGCCCACCGTATGAGCCGAACAACGGATGCGCGCAAGCCGCCGCCCCTGCGGTCCGGTCTACAACAACATGTCGGGGCTGCGCCTGCTCGCTGGAGCCGCCCAATGGATGTGCACGAGCTGCCGCCCCTGCGTTCCGGTCTACATTAACACGCCGGTGCTGCGCCTATTCGCTCAAGCCGCCCAACGGATGCGCGCGAGCCGCCGCCCCTACGGACAGTCTACTACAACAACTCTGGAGCAAATAACAATATATAATCAGCTTCTGCTCGCATCAGATGGCTCAATGGACAGGTGCACAAGTCGCCGCCACTGCGGTTTGGTTAACTTCAACAAACCAGCCGGGTCGAACGATCGGTCGGGTTACCGACAAAACTCATATGGGATCATTTATAACCCGCCATCTCAACCTTCCGCGTGTTCATGTTGCGTTATCAACGCCAAGGACATACAATGAGTGTCGCGAAGGTCATCAACTCGCCACACGCTTTTGGCTTCAATAAATTTCAGTTATCAACCATCAACCATATGCCAGCTCATGCCATGGCCAAGTATGAAGAATCTCAAGCCGCCTCCTTGAGTCGACTTAAGACTTGGGGGCTACACAGATATGACTCGGCAGATTTGGCCGGTTTCAACAAATACAATAAACTCGGGTCATTGCGAGGAAGACAACCCGGTCCCGGGGGCTGCTGCCTTATTGGCGAAGGATTTAAAGTCGCCCAAGAGGACGAGCCGCCATGATGCGACCGTTCAAACATGGGTGCCCTACCTATTGGCGGAAGATTTAAGGTTGCCCAAAAGGATGAGCCGCCATGATGCGACCGTTCAAACATGGGTGCCCTACCTTATTGGCGGAAGATTTAAAGTCGCCCAAAAGGATGAGCCGCCATGATGCGACCGTTCAAACATGGGTGCCCTGCTTTATTGGTGAAAAATTAAAAGTTGCCCAAGAGGACGAGCCGCCATGATGCGCCATTCAAACATGGGTGCCCTGGTTTATTGGATCATCGTATTATGATCAATGGTCGAGCTTTTCCATGATCATAGGTCACTTGGGGGCTTCCAACTCAATGAGTTTAGCTTTCATACCCTCTTGACCGGCTTTCATGCCATATATGGGTTAAACCTGCCTGTTTGCAACCTGCTCCTCCGCCAAGTGACCCGCCGTACTCTTGATAGTCAATCTTTCAATAAGACCCTGAACTTTTCAAGGTTAAAATGGCGGTTTATGTCACGAGAGAGCCGGCTTACAGAGAGCTAGGATAAACTCACCTGTCTGCTGTAGTCTCTCCGCTATGTGGCCCGTTCGTACTCTTAACAGTCAATCTTTTTTAAAGACCCTGAACTAGTTAAGGTTAAAACAACGGATTTATGTCACGTGAGAGCCAGCTTACGGGATTAAAGGCGTTCATGCCAAGCTTCTTTGAAGCAAAAACCTTGAGTTTTTTCAAAATAAGAACAAAAGTTGATCTCTTTTGGTTGTGCCTTCATGGCCGACTTGCAAATGTTTGAGATATACATGTATATATTCTCTGTTAAGTTGTTTTTATCATATACATACATCATCCTGCATTGCATCATGCATCATACATGCATATCAAGCCGGTCATCAAACCGGGTTACATCGTAAACCTCTGCAGGAACAAATAGATCTTTGATAGCCAAAATGGCTGGATCTTCATCATGGTTTATCATAACCAGTATTAAATGATTGGGGTTTTTTAAGCCAGCTCGGAAGAGTTGACTATTCTCGGAGAGCCGCCCTATCACATATAATGCCGTGTCATTTAATTGAGCGGCTCTTGGATTTTTTCAATTTGTGCTCTGTAGTAAACTACAACACTTATGGATTTCTCAAACATATATTTGCCGGGTTGCACCGCAACCACGAGCAGGGATTTTCATTTCAAGGACAAAGGCATTATTCAAGGATATTCGACAAAATACCGGATTACAACCACGGTCAAGGAGTCATTTAACAAATTATGATGAGTTATATTATTCTCACACAGTCCCAAGTCGCTGCAGGCATACGACCCGACACTTGGGGGCTACATCATATGATGTTTTTCTTTTAAAAAGAGAAGTACATATGAGTCCCGAGTCGCTGCGGGCAAACGACCCGGCACTTGGGAGCTATAGTATTCAGCTGTTCAAACAGATTATAAGGTCTAAATTGAAGACCCCGCCCATCACATACTGATGAGCCGGCCCTTGGGGGCTACACATGTGAAATACAAGACACTCAGTCTATATCTGGCGACTCAGATGACAACCCAGATTTCTCAACTTGCAACACCAAGTTCAAAGTCCCAGGTTGTTGCAGGCAAGACAACACGACACTTGGGGTCTACACTGGCTGAAGTTTTATAAAGTATAAAGACAATTGCAAGTCCCAGGCTGCTGCAGGCAAGACAACCCGGCACTTGGGGGCTACACAATCAAAGATATTATTGAAAAGCACCAAGTCATCATGGATAAACTCGGAGCTTGGCAGCTACAGGTAATATGGATATAAAAAATAGAAGAACACTTTCAAGATGTCAATTGTGAGCAAGACTGGTCTCATTTCTTCATGGAGCTGAAGCGTTGAAAGACCAGCTCAACATCACACGGATTTCTTTATTCCCAATAATTTTATCAAGTCAGCTGGAGTCCAGTTGTTTGACCCGGCGTCACCAACAATCATGACCCGGTATTATCAAAAGATCATAACCCGACAAAGTCTATATAAGCAACCCGGCTTCACAAGTTGAAAGTGGTTTAACAATGGACGATTTTCTATTCCCAATCAAAGCAATGGAAAGCCGGCTCAACTTCATATGATTTTCTTGTCTCCGATACTTTCATTGAAGCCAAAGCATTGGAGGACGACTCAATGGCATATGGGTGTTTTATTCCCAATATTTTGCAAAGGACACGGACCTGCAAGATGTTTGTGAAGACGACTCGTTAATATGAAGAAGAAACCCGGATTTTCAAGGAGCTACGTCATTAAGCCGACCAGTGGAGCAAGTCGGTCCCTTAATATATTTGTTATTCTTATTTCAGGAGCTTACCATGAATAAATTCAAGCTAACCTGGGGGCTAATGTCGGGGACATTACCCCGCGGTATAACCCGGCCTGAAGTATGACCCGACCTGGACTTGGCGACTCAATGGTGACCCGGCGGTGCTTGGCGGTTCATTGGTGACCCGGCAGGCGGTTCAGACGAACGACAAGACCCAACGGCCCAGAGGGCGGCTCATGGGAGGGCCGACTCATGTTATGGTGGGCCGGCTCACAGAGAAGGCCCAAGGAAAGCAAAGCCTCCCTCACAAAGGAAACAAGACCTGGATTAGGATTCAAGAGAGACTAGTCCTAATCCTACTCCCAGTAGGACTCTACATGTAAACCTACCCCTTCCACTTATATAAGGAGGGGTAAGGCACCCCTAGAGGGACAAGTTCAAGTCATTATAGATAAACAGATTAGAGGCTCTCGAGATTAGAGGCAGCAATACAGCACCCTTGTAATCGAGATCATCCTCATCATCAATACATACAAAGCAGGATGTAGGCTTTTACCTCCATCGGAGGGGCCGAACCTAGGTAAACTCGCGTCTCTCGATTTTGACCAACCCCTCTCAAGCCGCCACCTAGTTGCGATGGCCTCACACCTAAGTTCTTTCACGAGGATATCTTGTCGTGACAAAACCACGATAGTAAGCATTGTCCATTACAATTTGTGTACTAACCCATGGTCTACGTGAGAGTTCTGTGTGGGGTTAGGTATGTTTCCATGGGCTTGCGTCAAGAGGAAGATCTCATACAACCCATGGAGGATGACATCAAGTGGTGATCGTTGACGTGGCTTGTGACTGCGTCGGTATTTCCCCAAAGAGGAAGGGATGATGCAGCACAGCGACGGTAAGTATTTCCCTCAGTTATGAAACCAAGGTTATCGAACCAGTAGGAGGATCACCACCACCCTATAAGCAGCACCTGCACACACACAACAAATACTTGCAACCCGACGCGAAAGAGAGGTTGTCAATCTCTCTACGGTAATAAGATAGATTAGGTAGTGATAGATAGGAGAGATAGATCTCTCAAGAACACAAAGAGTAAATATGCAGCAATATAATTTTGGGTTTTAAGTTTTATAGATCTGAAAACAAAGATTGCAAAAACATAGATCGGAAAGCAATATGATGGAAAAGTAGACCCGGGGGCCGTAGGGTTCACCAGTGGCTTCTCTCATGAGTATAGCGCACGGTGGGTACAAATTACTGTTGGGCAATTGATAGAAAATCGAATAGTCATGACAATATCCAAGGCGATGATCATTATATAGGTATCACGTCCAAGATAGATAGACCGACTCCTGCCTGCATCTAGCTCTATTACTCCACACATCGACCGCTATCCAGCATGCATCTAGTGTATTAAGTTCATGGAAAAACGGAGCAATGCAATAAGAACGATGACATGATGTAGACAAGATCTATTCATGTAGGAATAGACCCCCATCTTGTTATCCTTAATAGCAACGATACATGCGTGTCTTGCTGCCCCTTCTGTCACTCGGAAAGAACACCGCAAGATCGAACCCATCACAAAGCACCTCTTCCCATGGCAAGAAAAATCGATCTAGTCGGCCTAACTAAACCAAATATTCGGAGAAGAAATACGAGGCTATAAGTAATCATGCATATAAGAGATCAAAGAAGACTCAAATAATATTCATGGATAGAAACTGATCATGAACCCAAAATTCATCGGATCCCAACAAACACACCGCAAAAGTTTACATCAAATAGATCTCCAAGAGACCATTGTATTGAAAATCATAAGAGAGAGAGAACAAGCCATCTAGCTACTGCCTACGGACCCGTAGGTCTATGGTGGACTACTCACGCATCATCGGAGAGGCACCTATGAGGAAGATGAACCCCTCCGCGATGGTGTTTAGATTGGACCTCGAGGTTCTGGAACTTGCGACAGCTGGAATTGTGTTTCGTTGACTCCCCTAGGGTTTTTGTAATATGTGGGAATTTATAGGCATCAGAGGCGGTGCGGAAGGGGGCCAAGGAGGGCACAACCCATCAGGGCGCGCCGGGGCCCCCCTGGCGCGCCCTGGTGGGTTGTGCTCTCCACAGCCCACCTCTCCGACAGTTGTTTGGCCCACTGGGTGTCTTCTGGTCTAGAAAAAATCTCCAAAAAGTTTCGTCGCGATTGGACTCCGTTTGGTATTGATTTTCTGCCAAGTAAAAAACAAGCAAAAACAGCAACTGGCACTTTGGCACTATGTCAATAGGTTAGTCCCAAAAAATGATATAAAGTTGCTATAAAATGATTGTAAAACATCCAAGAATGATAATATAACAGCATGGAACAAGCAAAAATTATAGATACGTTGGAGACATATCAGCATCCCCAAGCTTAATTCCTACTCGTCCTCGAGTAGGTAAATGATAAAAACAGAATTTTTGATGTGGAATGCTTCCTAACATGTTCATCACATTCTTTTCTTTTGTATAGCATGGACATTTGGACTTATAATGATTCAAAGCAATAGTCTAGTTTTAACATAATGACTTCAATACTCAAGCATGTTAACAAGCAACCATGATTTTCAAAATATCAACACTAAAGAAAGTTATACCTAGCCCATCATGCTCAATCATTGATCCATTCATGAAACACACTCAAATATTAGCTATTCCCAATGCTCAAGTACGATCATAGTGCCCCCTAGTAGGTGCTTATAAGAGAAGATGGAGATTCAAAGCAAAAATAAAAATTGTATAAAGTAAATAGATAGGCCCTTCGCAGAGGGAAGTAGGGATTTGTAGAGGTGCCAGAGCTAAAGTTTTTAAATTGAGAGAGAAAAATATTTTGGGTGGCATGCTTTTCCCGTCAACGAAAACGACAAAGTAGCTCACAATACTTTCCATGCTAGATATATCATAGGCGGTTCCCAAACAGAAAATAAAGTTTATTCCTTTTTCCACCAAACTTTCACTTTCCATGGCGGGCCGTATCCACGGTTGCCTTCCATACCAACACTTTCCAAGGAATTTATTATTTGACAACATAAAGTAAATATTTTTTCTTTTTCATTTCGGGAATGGGCATCCCTATTACCGCCGCACTCTCGTGCAATGACAAGTGAATAAACACTCATCTTGAGAATAACACATCTAGCATGGAAAAATATGGGACACTCCCCACCGTTTCATGAGCGGTACAAGCACACAAAGGAGAAAATTTATTTTGAAAATTTAGAGATGGCACATACAAATTTGCTTGTAACGGCATGGAAATACCGCATATAGGTAGGTATGGTGGACTCATAAGGCAAAACTTGGTTTAAGGATTTTGGATGCACAAGTAGTATTTCTACTTAGTACAAATGGATGCTAGCAAATAGATTGGGAAGCAACCAAACCAAGAAACGAAAATTCACATAAGTGAGCATTGAACATAACTAACACCGAATAATGCACCACAAGTAGGATGTAACTTCATTGCATAACTATTGACTTTCATGCATGCATAGGGAATCACAAACCATAACATCAATATTCCTACTAAGCATAATTACTCATTAACATGACTCACATATTACTATCATCATGTTTCAAAACTATTACAAGGAATCAAGTTTAATTTGTCCAATGATCTTCTTAAAAGTTTTTATTATATCCTCCTTGGATATCTATCACTTTGGGACTAGTTTCATATATTGCCATTGCTTTTTGGCAAGCTCAAACAAATTTAAGTGAAGCACATGAGCATAAAGATTTCAACTCTCAAAAAGGTATAAGGGAAGCATGAGAGGATTTCCTCAAAATTTACTAACTCTCAAATTAATCTAAGTGAAGCATGAGAGTATTTCTACAAAAATTTCCAAGCACACCGTGCTCAAAAAGATATAAGTGAAGCACTAGAGCAATTCTATAGCTCAAAAGGTTTAAGTGAAGCACATATAGCAATTCTAACAAATCATAGCATGATTTTGGCTTTCTCAAATAGGTGTGTCCAGCAAGGAAACAAAGGAAAAACTAAAAAACAAAGCAAGCAAAGATACAAGACGCTCCAAGCAAAACTCATGATATATGACGAATAAAAATATAGCTCCAAGTAAAATACCGATGGTCGTTAGAAGAAAGAGGGGATGCCACTCGGGGGAATCCCCAAGCTTAGTTGCTTGTTTCTCTTTGGATATATCTTGGTGGTGCGGTAGCATCCCCAAGCTTAGGCTTTTATCGCTCCTTATTCCTTCATCCATCGTGATCTCACCCAAAACTTGAAAACTTCAATCACAGAAAACTCAACAAAATCTTCGTGAGATCCGTTAGTATAATAAAGCAAATCACTACTTTAGGTACTGTTGCAAACCCATTCATATTTTATTATTGCATTATACCTACTGTATTTTCACTTTACCATGGCTCAGACCCTTCAATATAACCCATAGATTCATCAAAACAAGCACACAATGCAACGAAAACAGAATCTGTCTTAAACAGAACATTCTGTAGTAATCTGTACTCTACCCATACTTATTTAACTCTAAAAATTCTGAAAAATTAGGAAAACATAAGGAATTTGTATAGAAACACCGTGTTAAGATGTCAGCTAAAGATCACGTTCCAGCAAAAAATGAAAATTCATATACTGGACATAAAGTTTCTGTTTCAGATTCAGCATCACTTCTACTCATCCTATGAATCATCCTAAAGGCTTTACTTGGCACAGACACTAAATAAACCATAAAAACACAATTATAATGGAGGCATAATTGTGTCACCACTCAGAAATAGAAAGGAAAAAGCAAAAAAAAAATTATTCATTGTGTTGCCTCCCAACAAGCGCTATCGTTTTACGCCCCTAGCTAGGCATGATGATTTCAATGATGCTCACATAACAAGTAGTATATGAAATATGCAAGAGAGCATCATGAATCTCATGTCAAGCACATTTAAGTCTAACCCACTTCTTATGCATAGGGATTTTGTGCGCAAACAATTTATGGGAACAAGAATCAACTGGCATAGGAAGGCAAAACAAGCATAACTTCAAAACTTTGAACACATGGAGAGGAAACTTGATGTTATTGCAATTCCTACAAGCATATATTCCTCCCTCATAATAAATTTCAGTAGCATCATGAAGGAATTCAACAATATAACTATCACATAAATCATTCTTTTCATGATGCACAAGCATATAATTTTCATTACTCTCCACATAAGCAAATTCCTTTTCATCCATAGTAGTGGGAGCAAACTCAACAAAATAACTATCATGAGACACTTGATTGACATAACCACATTGCAAATTAAAACCATGATGATAAGTTTCATGGTTATCATTACTCATTATAGCATACATGTCATCACCATCATCATGAATAGGAGGCATGCAATCATCATAATAAATTTGCTCATCAAAACTTGGGGGACTAAAAATATCATCTTCATCAAACATATCATCCCCTTATAATTTTCTTGTTTCAACACTCCATCAAAATTGTCAGATTCATGATTTTCAAGCAAAACTTCATAGAGATAATCAAGTGCACTCAACTCACTAGCAATTGGTTCATCATAATTTGGTCTTTTGAAAAGATTAGCAAGTGGATGAGGATCCATATTAATAGATTTTTAGCAAGCGAAGATGCAAGCAAATAGAAGGCACATGGCAACACAAGCAAAGATAGCAAACAAGCAAACAAAAAGAGATCCGGCGAGAAAAAGGCAAACGAAAAAGAGGGCGAATAAAATGGCAAATTTGGTGAAGTGGGGGAGAGGAAAACGAGAGGCAAATGTCAAATTATGTAATTGCAAGGAGATGAGATTTGTGACTAGGAACCCAGTAGATGATGGTGGAGTCCCCTCGGCGCCTACGATAGGCACGTAGAAGAGACCGCTTCCTCCCCGGCAACGGTGCCAGAAATTCCTTTGACGTGGGTTGAGACTGCGTCGGTATTTCCCCAAAGATGAAGGGATGATGCAGCACAGCGACGGTAAGTATTTCCCTCAGTTACGAAACCAAGGTTAGCGAACCAGTAGGAGGATCACCGCCACCCAATAAGCAGCACCTGCACACAAACAACAAATACTTGCAACCCGACGCGAAAGAGAGGTTGTCAATCTCTCTACGGTAATAAGATAGATTAGGTAGTGATAGATAGGAGAGATAGATCTCTCAAGAACACGAAGAGTAAATATGCATCAATATATTTTTGGGTTTTTGGTTTTGTAGATCTGAAAACCAAGATTGCAAAAACGTAGATCGGAAAGCAATATGATGGAAAAGTAGACCCGGGGGCCGTAGGGTTCACTAGTGGCTTCTCACATGAGTATAGCGCACGGTGGGTGAACAAATTACTGTTGGGCAATTGATAGAAAATCGAATAATCATGACGATATCCAAGGTGATGATCATTATATAGGCATCACGTCCAAGATAGATAGACCGACTCCTGCCTGCATCTACCTCTATTACTCCACACATCGACCGCTATCCAGCATGCATCTAGTGTATTAAGTTCATGGAAAAATGGAGTAATGCAATAAGAACGATGACATGATGTAGACAAGATCTATTCATGTAGGAATAGACCCCATCTTGTTATCCTTAATAGCAACGATACATGCGTGTCTTGCTGCCCCTTATGTCACTGGGAAAGAACACCGCAAGATCGAACACATCACAAAGCACCTCTTCCCATGGCAAGAAAAATCGATCTAGTCGGCCTAACTAAACCAAAGATTCGGAGAAGAAATACGAGGCTATAAGTAATCATGCATATAAGAGATCAAAGAAGACTCAAATAATATTCATGGGTAGAAACTGATCATGAACTCAAAATTCATCGGATCCCAACAAACACACCGCAAAAGTTTACATCAAATAGATCTCCAAGAGACCATTGTATTGAAAATCATAAGAGAGAGAGAGATGAAGCCATATAGCTACTGCCTACGGACCCGTAGGTCTATGGTGAACTACTCACGCTTCATCGGAGAGGCACCTATGATGAAGATGAACCTCTTCGTGGTGGTGTTTAGATTGGATCTCGTGGTTCTGGAACTTGCGGCGGCTGGAATTGTGTTTCGTCGACTCCACTAGGGTTTTTGGTATATTTGGGAATTTATAGGCATTAGAGGCGGTGCGGAAGGGGGCCGAGGAGGGCACAACCCATCAGGGCGCGCTGGGGCCCCCTGGCGCGCCCTAGTGGGTTGTGCTCTCCACAGTCCACCTCTCCGGCAGTTGTTTGGCCCACTGGGTGTCTTCTGGTCCAGAAAAAATCTCCAAAAAGTTTCGTCGCGATTGGACTCTGTTTGGTATTGATTTTCTACGAAGTAAAAAACAAACAAAAACAACAACTGGCACTTTGGCACTATGTCAATAGGTTAGTCCCAAAAAATGATATAAAGTTGCTATAAAATGAGTGCAAAACATCCAAGAATGATAATATAACAGCATGGAACAAGCAAAAATTATAGATACGTTGGAGACGTATCAATCGTCATCAAGATTGCGGTGTGCAAGTTCAAGTGGAGCATCACGAAGAGATCATGCTTGAAGCTTGCCGTCCATTGTGGTGACAATGGACTTGTGAAGGTCTGACGAAGAGTGGCTCACCCATAGTGGAGTATGGGGGAGCAATCAACTAGTCTTCATCGAGCCAACACAATCAAGAAAGGTGGTCCATCTTGAGGAAGTCAAGATCGTCATCAGTTTGCTCAAGTGGACTATGTGCAAGGTATAGGTTTGCCCTTGATAGGTTTTCTATTTTACCGGTCTCATGGTGGTAGTTGGGAGACCGAGTTATAGGATCGATTGCCGTACTATCAAGGGGGGCTCTCAAGTGAGTAGCTTGATCGTATCATTCGTTGAGAGCTCAAACCATTTGCATCCTTGCATCATCATCTTTCTTGGTCCGTATTTGGTTTTTCTCTATGTGAGTTTTTGAGCTTATGGTCTTCATCGTGATAAGTTCAAGCTCATCGAAAACATATTTCGTATGCATCATATTGTGTTTTCGGTGTTGGAGATTTTGCCGGATATTTATTGGGAAGGTCATCTTCCTTATCCTAGTGGCATTTATTCTCCATTGCTTGTTCTTAATTTAACTAGTCATTGTTGGATAGCTTTTGTTGTCCTTTATCCAACAAGCTTGAGTTTGCTCAAATCGGAGCTCGTATGCGAAAGTTATGGCTGTTTTAGTCTTACCTGATTTACATAGAGAGGTTGTACCGCCGCATAGAGAGGTTGTACCGGTTGACCGGTACAACCGGTGTTTGGAGCGGTTGTATCGCTCCAGATTTGGTCCGAAGGTTGTACCGGCCATGTACCGCTCTACCACCGGACTGGTTTCTGTTTTGGAGCGGTTCTTCGGCGGTTGTGGGCCGGTTGTTCCGGTTATACCGGTACTACCGGTGGCCCGGGCGGTTGTACCGCTTATTGCTTTTGCTACAGGTAGGTTTTGTCTGCTTTGACCGGTTGTACTGGTGTGCATAGCGGTTGTACCACTCTTGTGTTATTCTGCACATAACGAGCAGATTCGTGGGGACCTATTTAAGGGGGTCTTCTTCCTCAATGGTCCCCATCTTTTGAGCTCGAGTTTTCCCCCCATTGTTAACCTTCTTTGAGCTTGCTAACTCTCAATCCCTCCAATGATTCTTGCTAGTTCTTGAGGGAAAAGGGAGAGGAGATCTAGATCCACATTTCCACCAATCACTTTCTCCTCTATGTGAGGGGAACCCCTTGGATCTAGATCTTGGAGTTCTTCGTGTTCTTCTTTGTTCTTCCTCTCATTTTCCTCCATAGCATTAGTTGTTGTGGTGGGATTTGGGAGAGAAGGACTTTGGCACTCCGTGTTCCCTTGCCATTGCATTTGGTGCATAGGTTTGAGTTCTCCACGGTGATTCGTGGAAGTGAAGTTTGAGAAGCTTATTACTCTTGGGTGTTTGAAAACCCTAGAGCTTGTTCCTCTTGGGTGCCTTGGTGCCCTAGACGGTTGGTGATGTCTCGGGGCTCAATCATTGTGGTGTAAAGCTCCAGGCAAGCGTCGGGGTCTCCAATTAGGTTGTGGAGATTGCCCCGAGCAATTTGTACGGGTACCGGTGACCGCCCCCAAGGGTTGCCAAAGTGTACGGGTACCGGTGACCACCCCCAAGGGTTTCCATTTGTACGGGTTCGGTGACCGTCCTCAAGGGTCCCTTAGTGGAATCACGGCATCTTGCATTGCGAGAGGGCGTGAGGAGATTACGGTGGCCCTAGTGGCTTCTTGGGGAGCATTGTGCCTCCACACCGCTCCGAACGTAGATTAGAATCTGCAAGGGTGTGAACTTCGGGATACATCGTCGTCTCGGCATGCCTTGGTTATCTCTTATCCGAGCCGTTTACTTATGCACTTTACTTTGTGATAGCCATATTGTTCCCTGCTATATATCTTGCTATCACTTAGTTGTTTATATTGATTAGCATAAGTTGTTGGTGCACATAGGTGAGCCTAATTGTTTTAGGTTTTGTGCTTAACTAATTAAACGCTAGTTTTATTCCGCATTAGTTCGAGCCTAAACCGTAATTATTTTAAAGCGCCTATTCACCCCCCCTCTAGGCGACATCCACGTCCTTTCAATTACACTCTGGGACATTTCCTCGAAGGGACAGACACATCTGCAAAGAAGGATACATGCCGGTCAATCAACGTGTCCGGAGCAGTAGCAAGCTAACAAGGCTCAATGGAAGCACAAAGAGGCATTTTCCCGTAAAGAGTACTACTAAAGGCACACAACTAGGTGTCGAATCCCATACATACCGTTGCACGTCACACGTACGCACGACATGCCTGATATGCATAGATACAACTATGGCATCACAGCATAACCATACAACAACACGACATTTATTTAGAAGGCTCAGAAGAGCCTTGCATAATAAGTTCATACAGCTAGGGGTCACATGACCCGACACTCAAATCATACAAACAAAGTCATACAAGCCATGCGGAAGCTTAAAGCTGTCTGAGTACAAACAGATGAAAGGTAAAAAGGCATAAAGCCTGACTATCTACAACCCATCCTAGGGCATCAGATCGTAGCTAGGATACAAGCTACTCGTCGTCGTCGACGTCTAGATAGAACCCACCGTATGGGTCCTGGTTCTGAAAGCACAACTTCTCCCTATGTGGTTTTGGTAATTAATAACAACATATATTTCATTGGACTAATGTTTCCACTAAGTATATTTCAGGAAAAAGTTTAATGTTTGATTGGCAAAGGATTGTGAGGAGACCCCAAGATGCAAGGAATATGATTGGCTAAGCTACAAGCATGAAGACTCTACATTTTACTTTGTGATAAATCACTTTGTGTCCATAGGAAAGCCAATACTATCAAAAGGGGGTGAGGTAATGATGGTGAATGAAATGCTCAAAGTAATCAAGTGTTAGTCACCAAAAACACCCACAAGCTCTCCCACAAATATTCTGTTATAGAGCATACCACTCAAAATCAGTGTCACCAACATTTCCACATCGGCTGCACCGAGTCAAAAGCCAAGACAGAAACCCTAGCCAAGACCCACAACTCGGTACTACCAACATTCCCTCTCGGTGCCACCGAAAACAGTGACCAACTTCCTGGTTAGCCATTTTCATGATTCGGTCCCATCGAGTTTTGCAAATCGTTTTCACCGAGAAGTTGGGACAACTCTCTGTTAATCCATTTCTCCAAATCGGTCCCATTGAGTTTGAGAAATCGTTCTTACCGAGATTTGGTAACTGCCTAGGTCACCCATATCGGTACCATAGAGTATTCCATATCGGTCTCACAGAAAAGCCTAAAGTTGCCACATTTTGAACAAGTCGGTGCCACCGAGTTTTATTTCGGTTCCACCGAGTTGGGAAATAATGTTGTAACAGTTGGATTTTTGGAGATGCCTATATATACCCCTCCACCACATCCCACTCGCAAGAGAAGCACTCAGAACACACACCCACTTGCCGTATCCAATTTTTTGAGAGAGAACCACCTATTCTTGTGTTGAGGTCAAGATCACCCACTCCAACTGAATGGATCTTAATTTCTAGCATCCCCAAGTTGCTTTCGATCCAATCAATCTCTTCTACACAAGCCAAATCTGTGAGAGAGTGATTGAGTGTTGAGGAGACTATCATTTGAAACACAAGAGCAAGGAGTTCATCATTACTATCGAGCATATTACCTTTTGGAGTTTGGTGCCTCCTAGATTGGTTAGGTGTCGCTTGGGATCCTCCTACTTCGTGTTGTGGAGTTGAACCAAGAAGTTTGTACGGGCAATGAGATCGCCTACTTCGTGAAGATCTACCATAGTGAGGCTAGTCCTTCGTGGACGGAAGCCGTTATGGAATAGTCGAGGTTGCTACTTCGTGGACCCTTTTTGGGTGGAGCCCTCCGTGGACTCTCGCGACCGCTACCCTCCGTCGGTTGAAGACTCCATAAACGTGGACGTACGATAGCACCACCTATCGGAACCACGGGAAAAATCTTCGTGTCTCCAAATTGCGTTTGATCTCCTCTCCCTCCTTTACTTACATGTGTTTGTCTTTACTTTCCACTGCTATACTCTAGACAAGCATGTTTAGGGTGAACTTGACTTGTGCAAATTGCTAAAATATGCCCACAACTAAAATTGGGAAAATGATAGATTTTATTTGGTCAAGTAGTCTAATCACCCCCCTCTAGACATACTTTGGATCCTACAAGTGGTATCAGAGCTTTGGTCTCCATTGCATTGGTCTCACAACCTAGGAGAGTATGGCGTCTAGTGAGGGAAACTATCACCGTAGAGGTCCATATTTTTATGGTACAAATTTTGCTAGTTGGAAGCATAAGATGAAAATGCATATTCTTGGTCATAACCCCGTCATATGGGCTGTTGTTCGTGTTGGCTTGCAAGGTGAATTCTTTGGTGATGGAAAGGAACCGGATCGTGAAGCGACCGTGGAAGAATTGAAGATGTTGCAATACAATGCTCAAGCATGTGACATTCTATTCAACTCCCTATGCCCCGAAGAATTCAACAAAATCAGCCGTCTTGAGTATGCAAAGGAAATTTGGGATACTTTGGTTGATATGGACGAAGGTACCGAATCCATCTGGGAATCTAAGTTGGATGTGCTTCAGAGTCAACTTGACAAGTTCAAGATGAAGGATGGTGAAGGAGTTGCGGAAATGTACTCTAGGCTTGCTCTCATCACCAATGAGATTGCCGGCATAGGAAGCGAAGAAATGACCGACAAATTCATCATCAAGAAGATCCTTAGAGCCTTGGATGGAAAGTATGAAACCATGTGCACATTGATCCAAATGATGCCAAACTACAAAGATCTCAAGCCTATGGAAGTCATTGGAAGATTGTTGCTCATGAGATGTCACTCAAAGACAAGGAAGAACTTCACACCAAGTCAAGCGGTGCTTACAAAGCTACAAGCAACACTCCCACTACATCAAGTGACAACCTTGTAACCAATGAAGAGACAAGCCTCATGGTCAAGAAATTCAACAAGTTCTACAAGAGTAGAGGCAAAGAGAGAAGCTCCAATTCAAGATATGAAGAGAAGCGTTCATCTAGTCGTGACCGAAATTGCTACAATTGTGGAAGGCCCAGACACTACTCCAATGAGTGCATGGCCCCCCACAAGAGAATAGAAGAATCACCTAGAAGACGAAGCTCAAGAGATGAATCACCTCGAAGAGAGAGAAGGAGTAGAGATGATCGTTATGAACGAAGACCCTCAAGGAGAAGTAGGGGCTCGGAGAAGAAGGACAATTACACCAAGAGCTACACAAGAAGAAGACATCAAGCTCATGTTGGTGAATGGGTTTCCGGCTCCGAATCCGACAACCAATCCGAGAGAAGCTATCACTCCAACTCCAACTATAGTAAAGATGAAGGTGTTGCCGGACTTGCACTCTTAACCTCCAACTGCTATGACATATTGGATTCACCAAATAAAGGGAGTGGGAGTTGCTTCATGGCTAAAGGCCCCAAGGTATCACACCCCGAATACATTGACTTCAATAGTGATGAGGATGACTTACTTGGAGATGATGACTTGCTATTTGATAAAACTAGTGATATTAGTCAAGATAAGTCATGTGATGATGATAAGAAGGAAATAGGATGACTAACTAAAGAATTAAACACTCTTAAGTTAGCTCATGAATCTACTTTAGAAGATCATAGAGAGCTTGTAAGAACTCATGAGAAGCTACGCCTCGAGAAGCTCAATTTGGAGCAAGAACATGAGTTTCTTAAAGCAATCAATGACGATCTCCGAAAGAAGACTTCCTCTTATCAAGCCAAACGACTACTCTTTTCTACATTTTTCCACAAGTTAAGACTAAGCAATCTAGTAACAAACGCAAGAAAGGTTCTTCAACTAGTACCAATAAAAATGATAAATCTAATGATATTGCTTCTACTAGTTCTATTGATTCCACTAACGATTCTCTTAGCCAAGTTAGCAAGAAAACAATTTATTGAAAGGAATTATAGAGAAAGGTGTCTACAAAAGTCTTGCCGGATGTCAGCAATTCGAAGAAATTGTACGCAAGCATGGAGGATACCGGAAGAACCATGGCATTGGCTACTTCAACGCCAATGGAGTTGAATGGGAAGAAGGTCAATACCCCATGCCCAAGTTTGTTCCTCAAAGGGAGAAGTATGAACATACTCTCCCCAAGGGAACAAAAGCTCAAGATGACCTTCCACCACAAGACCACAAGCTCAAGGGCAAGGGCAAGCTTCGTGACGACATTGACACACTTGAAGACGAGTCCCTATCCATGGTGAAGTGGGTTCCCAAGGCTACTCCAAGTTCTACTTGTACCAATACTACTTCAACACCAAGGATCCCCATCAACTTGATGTGGGTCCCCAAGAAGAAGAACTAGAGAAGTTCTTGAGAGGTGACTCCACCAATGAAATTCACTCATAATCATTATTGGCAAGAGCTATTTGCAATCAACTCCAACTCTATGCAATAGTTCAAGGAGTCACACATTCCCTCAAAGGTAAGCAAGAGACAAGGTAATGAATGAATCCATGGACACCATCTTATATGCTTTGCACTCCATGTCCATAGATATCCTTGTATGTGTCTCTTGTTTGGGACTAACCCATGTAGGTGAGAAGAGTAAGAAACAACGGGGATTGCTCCAAACTCAAGATGATCTTCATCAACATTAAGCATCCACCACTACATGAAGTCTTCTACGACAAAACCCAAGGTTAGTTTATCCCTCTTAGGGGGGATGTCACATCAAGGGGGCGCTTTACTCTAAGACTTGAGTTAAAACATCTCTTAAGAATGTGAAAACATTAAATGCTTTTTGTAAAATTGGTAACCCCACTTGTGCTTAAACTATGAGTATGACCTATGATCAAGTATTCTTACTTGACTCCTAAGTCAATATACTCATATATAGATGACTCTATCATCGCCAAAGTGCTTTTTAGATGCTTGAGTGGTTTTGCATGTTTGCCACGATTTCATTGGACATCTTATTGTGTGAGCATGTTGGTATGCATATCTTTTCTCATTCGAGAACATCCAATTGTTGCTATTTGGTTCTTGTTTTTCTTTCCTTAACCAATTGGATGTACAAGAATGCCTAGGATCCCTCTCTAGCTATCTATGCTTTCTTGTCTCAAGTTCTATTCTTGCTTCATAAAAAATCTTGAACAAGCACTTCTCGAACCCTTTGTGTGAGGAGCACTCGGAGTTCCGTTTCGTCAAGGCTGACTTCCAAAACCTCCCTATAGTGCAACTCGGTGCAACCAATCAAAAATGCTCGGTTTCATCGAATGCTCAGGGTTGATCTATTTTTGCACCTTGGTAGCACCGATACCATAATCTGGGCTTCACCGAGTTTCCCTGTCAACTGACAGTAGTGGGTCTCGGTGGCACCGAAATTTTAGTATCGGCGCCACCGACAGTAAAGGGTACTTAATCCCGGCGAACCCGACGTTTTGAAATTCATCTTCAAACGCCTGAGTCTCCAACCCTAAGCTGCCGCTCCGGACCCCTTGGTCGTCGCCCTTGTCTCCCCGAGCACCTTTGCCATTGGGATCCTCGCCGTCGACGGAAATCATCACCGCCATCGTCGTCGTAGTCGGACCATCGCCAAGTTAGGGTATGGTTTCGATCCCCTCATGCATTCCAATGTCTAATTCAAACGCATTAGGGTTGCTCCGTAATCTTGCCACAGATTGAAAGCTTCCTATTCCACCAAATACTTCCATAGATTAGAGAACGAGGAAAATTTGGATCCGACCTCCCGGAACATGCATCTCGGTGACACTGAGTTGATAAAATCGGTGCTACCGATTTAGTTTTTAGGGTTTCTGAGAACCGCTTCGGTGAGACCGAGCAGTTCTTTTCAGTGACACCGAAAAGACTGCCCAAGTCTCTGTTAATGCAAGTGGTCTGTCTCGGTGACTCCGAAAATTTCAACCCGGTGCAACTGAAATACATTTTGCAGTAGATCAAACCCAAGTTTCTAAGTTCAAAATTAAAAAAAAACTCCAGTATTTTGTGATGCTCAACCTATCTGCTCTTCTATACTCTATTCACAGGGTTAGCATGTCTGGTTCAGATGACAGTCAGAACAATTTTGGAGAAATAGTTGTGGACATGAGTGCAGGCACTAGCCCTGAAGCTAGTTCATCTTCTTGTGATGATGTGCCTAGTTCTCCTGACCTGCCCAAGGCTGCCACCAGGGCAAGGAAGAAGTTGAAATCAGATGAGGAAGATGCTGATTTTGTGCCAGAAGAAGTATTATCCAAGAAGCAAAAAGAGAAAGCTGCCAAGAGCACAACTGCAGAGGCTACTTCTACAAAGAGAGCTATCAGAAAGGAATATTCTAGCACTGATGCTAGAAGAGCTCCTGAAAGTGCCAAGGCTAACACATCTATTTCTGTCAAGCCTCCAAGGAAATCATTGCCTAAGAAGGCAGGAGAGAAAAGGAGGGAAAGGACAAGATATGTCAAAGCTATAGTTCTCCCTTCTACTCGAGAGTACTTAGATGAAGAAGATGAAGAGGAAGAACCAGCTTCCAAAGCCCCTCCAGCTAAGAAGAAGAAATTAATGGAAGATGCTATGCCCAAGGATGCTCCAACTAAGAGCACCAAGTCTGCTCCCAAGAAGTTTGCTGCAGGCTCCAAGTCAAAGAAGTCTACCAGAGACATTCCAAGTGCTGCTAAGAACAAGAAATCCACTATGATAGAAGAAGAGGAGGAAATATCTATTTTGAGAAAACTGAGGCCCCACTTGCCTATTCATAATGATGATCACCCAGTTGCAGAAGATATGAAGAAAAGGAAAGACTCAGGGCTGAAGAAGTGGAGAGATGTTGATCCTTATGCCTCCAGGAGAAGGACTGCTGTGGATGCCAGATTCCACACCAAGGAACAATAGGACTTTTATGAGACTGTCCTATTGGACAAAAGCCCAGTAGTCATTGACATGAGATATGTTGACTGGGCCTTCATCAAGGAAAGTGAAGATTATTTTCCAAGTGTGCAAGACAACTTCAAGTGCATTGATCTTGCAAACTTTGTTGGGAGAGAGTTTTCATCTTGGAATGATGAGATGATCATGCAGTTCTATTCCACTGCACACGTTTATCCGGATGGCAGGATTGTTTGGATGACTGAAGGAGTGAGGTACCAATTAACTGTTGATGAGTGGGCCACCATCTTAGAAGCCCCATAGGTACAAGAAGGTGACTTGGATGTATATGCTGAATCCAAGATGAGTCACAACTCCATGGCAACTATGTACAAGGAAATCCCTGCTTCACATGTGCATTCACATAATTTTGGGTCTGTCTATTTCCTGCAAGCAGGACTACCCACCACTAACACCATTTTGAGGCATACCTTGATGCCCAAATCTCGAGATGATAAGATGATAAGGGGGTATTCCATCAACATGCTGCATCACATAGACTCCCACACCAGGATAAGAGTAATGGATTTGATTGTTGTAGGATCGAAAGTATGTCTAGAGGGGTGGGGGTGATTAGATTACTTGAGAAAATAAAAATTCTACCTTTTCCCAATTTTAAGTGTTGGCAGATTTTAGCAATTATAGCAATTCAAGTACACCCTACACATGCATGTCTAAGAGTATAGCAGCGGAAAGTAAAGACAAGCATATGAAGTAGAGGGTAGGGAGGAAGATCAAACGCATTGGAGACATGGAGATTTTTCCCGTGGTTCCGATAGGTGGTGCTATCGTACGTCCACGTTTATGGAGTCTTCAACCCACGGAGGGTAACAGTCGCGAGAGTCCACGGATGGCTCCACCCATAAGGGTCCACGAAGTAGGAACCTTGACTATTCCATAACGGCTTCCGTCCACGAAGGACTAGCCTCACTATTGGTAGATCTTCACGAAGTAGGCGATCTCCTTGCCCGTACAAACTTATTGGTTCAACTCCACAACATGAAGTAGGAGGCTCCCAAGCGACACCTATCCAATCTAGGAGGCGCCACCCTCCAAAAGGTAATAGGCTCGGTAATTAATGTCGATGAACTCCTTGCTCTTGTGCTTCAAGATGATAGACTCCTCAACACACAATCACTCTCTCACAGATTTGGCTTTGGTGGAAGAGATTGATTTGATGGAAAGCAACTTGGGGAGGCTTGAGATCAAGATTCATATGGATGGAGTGGAATGGCTTGATCTCAACACATGAGTAGGTGGCTCTCTCTCAGAAAATTGGATGGGGGCAAGTATGGAATAGTTCTGAGTGCTTCTCTTTCGAGTGGGAGGTGGTGAAGGGGTATATATAGGCATCCCCAAAAATCCAACCATTACACCTAAAGTGACCAACTCGGTGACACCGAAGTATAAAACTCGGTGGTACCGAGTTGCTCCAAAGGTAGAAATTTTGAATCTCGGTGAGACCGATACAAAGATCTCGGTGGTACCGATTAGGTGACCAACGGTCAGTTTCCATAAGTCGGTGACGCCGATCCAAAATCTCGGAAATTCCGATTTTAAGAATCGAGGTAACAGAAAGTTGGCAAGCTGAACTCGGTGGCACCGAAGCAGAATCGGTTGCACCGAAGAGCTAGGGTTTGGCATGGGTCTGTCTGAGGTGGGAATCGGTGGGACCGAGTGGAAATTGTTGGTAGCACCGATTTTCATGATAGGCTTGGACAGACTTTTGTGGAAGAGTTTGTGGGTGTTTTTGGTGACTATCACTTGTGCATGTGGAGCATCTTGTTCACCAACTGTACCTTACCCCCTTTTAATAGTATTGGCTTTCCTATGGACTCAAGGTGATTTCTCACAAAGTAAAATGTAGAGTCCTCTTGCTTGAAGCTTTGCCAAACCATTTGCTTGCATTTAGGGGTGTCTCCACAATCCTTTTGCAAACCCATCATTGAACTTTTCCTGAAATATACTTAGTGGAAACATTAGTTCAATGACATATATGTTGTTATAAATTACCAAAACCACCAAGGGAGCAAATGTGCTTTCAATTGTAGAAACAGTGAAGAGGACAGCTGCAAAGCAGAAGAGATCTTGTGAATATGCACCATACATTCAGATGCTCATTAACTCTAAGTTAGAGAAGAATGTGTATGCACTTGGTCGTCCCCATTTGCCACTCCAGCCAGAGTTAGAGGACAATGTCATGGTGATGGATCCTAGTCATCCCACTTCATCTACTACACTGGCAGAGGCTGAATCAACTAGAGCCACCAGTGCTCAGGCTCCTAGAACAAGGAATGAGCAAATGGATCTTCTCATTAGCACCATTCAGAGCATGCAGAAGGACATCACGACCATTCAGCTCAATCAGGATAGTCTTGTGAGGATTGTCGAGGATAAGTTTTCCATGCTGAACAACAAAGTGGATGGACTGACTAAGAATGTAGATGAACTTAAGAAGGAAGTGGATGAAGCTCCCATTCCTCACTCCTCAGATTCTGATGATGATGACAGTCCACCTCTCAGGACCAGCACTCAGTTCAAGACTCAAGCCAGAACTCCTACAGTGTTTGCTCCAGAGTTGAGGCCATCTTCTTCAGCACCTGCCACCGCTCCATCAGTTCCATCAGCTCCAGTGTCTACTCCACCGCCTCAGAGGACGTCAGCTGAACTCTTCGTGGATGATCTTCTCTCGACTTCGTCAACAGCCACCGAAGACCATGCCCAGAGCAACGAGTAGCTCTATGGCTTTGAACTTTTTGGTAACTTGTTGCCAAAGGGGGAGAGGTCATAGATCATAGGGCTTCGAGAGAGAGAGAGAGAGAGAGAGTGTTGTTTTTGATCCCTCTCTGTTTTTCAAAAACATTTGGTTTATCGTTTGGTTGACACTTTATCGTATTTGATCATATACTCTTGTGTGATGCTATTATCGCCTATCTTTGAGATATCTATGTGATGATCATTTACTTATGTTTGGTGTGATGTGCTCATGTAATTCACTCTTATTAATTTTGGCGGACCACCAAGTTGTATGTGACATGAAAGAGTAACCCATGATCCTAATCGATTGTGCATTTGCATTCAAATGAAAATTTAAAATAACGCACAAATTTAGGGGAGCTCTTTCTTATCACATACTTCTCAAAGCGACGATGCTATTCATTGATTAAATCTCTCATCGAAGCTTTGATCTATATGTTGTCATCAATTACAAAAAAGGGGGACATTGAAAGCACAACTTCTCCCTAGGTGGTTTTGGTAATTCATAACAACATATATTTCATTGGACTAATGTTTCCACTAAGTGTATTTCAGGAAAAAGTTCAATGTTTGATTGGCAAAGGATTGTGAGGAGACCCCAATATGCAAGGAATATGATTGGCTAAGCTACAAGCATGAAGACTCTACATTTTACTTTGTGAGAAATCACTTTGAGTCCATAGGAAAGCCAATACTATCAAAAGGGGGTGAGGTAATGATGGTGAATGAAATGCTCAAAGTGATCAAGTGTTAGTCACCAAAAACACCGACAAGCTCTCCCTCAAATATTCTGTCATAGAGCCTACCACTCAAAATCGGTGTCATCAACATTTCCAGATCGGCTACACCGATTCAAAAGCCCAGATAGAAACCCTAGCCAAGACCCACAACTTGGTACTACCAACATTCCCTTTCGGTGCCACCGAAAACAGTGACTAACTTCCTGCTTAGCCATTTTCATGATTCGGTCCCACCGAGTTTTGCAAATCGGTTTCACCGAGAAGTTGGGCCAAATCTCTGTTAACCCATTTCTCCAAATCGGTCCCACCGAGTTTGAGAAATCGGTCTCACCGAGATTTGGTAACTGCCTAGGTCACCCATATCGGTACCACCGAGTATTCCATATCGGTCTCACCGAAAAGCCTAAAGTTGCCACATTTCGAACAAGTCGGGGCCACCAAGTTTTACTTCGGTTCCACCGAGTTGGGCCATAATGTTGTAACAGTTGGATTTTTGGAGATGCCTATATATACCCCTCCACCACATCCCACTCGCAAGAGAAGCACTCAGAACACACATCCACTTGCCATATCCAATTTTCTGAGAGAGAACCACCTATTCTTGTGTTGAGGTCAAGATCATCCACTCCAACCATATGGATCTTGATTTCTAGCCTCCCCAAGTTGCTTTCCATCCAATCAATCTCTTCTACCAAAGCCAAATTTGTGAGAGAGTGATTGAGTGTTGAGGATACTATCATTTGAAATAGAAGAGCAAGGAGTTCATCGTTACTATCGAGCCTATTACCTTTTGGAGGGTGGTGCCTCCTAGATTGGTTAGGTGTCACTTGGGAGCCTCCTACTTTGTGTTGTGGAGTTGAACCAAGAAGATTGTACGGGCAAGGAGATCGCCTACTTCGTGAAGATCTACCCATAGTGAGGCTAGTCCTTCGTGGACGGAAGCCATTATGCAATAGTCGAGGTTGCTACTTCGTGGACCCTTTGTGGGTGGAGCCCTCCGTGGACTCACGACCGCTACCCTCCGTGGGTTGAAGACTCCATAAACATGGACATACGATAGCACCATCTATCGGAACCACGAAAAAAATCTTCGTGTCTCCAAATTGCGATTGATCTCCTCTCCCTCCTTTACGTACATGTGTTTGTCTTTACTTTCCGCTACTATACTCTAGACATGCATGTGTAGGGTGAACTTGACTTGTGCAAATTCCTAAAATCTGCCCACAACTAAAATTGGGAAAATGATAGATTTTATTTGGTCAAGTAGTCTAATCCCCCCTCTAGCCATACTTTGGATCCTACAGGTTCTCATCTGCAATAGTTATTAAGCAAACATGAGTACAAACGTACTCAACAAGTCTTTAAATCAGACCTAGTCTATTCATGCTCATGTATCAACAAGGGGAGTAGTGGGGTTCATGCAGCAAGCCAACTTTGACTCTTGGCTAACATGTACTACGACTACTAGTTCTTTGAACAAGTATAGCGCACACGAGTCCACTAACATCACATCAATACACTACCATGGATTCGCTCCCGTCACCTACGAGAGTGCCATCCACGGTACTCACACTTGTCTTGATACTTTTATGAGTAGCCATTAAAGGTGTCTATGAACAACATATGTTTCCAAGTAGTCTATATCTGAGGACATGGCTATTCGAATAGATTCATACCCTGCAGGGGTGTACTCCTTCACACACGCTTTCGCCACTTATTGCTATGTGCACATAAAAACAGGCACCTCGGCAACCTTCAAGCGGAAGCCCATCAAGGGAGTCGGCCACGACCGTTGATACGTCCATTTTGCATCATGATTTCCTACTGTTATTTATAATGTTTTGATGTATAATAATGCTTTAGGGAGTGATTCTAATGCCTTTTCTCTCATAATATGCAAGGTTTACACAAAGAGGGAGAATACCGGCAGCTGGAATTCTGGACCTGAAAAAGCACATCAGAGATACCTATTCTGCACATTTCCAAATAAGCTGAAACTTTACGGAGAATTATTTTGGAATATATGAAACATACTGGAGCAAATAACTACCGGAGGGTGCCCACCTGGTAAGCACAAGACACCAGGGCGCGCCAAGCCCCCCAGGCGCGCCCTGGTGGGTTGTGCTCAGCACGGCCCACCTCCGGTGCCCATCTTCTGGTATTCAAGGTCTTTTGACCTAGAAAAAATAGAGAGAGGACTTTCAGGACGGAACGCCACCGTCTCAAGGCGGAACTTGGGCAGGAGCACTTTCACCCTTCGGGGGAGCGATTCCGCCGGGGGAACTTCCCTCCCGGAGTGGGAAATCGAAGACATCATCATCACCAACACTCCTCTCATCTTTGGGAGGCCAATCTTCATCACCATCTTCAATAGCACCATCTCCTCTCAAACCCTAGTTCATCTCTTGTTCTCAACCTTTGTACCGGAACCTCAGATTGGTACCTGTGGGTGACTAGTAGTGTTGACTACATCTTGTAGTTGGTTACTATATGGTTTATTTGGTGGAAGATTATATGTTTAGATCCATTATGCTATTCAATACCCCTCTTATCTTGAGCATGAATATTATTTGAGTGTAGTTACCTTTGTTCTTGAGGTCACGGGAGAAGTCGTGTTGCAAGTAATCATGTGAATTTGATATGTATGTTGTGATTCCCTTAGTGGTGTCATGTGAACGTCGACTACATGACACTTCACCATCCTTGGGCCAAAGGGAATGCAATGTGGAGTAGTTATTAGATGATGGGTTGCTAGAGTGCTAGAAGCTTAAACCCTAGTTTATGCGCTACTTCGCAAGGGGCTGATTTGGATCCACACGTTTAATGCTATGGTTAGATTTTATCTTAATACTTTTCTCGTAGTTGCGGATGCTTGCGAGGGGGTTAATGGTAAGTGGGAGGTTCGTTCAAGTAAGAACAGCACCCAAGCACCGGTCCACCCACATATCAAATTATCAAAGTAGCGAACGCGAATCAAACCAACATGATAAAAGTGACTAGATGAAATTCCCATGTACCCTCAAGAACACTTTGCCTATTATAAGAGACTGTTCTGGCCTGTGCTTTGCCACAAAAAAGATTGGGCTACCTTGCTGCACTTTATTTACCGTTACTGCTACTTGCTCGTTACCAATTATCTTGCTATCAAACTATCCGTTACCTACAATTTCAGTGCTTGCAGAAATTACCTTGCTGAAAACCGCTTGTCATTTGCTTCAGCTCCTCGTTGGGTTCAACACTCTTACTTATCGAAAGGACAACGATTGACCGCCTATACTTGTGGGTCATCAACCGTCAGCCACACAAGACCCTAGTCCAGGTTTATCGCCTATTTGAGACTGAACCCGCATAGAAGTCCGGCCGAAGTTTCCGCTACGGCCTCAAACAATGTGCGCAGGGTTCCCTAGCCCACCGTTCAGGTGCCACTTGGTACACAGTGCCACTACCTACCGCGTCACAGCCCACCCCTAAGGTCAACACCTTGCACGGCCTCCAGCATAGCTACAAACACCAAAAACTAGTTGCAACTCCTGGACAGAGGACTAGGCGGTTAATAAGTCGAGAGGGGTCGAGTTATCGGAACCCAATGCATGTTAGTAACTGATACGTCTCCAACGTATCTATAATTTTTGCTTGTTCCATGTTGTTATATTATCATTCTTGGATGTTTTACAATCATTTTATAGCAACTTTATATCATTTTTGGGGACTAACCTATTGACATAGTGCCAAAGTGCTAGTTGCTGTTTTTTGCTTGTTTTTTACTTCGCAGAATATCAGTACCAAACGGTGTCCAATCGCGACAAAACTTTTTGGAGATTTTTTGGACCAGAAGACATCCAGTGGGCCAAAGAAGTGCCAGAGAGGTGGGCCGTGGAGACCACAACCCACCAGGGCGCGTCAGAGGCCCTAGGCGCGACCTGATGGGTTGTGCCCTCCTAGGGACCTCTCTCCACCGCCTCTGACGCCTATAAATTTCCAAATATTCCAGAAACCCTAGAGAAGTCGACGAAAAACACATCTAGCTGCCGCAAGTTCCAGAACCTCGAGATCCAATCTAACACCATCACGGAGGGGTTCATCATCCTCATTGGTGCCTCTCCGATGATGCGTGAGTAGTCTACCATAGACCTACGGGTCCGTAGGCAGTAGCTAGATGGCTTCCTCTCTCTCTTTTGATTCTCAATACAATGGTCTCTTGGAGATCTATTTGATGTAAACTTTTGCGGTGTGTTTGTGGTAGGATCCGATGAATTTTGAGTTCATGATCAGTTTCTATCCATGAATATTATTTGAGTCTTCTTTGATCGATCTCTTATATGCATGATTACTTATAGCCTCGTATTTCTTCTTCGAATCTTTGGGTTAGTTAGGCCAACTAGATCAATTTTTCTTGTCATGGGAAGAGGTGCTTTGTGATGGGTTTGATCTTGCGGTGTCCTGTCCCAGTGACAGAAGGGGCAGCGAGGCACGCATGTATCGTTGCTATTAAGGATAACAAGATGGGTTCTATTCCTACATGAATAGATCTTGTCTACATCATGTCATCGTTCTTATTGCATTACTCTGTTTTTCCATGAACTTAATACACTAGATGCATGCTGGATAGCGGTCGATGTGTGGAGTAATAGTAGTAGATGCAGGCAGGAGTCGGTCTACTTATCTTGGACGTGATGCCTATATAATGATCATCGCCTTGGATATCATCATGATTATTTGATCTTCTATCAATTGCCCAACAGTAATTTGTTCACCCACCGTGTGCTATACTCATGAGAGAAGCCACTAGTGAAACCTACACCCGCCGGGTATACTTTTCGAACATATTGCTTTCCGATCTATCTTTTGGCCGCTTTTGTTTTCACATCTATTATTCCAAAAACCCAAAAATACCTTGCTGCACTTTTTATTTGTTCTTTTTATTTTGTGTTCTTGAGAGATCTATTTCTCCAATCTATCATATCCTAATCTATCTTTTTACCGTAGAGAGATTGACAACCTCTCTTTTGCGTCGGGTTGCAAGTATTTGTTCTTTGTGTGCAGGTGCTGTTTATTAAGTGGTGGTGATCCTCCTACTGGTTCGATACCTTGGTTTCATAACTGAGGGAAATACTTACCGTCGCTGTGCTGCATCATCCCTTCCTCTTTGCGGAAATACCGACGCAGTCTCAAGCCATGTCAAAGGAATTTCTGGCGCCGTTGCCAGGGAGGAAGCGGTCTCTTCTACCTGCCAATCTCTGGTGCCGAGGAGACACCATCATCATCTACCAGGTTCCTAATCACAAATCTCATCTCCTTGCAATTACATTATTTGCCATTTGCCTCTCGTTTTCCTCTCCCACACTTCACCCAATTTGTCGTTTTATTCGCCTTCTTTTTCGTTTGCCTTTTCCTCGTCAGATCTCTTTTCTGTCTATCTTGTCGTTATGGCTAGTTCTTCCTCTATTGCATGTACTGCTGAGAATGAAGTTCTTAATTTTAAGCAAAGGGGAGGGGAGAACCTAAAAGATGTTTGGTATAGAATTTGCAATGCTCATAATAGATCTATCCATAAGCAATCTACCGTTGTTCTTCTTCACAGTTTTTATGTGGGCATCACCACTTGGTATAGATTCATCCTTGATACGATTACCGGTGGGAATTTCTTGATGTGTCCATCTTTGGATGCTTTTAATGCTATGGGAAGTTTAGTGGGATCACCATCTCTTACGATCAATGAAATAACTTTAACTCTTGAACATGTTATGGAGAAGTTAGATGCTATTGAAAAGAAGATGATTACCAAAGAACATCTTGAAAATTTGGATAAGAAAATGCATAATCTTGCTAATAAAATTGGGTCTAAAGCGGGAGATGCCTTTAAATTGTTAAAGGAAAAAGAAACCGTAGTTAACGAAAGAATAGAAGAGAGTCATTACCGGATTGATAAGTTGGAAGAAATTTTTAGTAACTTGGATTCGGCTTTTTCTTCTGTCAAAACTATTGAAAAAACTCCCAGAAAAATTTGCAAAACCACGAAAGTAACTAAGAACAAAGTTGCTACAGCTAGTAGCCACAAGGGAGATCTCAAAATGATTAGTATTCATCCCGACTTTGTTGAAATAGTAAGAGACCCTATTTACAAAAGTGAATTTTTTGGTCTTCTTCCTAGAAGTGTTGTCATTGAGAATATGCATGCCGAATTCTTGAAGAAATCTAGTTGTGTGATTGAAGAGTTGAAAACCAAAAATGACAATACTTGAATCTATGCGTTATGCCTAGCTAGGGGCGTAAAACGATAGCGCTTGTTGGCAGGCAACCCCATGAATAAATTTATTTTCCTTTTTTCCTTTCTGTTTTTGAGTGTTGACACAATTATGCCTCTGTTATAATTGTGTTTTTATGTTTTATTTAGTGTTTGTGCCAAGTAGAGCCTTTAGGATGATTCATAAGATGCGTAGAAACAATGCTGAATCTGAAACAAAAACTTTGCCTCCAGTGTTCGAATTTTCATTTTTTACTGGAACGTGATATTGCGCTGAAAGTTTAACACAGTATTGCTATACAAATTCTTTACGTTCTCCTAATTTTTCATAATTCTTAGAGTTACAGAAGTATGATTAGAGTACATATTACTACAGACAGTTTTGTTTAAGACAGATTCTGTTTTCGTTGCATTGTGCGCTTGTTTTGATGAATCTATGGGTTGTATTGAAGGGTATGAGCCATGGTAAAGTTAAAATACAGTAGGTATAATGCAATAATAAAATATGAATGGGTTTGCAACAGTACTTAAAGTAGTGATTTGCTTTATTATACTAACGGATCTCACGAAGATTTTGTTGAGTTTTGTGTGATTGAAGTTTTCAAGTTTTGGGTGAGATCACGATGGATGAACGAATAAGGATTGAAAAGAGCCTCAGATTGGGGATGCTACATCACCCCCAAGATATATCCAAACATAAAAAAGAAACTAAGCTTGGGGATGCCCCGAGTGGCATCCCCTCTTTCTTCTAACGACCATCGGTATTTTACTTGGAGCTATACTTTTATTCGTCACATATCATGTGTTTTGCTTGGAGCGTCTTGTATCATTTGAGTCTTTGCTTGCTTTGCTTTTTAGTTTGTCACTTTTATCCTTGCTGGACACACCTATTTGAGAGAGACAAAATTATGCTATGATTTGTTAGAATTGCTCTATATGCTTCACTTAAACTTTTTGAGCTATAGAATTGCTCTAGTGCTTCACTTATATCTTTTTGAGCACGGTGTGCTTGGAAGCTTTTGAAGAAACACTCTCATGTATCACTTAGATTATTTTGAGAGTTAGTAAAATTTGAAGAAATCCTCTCATGCTTCACTTATACTATTTTGAGAGATGAAATCTCTATGCTCATGTTCTTCACTTAAATTTGTGTGAGCTTGTCAAAAGCAATGGCAATATATGAAACTAGTCCCAAAGTGATAGATATCCAAGGAGGATATAATAAAAAAGTTCATGAAGATCATTGGACAAATTAAACTTGATTCCTTGTAATAGTTTTGAGACATGATGATAGTAATATGTGAGTCATGTTAGTGAGTAATTATGCTTTAGTAGGAATATTGGTGTTAAGGTTTGTGATTCCCTATGCATGCACGAAAGTCAATAGTTATGCAATGAAATTACATCATACTTATGGTGCATTATTCGGTGTTAGTTATGCTCAATGCTCGTTTATGTGAATTTTCATTTCTTGGTTGGATGCTTCTCAATCTATTTGCTAGCCTTCACTTGTACTAAGTAGAAATACTACTTGTGCATCCAAAATCCTTAAACCAAGTTTTGCCTTATGAGTCCACCATACCTACCTATATGCGGTATTTCCATGCCGTTACAAGCAAATTTGTATGTGCCATCTCTAAATTTTCAAAATAAATTTTCTCCTTTGTGTGCCCGTACCGCTCATGAAACGGTGGGGAGTGTCCAATATTTTTCCATGCTAGATGTGTTATTCTCAAGATGAGTGTTTATTCACTTGTCATTGCACGAGAGTGCAGCGGTAATAGGGATGCCCATTCCCGAAATGAAAAAGAAAAAAATATTTACTTTATGTTGTCAAATAATAAATTCCTTGGCAAGTGTTGGTATGGAAGGCAACCGTGGATACGGCCCGCCATGGAAAGTGAAAGTTTGGTGGAAAAAGGAATAAACTTTATTTTCTGTTTGGGAACCGCCTATGATATATCTAGCATGGAAAGTATTGTGAGTTACTTTGTCGTTTTCATTGACAGGAAAAACATGCCACCCAAAATATTTTTCTCTCTCAATTTAAAAACTTGAGCTCTGGCACCTCTACAAATCCCTACTTCCCTCTGCGAAGGGCCTATCTATTTACTTTATACAATTTTTATTTGTGCTTTGAGTCTCCATCTTCTCTTATAAAGAACCAACTATGGGGCACTATGATCGTACTTGAGCATTGGGTATAGCTAATATTTGAGTGTGTTTCCTAAATGGATCAATGATTGAGCATGATGGGCTAGGGATAACTTTCTTTAGTGTTGATATTTTGAGTATTGAAGTATTGCTTATAAAGACATGGTTGCTTGTTGCCATGCTTGAGTATTGAAGTCATTATGTTAAAACTAGACTATTGCTTTGAATCAACTAAAAGTCCAAAGTCCATGCTACAAAACAAAAGATTATGTGATGAACATGTTAGGCATCATTCCACATCAAAAATTCAGTTATTATCATTTACCTACTCGAGGACGAGTAGGAATTAAGCTTGGGGATGCTGATACGTCTCCAACATATCTATAATTTTTCCTTGTTCCATGCTGTTATATTATCATTCTTGGATGTATTACAATCATTTTATAGCAACTTTGTATCATTTTTTGGGACTAACCTATTGACATAGTGCCAAAGTGCCAGTTGTTGTTGCTTGTTTTTTACTTCGCAGAATATCAGTACCAAACGCAATCCAATCGCGACGAAACTTTTTGGAGATTTTTTTTAGACGAGAAGACATCTAGTGGGCCAAAGAAGTGCCAGAGAGGTGGGCGGCGGAGACCAAAACCCACCACGGCGCGCCAGAGCCCCCAGGCGCGCCCTGATGGGTTGTGCCCTCCTCGGGACCCCTCTCCACCGCATCTGACGCCTATAAATTCCCAAATATTCCAGAAACCCTATGAGGAGTTGACGAAAAACACATCCAGCCGCCGCAAGTTCCAGAACCTCGAGATCCAATCTAACACCATCACGGAGGGGTTCATCATCCTCATTGGTGCCTCTCCGATGATGCGTGAGTAGTCCACCATAGACCTACGGATCCATAGGCAGTAGCTAGATGGCTTCCTCTCTCTCTTTTGATTCTGAATACAATGGTTTCTTGGAGATCTATTTGATATAAACTTTTGCGGTGTGTTTGTTGGGATCCAATGAATGTTGAGTTCATGATCAGTTTCTATCCATGAATATTATTTGAGTCTTCTTTGATCTCTTATATGCATGATTACTTATAGCCTCGTATTTCTTCTTCGAATCTTTGGTTTAATTAGTCCAACTAGATCGATTTTTCTTGCCATGGGAAGAGGTGCTTTGTGATGGGTTCGATCTTGCGGTGTCCTCTCCCAGTGACAGAAGGGCAGCGAGGCACGCATGTATAATTGCTATTAAGGATAACAAGATGGGGTCTATTCCTACATGAATAGATCTTGTCTACATCATGTCATCGTTCTTATTGCATTACTCGTTTTTCCATGAACTTAATACACTAGATGCATGCTGGATAGCGGTCGATGTGTGGAGTAATAGTAGTAGATGCAAGCAGGAGTCGGTCTACTTATCTTGGACGTGATGCCTATATAATGATCATCGCCTTGGATATCGTCATGATTATTTGATCTTCTATCAATTGTCCAACAGTAATTTGTTCACCCACCGTGTGCTATACTCATGAGAGAAGCCACTAGTGAAACCTACGGCCCCCGGGTCTACTTTTCCAACATATTGTTTTCCGATCTATCTTTTTGCCGCTTTTGTTTTCAGATCTATTATTCCAAAAACCCAAAAATACCTTGCTGCACTTTTTATTTGCTCTTTTTATTTTGTGTTCTTGAGAGATCTATCTCTACAATCTATCATATCCTAATCTATCTTTTTACCGTAGAGAGATTGACAACCTCTCTTTCGCGCCGGGTTGCAAGTATTTGTTCTTTGTGTGCAAGTGTTGTTTATTAGTTGGTGGTGATCCTCCTACTGGTTCGATACCTTGGTTTCATAACCGAGGGAAATACTTACTGCCATTGTGCTGCATCATCCCTTCCTCTTTGGGGAAATACCGACGCAGTCTCAAGCCACGTCAGTAACTGGTCTTGGATAACAAACACAGAACTCAGTTCCTATAGACGGTTCCAATGAGACAACCCACTATGTACTTGATAACCCACAAGTATAGGGGATCACAACAGTTTTCGAGGGTAGAGTATTCAACCCAAATTTATAGATTCGACACAAGGGGAGCCAAAGAATACTTGAGAGTATTAGTAGTTGAGTTGTCAATTCAACCACACCTGGAGATTAAATATCTCCGGCAAAGTAATCAGTAGCACAGTAGTATGATAGTTTGATAGCAGTAGTGACAGTAACAATAGCGGTAACAGTAGTAGCAATAGTTTTGTAGCAGTTGGAACAGCAGCAACAGTAGTAGTAACTTAGCAAGAGCAATAAGTGAAAAGGTCGTAGGCACTGGATCGGTAACTCGTTGCATGATATTCGTCATGTAACAATCATAACCTAGGGCGACACAAAACAAGCTCAGATCATCAATGTAATGTAGGCATGTATTCCGTAAATAGTCATACGTGCTTATGGAAAAGAACTTGCATGACATCTTTTGTCCTACCCTCCCATGGCAGCGGGGTCCATAAGGAAACTAAGGGATATTAAGGCCTCCTTTTAATAGAGAACCGGAACAAAGCATTAACACATGGTGAATACATGAACTCCTCAAACTACGGTCATCACGGCAAAGCATCCCAAATATTGTCACTATGGGGTTGACGGATCATAACACGTAATAGGTGCATATGACTAGGCAAGATCGGATCAAGAACATAGATATAGAGATGATAACATAAACGGTTTAGATCTGAAATCATGGCACTCGAGCCCTAGTGACAAGCATTAGGCATAGCAAAGTCATAGCAACATCAATCTCAGAAGATAATGGATACTAGTGATCAAGCCCTAACAAAACTAACTCGATTACATGATGAATCTCATCCAACTCCTCACCGACCAGCGAGCCTACGAAGGAATTACTCACTCCCGGTGGGGAGCATCATGGAATTGGCGATGGAGAAAGGTTGGTGATGACGAAGACTGAAGATTCCCCTCTCCGGAGCCCCAAACAGGCTCCAGATCTGGCCTCCCGATGAAGAACAGGAGGTGGCGGCGGCTCCGTATCGTGACATGCGATAATTTTTTCTCCCTGATTTTTTTCTCCGAGTTTAGGAATTTATAGTGGAGGAGTTAGGGCAAGTGGAGCCACGAGGTGGGCACAACCCACCAGGGCGCGCCCAGGGGGTCTAGCGCGCCCTGGTGGGTGATGGTCACCCTGGCACCCCTCTGCGGTGTATTTTGACTCCAATAATTCTCATTTATTCTGAAATAAATCTCCAAAAAGTTTCGTTCCATTCCGAGAACTTCTATTTCTGCACAAAGACAACACCATGGTAGTTCTGCTGAAAACAGCGTCAGTCCAGGTTAGTTCCATTCAAATCATGCAAATTAGAGTCCAAAACAAGGGCAAAAGAGTGAGGAAAAGTAGATACGTTGGAGATGTATCAACTCCCCCAAGCTTAAACCTTTGCTTGTCCTCAAGCAATTCAGTTGACAAACTGAAAGTGATAACGAAAAACTTTTATTAACTCTGTTGTTCTTGTTTACATATATATGCTTAAGTAGTACCCAGGTTTTCAACAAAGATTATGACTAACCATGTCAACAATAACTCTTAGGAATTATATTTACCCATAACAATAACATAAGCAACTAGCGAGCAATAAAAAGATATCTAAAACGCCAACACTTTGTCAAAACAATCATGATACAATATGACAATAGTGGTATCTCGCTAGCCCTTTCTGTGACCGCAAAACATAAATGCAGAGCACCTCCAATGTTCAAGCAGCGACTAAACATTGTAATTCATGGTAGAAAAGATCCAGTCATGTTGCACCCAACATCAACTATACACAATGCATGAGGATGACAATAGTGCTCTCAGGTCTGGCGCTTATTTGAGAAGGTGATGACTCAACATAAAAGTAAATAGATAGTCCCTTCGCAGAGGGAAGCATGGATTTGCAGCAGTGCCAGAGCTCAAAGTTTAAAACAGAGATAGATATAATTTTGAGAGGTACACCCTTCCTGTCAACGTCACGACCAAGAGTTATCAATATCTTCCATGCTAAACAAATTAGCGGCGGTTCCCAAGCGGTAAAAGTAAAGGTTTACTCCCCCTCCACCAACAATCACACTCCATGGCGAGCCGCATCCACGGGTACCTTCGAAACCAACAACATTCCTAGGGGAGTTTTGTTTAATTATTTTTTTTGATTTTTGATTTCGGGACTGGGAATCCCTATTACCGCCCCTCTCGTGTAAGGACAAGTGAATAAACACTCATCATGAGAATAACCCTCTTAGCATGGAAGATACTGACCGCCCCTATCGCTTCATGAGCGGTCCAGGCACACAAAACAGATGTTTATTTGAATTTTTAGAGGTGGCACATGCAAATTTACATTAGAACGGCAGGGTAATACCGCATATAGGTAGATATGGTGGACTCATCTGGCATAACTTGGTTTAAGGGTTTTGATGCACGAGCAGTATTCCCGCTTAGTACAGGCGAAGGCTAGCAATTAGATTGAGAAGCGGCCAGTTAGAGAGCGAAGACGGTCGTGAACATGCATTACATATAATCAACATTGAATACTAGCATGAGTAGGATATGGACACCATGAACATAAATATCATGAAGGCTATGTTGGTTTTGATTCAACTACATGCGTGAACATGTGCCAAGTCAAGCCACTTGAAACATTCAGAGGAGAATACCATATCATCATACCGCGTCACAACCATTTTAATGCATGTTGACACTCAAGATAAATCATTATCCACTCCTAGCTACTTAAGCATGGCATGAACAACTATAATCTCTAAGGGTCATTGCAAACATGTTTGATCATAATGAGCTGAATCAAGGGATACTAGGTTAAACATATTTACAAAAACAAAAACAAGTTGAGTTCATACCCGCTTTTCTCTGCCACAGTCAATTCATCAAATGTCGTCATTATTGCCTTTCACTTGCACGATCGAACGATAAGAAAATAATAATAGTGCAAGAGTGCTGTGGACTAAGCTCGAATCTGCAAACATTTTATTCAAGAGGAGAAGACAAAGTAACATGGGCTCTTTGTTAGATAAACGATAATGCAGATGAGAACCACTCAACGATTTCATTGTGGTCTTCTCCTCGGTACGACTCAAGTAAACAGAAAAGAATTTCAGAGAAACACACTGAAATATTTTTGGAGTTTTTGGTTTTTCAAGAAGAAAGCAAATTAAGGAAGAAAAACTAAAACGGGAAAAACTATTTACACAGGAAAGCTCCCAACAAGTAAAAGAAGAAGCGAGAAATCTTTTTGGGTTTTCTTTTCATGCTACAATTAAACTAAGCTAGAAAGAAAAACTAAAAAGAAGTAGGAAATATTTTTGGGTTTTCTCAAAGTTTTTCAAACAAACAAGAAGAAAGCGAGAAAACAAATCAAGCATGGATAATACAATGAAAAAGTGTGAACAACGACAACTGGATTGAAATGTGTGAACATGAATGCAATATCGGTGGAAATACGTACCCCCCTAAGCTTTGGCTTTTGGCCTGGCTTGGTAATCACCATCCATATGAATAGTAATCTGGGCGATGACTCATTGAGAACCTCGGAGCAGACTCTGCGGCCCTCCTGGCAGCTTCAACCTCCGCGTTGTACGCATAGGCTTCGCTCTCAAGAACATAATATCTTCCCCTAGTGTGAAAATCAAAGAGAGCAGGAGCAAGCAAAGCAACAGGCACAACGGGTTGCTTATAAAATCTCAAGTTATAGGTATAGTTGCTGGCCGTGCCCGTAAGGAACTTATGACGCTTCATGGCATCAAAGTCTAAATACTGAGTGGGTAGGATGGGGTCATTAGGCCATGGTGAAACATTTAATCTCTCGGCTACACGGGAGGCGTAGATTCCTCCATAAAAATTACCGCTAGTAGCATTGAGCTGCAACCTCCGTGCAACAATTGCACCAATATTATAATCCTTATTCCCAGTTATGGCAGTGTGTAGGAGACCCAAATCATGAGCACACAGTGTGCTACAATCTTGTTTGCCTACGACACATTTACCGTTAAAGAGCGCAAAATATTGTAGTGATGGAAAGTGGATACTGTTAATTCTCACTTGTGTAACCCCCCTATCTTTGCGAAAGCAAAGATTAACTAAAAATGACTCGTACTCAGATTTTGTTAGTTCATCGAGGGAACCCTCATATGGAAGTTTGCATGCATCGCTAAACATTTCTAACGGCATGGTAAAGGAATGATCGTACAGGTTGAACGAAACTCTAGACTCACGAGGAAAATATTTAAATTTCTTTGTGAAGGTTTTCGTGAGCTCGAAGTGTTGGGGGCACTTATCTGCGATGAAGGAGGCAAGCTCTGTGTTGTGAATAAATTGATCAAATTCCTCCTTAATACCTGCACCTTCCATGAACTCGTCGCAAGGCCACAAGCATGATTTGGTGGCGGCATCTCGCATCGAGCTTTCGTTTGGTTCAACATAAGACTGTCAAACTGAGCTTCCACTTGATGCGGCTCCCGAGGATCTCCTCCTCGAAGAACTCCTAAAGAATTGCATTTTTATTCCTATAAAAATTCTAAAAAAATTTAGTCCACCAAAAATTTTGTCAACAAAACTTTGTAAGATTGTTAGCAACTACTCCTAAGCATGCATAGAGGCCATATTGAGCATGCAAACTACTTAGAACTCTAAGAATTCAACATGCTAGCTCATCTACAACAGCACCAAGAGAAGCTAATTACTCTAATTGGAGCAATGGAGGAGTCACGTACCAAGTGTTGGAAATATGCCCTAGAGGCAATAATAAATTGGTTATTATTATATTTCCTTGTTCATGATAATCGTTTATTATCCATGCTATAATTGTATTGATTGGAAACTCAAATACATGTGTGGGTACATAGACAACACTGTGTCCCTAGTAAGCCTCTAGTTGACTAGCTCGTTGATCAAAGATGGTTAAGGTTTCCTAGCCATTGACATGAGATGTCATTTGATAACGGGATCACATCATTAGGAGAATGATGTGATGGACAAGACCCAAACTGTAAACGTAGCATTTGATCGTGTCAGTTTATTGCTATTGTTTTCTGCATGTCAAGTATCTGTTCCTTTGACCATGAGATCATGCAACTCACTAACACCGGAGGAATACCTTGTGTGTATCAAACGTCGCAACGTAACTGGGTGACTATAAAGGTGCTCTACAGGTATCTCCGAGGGTGTCTGTTGGGTTGGCATGGATCAAGACTGGGATTTGTTACTCCGTATGACGGAGAGGTATCTCAGGGCCCACTCGGTAATACAACATCACAATGAGCCTTGCAAGCAATGTGACTAAAGTGTTAGCCACGAGATCTTGTATTACGGAATGAGTAAAGAGACTTGCCGGTAACGAGATTGAACTAGGTATAGTGATACCGATGATCGAATCTCGGGCAAGTAACATACCGAAGAACAAAGGGAACAGCATACGGGATTAACTGAATCCTTGACATAGAGGTTCGACCGATAAAGATCTTCGTAGAATATGTAGGAGCCAATATGGGCATCCAGGTCCCGCTATTGGTTATTGGCCGTAGAGGTGTCTCGGTCATGTCTACATAGTTCTCGAACCCGCAGGGTCTACACACTTAACGTTTGGTGACGATTAGTATAATTGAGTTATTATGTTGGTGACCGAAAGTTGTTCGGAGTCCCGGATAAGATCCCGGACATGACGAGGATCTCCGGAATAGTCCGGAGGTAAAGATTGATATATGTGATAATAGTGTTTTGATCTCTGGAAGGGTTCCGGAATTCACCGGAAGGGGTTCCGGATGTTTACCGAAGTGTTCGGGTGCAGCAACACTTTATATGAGCCAAAGGGATAAAGCCCACAAGGTATTGGAAAGTGCAAAAGTAGTTTTGCTGCCGCGTAAGCGGTACTACCGCTTGGTGAAGCGGTACTACCGCCGGAGCGGTACTACCGCTTGTGTGAAGCGGTACTACCGCCCAAGCGGTACTACCGCTTGTGTGAAGCGGTACTACCGCTTGTGCGCGGCTGTGCACGGTTCGGCAGGGATCCGAGTTGGACTCTTTCCCTGCGGGCCAAACCGACCTTGTGCGGGCAAAACCGACCTAGAGGAGGCTTTTACTCCAAGTTTAGACCCCAAGGCTCAACATATAAATAGAGGGGCAGGGCTAGCACACGGGACACATCAGGATTCCCCAAGCCGTGTGCCGGCAACCCTAGCCCTCTAGTTCCTCCGTCATAATCTCCGTAGCGCTTGGCGAAGCCCTGCAGAGATTGTTCCTCACCACCATCACCACGCCGTCGTGCTGCTGGAACTCAACCACTACTTCACCATCGCTCGCTGGATCGAGGAGGTGAAGGCGTCATCAAGCCGTACGTGTGTTGAACGCGGAGGTGCCGTCCGTTCGGCACTAGATCGGAAGGATCGTGATTGGATCGCGGGACGCTCGGCGATTTGGATCGCGAAGACGTTCGACTACATCAACCGCGTTTATTAACGCTTCCGCTTAGCGATCTACAAGGGTATGTAGATTCACTCTCCCTCTCGTAGATGCTCATCACCATGGATAGATCTTATGTGTGCGTAGGAAAATTTTTGTTTCCCATGCAACGTTCCCCAACAGTGGCATCATGAGCTAGGTCTATGCGTAGATGAGATCTCGAGTAGAACACAAACGAGTTGTGGGCGTGGGTGTATACATATTGCTTGCCGTTACTAGTTGATACTTGATTCAGCGGCATTGTGAGATGAAGCGGCCCGGACCGACATTACGCGTACGCTTACGCGAGACTGGTTTTACCGCTGCGTGCACTTGTTGCATAAAGGTGACTGGCGGGTGTCTGTCTCTCTCACTTTAGTTGAATCGGTTCAATGAAGAGGGTTCTTTTAGAAGATCAAAAAGCAATCACTACACCACGTTGTGGTTTTGCGTAGGTAAGAACGGTTCTTGCAAACCCGTAGCAGCCACGTAAAATTTGCAACAACAATTAGAGGACGTCTAACTTGTTTTTGCAGGGTATGTTGTGATGTGATATGGCCAATTACATGATGAGATATATGTGATGTATGAGATGATCATGTTTTGTATAGAATATCACGACTTGCATGTCGATGAGTACGGCAACTGGCAGGAGCCATAGAGTTGTCTTTAATTATTGTATGACCTGCGTGTCAATCATTAAGCGCTATGTAATGCTTTACTTTATCGCTAAACGTTAGCTATAGTCGTGGAAGCAACAGTCAGCGCGACAACCTTATGGCGACACGTTGATGGAGATCAAGATGATGGAGATCATGGTGTCATGCCGGTGACGATGGAGATCATGCCGGTGCTTTGGAGATGGAGATCAAAAGCACAAGTTCATGGCCATATCATGTCACTTATGATTTGCATGTGATGTTAATCCTTTTATGCATCTTATTTTGCTTAGGACGACGGTAGCATTATAAGGTGATCCCTCACTTAAATTTCAAGATAAATTGTGTTCTCCCCAAGTGTGCACCGTTGCGAAAGTTCGTCGTTTCGAGACACGCCGTGATGATCGGGTGTGATAGACTCTACGTTCGCATACAACGGGTGTAAGCCATGTTACACGTGCGGAACACTCGGGTTAAACTTGACGAGCCTAGCATGTACAGACATGGCCTCGGAACACAAGAGACCGAAAGGTCGAACATGAGTCATATAGTAGATATGATCAACATGAAGATGTTCACCATTGAAACCACCTCAACTCACGTGATGATCGGACTTGAGTTGGTGGATTTGGATCATGTTACACTCGAATGACCGGAGGGATGTCAATTTGAGTGGGAGTTTTTAAGTAATATGATTAACTAAACTCATTATCTAGAACAATAGTCTAAGTTGTCTTTGCTATATTTATGTTGTAGATCATGGCTCGCGCAGTAGCACCCCTGAATTTTAATGCGTTCCTAGAGAAAGCTAAGTTGAAAGATGATGGAAGTAACTTTGTGGACTGGGCCCGTAATCTAAGGATTATCCTTACGGCTTCCCAGAAGGCTTATGTCCTTGATGCACCGCTTGGTGATCCACCCGCTCCAGTTGAGTCTCTAGACGTTGTGAATGCCTGGCAGGCTCGTTCTGATGATTACTCAATAGTTCAATGTGCAATGTTGTATGGCTTAGAACCGGGACTTCGAAGACGTTTTGAACGTCATGGAGCATATGAGATGTTCCAGGAGTTGAAGTTTATCTTTCAGAAGAATGCCCGGATCGAGAGATATGAGATCTCCGACAAATTCTATGCTTGCAAGATGGAGGAGAACGGGTCTATCAGTGATCACGTGCTCAGAATGTCTGGGTACTCCACCCGTCTGGCTGAGTTAGGGATGCCCCTTCCGCCAGAGGCTATCACTGACAGAGTTCTTCAATCATTGCCACCTAGCTACAAGAGCTTCGTGTTGAACTATAACATGCACGGGATGAACAAGTCAGTCGCCGAGCTGTTTGCGATGCTGAAAATCGCTGAGTCTGAAATTCAGAAGGAGCATCAAGTGTTGATGGTCAATAAAACCACTAGTTTCAAGAAAAATGGCAAGGGTAAGAAGGGTAACTCCAAGAAGAGTGGCAAAGCAGTTGCTCCTCTCGTGAAGAAACCCAAGGCTGGACCCAAACCAGAAACTGTGTGTTTTCATTGCAAGGGAACTGGACACTGGAAGCGGAATTGCCCCAAGTATTTGGCTGACAAGAAGGCGGCCAACAACAAACAAGGTATATATGATATACATGTTATTGATGTGTACCTTACCAACTCTCGTTGTAGTGCCTGGGTATTTGATACCGGTGCGGTTGCTCATATTTGCAACTCAAAACAGGAACTGCGGAATAGACGGAGGCTGGCAAAGGACGAAGTGACGATGCGCGTGGGAAATGGTTCCAAGGTTGATGTGATCACCGTCGGCACGCTCGCTCTTCGATTACCATCGGGATTAGTGATGAACCTGAATAATTGTTATTTAGTGCCTGCGTTAAGCATGAACATTATATCTGGATCTTGTTTATTGCGAGACGGTTACTCATTTAAATCAGAGAATAATGGTTGTTCTATTTACATGAGTAATATCTTTTATGGTCATGCACCCGATGTGAGGGGTTTATTCTTATTGAATCTCGATAGTAATGATACACATGTTCATAACATTGATGCCAAAAGATATAGAATTGATAATGATAATACCACTTTCTTGTGGCACTGCCGTTTAGGTCATATTGGCGTAAAACGCATGAAGAAGCTCCATGCTGATGGACTTTTGGAGTCACTTGATTTTGAATCACTTGACACATGTGAGCCATGCCTCATGGGCAAGATGACTAAAACGCCGTTCTCTGGAACAATGGAACGGGCAAGTGACTTATTGGAAATCATACATACTGATGTGTGCGGTCCGATGAGTATTGAGGCGCGCGGTGGTTATCGTTACTTTCTCACCTTCACTGATGACTTAAGTAGATATGGGTATATTTACTTAATGAAACACAAGTCTGAAACATTTGAAAAGTTCAAACAATTTCAGAGTGAAGTTGAGAATCATCGTAACAAGAAGATTAAATTCCTACGATCTGATCGAGGGGGAGAATATCTGAGTTATGAGTTTGGCAGTCACTTAAGACAGTGTGGAATTGTTTCACAATTGACACCGCCTGGAACACCACAGCGTAATGGTGTGTCCGAACGTCGTAATCGAACCTTATTAGATATGGTGCGATCTATGATGTCTCTTGCCGATTTGCCACTATCGTTTTGGGGTTATGCATTAGAGACAGCTGCATTCACTTTAAATAGGGCACCATCGAAATCCGTTGAGACGACGCCATATGAACTTTGGTTTGGCAAGAAGCCGAAACTGTCGTTTCTTAAAGTTTGGGGATGTGATGCTTATGTCAAAAAGCTTCAGCCTGAAAAGCTGGAACCCAAAGCGGAGAAATGCGTCTTCATAGGATACCCAAAAGAGACAATTGGGTATACCTTCTACCTCAGATCCGAGGGCAAAGTGTTTGTCACTAAAAACGGAACATTTCTTGAGAAAGAGTTTCTCTCGAAAGAATTGAGTGGGAGGAAGATAGAACTTGATGAGGTTGTTGAACCTTTACTTCAACCTGAGAGTAGCGCAGCGCAGAAAGTTGTTTCTGTGGAGCCTACATTAGCTGAAGAGGAAGTTAATGATGATGATCATGAAGCTTTGGATCAAGTTGCTATCGAACCTCGTAGGTCGACAAGGACGCGTACTGCTCCTGAGTGGTACGGCAACCCTGTCTTAGAGGTCATGTTGTTAAACAACGATGAACCTACGAGCTATGGAGAAGCGATGATGAGCCCGGATTCCAAGAAGTGGTTAGAGGCCATGAAATCCGAGATGGGATCCATGTATGAAAACAAAGTATGGACTTTGGAAGTATTACCTGAAAGGCGTAAGGCCATTCAGAACAAATGGATCTTTAAGAGGAAGACGGACGCGGACGGTAATGTCACCGTCTATAAAGCTCGACTTGTGGCAAAGGTTTTTTCACAAGTTCAAGGAGTTGACTACGATGAGACCTTCTCACCCGTAGCGATGCTTAAGTCCGTCAGAATCATGTTAGCAATAGCTGCCTTTTTCGATTATGAAATTTGGCAGATGGATGTCAAAACAGCGTTCCTTAACGGTTACCTTAAGGAAGAGTTGTATATGATGCAACCAGAAGGTTTTGTCGATCCAGAGAATGCTGACAAAGTTTGCAAACTCCAGCGATCCATTTATGGACTGGTGCAAGCATCTCGGAGTTGGAATCTTCGTTTTGATGAGGTGATCAAAGCGTTCGAGTTTATACAAGTTTACGGAGAAGCTTGTATTTACAAGAAAGTGAGTGGGAGCTCTATAGCGTTTCTAATATTATATGTGGATGACATATTGCTGATTGGAAACAATATAGAAATGCTGGAAAGCGTAAAGGAATATTTGAACAAGAGTTTTTCAATGAAGGACCTAGGAGAAGCTGCTTTCATATTAGGCATCAAGATCTATAGAGATAGATCGAGACGCTTAATAGGACTTTCACAAAGCACATACCTTGATAAGATTTTGAAGAAGTTCAAAATGGATCAGTCCAAGAAGGGGTTCTTGCCTGTTTTGCAAGGTGTGAAGTTGAGTAAGACTCAATGCCCAGTGACTGCAGAAGATAGAGAAAAGATGAGTGTCATCCCCTATGCTTCAGCCATAGGCTCTATTATGTATGCAATGCTGTGCACAAGACCCGATGTCAGCCTTGCCATAAGTATGGCCGGAAGGTTTCAAAGTGATCCAGGAATGGAACACTGGACGGCGGTCAAGAATATCCTGAAGTACCTGAAAAGGACTAAGGACATGTTTCTCGTTTATGGAGGTGATCAAGAGCTCGTCGTAAAGGGTTACGTCGATGCAAGCTTTGTCACTGATCCGGATGACTCTAAGTCGCAAACCGGATACGTATTTATTCTTAATGGGGGTGCGGTTAGCTGGTGCAGTTCCAAGCAAAGCGTGGTAGCAGATTCTACATGCGAAGCGGAGTACATCGCTGCCTCGGAGGCGGCGAAGGAAGGTGTCTGGATGAAGGAGTTCATGACAGATCTTGGAGTAGTGCCTAGTGCGCTTAACCCAATGACTCTGTTTTGTGATAATACTGGTGCCATTGCTCTAGCCAAGGAACCAAGATTTCACAAGAGGACCAGACACATAAAGCGACGTTTTAATTCCATCCGCGATTACATCAAGGAGGACGACATAAATATTTGCAAAGTACACACGGATCTAAATGTTGCAGATCCGATGACTAAACCTCTTCCAAGGGCTAAACATGAACAACACCAGAACTGCATGGGTGTTCGATTCATTACAATGTAAATCACATAGTGATGTGAACTAGATTATTGACTCTAGTGCAAGTGGGAGACTGTTGGAAATATGCCCTAGAGGCAATAATAAATTGGTTATTATTATATTTCCTTGTTCATGATAATCGTTTATTATCCATGCTATAATTGTATTGATTGGAAACTCAAATACATGTGTGGGTACATAGACAACACTGTGTCCCTAGTAAGCCTCTAGTTGACTAGCTCGTTGATCAAAGATGGTTAAGGTTTCCTAGCCATTGACATGAGATGTCATTTGATAACGGGATCACATCATTAGGAGAATGATGTGATGGACAAGACCCAAACTGTAAACGTAGCATTTGATCGTGTCAGTTTATTGCTATTGTTTTCTGCATGTCAAGTATCTGTTCCTTTGACCATGAGATCATGCAACTCACTAACACCGGAGGAATACCTTGTGTGTATCAAACGTCGCAACGTAACTGGGTGACTATAAAGGTGCTCTACAGGTATCTCCGAGGGTGTCTGTTGGGTTGGCATGGATCAAGACTGGGATTTGTTACTCCGTGTGACGGAGAGGTATCTCAGGGCCCACTCGGTAATACAACATCACAATGAGCCTTGCAAGCAATGTGACTAAAGTGTTAGCCACGAGATCTTGTATTACGGAACGAGTAAAGAGACTTGCCGGTAACGAGATTGAACTAGGTATAGTGATACCGACGATCGAATCTCGGGCAAGTAACATACCGAAGAACAAAGGGAACAGCATACGGGATTAACTGAATCCTTGACATAGAGGTTCGACCGATAAAGATCTTCGTAGAATATGTAGGAGCCAATATGGGCATCCAGGTCCCGCTATTGGTTATTGGCCGTAGAGGTGTCTCGGTCATGTCTACATAGTTCTCGAACCCGCAGGGTCTACACACTTAACGTTTGGTGACGATTAGTATAATTGAGTTATTATGTTGGTGACCGAAAGTTGTTCGGAGTCCCGGATAAGATCCCGGACATGACGAGGATCTCCGGAATAGTCCGGAGGTAAAGATTGATATATGTGATAATAGTGTTTTGATCTCTGGAAGGGTTCCGGAATTCACCGGAAGGGGTTCCGGATGTTTACCGAAGTGTTCGGGTGCAGCAACACTTTATATGAGCCAAAGGGATAAAGCCCACAAGGTATTGGAAAGTGCAAAAGTAGTTTTGCTGCCGCGTAAGCGGTACTACCGCTTGGTGAAGCGGTACTACCGCCGGAGCGGTACTACCGCTTGTGTGAAGCGGTACTACCGCTTGTGTGAAGCGGTACTACCGCTTGTGCGCGGCTGTGCACGGTTCGGCAGGGATCCGAGTTGGACTCTTTCCCTGCGGGCCAAACCGACCTTGTGCGGGCAAAACCGACCTAGAGGAGGCTTTTACTCCAAGTTTAGACCCCAAGGCTCAACATATAAATAGAGGGGCAGGGCTAGCACACGGGACACATCAGGATTCCCCAAGCCGTGTGCCGGCAACCCTAGCCCTCTAGTTCCTCCGTCATAATCTCCGTAGCGCTTGGCGAAGCCCTGCAGAGATTGTTCCTCACCACCATCACCACGCCGTCGTGCTGCTGGAACTCAACCACTACTTCACCATCGCTCGCTGGATCGAGGAGGTGAAGGCGTCATCAAGCCGTACGTGTGTTGAACGCGGAGGTGCCGTCCGTTCGGCACTAGATCGGAAGGATCGTGATTGGATCGCGGGACGCTCGGCGATTTGGATCGCGAAGACGTTCGACTACATCAACCGCGTTTATTAACGCTTCCGCTTAGCGATCTACAAGGGTATGTAGATTCACTCTCCCTCTCGTAGATGCTCATCACCATGGATAGATCTTATGTGTGCGTAGGAAAATTTTTGTTTCCCATGCAACGTTCCCCAGCACCAAGTAGCAATCCCTCCAAACAGTTTCGGAAACGGAGCTTCGAGCAAAGAGATCGAAATCCGCGGGTTTGAGAGCAAGAACACGAAAAATGGTGGTTGTGGTGATTTTTTGCTAGAGGTACGTGATGATGTGGGCTAAAGAGATAAGTAAGGGGGCCCACGTGGGGGCCACAGTCCACCAGGGCACGCGTGGGGGAGCTGGCGCGCCCTGGTGTCTTGTGGGCACCAGGTGCACCCCCCTCTGGTGTTATTTGCACCAAAAATTCATAAATATTCGGAAAAAAAATCATGTTAAATTTTCAGGGCATTCTGAGAATTTTTATTTTTGGGTCATTTTTTATTGCACGGAGAAAACAGAATACAGGACAATTGTGGCTTTTTATTTTATTTGACTAACTAAAACAAAAAATAAAAGGTGGAAGCGGAGAGTTTTGCTTACTAGATTCAACAACTTCATACCTCTAAAAAATGATCCATTAATAAGGTTGATCAAGTCTTATTAACAACCACTTCCGAGTAGCATGAAACCGAAGAACTTTCGTAAAACACTAAGTTACCTCAATGGGAATGTGCATATCCCCAACAATAAGTATACCATATTTCTTTTTGGCAGTAGGTAGAGGTAATTGAAAACTTCCAATAGTGATGGTCGGAGATTCTTCAATAACATTTATACCATTCACCTGGAATTGTTTCTTCGGAAAGTGCACCGTGTGCTCATTACCATTAATATGAAAAGTGACTTTGCTTTTATTGCAATCAATAACAGCCCCTGCAGTATTCAAAAAGGTTCTACCAAGTATAATCGACATGTTGTCGTCCTCGGGCATCTCAAGAATAACAAAGTCCGTTAAGATAGTAACATTTGCAACAACAACGGGCACATCCTCACAAATACCGATAGGTATGGCCGTTGATTTGTCAGCCATTTGCAATGATATCTCAGTAAGTGTGAGTTTATTCAAATCAAGTCTTTTGTATAAGGAGAAAGGCATAACACTAACACCGGCTCCCAAATCACACAAAGCAGTTTTGACATACTTTCTCTTAATAGAGCAAGGTATAGTTTGTATTCCAGGATCTCCAAGTTTTTAAGGTACTCAATCCTTAAAAGAATAATTAGAAAGCATGGTGGAGATTTTAGCTTCCAGTATCTTTCTTTTATTTGTGATGATTTCTTTCATATACTTTGCATAAGGGGCCATCTTCAAGATATCAGTTAAGCGGGTACGCAAAAAGACTGGCCTAATCATTTCAGCAAAGCGCTCAAATTCTTCATCATCCTTTTTCTTAGATGGCTTAGGTGGAAATGGCATAGGTTTCTGAACCCATGGCTCTCTTTCTTTACCATGTTTCCTAGCCACAAAGTTTCTTTTATCATACCGTTTATTTTTAGGTTGTAGGTTATCAAGATCAGGAGCAGGCTCTATTTCAACATCATTATTTGGTTCCACATCATTACTAGGTTGAGCATCATCGTGAACATAATCATTATTATTTGCATTATCACTAGGTGAATGTTCACTACTAGATTGAGTTTCAGCATCAGAAATAGAGACATCATTACTATCAGGAGGTTTTCGTGTCTCAGGTTCACTAGAGGTATTCAAAGTCCTATCATTTTTCTTTTTCTTTTTCTTCTTAGAAGGACTAGGTGCATCAATATTAATTCTCTGAGAGTCTTGCTCAATTCTTTTAGGATGACCCTCAGGATAAAGTGGTTCTTGGGTCATTCTACATCCTCTAGTTACTACTCTAGCAGCAAAACCATGCATATTATTATTCATTTCATCAAGGAATTCTTTTTGAGACTTAGCAACTTGTTCTAACTGAGTTTGAACTATAGAGGCATGTTTTCCTACACCTGTCATTAATGATTCTAAATAGCAAGTCACTCAAGCGCGCAATCATATCAGAATTATATTTCAATTGCTTCAGAACATGGGCATTGAAATGATCTCGCTTCATAATATAGTTGTCAAACTCATATAAGTATTGACTAGGATGTTTATTGTGAGGCATGTCACTTTCATTAAACTTTAATAAAGAATTTACCTCTACCACCTGTGGAGGTGGTGGTGTGTCAAGGCCATGTATTTCTTCAATAGGTGGCAAATTCTTAACATCCTCAGCTTTAATACCTTTTTCTTTCATAGATTTCTTTGCCTCTTGCATATCTTTAGGATTGAGAAATAAGATACCCCTCTTCTTCGGAGTGGGTTTAGGCGGTGGTTCAGGGAGAGTCCAATCATCATCATTCTTCAATATGTTATTCAATAATTCCTTAGCTTGTTCAACAGTTCGTTCCCTGAAAACACAACCAGCACAACTATCTAGGAAGTCCCTAGAAGCATAGGTTAGTCCATTATAAAAGATATCAAGTATTTCATTTTTCTTGAGAGCATGATCAGGCAAAGCATTAAGCAATTGGAGAAGCCTCCCCCAAGCTTGTGGGAGACTCTCTTCTTCAATTTGCACAAAGTTAAATATTTCCTGTAAGGCAGCTTGTTTCTTATGAGCAGGAAAATATTTTTCAGAGAAGTAATATATCATATCCTGAGGACTACGCACAACCAGGAGCAAGAGTATTGTACCATGTCTTAGCATCACCCTTTAATGAGAACGGAAATAACTTAAGGATATAATAGTAGAAAATCTTCTCATCATGAGCAAAGAGGCTGGCTATATCGTTCAGCTTAGTAAGGTGTGCCACTACAGTTTCAGTTTCATATCCATGGAAAGGATCAGATTCAACCAAAGTGATTAACTCTGGGTCAACAGAGAACTCATAATCCTTATCAGTAACAAGGATAGGTGAAGTAGCAAACTTAGGATCACATTTCATTCTAGCATTCAAAGTCTTTTCCTTATACTTGCATAGTAATTTCTTAAGATCGTCTCTATCCATGTAAGAAAGAATTTCTCTAGTTATCTCTTCGTCCATAACATAACCTTCAGGTATCTTAGGCATTTCAAACTTAGGAGAGCTAGGACTAATAGGAGTTTCATAATTATCATCAGTTTCATAAGCTTCATCAGTTTCAGCAGTCTCAACAATTTCAGTAGCTTCATTCTCTTTAGCTCTAGCAATTTGTTCATCAAGAAATTCTCCTAGCGGCACATTATCATCAAGCATGGTACTAGCATCATCAATAGCATAATTCATAGCAGAGGTAGCATCATCAATAACTTGCGACATATCAGGATTACTAGCATGTGGTGGTGTTGCAAGCTTACTCATAATAGAAGGTGAATCAAGTGCAGAGTGTGATGGCAGTTCCTTACCTCCCCTCGTAGTAGAGGAAAAAATCTTGGTCTTAGTATCCTTCAGATTCTTCATAGTGATAGATTGATATAAATCCCAAGTGACTCAACAAATATTGATATGCTCCCCGGCAACGGCGCCAGAAAAAGGTCTTGATAACCCACAAGTATAGGGGATCGCAACAGTTTTCGAGGGTAGAGTATTCAACCCAAATTTATAGATTCGACACAAGGGGAGCCAAAGAATACTTGAGAGTATTAGCAGTTGAGTTGTCAATTCAACCACACCTGGAGATTAAATATCTCCGGCAAAGTAATCAGTAGCACAGTAGTATGATAGTTTGATAGCAGTAGTGACAGTAACAATAGCGGTAACAGTAGTAGCAATAGTTTTGTAGCAGTTGGAACAGCAACAATAGTAGTAGTAACTTAGCAAGAGCAATATGTGAGAAGGTTGTAGGCACTGGATCGGTAACTTGTTGGATGATATTCGTCATGTAACAGTCATAACCTAGGGCGACACAGAACTAGCTTAGTTCATCAATGTAATGTAGGCATGTATTCCGTGAATAGTCATACGTGCTTATGGAAAAGAACTTGCATGACATATTTGGTCCTACCCTCCCATGGTAGTGGGGTCCATAAGGAAACTAAGGGATATTAAGGCCTCCTTTTAATAGAGAAAAGGAACAAAGCATTAACACATGGTGAATACATGTGACTCCTCAAACTACGGTCATCACCGCGAAGTATCCCAAATATTGTCACTATGGGGTTGACGGATCATAACACGTAATTTAGGACAGTAAAACTAAACCTAAAGCGAGCCTTCTCAGCGATTTGCGACTCTGGCCGTCCGTTTTCGCGATCTAGCAGTTCCTGGCCGTCGGATCTGAGTGCACTTCCACCGCATGGGCTAACAATGCAGATTAGTGACCCAATTGTCCTAAGGGGCTGCTGCTCCAGTAGCCAAAACTGAGCCCTCTGGTAAATTGGGCCGCGTCTCGCAGCCCAACTTAGCGCACCACCAGCCAAAACTGAGACCAGGAGTCACCCCCCCAAAAAAAACTTCTCCATGAGCCGCGTTGCCCTCCTCCTCATCCAAGCCGCCGCCCCTCAATCTCCCACGTGGGCACGACCACCTCGACCCCGTCGACCCCACTCTCCCACGCCGCCGCTGCTCCCCACCGATTTCGTTGCCTCCCGTCGCTCCCAGAAGGGCATTACTCTGACTCTTCGGCCATGCGCCGGCCCTCCTCTTCGCCCTAGCCACGAGTGCTGCCACGCTCCAAGGCGGGGTCGCGACACCTTCCCAGATGCGGCGGAGGCCTCACATCCCATGGCGACGGCGGCCTGGACCTCCTCCCACTCTGCTCCTTCCCCCTGTTGCTGGTCTGCTCCCCCTCCCTTGCTCCATGAATGGATTCTCTGGGTACTGCGATCTGACTCGATATTTTCTATAGCCGTACTCCATAGCGCTGATGGATTTGCCTCCAGATGGATAGCAACAATCTCAGGATGATGGTGAGGTTGTGGATTAAACCCTTTGTTTGACTCTGTTCGTGTGGATCTGTTCATGTGCATTTTTTTATTTTATCTAGGTAAAACTATTCTTTGTTCTAGCCGTTGTGTTCATTAGATTTGGTAAATAAAATTTTCTTAATCTGATTACATTGGGATTTTATGTCGACATGAAATTCTAACTGAATTTGCTATTCAACTGGCAATTCTAATAATTATATGTATTGTATATGCATGTACCATGTTGGCTACACAACGGCCAGGGGCATATGCTTCTCTCGCGCCACCTACGTCTTCCTCCTATTGTAGCCAGAATCTTAAATGATCAGAAATACATTGTCATTTGCAAGGGCAGAACGCAGTATTAACGCCCACGAATCTGCGAGGTCACCGGCTGAAGGGCGGATGCTGGTCGGCGGAGATGGAGACATGAGCCTCAGGTTCTGTGCGTGCACTGAGGCGGCAGGAACATCCATGGTGATGTTCATAATTACCGGCACCTTAATCTTCTTGTCTGTAGGCCTCCTCTTGAATCTGCATCACAAATCTAGCGTTTCTTTTCTTTTATTCAGACATTGAGTCTTTCATGGTGTTGCAGATGCGGGATGAGAAAGCCATCTCGCTGGCCCTCGACAGCTCTTGGTTTCTCCACCGTCTCACCCGTCCTCGCTGCTTTGGTAGCCTCCCTCACCTTTTTCCTCCCCTCCGTCTACATGACAAATGTGTCCTAACTGCTTGTTTTAGTTTGGAGTGCTCACGTTCACTCCTCATGACCAGAGTCTAAAGGCATGCACAGTTCAATTGTTCCATTTATTGGATTTAAATATTTGTTTATTGTATCCTGCAGCCAAAACTCGGTTCTTGGATTGAATTGTTTTTGTCTGGTGCAATTAGAGTTGTAGATGGATTGTTTAGAGTGCAGTGTGGGCTTGTCTTTTTTGTCAGAGTATGATTAGTATAAAAAGTGTTAGCAATAATTTGATCTACTTTGTTGTACATTGAATTGAACAATAAAATTGGCTGTCGTTGTAGTGATCTGTCTTTTCATGTGGTTCAGATTTTTCGTAGTTTCTTTATTTACCTACCGGTGCATGATGATGCAAGCAAAATGCAAAAATATGTAGAGAGATTATTTGAATATTAATTTTGTTGGGGTTCTAATGATAGCCGACTTTCTTGGTTTGCAATCCCTTCCTTCTATTACATAATCAAAATAAAAAGTTCCCTTGGCAAATAAAATAAAATAAAATAAGAAGTTCCCTTGGCAGATTTTCAACCATTATATCACAACATCATGATACTTTGCAATAATCATATTTTGTGATGGGACCATAGGATCTATATTCAGGTCTCCTCTTTCAGCATAACTTGATCGATTTTGAACATTGCTATTTTATCCCGATCTCCTTAAAGTATTATATCATGCACTGATGGGGTTTTTATTTTAGAATTCACTGCTAACATTATTATTTGTGTGTTTGTATTCTTCCTAAATTTAAAATTTCGGGCACATAGTGGATATCTAGGGTTTTCAATTCTGCAACATAAGTACGCCACACAATCCCTTGCATTCGCCACCATCATATGCCGCATCTGAACTCTGTCACCTGCTCCATTATCATCAACAGGCCCTAGCACCATATTGAGTGCCAAGTGATCTCATCAGTGCTACTCCTGCTTGTGTTTCCTGTAGCCACCCAAGTTCTTTATGTAAGTTTGTTTAGACCAGTATTATGATAGATTTGACATTTATCGGCTCTGAATGATGGTATAAGTATTAAGTATTACGGATGGGATTATAAGTAGCATATTGTCTCTTCGTGACAACAATGCTATTCAAAAGTGTGGTACATTATCCATCTAATTTTCAGTTTTCTAAGGAGAAAATGTTGTTTTAATCGAGGAATAATGAGCATACACATGGTGTTTCCTGGTCGTGGTTTTCTATATTGAGTTGGACAATAAGATGTTAAGTGTGAGTATTATGCCATACTTTATATCTAATTTCCTGCCTATTGATTCATAATGACGCGGTCTCTGAATTTCTGTCATGTAACTTGATAGGTGATGTCCGATGCTTTCTTCCATCAATGTCGGGAAGCAAGCAGGAAGTATCTAACAATTGCTGGCACGAGTCTGATAGTCTGATTTTTCTGTTATTAGAACTTGTCCTTATCTTATCAATTCTATATTTTCTGAAACAAAATATCTTAACTCATGTTGACTAGAGTGACATGCAAGCTCAGGCGAGAACTTTACATGCTTTCCTTTTTCTAATACTTGTCACTCAGGGTTTATAGAGTCCGGACATTTGCATGCATCTTTTACTGTTGTTGCCCTTTGATATCTTCTAATATACCTTTTTATTTCTATTTCCTATCTGTATTGCAGTTATGCTAAGAATTGGGCTATTGCATCAGGCTCGCCTATTTTTTTCTGTTTCCAAACATGGTGGCTCTTCTGGAGATGCATGTGAAGATTTCATGAATGCTCCATGTAAACAATCCGCTGCTTATCATCTGTCCTGGTAGCATTGATTACTTATATTTACTACAAACAAATATTGTGTGTTTGGTCATACCAATCATATTTCTCTGTGTAAACCTTGCCTTTTACGATTATATATGAGATTTCCTTTGATCACTGGCTTATATTAATTATGTTTATTGAAAGTTATTGTGTTTCATGTAGTCATCTATTTAAGAAAATTCCTATTATTTTTATTGTATAAATAGACTGGTGCGGCAGCGTGCACCATCATTGATCTAGTAGGTGCATATGACTAGGCAAGGTCGGATCAAGAACATAGGTATAGAGATGATAACATAAACGGTTCAGATCTAAAATCATGGCACTCGGGCCCTAGTGACAAGCATTAGGCATAGCAAAGTCATAGCAACATCAATATCAGAAGATAATGGATACTAGTAATCAAGCCCTAACAAAACTAACTTGATTACATGATGAATCTCATCCAACTCCTCATCGACCAGCGAGCCCACGAAGGAATTACACACTCCCGGTGGGGAGCATCATGGAATTGGCGATGGAGAAAGGTTGGTGATGACGAAGACCGAAGATTCCCCTCTCCGGAGCCCCAAACGGGCTCCAGATCTGGCCTCCCGATGAAGAACAGGAGGTGGCGGCGGCTCCGTATCGTGAAACGCGATAATTCTTTCTCCCTGAATTTTTTCTCTGAATTTAGGAATTTATAGTGGCGGATTAGGTCAAGTGGGGCCACGAGGTAGGCACAACCCACCAGGGCGCGCCCAGGGGGCCTGGCGCGCCCTGGTGGGTGATGCTCACCCTGTCCCCCCTCTTCGGTGTATTTTGGCTCCAATAATTCTCATTTATTCTGAAATAAATCTCCAAAAAGTTTCGTTCCATTCCGAGAACTTTTATTTCTGCACAAAAACAACACCATGGTAGTTCTGCTGAAAATATCGTCAGTTTGGGTTAGTTCCATTCAAATCATGCAAATTAGAGTCAAAAACAAGGGCAAAAGAGTGAGGAAAAGTAGATACGTTGGAGACGTATCAGTACTCCTACATAGCCTCGCATCTCTACCTTTACCAAATCAGGTTCATTACTCAGCTCATCACATCAGAACATCATCATTTCACTTCGGTTCATCGCCCAGATGAATCAGACCTGACACAACTCTAAGCATAGCAAGCAAGCAGGGCATAGCACATCAAGGCTCAAGCATCTACCAGGTATGCTAGGTTGCTTGGTTTAGCTATTTACTGTGACAATGGCAGGTCATGTAGAGGAATGGGTTCAACTACCGAAACAGGTAACATTTGAATCGAATAGTCCTAATGCAATAAACGAGAGCATGAGAGAGAGAGAGTAGGATGTTATCAAAATTATCAATGAGGTTGCTTGCCTTGCAGGTTGGTGGCAGGGTACTGCCCTTCAGCTGGATACTCACGTGTATCCTCAGGAGCAGGACCTACCGCGATACAGATGGAGTAACAATCAATACACGGCATGTGCAACAATATGATGCATGATCATGACATGGCAACATGATTTAGATGAGCTAATGCACCTAGCATCAAGTTTAAATGAAGTTGGTTTGAAACTAGGTTCAAATTCAAACTCCATGTATCATGTCACATATTGCATTTATGCAAAATGTCAATGTTCTCCTATTTAGGTTGCTCTATCATGCATGAAAGTAGCATCAATGGATTAATTGGATTTTTCTGATATTTTTTCATATATAAATTATTTCCATCTCGTAAACAGATTAATTTGTATGATTTTTCTAAGTTTTAGCTATTTTCTGGAATTTCGTGGATTATTTTAAATCAGAAATCCTTTATTACGTCAGCACTGCATCAGCATGGCGTCAGCAGGTCAACAGACCATTGCCAGGTCAAACCTGACTAGTGGGGTCCATTGGTCAGTCTCTCAGGGCTGGCTAGTGTCACTTACATGTGGGGTCCACATGTCATCATCTCATGGACAAATCCCGCGTTGACCCGGGCTTTGACTCGGATCAGGGCCCACTGTCAGCGGCTATTAGGCTAATCAATCAGGGGAATTAGCTCCTAATGAGCTGCCACGTCTGGCCGCGTCGGAATCTCGCAGGCGATGACCAAACCGACGGCGGCACTTCGCCGGAATTGCGCTGCAGGCGGCTGTTGGGCACACAGAGGCTGCCAAAATGAAGCATGTGCTCGGCCGCATCGAACTGGAGGGTCAGGTGGCCGCAGAGCTGCCGGAATCCTCACCGGCGTCGAGCCTTGCGGCTACTGGCGTTCGGGTGAGCTCGGGATTGGCGGCACAACAGGTGGATCATCCACCTGAGAGCACCTACGTGCACTACATGAGCACACGACCTCGTTGGACCCAGTGGGGCGGCCAACGGTCACCCAAGTAGCCCCCGACGACGAGCTCATGCGGCGGCGCTCTTCGGGTCTTGACGCAATCGACGGCTACGGCTACCAATCGGCAGCAAGGAGAGGGAGAATAGGTCCAGGGGCTCACGGCGAGTGCAGAGGTGGTGGAAGCTGGCTCGGTGATGGCCTGTAGGCGACGAACGCGCGGCGGCGATCTCCGGTGGTCCGAGGTTGAGGAGGACCTTGGGGTGGCGATTGGGGGCTCCTAGCATCGATCTGCTCGGTGTGGAGGTCGAGGGCGACGAGGCGGAGTTCGTCGGGTCGACGAGGAGGCTCGGGAGGCGTTGTAGCTACGCGGGTGATGACGGCGAGCTTCGGCTGCGGGCGGCCGTGGCGACAGAGGCGGGGGGAGAAAGAGAGCAGGGGGGAATGGCGAGGGAGAGAGTGACACGAATGGCTCTCGGGGCTTATCCCCGACGCATCCCTGGCCTGAGGACGCAGCCAGGCAGAGATCTGCGTGGCTCACGGCCGGCGAGCCCTGGCCTCCTTCTCCTCTGCCTACTGGCAGAGGAAAAGACGATAGGGGGGAGCCGGTGGTGGGCTGGGCCACCACTAGAATAGGTAAGAGGCCCAGGTACTGATACGTCTCCGTCGTATCTATAATTTTTGATTGTTTCATGCCAATATTACACAACTTTCACATATTTTTGGCAATATTTTTTATGATTTATTGGACTAACATATTGATCCAGTGCCCAGCGCCAGTTCCTGTTTGTTGCATGTTTTTTGTTTCGCAGAATATCCATATCAAACGAAGTCCAAACGCGATAAAAATTTACGAAGATCTTGTTTTGGAATATTTGTGAATTTTGAGAAGTGGAATCAATGCAAACGGAGGCCCACAGCCCTCAAGAGACACCAGGGCGCGCCCAGAAGGCCCAGGCGGTGGTGGGTTGTGCCCACCTCATACGTCGGTTGGAGCTCTCCTTCTGGCGCAAGGAAGCTAATTTTTGGATAAAAATCTCCTCAAAAGTTCAGCCCGATCGGAGTTACGGATCTCCGGGAATATAAGAAACGGTTTTCGGCCAGAAAACAGGAACGCGAAACAGAAGAGAACAGAGAGGGAGATCCAATCTAGGAGGGGCTCCTGCCCCTCCACCGCCATGGAGGCCATGGACCAGAGGGGGAACTCTCCTCCCATCTAGGGGGGAGGCCAAGGAATAAGAAGAAGGAGGGGGGCTCTCTCCCCCTCTCTCCCGGTGGCGCCGGAACGCCGCCGGGGCAATCATCGTGACGGCGATGTACACCAACAACATCGCCGCCGTCAACACCAACTCTCTCCCCCTCTATGCAGCGGTGTAACAACTCTCTTCCCCGCTGTAATCTCTACTTAAACATGGTTCTCAACTCCATATATTATTTCCAAATGATATTTGGCTATCCTATGATGTTTGAGCAGATCTCTTTTGTCCTATGGGTTAATTGTGGTATGATGTTATGGATGTGAGTTGTATGTCGATATGGTGCTGTCCTATGGTGCCCTCCGTGTCGCGCAAACGTGAGGGATCCCCGCTGTGGAGTGTTGCAATATGTTCATGATTTGCCTATGGTGGGTTGCTTGAGTGACAAAAACATAAACCCGAGTAGTTAGGTTGTTGCGTATGGGAGTAAAGGGGACTTGATACTTAATGATATGGTTGGGTTTTACCTTATTGAACTTTGGTAGTTGCGGATGCTTGCTAGAGTTCCAATCATAAGTGCATATGATCCAAGTACGAAAAGCGTGTTAGCGTATACCTCTCCCTCATTGCATATGACAAGTATCTATCATATTATATTCAATTGCCTAGGGACAATCTTTCTCTTGCGTTACACAAAAAGCTTTCTACTAAGTTATTTACTTTTATTGTTCTTTTATTAAAACAACATCTAACTTTTATTTCCACATTCTTTATTATCTTGCAAAGTACTTCTAGTTTTATTCCTGCAAAGTAGTTTCATACTTGTTGTAGGTAAAGCAAGCACTAGCGTGCGTAGAGTTGTATCGGTGGTTGATAGAACTTGAGGGAATATTTGTACTATCTTTAGCTCCTCGTTGGGTTCAACACTTTTACTTATCGAAAAAGGCTACAAACGATCCCCTACATTTGTGGGTTATCAGGTACCTCTTCCCTTTTCTATTTTTGTTCTATTTTCTATTTTGCTGCTTTCTGTTTTATTTTATTTGGGCAGAAAACCATAGCACAAAAATCCTGAAACGATTTATGGGATATAGTAGGAATATTTCCAAGATCCCACAAAAGTTTCAGAAAATTTGGAGCAACTAAATAATTATAGTCCTTTTATTTGACATTTTCAGCAGTGTTTATGGATTGATTAAAATGCCAAAAGGGTTGTGAAATTGAAAGTCACCTCTGATATGTTGTTGCCAACATTTTCCAAACATGGTGAACATTTTTGAAGGGCATTTTGGATTCATTGAAAATCGCACTTATTGCACTAGGTTTAATTCAAGTGAGGTGCAAGGGTTTTGTTAATCCCCATTTCAGATTAAATTAAATTTTAGACATGATGCAACACTCTATCTAGTTCAAGCACAAGAGGTAAACTAGGGATGTGACAACTCACCCCCACTCAAAAGAATCTCGTCCCGAGATTTAGGAGTCGTCGGGAAGAGTGCGGGGTACTCTAGTTGAAGGCGGTGCTCCCTTTCCCATGTGGCTTCTCTCTCGGAGTGATGTGACCACTGAACCTTGAAAACTTGATGTTTCGAAGTCGAGTGGTACGCTCAGCTTGATCAAGAATACGAACAAGGTACTCTCGATATGTGAGGTTATCTTGGAGATCAAGCGTTTCGTGGTCCACTTCGTGGACAGGGTCCGAGAAGCAACGCCTGAGTTGCGAGACATGGAAGACATCTTGAACCTTGGAAAGATGCAGTGGGAGTTCCAATTGGTAGGCAACCACTCCTCGTTTGGCTACAATGCGAAAGGGACCAATGAAATGAGGAGCCAACTTGCCCTTGATACCGAATCGTTGGGTACCCTTCAGAGGTGTAACTCGAAGGTAAGCCTTCTCGTTGACTTCAGAAGTCACAGCCTTAAGATGGCGATCATATTGGCTCTTTTGACGAGATTGGGCTGTTTTCAACTTTTCACGAATGATGCGAACTTGCTCCTCTGCATCCTGGATCATGTACGGGCCAAAGAGTTGCCTCTCTCCGGTTTCTGACCAGTTAAGAGGTGTTCGACACCTTCGGCCATAGAGAACTTCAAAAGGGGCTTTGCCTAAGCTTGACTGATAACTATTGTTATAAGCAAATTCGGCAAATGGAAGGCACTTCTCCCAGTCCATGCCGAATGAGATAACACAAGCTCTGAGCATGTCTTCCAGGATTTGATTGACTCGCTCTACTTCCACTTGACTGCGGATGGAAAGCAGTGCTAAAAGAGAGATGAGTCCCCATAGCATTTTGGAAGCTTTCCCGAAATTGGGAAGTGAAGATACTTCCACGGTCTGAGTTAATCTCCAAAGGAACACCATGAAGAGACACTATCCGAGAAATATATAGATCTGCTAGCTGGCTAGAAGTTATACTCTCCCGAACAGGAAGGAAATGAGCCACTTTGGAGAGGTGGTCAATGACCATGAAGATAGCATTATTCCCTCTCTTGGTCCTGGGAAATCCAGTGATAAAATCCATACCGACTTTGTCCCATTTCCATTCAGAAATAGCTAAGGGTTGGATCGTGCCAGTAGGCCTTTGATGTTCTGCTTTAACGCGACGGCAGACCTCACAGTTAGCAACGAACTAAGCAATTTCTCTCTTCATTCCGGTCCACTAGAACCTCTGGCGTAGGTCCTGATACATCTTTGTACTACCAGGATGAATCGTGAGAGGAGAGTCATCAGCCTGCTTAAGGATCAACTGCCGAAGATGCTATTTTTTGGGAACCACCAAGCGATTCTCAAAGAAGACAACTCCCAGATCATCTACCGAGAAGCATTTAGCATTACCTCCTTTAATGTTCTTCTTGATCTGAGAAATCCCGGTATCATGCTTCTGGGCCTCAATGATTTGATCCATAAGGCTGGGCTTCACCACCAAGTTGGAAAGGAATCCTTAAGGAACAACGTGAAGATTTAACTTCCGAAATTCCTCATAGAGAAGTGGTTGACCTTGTTGTAACATCAAGTTGTTACAATAAGACTTACGACTTAGTGCATCAACCATGATATTGTCTTTCCCCAGGGTGTAAGTTATCCCTAAGTCGTAATCTGTGATCAACTCAACCCAACGTCTTTGCCTGAGATTCAAATCCGGTTGGGTGAAGATGTATTTCAGACTTTGGTGATCAGGGTATATTTCGCAACGATTACCAAGAAGGTAATGTCGCCATGTTTTCAGTGCATGGACTACAGCTGCAAGCTCAAGATCATGTGTTAGATAATTATCCTCATGTGGACGCAACTGACGAGATGCGTATGCAATCACATGACGAGCTTGCATGAGAATGCAACCTAATCCTTCCCGTGAGGCGTCGCAGTAGATAACAAAGTCCTTAGAAAAATCTGGTGGCACCAATACAGGAGCAAAGGTTAGGCATGTTTTCAGTTCCTGAAAATTGTGCTCGCATTGTGGGGTCACTCAAACTTTTTATCTTTCTTGAGGAGTTCAGTCAGAGGCTTTGCAACCTTGGAGAAGTTCTCGACAAAGCGGCGACAGTAGCTCGCTAAGCCAAGGAAACTCCGAACTTGCTTCACCGATTCAGGTTGAGTCCAATCAAGGACGGGCTGAACTCGCTCAGGATTAACAACAATACCCTTGCCAGAGATTACGTGACCTAGATAGGTCACTTCTAGTAGCCAAAATTCACACTTGGAGAATTTGGCATACAGGCGATGCTCCCAAAGTTTCGTCAATACTAGCCTTAGATGCTCGGCATGATCTTCTTTGTTCTTCGAGTATATGAGAATATCGTCAAGATATACCACGACGAATTTGTCAAGATACTCCATGAAGATAGAGTTCATCAAGCGAGAGAAGGTGGTTAGGGCATTGGTTAACCCGAAGGACATGACGGTGTACTCGTATTGGCCATAACGAGTACCAAAGGCCGTTTTTTGAATGTCCCCGTTCTTGATTTTGATTTGATGGTAACCCAACCTCAAATCCATCTTGGAGAAGACTGAGGATCCAGCGAGTTGATCATACAAGTCGTTGATCCTGGGGAGAGGATACTTGTTCTTTATGGTGACCAGGTTCACTGGTCGATAATATACAACCATCCGGTCCGTTCCATACTTCTTCTTGACGAAGAGGATGGGGCAAGCCCAAGGAGAAGAACTAGGGCAGATGAATCCCTTTTTCAAGGCCTCATCGAGTTGTTTCTTTAGCTCGGCTAGTTCTAAGGGTGCCATCTTATAGGGTCTTCCGGCTATTGGGACGGTCCCTGGAATGAGATCTATCACAAACTCTACATCCATGTCAGGTGGAATGCCTGGCAGTTCCTCTAGATAGACATCCGGGAAATCACGGACTACCGGGATATCCTCAAGTTCTGGAAGAGGGCTAGCACTGAGGGAATAGAGTTGGCGCTTAGCCACTCGAGTTGAGAAATTGACTATCTCACCGGATGGATGTGTAAGTTGAATATTCCTAGTATGAGTATCAATCTTGGCATAATGAGCTGACATCCAGTCCATACCCAAGATGATGTTGATGTCCGAAGACTTAAGAGCTATTAGGGAAGCTAGGAAAACTAGCTTGTCCACGAGAATTTCATTGTCATGGCTGACTCTAGAAGTTTGCCATTTTGATGTAGGAGTCTGAACTACTAATGGAGTGGGCATATCACAAAATGTCATGTTATGCAACTGTGCATAACTTTCTGAGATGAATGAATGAGATGCTCCAGTGTAAAAAAGAACGGATGTTGGATGACAATTGACAAGGAGCGTACCAAGAACAATGGCGGGGTCATCATGGGCTTCTTCAAGGGTGACGTTGTTCACTCGTCCACGAGTAGGAGTTGGATTCACATAATAAGCCTTGCCCGGCTTCCCATGGGAGTAGTGTCCTGGCTCTCCGCACTTGTAGCAGATCACAGTTGAAGACCGCAGAGCAACATTGGCAGCAGGACCACCATAGGTCTTGGCTGGCGGGTTGGTCTGAGATGGGCGAGGCGCCTCATAGGATGGCCTCGCGGTGTACCTCGGTGGAAGGGAAGTGTTGGGCACCCAAACCCAGCGCTTATGGGATCCTGAGCTGGATGAGGAGCTGAAATCACAAGAGTGCTTCTTGGTTGCCTCGTAGCCAGTTTGTCCAGTCTTAGCATTGATGGCTTTGTTGACAAGAGCCTGGAAAGTGGCACATTCATGCAGACGCAGATCACGACGGATCTCGGGGCCGAGTCCCTTGCAGAACCTAACTTGCTTCTTGACGTTAGTTGACACCTCCTCAAGAGCATAGCGAGCAAGATTTCCGAACTCGCTGCTATAGGCGTCCACAGTTAACTTGCCCTGAGTAAAGGCGCATAACTCCTCCATCTTACGGTTCATAAGACCTTCTGGAATATGGTGGGTGCGGAAGGCAATGCTGAAGTCAGTCCAGGTTGTTGCTGGGCCGTCCGAACGCATGGCTTCATAATTTTCCCACCACTGATTGGCGAGGTCCTCAAGGAAATAAGCAGCAAAGGTCACCTTGTCAGCTAGAATCTTGCGAGCCATGCTGGTTAGCCAGTCGTCTATGTCGAGAGGATCGGCGGAATGGTGGAACTTTGGCGAGTACAGCTTCACAAAGTCATTTAGGGACACTCCGTCATTGCGTGGCTGTCGGGCAGTGTTCTGTTCAATACGCTCTAGCAGTGTCAGGACCGGTTTTCCAGGATATTAAATTCCCAGCAAATGGCCCTTGTGCTCACCAGCCCCAGGATTACTGTTAGCTGATGAGACACAATCTTGATACAGAAATTCCAAGCAAAATACAAATATGTAGTACAAGACCATTCTGGTCTATGAGTACAACAAAAGGTTTCTAGTGGTTAATGGCGGAAGCGGTTTGCGGATCATCAGCGTCGATGGGACTCCATTTCCCACAGGAACCGCTGACCTGGTGAATTCCTATCTTCGCGTATCAGCTATCTTCGATGCCTAGGTTCCGGGGCTGTCGTCGTTGCGCTCCTCTCCAAGCAAGAAATCTGGCCAAGACAATAGCCAGGGACAAGCGAGTGAGTACTTTGAATGTACTCGCAAACATCATGAAACAGGTATAATATAACAGATGATAATCATGCACTGAAATGATCCACGATCACTTAGTCAGTCACAAAATAAAATCCATGACACAGGGCTTATAAGGAAAATACATAACAGCATGCCACAGTCGGGCGTCTGAGCGACACCACATAAAGGGCTTATAAAGGAAAGTAAATAACAAGCATGCCACAGTCGGGCGTCTGAGCGACACCACATAAAGGGCTTATAAAGAGAATAAATGACAAGCATGCCACAGTCGGGCGTCTGAGCGACACCACATAAAGGGCTTATATAAGAATAATCACAATGAATATCCAGGAGGTAGAACCATCCCAGGGATACTCAATAATTCAAATAAGATAAATGGTTAGTCCACAATAATAATAATAATAATAATCATCTGTCACATGTCATGATCAATGTTCCGGTTTAGAAGTTTTCCTCCGAAGACCGACACTAAGACCGACACTTGACCCATCCCAGACTGTAGTCCTTAACCGCGGACACGGCTATTCGAATAGATATAAACTCTGCAGAGGGTGTACTCTTTACCCACAAGTAACGGATTCCTTTAGTCCACCGGGACTAATTCCGCTTACGGCCTTTTAATTGAAAACACACCTGACCCGCACACACCAGCTTAACTTACCGGTGCCTGGAATCACCCACGACACTCGTTAAGCAAAACTCTAAGTGGGGAGGCTCCAACCTCGATTAGCATGGGATCAAATTTATATTGCGCGCTCTAAGGGGTGCCCCCCTCTCGGTCCCAACCGGAAACACCCATGCCCCCGGACCAAGTGACATGCCTACCAGAGGCCTCTGGTATCTTTCACTATGGCCTCTCTGTACGGTGTGTGCTAAGAAAGGGGTTGACAACTTACTGAACCATACCCTACTTGCAGCAGGGACAAGTGGTAGCACGAAACAAGTATGGGGGTTACTGGCACAAGACTCGATCTATGGTCGACTCAGGAGGCTTATGTGTTTCCTGCATGACTAGCATAACAATTATGTTCCACATCAATAGACAGAATCACCACTCGTTATACCTAACCATGCCCTACTGATCATACTCGCTCCAATGAAAATATCAGTACCATGCTCATGTCTACCCAAGACAGAGGCTTCTCCGGATTCCTTCCGGTAGGCATGAAAGGCATACGAGGGTGGATCCTGTCACAAGTATATCAATTCCAACGGCAAGGAATCTTCATCATGCACTCATGAGCATGATCATATCATCACATAAAATAATGAATACTTCGTGTCAAGGTGGTGTTGTACTCGCTTCAAACAAGACACACAAATAATTTGCTAGGGTTCAGAATGCTTGCCTTGAGTGTGTGGAGAGGTAGGGTGCAACACAAAACTTTTGAAAGTTGCTTTCCTCTCCATTTCCTATTTTGAAAATGTTCGAATTAACACACAACTCAAAACAGTACAAAAAGTTGTTTTGGAAAATTTCCAAATAAATATGAAAATAAACTAGACAAGATTTGAGAGGTGACAGAAAAAGAATCAAGTAAAAAGGGGTTTTTGTTTAAAAGATATGATCTGTCAAACTTGAGTCAAAGCTCTGATTTATAATAAAACAGAAAATAAGAAAACGCTTCGGACAGAATACGCTTTCGGATAAAGAAGACGTACTTCTGGGGAATACGTTTTCACATGAAAACGTTTCGGTGGGGCTGGGTCACTGACGGGCCTGGCCCACCTGTAGGATTCGTCTTCTCCCTCCCCGCGCTCCTGGACAGAGACAGGGAGAGCTCTCGATGGCGATTCCGGGCAGCATACACCACCATTCGAGATGCTCTGGGCATGCGGATGATCTAGAGAGGATGCCGCATCGGTCGGAGGAGGCTAGAGGAGCGGCGGGGCTCGAGGGTGAGCAGCCCTTCCTCCATGGCGGAGGGAAGCTTCGGGAAGGAATGGAGCTTTGCACACCTCGGATCCCGGGCAAAATTGAATGCTGGAATGGGTCCTCGGGGTCATGGTGGAGCTAGAGGTGGTGATAGAGTAGAGGGAGGGGCTCTGGTGGCGTCGGAATTAACAGAAGGGTGGCGGCGAGCGCTTCGGCCGGAGGCGAAGGAGATGGCATCTCTCGGTTAATTAATGGCTTGGGGAGGCTCTAAGAGGGGATTGGGGCACTGCTCGAGGCTGAGGGGAGTCGGGGGAAGGGCCTATTTATAGGTGGCGACGTCGGTCCCGCGGCTGCGGATAAGATCGCCGGCGAACCGCCGTTCTGTTGCTAGCTAGGCGACGCGGTGGTGGTCGGCGCTAACGGACGACCTTGTGGATAAGCTCGGGCTATTCTTCAGGGCAGCTGGCGAGCTGGGGTGGTCGGGGCGGTGCCGACCACGGCAGTTTCAGGCGGCGGCAGTGGCGGCTTGTGGCCGACTTCTGCAGGAGCCAGGGCGGTCAGGGCGAAGCGGCGGGGTCAGCGGGGACTGCGGGCTAGCGGACGAGCGTTTGGATGAGGTCGAGCTGTTCCTGGGACGAGCTAGCACGCGGAGGCGGTTCGGCTGCGCGCGCGCGTGCAAAACGTGCGCTCTGGGCGCGCCCAGAGCACGCACGTTACATGCTCGACAGAATGCCAGGGTGGCCTAGGGAGCTTGGATAGCAATGCAATCCAACAGGTCTAGGTTAGAGGTATCTAGAGGATTAGAGGACATGCTGGTTTGGCTTCTGGGGCAAACCCATAATGCAAACTCAAATCTATGTCAAATCTGGCCAGACCCACAAGGTGCTTGATAAAATGCCAAGGGCACCTAGGGGGCTTTTCTGGCCACACAACTTTCCAGATCATGGCCTCTTTAGGTGCACAATATGGTGGCAGGTTTAGTTTGGCCAAAGCAGAAACTTCCTAGAGCAAGTTTTTGAGAAAACCAAATCTGGACAGGAAAGAAAAGCTGTTATTGCATGGGCCAAAAAATATTCAAATAGGTCTGATCTCCTGGATTTAAGAATTTGATAGGGAGAACTCCAAGTAGGAAAAATACCAAGAGCATTAGGGCAAGCAACAGTAGGGTTGCAGTTCAAAACATCAATCTGGGCCAGAATGCAAAAGAGGATGGTATGCTCAATTCTTCCAAGAACACATATGGGTTTTTAGCATAAAAAATGAATTGTATACTTCTACTAACATTTCCAAATTTTTATGGAATTTTTAAAGAAATATATAAAGATGTTGTAGTGCAAACTGCAAACTGATCCAGATTTGAAAACTTGTGATAAAGCTCAAAATCTCCAAATGACTAAGAGAGGTTTTTGCATAAAAATGATGTAGTAACCTCACTTGTCTTCTACAAATTTTTGTAGAATTTTTAAGCGAAGTTATCAAAAGGTTGCAGTGCAAATGAGGCTCCAAAAATATGACAAGCCATTTTAAAAGAAATAGAGTTAGGAGAATGATTATAGAAATATTTCCACTGATTATATATAATAAAAATGAAATGCTCTTGAGTAGGTACTCAAGTCCAAAAATATTTTTGAAAAGTTTCTACAAGGAGGGGAAAACCCCACCATTCAGAAGAAAAGGATGATTCAAAAATCAAAAGACAATCCAGAAAATAAAAATTCAATTTCCTAGCAAAATTTTAATTAAGAAAAACATGGTCAAAATTTTGGGGTGTTACAACACTACCCCCCTTAAGCAAAATCTCTTCCTCGAGATTTGCTAAGGACGGTATCAAAAATATTACTCCTATTATCATGCAGTAAGAATCGAAAAATCAAAAATCCTACTCACGCAATATGACGCGGTTACAGTGAAAAGGCAAATAACTGAGAAACTACAGTGGGGTACTGGCGTTGCGTGAAATTAAAATTATGTCATGGAGAAATATTTGTTGCAAAGGTTCAAAGAAAATCCAACCTCGAGATCTACTGAGAGTGAAAATAGTTTGATCAATAATCACAGCAGTACAAAACACTCACATTCAATTTAAACCGAACAATTTGATTCATAACACAAACTTAGGATACAACGCACAAGCTGCAACACATAAATAAATGCTAGGATAACAAACACAGAAGTGGTGTCTACAACGTAAACGTAAGCTGGGCTAGGTCCTGAGAAAATGTCTCCGGCATTGGGACACATTCCTCTTCTACCGGAGGAAGCGGATTGACCAGTCGAAGAACGCGACTCTCCTGGTCTGGCCTCAGGGGTCTGCCAATGGCGATCTGAGGATTCCGATCGGCGAAGTTCTGGAGATAACCCATTACTCGTTGGGTCAAACGCTCTTGAGCGATGACGTACTGGGCAAGATTGGCCAGTACCGGGTCCCTCTCAATTCGCCCACCGGGAAAAGATGATGCTTCTCCTGGCGCTGCACGACTCGGGAAGTAATAATACCCCATTTCGCTGGCATAGGGTACTGCGAATCGAAGACGAGCAAGCGCTTCGTACGCAGCAGCTTCTATGGCCATTTGCGGAGTCGGCATAGATTTCCCTACGAAAGAGATTTCCGTTGGGTCTTGGTTCGGGTTTGAGGGAGGGATGTGTACCACTGCCCAATATTTCGAGGCAGACGGGGTGATCCTCGTCTTGAGCAGCTCGTACTGGGGTGGATGGGTAGAACTCATGGTACTGCAGGTAAAGTCCCACAGTATTTTAACAAAACTACCTGGGGTTGCATCTAGAGTTCTCAGATGAATACTAGGGCTCGGCATGGCAAAAATGGCTATGAGGGCTGTGCACAAAATGAGGGATGCTTGGTAAGGTCACGGGGTGGCCTATTATATAGCATCTGGCTGGGTTACCGATTGCGGTGTGGGGGCAAACTAATTTGTCGGTTCTGCTCTATGGGGTTCGGGGTCAATGCCACAGATACATATCTCACAAAAGTGACGTATCACTGTGGGTATCGTCTGGGGTGGTTTCGGTAGCTACGCCCGGAATTTAATATGCAACCGCACGCCAAAAACTAATGCGTGGCTACTATTTAAAACAGGGGCACACAAGCAGACTGCATTTATTCAAGGCGATTACAAGGTCACACTATTACATGGCGTAGAAATACTAAGACTCGGTACTATTCGAGTAACTTAGTCTACCTCGTTAATATCTAGTCGAGCGTGCCTTGTAGACATCGAGGCTTCTCCATGGGCTTCTCCGTCGGGGTTTGCTGGATGGGGTTGTGGAGCTGCAGGGTCGGGGTAGCGATGATGACCATCGCGGGGATTGGTGGTCACAATCCCGTTGGAGCGTGTCCCTAAAATGCGACGAAGCTCCTCCGGGGATGTAAATACATTCCGGTCGGTTGCAGGGGCAGCCCTAAAGGACTCGATCGGCTGTCCGAACAGCATGACTGGGTTGTCGGCGTCGGGCACATCTTCTCCCCTTGCTGGGGCTCGACGGGCAAGCTCTCCACGGGCTGCGAACAGATCCAGAGTGACCTGATCGAACAGTGCTTCTAGTGCACTTACATAGCGCACCAAATGCAACAATGCAGGGTCCGTCTCGTGGTCTCCGTTGGCAACCTGGGGCGGCCTACTATACCCGTCACGGCTGGGGTAGTAGTAGAATGAGCGACAGTTCACTCTTGGCGACAGGTGCCGGAGCTGAACTATAGCCTCTCGAGCGGCCAGCTGGATGGCTTGTGGCTCAAAGGAAGTTGTCCTTCCAGTGAACCTGTAGGGGCGCTCTGGCGCTATACCCCTACCATAGACGTGCACCGTGGCCCAGAATTGACGGCTCTCACCGCCCATGAGCCCTTGGTACACAACATACTCTGGGGGCTCCTCTAATGCAAAGGCACGACGGGTGAGGTTTGCCAGCACGGTGACAAAACCTCCAAGGTTGGTTGCTGTGGTCTCATTATGAACAATGGGGCCAGGCATCTTGGCTTGGTTTTAGGGGTAGAGGCTGTGCTGTGCTGGGTTGGGGCTAGCGTTCCCTCTTATAGAAAAAGGGAACGGAGTCTTCCTTCGCACGCTTGCGAATGAGACAAATTAGGTGTCGGTCACTGTGTGGCTATCGTATCCGAGAAGCTTGGCTGGGTTTAGGTTAAGGTCTGGTGGGTGGGTTAACCTAGGTTTATCGACCTGGCTAAGATAGGATTAGCCAATGGTCAGCCTGGCTCTGATACCAAGGTTGTCAGGACCGGTTTTCCAGGATATTAAATTCCCAGCAAATGGCCCTTGTGCTCACCAGCCCCAGGATTACTGTTAGCTGATGAGACACAATCTTGACACAGAAATTCCAAGCAAAATACAAATATGTAGTACAAGACCATTCTGGTCTATGAGTACAACAAAAGGTTTCTAGTGGTTAATGGCGGAAGCGGTTTGCGGATCATCAGCGTCTATGGGACTCCATTTCCCACAGGAACCGCTGACCTGGTTAATTCCTATCTTCGCGTATCAGCTATCTTCGATGCCTAGGTTCCGGGGCTGTCGTCGTTGCGCTCCTCTCCAAGCAAGAAATCTGGCCAAGACAATAGCCAGGGACAAGCCAGTGAGTACTTTGAATGTACTCGCAAACATCATGAAACAGGTATAATATAACAGATGATAATCATGCACTGAAATGATCCACGATCACTTAGTCAGTCACAAAATAAAATCCATGACACAGGGCTTATAAGGAAAATACATAACAGCATGCCACAGTCGGGCGTCTGAGCGACACCACATAAAGGGCTTATAAAGGAAAGTAAATAACAAGCATGCCACAGTCGGGCGTCTGAGCGACACCACATAAAGGGCTTATAAAGAGAATAAATGACAAGCATGCCACAGTCGGGCGTCTGAGCGACACCACATAAAGGGCTTATATAAGAATAATCACAGTGAATATCCAGGAGGTAGAACCATCCCAGGGATACTCAATAATTCAAATAAGATAAATGGTTAGTCCACAATAATAATAATAATAATAATAATAATCATCTGTCACATGTCATGATCAATGTTCCGGTTTAGAAGTTTTCCTCCGAAGACCGACACTAAGACCGACACTTGACCCATCCCAGACTGTAGTCCTTAACCGCGGACACGGCTATTCGAATAGATATAAACTCTGCAGAGGGTGTACTCTTTACCCACAAGTAACGGATTCCTTTAGTCCACCGGGACTAATTCCGCTTACGGCCTTTTAATTGAAAACACACCTGACCCGCACACACCAGCTTAACTTACCGGTGCCTGGAATCACCCACGACACTTGTTAAGCAAAACTCTAAGTGGGGAGGCTCCAACCTCGATTAGCATGGGATCAAATTTATATTGCGCGCTCTAAGGGGTGCCCCCTCTCGGTCCCAACCGGAAACACCCATGCCCCCGGACCAAGTGACATGCCTACCAGAGGCCTCTGGTATCTTTCACTATGGCCTCTCTGTACGGTGTGTGCTAAGAAAGGGGTTGACAACTTACTGAACCGTACCCTACTTGCAGCAGGGACAAGTGGTAGCACGAAACAAGTATGGGGGTTACTGGCACAAGAATCGATCTATGGTCGAGTCAGGAGGCTTATGTGTTTCCTGCATGATTAGCATAACAATTATGTTCCACATCAATAGACAGAATCACCACTCGTTATACCTCACCATGCCCTACTGATGATACTCGCTCCAACGAAAATATCAATACCATGCTCACGTCTACCCAAGACAGAGGCTTCTCCGGATTCCTTCCGGTAGGCATGAAAGGCATACGAGGGTGGATCCTGTCACAAGTATATCAATTCCAACGGCAAGGAATCTTCATCATGCACTCATGAGCATGATCATATCATCACATAAAATAACGAATACTTCGTGTCAAGGTGGTGTTGTACTCGCTTCAAACAACACACACAAATAATTTGCTAGGGTTCAGAATGCTTGCCTTGAGTGTGTGGAGAGGTAGGGTGCACCACAAACTTTTGAAAGTTGCTTTCCTCTCCATTTCCTATTTTGAAAATGTTCGAATTAACACACAACTCAAAACAGTACAAAAAGTTGTTTTGGAAAATTTCCAAATAAATATGAAAATAAACTAGACAAGATTTGAGAGGTGACAGAAAAAGAATCAAGTAAAAAGGGGTTTTTGTTTAAAAGATATGATCAGTCAAACTTGAGTCAAAGCTCTGATTTATAATAAAACAGAAAATAAGAAAATGCTTCGGACAGAATACGCTTTCGGATAAAGAAGACGTACTTCTGGGGAATACGTTTTCACATGAAAACGTTTCGGTGGGGCTGGGTCACTGACGGGCCTGGCCCACCTGTAGGATTCCTCTTCTCCCTCCCCGCGCTCCTGGACAGAGACAGGGAGAGCTCCCGATGGCGATTCCGGGCAGCATACACCACCATTCGAGATGCTCTGGGCATGCGGATGATCTGGAGAGGATGCCGCATCGGTCGGAGGAGGCTAGAGGAGCGGCGGGGCTCGAGGGTGAGCAGCCCTTCCTCCATGGCGGAGGGAAGCTTCGGGAAGGAATGGAGCTTTGCACACCTCGGCTCCCGGGCAAAATTGAATGCTGGAATGGGTCCTCGGGGTCATGGTGGAGCTAGAGGTGGTGATAGAGTAGAGGGAGGGGCTCTGGTGGCGTCGGAATTAACAGAAGGGTGGCGGCGAGCGCTTCGGCCGGAGGCGAAGGAGATGGCATCTCTCGGTTAATTAATGGCTTGGGGAGGCTCTAAGAGGGGATTGGGGCACTGCTCGAGGCTGAGGGGAGTCGGGGGAAGGGCCTATTTATAGGTGGCGACGTCGGTCCCGCGGCTGCGGATAAGATCGCCGGCGAACCGCCGTTCTGTTGCTAGCTAGGCGACGCGGTGGTGGTCGGCGCTAACGGACGAGCTTGTGGATAAGCTCGGGCTATTCTTCAGGGGGGCTGGCGAGCTGGGGTGGTCGGGGCGGTGCCGACCACGGCAGTTTCAGGCGGCGGCAGTGGCGGCTTGCGGCCGACTTCTGCAGGAGCCAGGGCGGTCAGGGCGAAGCGGCGGGGTCAGCGGGGACCGCGGGCTAGCGGACGAGCGTTTGGATGAGGTCGAGCTGTTCCTGGGACGAGCTAGCACGCGGAGGCGGTTCGGCTGCACGCGCGCGTGCAAAACGTGCGCTCTGGGCGCGCCCAGAGCACGCACGTTACATGCTCGATAGAATGCCAGGGTGGCCTAGGGAGCTTGGATGGCAATGCAATCCAACAGGTCTAGGTTAGAGGTATCTAGAGGATTAGAGGACATGCTGGTTTGGCTTCTGGGGCAAACCCATAATGCAAACTCAAATCTATGTCAAATCTGGCCAGACCCACAAGGTGCTTGCTAAAATGCCAAGGGCACCTAGGGGGCTTTTCTGGCCACACAACTTTCCAGATCATGGCCTCTTTAGGTGCACAATATGGTGGCAGGTTTAGTTTGGCCAAAGCAGAAACTTCCTAGAGCAAGTTTTTGAGAAAACCAAATCTGGACAGGAAAGAAAAGTTGTTATTGCATGGGCCAAAAATATTCAAATAGGTCTGATCTCCTGGATTTAAGAATTTGATAGGGAGAACTCCAAGTAGGAAAAATACCAAGAGCATTAGGGCAAGCAACAGTAGGGTTGCAGTTCAAAACATCAATCTGGGCCAGAATGCAAAAGAGGATGGTATGCTCAATTCTTCCAAGAACACATATGGGTTTTTAGCATAAAAAATGAATTGTATACTTCTACTAACATTTCCAAATTTTTATGGAATTTTTAAAGAAATATATAAAGATGTTGTAGTGCAAACTGCAAACTGATCCAGATTTGAAAACTTGTGATAAAGCTCAAAATCTCCAAATGACTAAGAGAGGTTTTTGCATAAAAATGATGTAGTAACCTCACTTGTCTTCTACAAATTTTTGTAGAATTTTTAAGCGAAGTTATCAAAAGGTTGCAGTGCAAATGAGGCTCCAAAAATATGACAAGCCATTTTAAAAGAAATAGAGTTAGGAGAATGATTATAGAAATATTTCCACTGATTATATATAATAAAAATGAAATGCTCTTGAGTAGGTACTCAAGTCCAAAAATATTTTTGAAAAGTTTCTACAAGGAGGGGAAAACCCCACCATTCAGAAGAAAAGGATGATTCACAAATCAAAAGACAATCTAGAAAATAAAAATTCAATTTCCTGGCAAAATTTTTATTAATAAAAACATTGTCAAAATTTTGGGGTGTTACAAGCAGTCGGTTGGTCTCTCTCTTGTTCCTCTCTGCCTCAAGCATCACTTCCGCCAGAGATGGCGGGTGAGGCAGGTTTTCTTGCCTTGCTCCACTGCCCTGGCCCTGCTCATAAGCAGGAGCGGGGTTGTTCCTATTGGAAACAATCCTGGGAAAACAAAACCCACGTCTTAGACAAGGAAGACATCAACTCTAATATAAGAAATGCGGAATGTACTGGACAACAAGGAATGTAGGCGTAAACACCCAATCAACATGGTAACAAGCAAACTGCCATATATACACCATGATTTATACACACTATGATATAGTTCAGTACAAGCCCAAGCTGAAGTACAAACTACTAAGAAGATGATACAACTCATCGGAGGCATTACAAGCTTCCTATACATTTTTTTTCTACACCTCCGGAACTCAACTCACGCCTCAGTCATATTCCACAAGACACACAGGACTGTGGATATATGAAAGCACATTTGCTCCCTTGGTGGTTTTGGTAATTAATAACAACATATATGTCATTGAACTAATGTTTCCACTAAGCATATTTCAGGAAAAGTTCAATGATAGGGATGTCAAAAGGATTGTGGAGAAACCCCAAGATGCAAGGAAATGGATTGGCAAAGCTTCAAGCAAGAGGACTCTACGTTTTACTTTGTGAGAAATCACTTTGAGTCCATAGGAAAGCCAATACTATTAAAAGGGCGTAAGGTACTGTTGGTGAACAAGATGCTCCACGTGCACAAGAGATAGTCACCAAAAACACCCACAAGCTCTTCCACAAAAGTCTGTCCAAAGCCAAACATCCAAAATCGGTGCAACCAACAATTTCCACTCGGTGCCACAGATTCCCAAATTCAGACAGACCCATGCCAAACCCTAGCACATCGGTGCAACCGATTCCACTTCGGTGCCACCGAGTTCGGGTTGCCAACTTTCTGTTACCTCGATTCACAAAATCGGTACCACCGAGTTTGTTGGATCGGTGTCACCGAGTTGCGCAATCTGACCGTTGGTCACCATATCGGGACCACCGAGAGTTATATATCGGTCTCACCGAGATTCAAAAGTTACTGCCTTTTGGTCACTTCGGTACCACCAAGATTCACACATCGGTGTCACCGAGTTGGTCACTTTAGGTGTAACAGTTGGATTTTTGGGGATGCCTATATATACCCCTTCACCACCACCCACTCGAAAGAGAAGCACTCAGAACTATTCCATACTTGCCCCATCATATTTTCTGAGAGAGAGCCACCTACTCATGTGTTGAGATCAAGCTATTCCACTCCATTCATATGAATCTTGATCTCTAGCCTCCCCAAGTTGCTTTCCACCAAATCAGTCTCTTCCACCATAGCCAAATCTGTGAGAGAGTGATTGTGTGTTGAGGAGTCTATCATCTTGAAGCACAAGAGCAAGGAGTTCATCGACATTGCCGAGCCTATTACCTTTTGGAGGGTGGTGCCTCCTAGATTGGTTAGGTGTCACTTGGGAGCCTCCTACTTCGTGTTGTGGAGTTGAACCAAGAAGTTTGTTCGGGCAAGGAGATGGCCTACTTCGTGAAGATCTACCCATAATGAGGCTAGTCCTTCATGGACGGAAGCCGTTATGGAATAGTCAAGGTTGCTACTTCGTGGACCCTTATGGTTGGAGCCCTCCGTGGACTCTCGCGACCGTTACCCTCCGTGGGTTGAAGACTCCATAAACGTGGACGTACGATAGCACCACCTATCGGAACCACGGGAAAAATCTTCGTGTCTACAAATTGTGTTTGATCTTCCTTCCTACCCTCTACTATACATGCTTGTTGTTACTTTCCGCTGCTATACTCTTAGACATGCATGTGTAGGGTGTACTTGACTTGCTATCATTGCTAAAATCTGCCAACACTTAAAATTGGGAAAAGGTAGAATTTTTATTTGGTCAAATAGTCTAATCACCCCCCCTTCTATACATACTTTCGGTCCTACAAGTGGTATCAGAGCTTTGGTCTCCATTGCATTGGTCTCACAACCTAGGAGAGTATGACGTCTAGTGAGGGAAATTATCACCGTAGAGGTCCGTACTTTGATGGCACTAATTTTGCTAGTTGGAAGCACAAAATGAAAATGCATATTCTTGGTCATAACCCCGCCGTATGGGCTGTTGTTCGTGTTGGCTTGCAAGGTGAATTCTTTGGAGATGGAAAGGAGCCGGATCGTGAAGCAACCACAGATGAATTGAAGATGTTGCAATACAATGCTCAAGCATGTGGCATTCTCTTCAAGTCCCTATGCCCCGAGGAATTCAACAAAATCAGCTGTCTTGAGAATGCAAAAGAGATTTGGGATACTTTGGTTGATATGCAGGAAGGTACCAAATCCGTGAGAGAATCCAAGTTGGATGTTCTTCAAAGTCAGCTTGACAAGTGCAAGATGAAGGATGGTGAAGGAGTCGCAGAGATGTACTCTAGGCTAGCTCTCATCACAAATGAGATTGCCGGCTTAGGAAGCGAAGAATTGACCGACAAATTCATCATCAAGAAGATTCTTCGAGCTTTGGATGAGATATACGACACCGTGTGCACATTGATCCAAATGATGCCCAGCTACAAAGATCTCAAGCCTACGGAAGTCATTGGAAGGATTGTTGCTCTTGAGATGACACTCAAAGACAAAGAAGAGCTTCACAACAAGTCTAGCGGTGCTTACAACGCCACAAGTGATGCTCGCGCAACTTCAAGCGACAACCTTGTCACCAATGAAGAGATAAGCCGCATGGTCAAGAAATTCAACAAGTTCTATAAGAATAGAGGCAAAGAACGAAGCTCCAACTCAAGATATGAAGAGAAGCGTTCATCAAGTCGTGACCGAAACTGCTACAATTGTGGGAAGCCCGGACACTACTCCAATGAGTGCACGGCTCCTTACAAACGAAGAGAAGAGTCACCTAGAAGACGAAGCTCAAGGAATGAATCACCTCAAAGAGAGAGAAGGAGTAGAGATGATCGTTATGAACGAAGACCCTCAAGGAGAAGTAGGGACTCGGAGAAGAAGGACAAGTACACCAAGAGCTACACAAGAAGAAGACATCTAGCTCATGTTGGTGAATGGGTTTCCAGCTCCGAATCTGACAACAACTCCGAGAGAAGCTATCACTCCAACTCCGACTATAGTCAAGATGAAGGTGTTGCCAGAATTACACTAGTGACTACCAACTCCTATGATCTATTTGATTCACCAAATGAAGGGAGTGGAAGTTGCTTCATGGCTAAAGGCCCCAAGGTATCACACCCCGAGTATCTTGATTTCGATAGTGATGAAGATGATTTACTTTGCGATGATGACTTGCACTTTGATAAAACTAGTGATGTTAGTCAAAATGAACTTGATAATTTTCATGCTAGTCAAGACAAGTCGGTTGATGATGATAAGATGAAAATAGAACAACTAACTAAAGAATTAAACACTCTTAAGTTAGCTCATGAATCTACTCTCGAAGATCATAGAGAGCTTGTAAGGACTCATGAGAAGCTACGCTTCGAGAAGCTCACCTTGGAGCAAGAACATGAGTTTCTTAAAGCTATCAATGATGATCTCCGAAAGAAGACTTCATCTTATCTAGCCAAACGATTACTCTTGTCTACATTCATGCCATAAGTTAAGTCTAAGCAAACTAGTAACAAGGGCAAGAAAGGTTCTTCATCTAGTAGCAACTCTAAAAATGCTAAATCTAATGATGTTGCTCCTAGTAGTTCTATTGATTCCACTAATGATGATTCTCTTAGCCAAGTTACACTTGAGCAAGAAAACGCTTTATTGAAAGGAATTATAGAGAAAGGTATCTACAAGAGTCTTGCCGGGTGTAAGCAATTTGAGGAAATTGTACGCAGGCACGGAGGATACCGGAAGAACCATGGCATTGGCTACTTCAACGCAAATGGAGTTGAGTGGGAAGAAGGTTAATACCCCAAACCCAAGTTTTTCCTCAAAAGGAGAAGTATGAGCATACTCCTCCCAAGGGAACAAACACTCAAGATAACCTTCCACCACAAGACCACAAGCTCAAGGGCAAGAACAAGCTTCAAGAGGACATTGACTCATATGAAGATGAATCCCAAGCTTTGGTGGAGTGGGTTCCCAAGGCTACTTCAAGCTCAACTTCTACAAGGGCTACCTCAACACCAAGGATCCCCATCAACTTGATGTGGGTCCCCAAGAAAAGGAACTAGAGAAGTTCTTGAGGGGTGACTCCACCAATGAAATTCACTTAGATTCATTGTTGGCAAGAACTATTTGCAATCAACATCAACATCATGCAATGGTTCAAGGAGTCACACATTCCCTCAAAGGTAAGCAAGGGACAAGGTAATCAACAAATCCATGGACATCATCACACATGCTTTGCACTCCATGTCCATAGATATCCTTGTATTTGTCTCTTGTGTGTTGGGACTAACCCATGTAGGTGAGAAGAGTAAGGAAACAACAAGGATGCTCCCAACTCATGGTGATCTTCGTCAACCTTGAGCATCCACTACTAGCTCACCAACATGAAGTCTTCTACGACAAAACCCAAGGTTAGTTTATCCCTCCTATGGGGGGATGTCACATCAAGGGGGGGCTTTACTCTAAGACTTGTGTTAAAGCATCTCATAGTATGTGACAACATTAAATGCTTTATGTAAAAGTGGTAACCCCACTTTTGCTTAAACAATGAGTATGACCTATGATCAAGTATTCTTACTTGGCTCCTAAGTCAATATACTCATATATAGATGACTCCGTCATCGCCAAAATGCTTGATAGATGCTAGTATGTTTGTGCATGTTTGCCATGATTTCATTTGACATCTTATTGTGTGAGCATGTTGGTCTGCATTTATTTACCCATTCGAGGACATCCAATTGTTGCTATTTGGCTTTTGATTTTTCTTTTGCCAATTGGATGGACAAGAATGCCTAGGACCACTGTCTAACTATCTATGCTTTCTTACCTCATATTCCATTCTTGCTGCATCACAAAATTTGAACAAGTACTTTTCGATCCCTCTGTGTGAGGAGCACTCGGAGTTCCGCATCGACAAAGGACTGACTATTAAAACCTCTCAAGTGCATCTCGGTGGAACCAACCCAAAATCTCGGTCTCACCGAATGCCTAGGGTTGATCTGGATTTTCAATCTCGGTAACACCGATTCCTTATTCTTGGTTACACCGAGTTTCCCTGTCAGCTGACAGTTGAGAAACTCGGTGACACCGAAAATTTCGAACTGGTGTCACCGACAGCGAAGGGTATATATATCCTGGCGGACACGACTTTTGAAATTCAATCTTAAGAGACCGTTTCCTCCAACCCTAAGCTGCTGCTCCGGACCCCCTGGTCGTCGCCCTTGCCTCCCCGTGCGTCTCCGCCGTTGGGAATCGCTGCCACCGACGGAATCTTCGCCGCCGTCACCGCCTTAGCGGGTCCTTCACCGAATTAGGGTATGGATCCGGCCCTCCTTGCGCTCCCCGTCCGATTCAAGCGCATTGGAGTTATTTTTATCGATAATCCACCGATTGCAAACCTCCCTATCCTCTAGAAAACTCATTAGATTAGCGAACGAAGGATTTTTAGGTTCAGTTGTCCGCAAAACCGAATCTCGGTGACACCGAGTCAGAAAAATCGGTTCTACCGATTGTGTTTTTGTGCTGCTGAGGACAGTCTCGGTGAAACCGAGTGGCAATCCTCGGTGCGACCGAAATTGCTGCCAGGTTTCTGTTAAGAGCTCTGTGTGTCTCGGTGGTACCGAAACTTTTGACCCGATGACACCGAAATCCCTTTTTGCTGAGAACTATATCTAAGGATTTCTCTATTCAAACCATTGAAAAGTTGTCTGCATTTTGTGATGACTCATCCCTTTCCACTCCTCTATACTCTATTTCACAGGGTCAGAGATGTCAGGCTCAGATGACAGTGAGAACAACTTCAGAGAGGATAATGTTGCCATGAGTTCAGGCACTAGTCCTGAAGAGAGTTTTGATGATGTTCCTAGCTCACCAGATCTGCCCAAAGATGCAACCAGGGCAAGAAGAGAGCCAGAAAGAGGATCATACATGTTGTGGGCAGGCCTACCTCTATGTATGAGGATCCAGAGGCTGCTACTGAAGAGGAGGAGGAAGAGCCAGTTGTCAAGGCTCCTCCTAAGAAGAAGAAGAAGAAGCTTATGGCAGATGCTATGCCTAAGGCTAACACTTCCAAGAGCACCAAGACTGCACCTAAGAAGGCTGCTGCTGCTGAAAAGCCTAAGAGGTTCTCCAGAGAGATACCGGCTTCCAGCAAGAACAAGACCTCCACCTTTAGGGAAGCTGAGGATGATGATGATATGACTGCTTTGATGAAGTTAAGACCACACCTTCCAGTGCACAATGCCAACCATTTGCTTGCTGAGGATATGAAGAAGAGGAAGGACTCTGGATTGAGGGAATGGAGAGCAATTGATCCATATGCTCAGAGGAGGAAAACAGCTGTGGACTATAGGTTTTATACCAAGGAGCAACGAGATTTCTACGAGACAATCTTGCTTGATAAGAGCCCAGCTGTGAGTGACATGAGATACGTTGATTGGAAGTACATCAAGGCAAATGAAGATTACTTTCCAAATGTTCAAGACAACTTTCATTGCATTGGCCTAGATGAATTTGTTGGCAAAGAATTCACTGCATGGAACGATGAGATGATCATGCAATTCTACTCCACTGCTCACTTCTATGGAGATGGTAGGATTGTGTGGGTGACTGAAGGAGCAAGGTATGAATCAACTGTTGAGGACTGGGCTGCCATCTTAGGAGTCCCAAAGGTGGAAGATGGAGATTTGGATGTCTATTCTGAATCCAAGGAGAGCCATGATTCTATGAAGAACATGTACAATGAGATCCCTGCTGCAAACTTGAAATCTCACAAGTTAGGATCCATCTACTTCCTCCAGGCAGGTCTGCGAACCATGAACACCATCTTGAGGCACACCTTGATGCCTAAGTATGGAGATGACAAGATGATTAGCGGCTATTCCATCAACATGCTGATCCATCTTGATAGACACACCAGGATAAGGGTGATGGACTTGATAGTAGAGACTGTGAAGAGGGTTGCTGCTGATCAGAAGCACTCATGCTGCTATGCACCCTACATTCAGATGCTCATCAAATCCAAGCTGGAGAAGCACATTTTTGCTCTTGACAGGCCACACTTGCCCCTACAGCCAGATCTTGAGGATAACGTTGTGGTGATGAACCCAGATCATCCCACCTCAGTTGCAGCACATGCAGAAGCAGAGGCAGCTAGAGCCACTAGTTCTCAAGTCCCTAGATCCAGGAACGAGAAAATGGATCTCTTGATCACTACCGTTTAGGGCATGCAGAAGGATATCAAGGACATATTGGAGAATCAGCATAGTCTTGTGAGGATCATGGAGAATAGGATCAAGACCCTCAATGACAAGGTGGATGGGCTGACCAAGACCGTGAACGAGCTCAAGAAGGAAGTTGATAGCGTGCCCAGTCCCGACACTTCAGATGATGAGGATGACTCTCCTCTCAGGCCAGGCACTCAGTTCACTACCCAGGCCAGATCAGCCACAGTGCCAGCTCCAGAGTTGAGGCCTTCTTCATCAGCACCTGCTACAGCCTCTTCAGCTCCATCAGCTCCTCCAGTACCTCCCGTTGCTACTCCAACTCCGTCCATGACGTCTGCCAAAGTCTTCGTCGATGCAGTTCTCTCAACTCCTTCATCGACCACCGGAGGATATCAGCCCCAGAAGAACGATTAGCTATATCTCTTTGAACTTTTTGGTAACTTGTTGCCAAAGGGGGAGAAGTTGTATATAGATCTTTAGGCTTCGTGTGAGAGAGCGTTGGTTTTTATTGGTTTTTATCGCTTTTTCAAAAACATTTGATCTTTTGGTTTGGATGTGTTAAACTTTGTGGTGTTTGATCATACACTTGATGTGTGTTGCTACTATTTCCTATCCATGTGATGCTTATGAGATGATCATTCACCTTTGCTTGATTGTGTTGTGCTATGATATTCATTCTTATTATTCTCGCACACCATCAACTTGTATGTGACATGAAAGAGTGCCCCATGTACCTAATCGATTGTGCATTTGCATTCAAACGCAAATTCAAAATAATGCACAAATTTAGGGGGAGCTCTTGCTTATCACATACTTCTCAAAGCGACGATTATATTCATTGATTATATGATATGTCGAAGCTTTGATCTATATGTTGTCATCAATTACCAAAAAGGGGGAGATTGAAAGCACATTTGCTCCCTTGGTGGTTTTGGTAATTAATAACAACATATATGTCATTGAACCAATGTTTCCACTAAGCATATTTCAGGAAAAGTTCAATGATAGGGATGGCAAAAGGATTGTGGAGGAACCCCAAGATGCAAGGAAATGGATTGGCAAAGCTTCAAGCAAGAGGACTCTACATTTTACTTTGTGAGAAATCACTTTGAGTCCATAGGAAAGCCAATACTATTAAAAGGGGGTAAGGTACTGTTGGTGAACAAGATGCTCCACGTGCACAAGAGATAGTCACCAAAAACACCCACAAGCTCTTCCACAAAAGTCTATCCAAAGCCAAACATCCAAAATCGGTGCAACCAACAATTTCCACTCGGTGCCACCGATTCCCAAATTCAGACAAACCCATGCCAAACCCTAGCACATCGGTGCAACCGATTCCACTTCGGTGCCACCGAGTTTGGGTTGCCAATTTTCTGTTACCTCGATTCACAAAATCAGTACCGCCGAGTTTGTTGGATCGGTGTCACCGAGTTGCGCAATCTGACCGTTGGTCACCTTATCGGCACCACCGAGAGTTATATATCGGTCTCACGAAGATTCAAAAGTTACTGCCTTTTGGTCACTTCGGTACCACCGAGATTCACACATCGGTGTCACCGAGTTGGTCACTTTAGGTGTAACGGTTGGATTTTTGGGGATGCCTATATATACCCCTTCACCACCACCCACTCGAAAGAGAAGCACTCAGAACTTTCCATACTTGCCCCATCATATTTTCTGAGAGAGAGCCACCTACTCATGTGTTGAGATCAAGCTATTCCACTCCATCCATATGAATCTTGATCTCTAGCCTCCCCAAGTTGTTTTCCACCAAATCAATCTCTTCCACCATAGCCAAATCTGTGCGAGAGTGATTGTGTGTTGAGGAGTCTATCATCTTGAAGCACAAGAGCAAGGAGTTCATCGACATTGCCGAGCATATTACCTTTTGGAGGGTGGTGCCTCCTAGATTGGTTAGGTGTCGCTTGGGAGCCTCCTACTTCGTGTTGTGGAGTTGAACCAAGAAGTTTTTACGGGCAAGGAGATCGCCTACTTCGTGAAGATCTACCCATAGTGAGGCTAGTCCTTCGTGGACGGAAGCCGTTATGGAATAGTCAAGGTTGCTACTTCGTGGACCCTTATGGGTGGAGCCCTCCATGGACTCACGCGACCGTTACCCTCCATGGGTTGAAGACTCCATAAACGTGGACGTACGATAGCACCACCTATCGGAACCACGGGAAAAATCTTCGTGTCTACAAATTGCGTTTGATCTTCCTTCCTACCCTCTACTATACATGCTTGTTGTTACTTTCCGCTGCTATACTCTTAGACATGCATGTGTAGGGTGTACTTGACTTGCTATCATTGCTAAAATCTGCCAACACTTAAAATTGGGAAAAGGTAGAATTTTTATTTGGTCAAGTAGTCTAATCACCCCCCCTTCTAGACATACTTTCGGTCCTACAATATACAACTGCTACAATACTACTACCTCCACTCACGAACTCAAGCGTCTGCGTAGAACATCTCATACAGGTTACCCCCATGACCCGGGACCTGAACTTGAGGGTCTGGAAACACCCTAGCCTGAGATCCCTGGGGTCCACACGGACACGGATGTGGCCTAGGTCCCCTAGCTGGCGGCAACAGCGGCCCTTGAAGAGGAACAATGCCTCCAACATCTGGCCAATCTATACGAGCTGGTAGATGAGTCCGAAGCGGGCCAACATATCCATATCTCCATATCCAGTCTGGACGGCTGGTGCAAGCTGCATCAAAGCTGTCCAAAGATGTGCACATGTAGCATAAAGCTCCATGCAAAGGGCACGTGCATCACGATCCCTGTTCTCCAACATCTGTGCGGTCACCTGAAGCCTAGGGTCCTCATGAGAGTGATCATAGTAGGCTCCACTAAGGTATCCCTCCTCTCCTCCTAGTGATGCTGGAATATAGCAGAACTCTGTGTTCTGAAGTAGACCATGGTTAGCTCTCATGATGGTCAGCATCGTATAAGCGGCCTCCTAAACTGCCATATCAATGGTAACTCCTAGTCCATGGGACCAATGGAGCGGCTCCGCAGCTCCAGGGTACGACGTATAGATCTTAACAGTACAAAGGTACTGGCTCTGATTGAAGTCGTCGTACTGCTCCTCCACTGTGTACTCAGGGTACCAGCGGTAACCGATCTCCATCATGACTCTGACCAACATAGCCGTGTGACCCGGTACATCAATGCACCTGGTTAAACGGACCACCTCATGAGAAGGATGAGAAGGCATCTGAAACAGAGGATAATGCAAAGGCAATAGAGATCCTAGCAGAAATCGGACAGCATAATGGCTGAAAATGCTCAAAATCAATTTTGAGACATCCTGCAAAAGATTGGATAGCATAACCACTCAACTTTCTCGCTTCAAGTTTCTAACCCAACTGATTGTCACACAGAAGCAATACTTGAAAACTGGAGTTGACTCTCGAGCCACATAGCCTACAAGTCCAAGGTTAGTAACTCGTCATCCTGAGAGGTAGATAAGAAGCCTAGCTCTTAACCCCGTAGAAAATAAGAGGGTTACTCCGAATAGAATGACTCGGGAAGAGAAGTAAACAGAGCCTTACGTTCCCTTACATAACTAAAGCATTTCTAGACTCAACTTCGGCCAGTTTGGCTTGGTAATCCTACAGTCAGTCAGGCTCTGATACTAATGCTGTTGGGACACCGATCCTAGGCCGTACGAGTCTAGCATGTAACACACCATATCACTTGGCGGCCTCATGCACGGTAATCCCCACGGCTGCCACCTTACCTTGGTCGGGACCGTTTGTGTCTTTTGGCACACGTATATGAGTATGTCGCTAGCAATCATATGTCAGAGAACCTGGGTCAACATGACTAGTCATAAACCCAAGCGGCACATCCATACATGAACAGGCATACGTAACCCAGCAATGCAGGTGTCGGTCATCAACGTGTGTAGACGAGTCGTAGCAAGCTACAGGGACTCCATTACACCGTAAGACATTTCTGTCATTAACTGTGCGTAGACGAGTCATAGCAGGCTACATGGACTCCATTACACTATGAGACATTTCCCCGAAGGGATAGACACATCAGCAAAGAAGGATACATGCCGGTCAATCAATGTGTCCGGAGCAGTAGCAAGCTACCAAGGCTCGGTGGAAGCACAAGGAGGCATTTTCCCGTAAAGAGTACTACTAAAGGCACACAAATAGGTGTCGAATCCCATACATACCGTTGCACGTCACATGTACACATCACATGCCCGATATGCATAGATACAACTATGGCATCACAACATAACCATACAACAACACGACATTTATTTAGAAGGCTCAGAAGAGCCTTGCATAATAAGTTCATACAGGTAGGGGTCACATGACTCGACACTCAAGTCATACAAGCCATGCGGAAGCTTAAAGCTGTCTGAGTACAGACAGATGAAAGGTAAAAAGGCATAAAGCCTGACTATCTACAGCCCATCCCAGGGCATCAGATCGTAGTTGGGATACCAGCTACTCATCGTCGTCGACGTCTAGATAGAACCCACCGGATGGGTCCTGGTTCTCATCTGCAACAGTTATTAAGAAAACATGAGTACAAACGTACTCAGGAAGTCTTTAAATCAGACCTAGTCTATTCATGCTCATGTATTGATGACCCACAAGTATAGGGGATCAATCGTAGTCCTTTCAATAAGTAAGAGTGTGGAACCCAACGAGGAGCAGAAGGAAATGACAAGCGGTTTTCAGCAAGGTATTCTCTGCAAGCACTGAAGTTCTAGGTAACAGATAGTTTGATAGCAAGGTAATTTGTAACGAGCAAGTAACGGTAACGGTAAACAAGGTGCAACAAGGTAGCCCAATCCTTTTGAAGCAAAGGACAGGCCAGAAAAATCACTAGTAATAGGCAAAGTGTTCTTGAGGGTACACGGGAATTTCATCTAGTCACTTTTATCATGTTGGTTTGATTCGTGTTCGCTACTTTGATAATTTGATATGTGGGTGGACCGGTGCTAAGGTGTTGTTCTTACTTGAACTAACAACCTACTTATGATTAACCCCCTCGCAAGCATCCGCAACTACGAGAAAAGTATTAAGACAAAGTCTAACCATAGCCTTAAACATGTGGATCCAAATCAGACCCTTATGAAATAGCGCATAAACTAGGGTTTAGGCTTCTGTCACTCTAGCAAACCATCATCTAATAACTACTCCACAATGCATTCCCTTAGGCCCATGAATGGTGAAGTGTCATGTAGTCGATGTTCACATGACACCACTATGGGAATCACAACATACATATCATCAAAATGTCAAACACATATCAAATTCACATGATTACTCGCAACATGACTTCTCCCGTGACCTCAAGAACAAAAGTAACTACTCAAAAATAATAATCATGCTCAAGATCAGAGGAGTAATGAATAGCATAATGGATCTGAACATATGATCTTCCACCAAATAAACCATATAGTAATCAACTACACAAGGTAATCAACACTACTAGTCACCCACACGTACCAATCTGAGGTTCCGGTACAAAGATTGAACACAAGAGATGAACTAGGGTTTGAGAGGAGATGGTGCTGTTGAAGATGTTGATGAAGATTGGCCTCCCAAAGATGAGAGGGGTGTTGGTGATGACGATAGCTTCGATTTCCCCCTCCGGGAGGGAAGTTCCCCCGGCAGAATCGCTCCGCCGGAGGGCAAAAGTGCTCCTGCCCAAGTTCCGCCTCGAGGCAGCGGTGCTTCATCCCGAAAGTCCTCCTCCTATTTTTTTAGGTTTTTTGGGAATTTATACCAGAAGATGGGATCTGGAAGTGGGCCTGGATGAGCACCACCCACCAGGGCGCGCCGGGAGGGGGCTGGCGTGCCCTGGTGGGTGCTGTGCACCCTGGGCCCCCTCTCCGGTGGTTTCTGGCTCCAGTATTTATTATTAATTCCAAAAATAATCTCCGTAAAGTTTCAGCTTCATTGGAGTTGTGCAGAATAGGTATCTCTGACGTGCTTTTCTTGGGTCCAGAATTCCAGCTACCGGTATTCTCCCTCTTTGTGTAAACCTTGCATATTATGAGAGAAAAGGCATTAGAATCACTTCCCAAAACATTATTATTCAACAAAACAAAGTAAATAACAGTAGGAAATCATGATGCAAAATGGACGTATCATGTATCAACAACGGGAGTAGTGGGGTTCATGCAGCAAGCCAGCTTTGACTCTTGGCTAACCTGTACTACGACTACTAGTTCTTTGAACAAGTTTGAGATAGCGCAGACGAGTCCACTAACACCACATCAATACACTACCATGGATTCGCTCCCGTCACCTCCGAGAGTGCCATCCACGGTACTCACACTTGTCTTGATACTTTTATGAGTAGCCATTAAAGTTGTCTATGAACAACATATGTTTCCAAGTAGTCCATATCCGAGGACGCGGCTATTCGAACAGATTCATACCCTGCAGGGGTGCAGTCCTTCACACACGCTTTCTCCACTTATCGCTATGTGCACATAAAAACAGGCACCTCCGCAACCTTCAAGCGGAAGCCCAACGAGGGAGTCGGCCACTACCGTCAACCACATAAGATCCTAGTCCAGGTTTATCGCCTATTTGAGACTGAACCCGCACGGAAGTCTGGCCGAAGTTTCGGCTATGGCCTCAAACGATGTGCACAGGGTTCCCAAGCCCACCGTTCGGGTGCCACATGGTACACCGTGCCACTGCCTACCGCGTCATAGCCCACCCCTAAGGTCAGCGCTACGCACGGCCTCCAGCATAGCTACAAACACCAGAAATTAGTTGCAACTCCTAGACAGAGGACTAGGCGGTTAAGAAGTCGAGAGTGGTAGATTTAACGGAACCCAATGCGTGGTAGTAACTGGTCTTGGATCACAAACACAGAACTCAGTTCCTATAGACGGTTCCAATAAGACAACCCGCTATGTACTCCTACATAGCCTCTCATCGCCACCTTTACCAAATCGGGTTCATTACTCAGCTCATCACATCAGAACATCATCATTTCACTCCGGTTCATCACCCAGATGAATCAGACCTGACACAACTCTAAGCATAGCAAGCAAGCAGGGTATAGCACATCAAGGCTCAAGCATCTACCAGGTATGCTAGGTTGCTTGGTTTAGGTATTTACTGTGACAATGACAGGTCATGTAGAGGAATGAGTTCAACTACCGAAACAGGTAACAGTTGAATAGAATAGTCCTAATGCAATAAACGAGAGCAGGAGCGAGAGAGTAGGATGTTATCAGAATGATCAATGAGGTTGCTTGCCTTGCAGGTTGGTGGCAGGGTACTGCCCTTCAGCTGGATACTCACGTGTATCCTCGGGAGCAGGACCTACCGCGATACAGAGTAACAATCAATACACGGCATGTACAACAATATGATGCATGATCATGACATGGCAACATGATTTGTATGAGCTAATGCACCTAGCATCAAGTTTAAATGAAGTTGGTTTGAAACTAGGTTCAAATTCAAATTCCATGTATCATGTCACATATTGCATTTATGCAAAATGTCAATGTTCTCCTATTTAGGTTGCTCTATTATGCATGAAAGTAGCATCAATGGATTCATTGGATTTTTCTGATATTTTTTCTATATAAATTATTTCCATCTCATAAAGAGATTAATTTCTATGATTTTTCTAAGTTTTAGCTATTTTCTGGAATTTCCTAGATTATTTTAAATCACAAAACCTTTATTACATCAGCACTGCATCAGCATGGCGTCAGCAGGTCAACAAACCGTTGCCAGGTCAAACCTGACGAGTGGGGTCCACTAGTCAGTCTCTCAAGGCTGGCTAGTGTCACTGACATGTGGGGTCCACATGTCATCGTCTCAGGGACAAATCCCGCGTTGACCCGGGCTTTGACTCGGGTCAGGGCCCACTGTCAGCGGCTGTTAGGCTAATTAATCAGGGGAATTAGCTCCTAATGAGCTCGGAATCTTGCCGGCGATGACCAAACCGACGGCGGCGCTTCGTCGGAATTGCTCTGCAGGCGGCTACTGGGCACGCAGAGGCTACCAAAATGAAGCACGTGCTCGGCCTCATCGAACTGGAGGGTCAGGTGTCCACGGGGCTGCCGGAATCCTCGCCGGCGTCGAGCCTTGCGGCTACCGGCGTTCGGGTGAGCTCGGGATCGGCATCACAGTGGGTGGAACATCCACCTGAGAGCACCTACATGCACTACGCGAGCACACGAACTCGTTGGACCCAGTGGGGTGGCCAACGGTCACAGGAGTAGCTCCCGACGACGAGCTCGTGCGGCGGTGCTCTTCGGGTCTCGACGCAATCGACGACTACGACTACCAATCGACAACGAGGAGAGGGGGAATGGGTCCAGGGGCTCACGGCGAGTGCAGAGTTGGTGGAAGCTGGCTCGGGGACGGCCTGTAGGCGACAAACGGACGCCGGCGATCTCCGATGGTCCGAGGTTGAAGATGACCTCGGGACGGCAATTGGGGGCTCCTGGCGTCGAGCTGCTCGGCGTGGAGGCCGAGGGCGACGAGGCGGAGCTCGTGGGGTCGACGGGGAGGCTCGGGAGGCGTTGTAGCTACGCGGGCAACGGCGGCGAGCTTCGGCTACGGGTGGCCATGGCGACAGAGGCGGGGGAGAGAGAGCAGGGGGGAATGGCGAGGAAGAGAGCGACGCGGGCGGCTCTCGGGGCTTATCCCCGACGCCTCGCTGGCCTGGGGACGCAGCCAAGCAGAGAGTTGCGTGGCTCACGGCCGGCGAGTCGTGGCCTCCTTCTCCTCTGCCTATTGGCAGAGGAAGAAGACGACATTGGGGAGCCGGTGGTGGGCTGGGCCACCACTAGAACAGGTAAGAGGCCGAGGTACCTCTTCCCCTTTTCTATTTTTGTTCTGTTTTCTATTTTTCTGCTTTTTGTTTTATTTTATTTGGGCAGAAAACCTTAGCACAAAAATCCTGAAATGATTTATGGGATATAGTTGGAATATTTCCAATTCCCACAAAAGTTTCCGAAAATTTGGAGCAACTAAATAATTATAGTCCTTTTATTTGACATTTTCAGCAGTGTTTATGGATTGACTAAAATGCCAAAAGGGTTGTGAAATCAAAAGTCACTTATGATATGTTGTTGCCAACATTTTCCAGACATGGTGAACATTTTTAAAGGACATTTTGGATTCATTGAAAATCACACTTATTGCAATAGGTTTAATTCATGTGACGTGCTAGGGTTTTGTTAATCCCCATTTCAGATTAAATGAAATTTTAGACATGATGCAACACTCTAGCTAGTTCAAGCACAAGAGGTAAACTAGGGATGTGACATACACCCGTGTGAAACTCCCCCAACACGTTACTCATGAGTAACTGATCAGCCCCGATCGGGTAAAAATAGAACAGACCCGATCGGGTACAAATAGAAGCGTGTTTCTATTTGTAAAGAGGAACTCTTTTCTTCTCATTTCAAAATGGCAGGATTCCTCCATTCATTACGAAAAAAAGAGTTACTCGGTTAATTAAAAAAATCGAGCGACGGGCACAACCGTCGCCATCACTGGTCACGGCACAAGGCCGAGACAGGGTCTTCACCCCTAGCTCCCGCACCACCTCGACAGCACATCATCTCGCACCGGCGCTGGCAAGCCCATCAACCATCACCACCAACGAACCAGACTGCCGACGAAGAAGCACTGAGCCACAACCGCCACAGCCAACCGCACCTCGCGGAGACCAACGACCGACATCCTCTACAGATCCATCCACCCCCGACCGAAAACAGGGCTACCGGATGCAGTACGACCCGCCGTGCCTTGCCAACCACCATGACGGCAAAGGAACAACGAAGCACTGCCCGAGACCGAGAATGACCATTGTTCCCAGCCGCAACCATGAACCAGACGCGCCAATGCACACCATGCGCCCGCCCAAGACCGGAGGCTTGAGATCCGCGATACCACGAGGTACGAAGCAAGCTACATTCGTGCCAAGGATGAGTGTATGGTCACTTGTTAGTACACGGATTTGTCAGCTAAACATCCCGGCCGTGAAACTGATTTGAAATTGCCATTTTTTTCTTTCATTTTTTACCTTTTGGAGCTTCAAAGTTATGTTTTCATTTTCAGCTACTATCAGCAGAACACCGTGAGTTTTTTGGAGTAGTACCTTACACGGTACGAGGCAGTTGCAGCAAGCGTCTCACTATCGGTTCAAAAGGTACAGACCAGGTCAAATTCAGTTCCAACTTTTTGTTTGTCTTTGGGCACACGAGATGGATGCCAGTTGGACCAAAATTGGAACGCAACACTTGGAACAGGTTACACGCAAAGTTGTCACTTTGTTATTTACTGGTGCCTGCTGGTTTGTCTAGCGGAGTAACAAAAAGGCACTGCTCAGGTCAAATTCAGTTCCAACTTCTTTTGTCTTTCGACCAAGATAGGAATGCAACACTTGGAACAGGTTAAACGCAAAGCTGTCACTTCTTTATTTACTGCTGGCATCAGACTCTAGAAACCAACCAGTCCGGCCACCCCGAGATGAGACTCACCTACTGGCAGGCGCCTACTCGTCGTCGTCTCCGGCGCCGCCGAAGAGCGCCGACCGGTAGTAGAGGAGGGTGAGGATGAGGACCAGCATGAGCGCCACGCCGATGGGGGATCCCCCGACGTGGTGCACGGCGTCGGGCGAGCCGCCGAACGCGAACATGTCAGGGCCGCGGTCGGAGGAGAGGAGGTGGATGAGGAGGAGGAGCCCCACCGGAAGGAGGAGCAGGCCCACGGGGCCCAGTAGCTCGGCGATGGCATCGGCGACCGTCTCGCCGCCGTCGCCCAGGAAAAGCGGCCACCCAACCAGCAGCCCCACGACCACCGCCACCAGCAGCCCGTGCGGCGCCCCGCGCAGGCCAGCGTAGTACTGCTCGTCCGCCATTGACATCGCCTTGCCCTCTTGCTAGCTGTAAGAGATTGCCCTCGGCCGAAGACAATTGTGGGAGGCGTGGTAATGGCTGTGGGTAGAGTACTCGAGCCTTAGAGAACGGTGGGAGTGTGATTAGCGGAGATATAGGCGTGTGACGTAACAGGGGAGGAGCGGATCACATGAGGGAAAGCGGTGGTCGTAACGCAAGGCCACTCAAAGTGGGCCCAGCGAAAGTTCCGCGAAAGTTTCAGACTGGTTTTTTTTCTAACCCTAATACGTGTCTCATTTATATCATCAGAATCATAGTTTAAGTCGACGTCGCAAAAACTAAAAAGACAGCAGAACGCTAGCCTTTACACAAAGAAACAACAGTTAAGAAGTAAAATTACAATCAAGGCCGAAGAAACCTCTCAACTTGACACCAACGGCTGTTACCTGACTCTAAAACCACCACAGCAGTCATCTACTACCCCTATAAAAGAAAGAGAGGGCTAATCCAACTCACAATCTCAGCCATCTGATTACGTTATCAATGGTCAAAAATCATCGTTAACGAAAGATCATCGCTAACGAAACCAACTGAAGCTAATCCCATCGCTGAGTAAACCCACCCCCACTTCCACGATCTGAACCGCTCGCGAACTCGGCCACGCCCCCGCTCGCCCCGCCCCCGCTCGCCGCTCGCCTCGCGCAGCCGCCGCCCCCGCTCGCCGCTCGCCTCGCGCAGCCGCCGCCCCCGCTCAGCCCGCTCGCCCCCGCTCGACGCTCGCCTCGCGCAGCCGCCGCCGCCTCGTGCAGCAGCCGCAACCGCCGCCGCCCCCGCCTCGCGCAGCCGCCGCCGCCGCCCCTGCCTGGCAACCCCATCTTCTTCCCGTAGCCTTTACTGCGGCACCCCCATGTTCTCCTCTTCCTGCACTGGCTTGTTTGACCTATGCCTGGTAGGCCGGGATCTGGCCTTTTGATCAAAACTTCTTCTAGAACCAAATTGCATTTCTTTCCAGCATCCTGCAAAAACAACCCTGTGCTAATTTTCTGAAAAATGATGAGATGCACTTTTTCTTGCAGAAATTGGTTACTGAACAGTAACTTAACGAACTATCCTTTTCCTCATGTAGCCATGCAGCTCACTGGATTATTTTTCTTTTCCTCATTGTGTTCCATTTTTGTTGTCTGCAGGAGTGCTTGAACGGAGAATTTGTCAGGGTGGGGCCTAATCCGAAGTTTGTCCCTGTTGCAGGGTATCATTGGTATTGACTCTTACTTGTTGACAATTTGCTGGTCATGCACCAGTTCCTAGCAAAATCGCAATTCTTAAACATCACTTTCTGGTCCTAAGGGCATAAACACAGGCTGTTATCTTCCTTCAACAGTGTGACTACAGTATCCATATCTGGTCTGATGTGCACAGATTAACTGTGGTTGTATACAGCAAAAAAAGTTGACCATCTGATTGGTCATTCTCTTACTCGGTAATTTATCACATCATGGATCCCTCTGTTCCATCCATTATTTTCAGAAAATTCGTGTGTACGTACGATCTGAAAGATCGCATTTGCATTGGAGTAGTGCTTGTGTTAGAAAACCAAAATTTACTTGCCCTGTTGCATTTGTGATCCAAAGCCGTTGTCAGATCAAAAGTGACAAGCCCTACAGGAGTAAATTAGTTTTCGGGATAATGAAATACTCGCATCCGTAGACCACAACAACATTTTTCACATGTTTTTTTCTGTGAAAATGCACTGCTTGGCGAATACTTTGTCTTTTTTGTGGAGTAATCTTCATTGGGAAAACAAATATGCACCATCCATATAGGCATTGTGTTACTTGAAGCAATCAAAACACACACATGAGTTTATTGGTCGTATTAAAATTTAATTCGTGTTTTCATCTATGTTGACCTGGTGGAACTTGAGTACTACCAGGTTAATTTTCCGTCTCTCGTTTTTTAAACATGAAAGTCCAACACCATGTAGGTGACTGCCTTGCCTAAAGTTTTATAAAGGAAAGGAGGAAGTATACTATTTGGTAGCTATTTCCTACAAGCAAAGTCAGCTGAGATTCTGTACAGCTTGACAATGCATTAGAACTCTGGGATGCCTATAAACATTATGTTCTAGCAGTATCGTTGAAAACCATCACATTATGGTGAGGACATGGAAAATGAATTTGGGTTTTGCAGTCATACTATGTTTTTAATCCGGTCTTCTTATTTTCTCTGATGTTTGCCTCTTTATCTTCACAGAATATTTATTTCACGAGAGTACGAAATACACATCTAATTGATAGATATACTGGTGGTTCTTGATATTGTTGCCTTGCCTTAATTTTTATAAAGGAAAAGGGGAACTATACTGTTTGAAACTGCTATTCGTAAGATCCTTGTACTGTAGCAGCTTCAGTATTACCGCCTCTTTTTCGGCTTCATGTGTAAATGCAGTTAGATTTGAGAATATAGGAGATGTTTTTTGAGAAAAAAAGTTCAAAGATCTTTGTTATCTGGGCTGCAAAATATTTGAGTAACTAATACACGATACTTACAGTAATCTTCTAATTCGAGGACAATTGCAGAAATTTGCTTGATGAAGGTCTTGGATCACTCGGCATCACAAACTCAAAAGAGCCCGAGGAGCTTTAAAAGAAAATTGATTCATCTTTGAGGCACATAAGATATGTCACGGTAATTTCTTAGTTTTCATATGATCGCGATGCAGAGGCTAGGAGCACTATCTCTTTTATTATCTACAAAAAAGGTACATATTTCTTCCATATCTTTTTATGTTGTTGTGTAGCTTTCGGTTTTTCAGGTTCATTTCTACTTTGTTAGATGATCGTAAGCGATATTAGGGTTTGATAGTGCCTTCTGGTCAGTGTTGTAGGTAGATCACAAGTATATCTGTATTACTTCATACAATTAAACTGACCAGGTCTCTGCCTTTTTCAAATAATAAAGAAAAAAAATCCTCATGTTGCAAATGTAGCTCCAAACTTTTTTTTTTCAAAGGACAAAACACATCTCAGATCAGTGAGTTGCTTTGCACAATTTATTTTATTGAACTATATGCAATTTGCAACTGGGGCTCTTTGATTCATCATCATTGTTCTAGGAATAGAAAATGATACATTAAGGCTTTTGATTTAGTAATGCAATACATTATATGTCCTACAAACTAGAAATATTTTGCCTCTGTCACAACCTGCATATTTTTTTAGGTTATGCTAGCTAGCATATGTTGGAACACAAAAAAAAAATGCACATCAGTTTCAATCGTGCAGACATAGCATATACTTGATCAGCTCACTTTTCTCCAGAGATAGGTATGCTCTTAACAAAATAAATCTGATCTTAATTTGTATTAATAAAGTTGATTACTGTTCCCGACAATACAGTAAATAACTTTGGAAGAAGACATGTTGTGTGAAGCAACTAAGTGCCTTAGTAAAAAGTAATATCCCTTGCAAAATAGTAGGGAACGAGTTCTTCTAGCTCATAATTCTGGGTTCTGCGTACTTAATTAACATAGTAATTTGCCTTTCTTTCTGCATAGTTAACTATCAGCAGGGACACTGCCATCTACGAATATATGACTAAAACAAATCGCTGGTATAATCCCTTAGCTTGTAGTACTTCTCCCTGTGACAGGCTTTCATGTATGTCAAAGTATGTGTAGCTAGCATGATTGCTGTAATTTGAACCTTGATAGCAGACTTGCAAATTGGCCATGTTATATATTTCCGATTATTTATGTTTCGTTTGCAAGGGCAAACTTATACTATGCAAATCTTGTTTGAAGAATGGTTGTGTAATAAAACATGTAATACTAAGATAATAGTGTATTTGTGGCTCTATGCATGTCATGCTACCTGAAAATGTTTTCTTGAATTGTAATATTTTTTAGTGCAACCAAACTGTTTTTTCTATGCATGTTAATTCTCACATGTGTTTTGTATATTAGTCGAGACGTGCAAACGAACGCTTACTATAAGTATAAGGGAAAGAAAGAGTTCTTCAATATTCAACGGCATGCAACGTGTCGTAGACCTACAGGTTGCTATTGCGTTTGGGCAGGCCAGGTTGCAATTCAGTCCCATAATAAACCGAATAACCCAACAACACTCAATATTTGTAAAACGAAATAGCAGCAACACTTTTAATGTAGCACAGCAAGTCATTAACTGCTTATATAACATCGTACCCCACAGAAAAAAAAGTAGACGAGCAGGTCCACAAAAAAGGCTTAACATACTATCAGTTGTGTCGTAACTACTCTCTATTCATCATTCATGTACTTCTATTCTGTACATGAGGCCTTAATGATAATCATATATAATGCTGACGTACAATAACAATAAATGTGTGGCCAACATTCCACAAGTCGGGCATGATTTGTTCAAGAGAATCGATAAGCCTTTTTTAAAATATGTGAGAGGTCGGTTCCCTTGTGATTGATGATAAATATGTTCACTGAATGTTTAGCCCGAGTAACAATTTTTTGTATGACAACATTTTAAACATCTCTATTGTCTCTCTTATATTGGCAAATTATTATTATTCTGTTCATTTTATTAATATATTTCTTTTTTGATGAAGGATGATTGTTTTCACAGATAACAGGTGCGTTGCACATGCATGTTTACTAGTCAAAGAAAAAAAATAACGGATCACCTCCACACCCGAGCTCGAAGCGGCTCCATCGCTGATATGCAGCTTTGCGGACATGCAATGTGGCTCACCAAAGAATAAACAATTACCGATGAATGAATCAGACCGAGGCAACACCCCAGACACGTCATCGAACTTCAGATCTGGCACCCGCACACGACTAAGGCGTCGAAGAAGAAAACGACAACCATCCACGAAACACGAACCCAGCATGCGATCCACCATCTTTCAGATGTCCCCGATGCTGATCACAATCTACATCCGCACATAGACTACCTCCCAAGCTCTGCATAGGCGCTGGAGCAAATGTCATCGCAACGGCGTAGCCCGAGGACACATGTCCACCACGAGGATGTCCCAGCCGCCATGTCATCCTTGCTTGAACAGACTAATTTCTAAATTCATCCCCAATCATAGGACCGATCGTCTCGTTGGAGTAGGATCTGAAGGAAGTTTATTCAGCGCCACCATCGCCGCCGGGTAAGCCCAGACGATGAACAACCTAAAAACCTAACCGACAAGAGAAGAAAACGATCCACACACGTGGATCCGCCGACTCCCCCTCACCATCAACGAGCAAGGTCACCGGCAGAGGGGGGCCACCGGAAGGCGGAGTTGAGGGAGACTCCTGGCGGCGAGATCTCCTTTTGTTTCAACGAGCGGAAGAAAGAAAAGACTTTTGCAGAACGGTCAGGCTTCGATGTCGGCGGCGACGATGTGAGCAAAGACTACCTGAACAGGCCTGGCCGAGTTTTAAGACGGCCTGGGCAGATGGGAAGGCGTCCTGCGTGTCGCTGTGATTTTTAGGAACAAAAGAAAGAAACAGACGCAGGGCCGAGAGGTAGGGGATGAAGAGGGAATCAGACCCAACAGCTGGACATGGAGGGATCCGACAAGCGAGGTGCGACCGGCCCAAATTTGGGCCGGTTGACCAACGCCTAGTGTTGGCGTTATGTTTTTGGAACAAAAGGTGTAGATCAACAAGAAAGAGCATTTTTTTTAGACAAACAAGAAAGAGCAAAGTCCCTTGCAAAAAGAAAAGAAAAATCTGGGATGAGGAAAGCCCACGCGCTGCTGGCTGTCTCTGGGCCTAGCCTGCGGCTTGCAGGCGATTCATGGACTCGGAAATCAAGCCATGCACTGTCGCATAACGTTTTTCTTGATGCTAACTTACTTGGCAGGAAATTCCACTCCCACCTGCAGCCTGAGGCGGTGGTCAGATAGGAGTTGTGAGTCTATCTAGCTGCTCTGGTCGCCTTCCCCTAGAGGCGATCTAGGGTTCCATCGTATCCTCCGGCGGCGACGTCGGAGTCCACGCAAATCCTCCTCGACGGCCGGATCTCTCCGGCGGCCAGGAGTCCCTATCAAGAGCAGGTCAAGGAGACAAGCTTGCATGGAGGATTCGAGGCTTCAGAAGGCCGCGCTCGGCGGTGTGAGGGCAGAAGCGGAGAAGGAAGATAGGAATCGGGCACGAGATGGGAAGGAGCCGATCGGAGATGAGGAAGTCAAGGAGGCAGTAGCGGGAGCAGATGGTGCAGGGGGGAGTATGGCGGCCGGTGCGGGTGAAGAAGAGGATGAGGATTGGGGATACTTTGGCCCGGAACCAGACTTGGAGGACAAGTTCGCAGGGATGCAATTGCATGGCGAGGAAGAAGATGATCTGGATCTTTCTGGGGAGGTTGAAGAATTGATTAGCGGGGTAAGATGGCTAGGTCTTTTCCGTGTGCACACCACGAAGCCATTCAGTCACGCTGCTTTGCTTCGGCAGATGAGAAACGCTTGGGCGGTGGCGCAAGGGGTGACCTTCAGTGTCAAAGGCCCCAACCTCTTTTTGTTTCAGTGTCATTGTCTCGGTGATTGGAGGAGAATAATGGATGGAGGGCCATGGATCTTCCGGTTTGCACCAGTCGTTATACAAGAGTACGACGGTTTTACTGATGTTGCTGAATATAAGTTGAATAAAATTCCACTATGGGCTCGCATCAAAGGTCTTCCAGATGGGTTGACAGCAAAAAAGGAATTGGCAGAGAAAGTGGCAGCTAAGGTGGGGGAGCCCCCTTTCACAGTAATTGTCAATGAGGGCAGAATCAACCCGACAGGTGTCTTGAGGGTGAGGGTGTACGTTGATGTCAGTAAACCACTTGTGAGGTTTGTGCCAATTACGTTAAAAGAAAGGAAGAAGTACCCTGTTTTCTATGACAGGTTGCCGGACTTCTGCTATTTCTGTGGCCTCATGGGGCACAAGGTTGAGGAGTGTGGAGACGGGATTCATGACCCGCGTGCTTGTGAGTGGGGTGAGTGGCTGCTGTGGAGTCAGGAACCTCAATTTGCTGCTGCGGGGGGGAGAGGAGGTAGACATGGAGGAAGAGGATCTAGGGGTGGATGGCAGGGTAGAGGAGGTTCTGTTGGTGGTAGGGAAGATATGGAGAAAAGGGAGGAACCAGATAACATGGACTATACTTCACAGGGTCTGAATATTAGTAATGCTCGCAAAAGGCTGGTTGCGGCGGATGGTACGCTGAATGTGCGTGGTCAAGCAGTACCGAACTTGGTCGGAAAGGTGGCAGGGACGGTTTTGCTCTTGGAGAGTGGAGGCGGCGACTCATCTGCAGATGCAGCTTCTACCACTCCTGGGAAGGTACCAATAGTGAAGAGACGAAGGCAGGATGGAGAGGGTGAGGTGGAGCAGATGGATACTTCAGTTCAGGCGGCCTCCGTCATGGAGGACCGCCGAGCCCAATGAGGACCCTATGCTGGAACTGTCGCGGGATTGGCGACCCTGCGACAGTAAAGGAGCTCCGCGATCTTGTGGAGGCGTGTGCGCCGACGATCCTTTGTATAGTGGAGACACAAATTGCAAAGTATCGAGTGGAAGGCTTGGCGGGTAGTTTAGGATTTACGGGTCGTTTCGGAGTAGCTAGCAGTGGAAGAAGCGGAGGTTTATGTTTGTTTTGGAAGAATTCTATTGGCATTGAAATAAAAACTTTCTCACAGTACCATATTGACTCGGTGGTGAATGAGCAGGACAAGGCTCCCTGGCGTTTGTCTTGTTTTTATGGTGCAGCAAACCGAAGTATGAGATTTAAAACCTGGGATACTATGAAGTTTCTGCGAGGTGAAAGTACTTTGCCATGGGTGTGTATGGGAGACTTCAATGAAATATTGCGTCCGGAGGAGCAAATGGGGCCAAATGAGCGTGACAGTGCGCAAATTGCTGGGTTCAGGGAAGCGGTTGATGTATGCGAGTTGGCGGATCTTGGATACAAGGGGTTAGACTGGACCTTTGAAAAACGAGTCGTGGGAGGAGATTATTGCCGTGTGCGCCTTGATCGTGCGTTGGCTAGCCCCAGCTGGTCAGCTATGTTTCCTTTTGCCTCAGTTGAGCATCTCACCGCGGCAAAATCTGATCACAGCCCTATTTTGTTGATGAATGAGTTGGAAGCGAACAACCTGAGGGTAGCTTTGAAGAAACCTTTTCGCTATGAGTGTATGTGGGAGACAGATGGAAGATTCAGAGATACACTACAAGATGCGTGGAACAAGAACCGTCCTGCAATGACGGCAGCGGATTTAGCGAACAAGCTATCGGATGTGGCCTCCACATTGAAACAGTGGGGGCGGGCCACTTTTGGCTCTGTAAGGCAGGAGTTGCGTTCGCTGCGACAGCAGCTCGCCGCTTTGCGAGCTGACCCGTCTAGGGTCGGACCAGGGGAAGAGGAGAAGAGAGTTCAGGACCGTATCGTTGAGATGTCATATCGGGAGGAGGTAATGATGAGGCAGAGGTCCAGGATAAGTTGGTTGTCTGAGGGAGATAGCAACACCAAATTTTTTCAGAAAAAAGCAAGTGCTAGAAGGGCAAAAAATACAATCACGCAGCTCCAAAGACAAGATGGTACACTATCTTCTGATCCGGCAGAGTTGGCAAACATGGCGAATGCTTTTTATGAGAATCTATATACATCCGAAGGAACCATTGGAATAGAGGAGGTGTTGTCACACATTCCATGCAGAGTAGATGGAGGGATGAATGCAAGGCTCAATGCCCCCTATAGCAAAGATGAAGTGAAGGAAGCACTCTTTCAAATGTTCCCAACTAAAGCACCCGGACCCGACGGATTTCCTGCTCATTTTTTTCAGCGGCATTGGGAGCTTTGTGGTGAAGAACTAACAGGCTTGATTATTCGGTTGCTCAGTGGAGAGGATTCACCGGAGGATATTAATCGCACGTTCATCGTTTTGATTCCCAAGATCGCCAGTCCAAAACTTTTAGGACAGTTTCGACCTATAAGTCTTTGCAACGTGGTATACAAGATCGCGTCAAAAGTCTTAGCTAACAGGTTGAAAATCATTCTCCCAGATGTTATCTCCGAAGAGCAGTCGGCTTTCGTTCCTGGAAGGCTCATCACGGATAATTTTATTACGGCATATGAGTGCTTACACTATATGAAAACACGGAAGGTTAGAGATAATCGCTTTTGTGCCCTCAAGTTAGATATGATGAAGGCATATGATCGGCTAGAGTGGCCCTACTTGAGAGCGGTTATGTTAAAGATGGGTATCAGCCCAAGGTTCACTGAGACAATCATGAGGTGTGTTTCGTCGGTCTCTTTTTCAGTACTCTTTAACGGGGGCAGCTTGAATGAGTTCAGGCCTTCGAGGGGACTGCGCCAGGGGGACCCTATTTCCCCGTACCTCTTTTTATTGGCAGCAGAGGGGCTGTCCTGTTTACTTAAATCTCAAGACTTGGGGGTCCGAGGATTATCAGTGGCGAGTACAGCACCATCTATTAATCATCTTCTTTTTGCTGATGATAGTCTCCTGTTTTTTGATGCAACAAGTGACAGTGCAGTTAAAATTCTGGAGCTCTTGAGGAAGTATTGTGATGCTTCTGGACAGCGCATAAACACGGACAAGTCCTCGATCTATTTCAGCAAGGGTGTTCCAGAGCAAACTAGGCTTCAAATAAAAAACATCTTGGAAGTACAGAATGAATCATTGACAGAGAAGTACCTAGGGCTGCCGACTGATGTTGGTAGGAGCAAGGAAGGATGCTTCAGGTATTTGAAAGATAGAATTTGGAAGCATATCCAAGGATGGATGGAGAAGTGCTTGTCGGCAGGAGGAAAGGAAGTCCTTATAAAATCCGTGGCACAAGCTATTCCAACTTATTCCATGTCATGTTTTAAATTGCCGCGTGGCCTGAGTGAGCACATAAATGGACTTCTTCGCAAATTCTGGTGGGGAAGCAAGCAAGGCCAACGGAAAGTAGCATGGGTGTCTTGGAGGACGATGTGCAAGCCAAAGAACATGGGAGGTCTGGGCTTCCGTGACATTGAACTATTCAATCTGTCGCTGTTGGCACGACAGGTGTGGAGGCTTCTACAAGAACCTGAGTCCCTTAGTGCAAGGGTACTCAAGGCGCGGTACTACCCGCAAGGGGAGATCCTTACTGCGGCAGTGGGAAATAATCCATCCCAGGTATGGCGATCGCTGATAGAAGGAAGAGATATTCTTGCATTGGGCCTCATTCGGAGAATTGGTTCGGGTTCAGATACGCATATTTGGCGGGATAATTGGTTGCCGCGTGATTTTATGCTAAAGCCGCTGTGTTCAATCTCAGCGAACCCGCCACAGTTTGTCGCTGAGCTCATCGACACGGCAACCAGAACTTGGGATAAGCAGAAGCTGGAGGAGCACTTTGTCAACCCAGACGTGGAGGTGATTATGAATATTCCTTTGAGTACAAGAGTTCAGGCGGATTTCTGGTCATGGCATTATGACTCGAGAGGAGTATTCTCTGTTAAATCTGCATACAAGATGATTAATGGTATCAAGCACCAGCGGGAGGATTGGCTCGAGCGTCGGCCGAGTCGCTCTAACCGGGAGGCGGACAGCAAATCTTGGTCAAGTTTATGGAAGGTCAAGGTGCCTTCAAAAATTCGAATCTTTGTTTGGAGACTAGCACAGATGTCCTTGCCAACAGGGACAATCCGCCATGAGAGGAAGATGGCCACCTCGTCAGCGTGTTCAATATGCAACGCCGATCCTGATTCATGGCGCCACTCTCTGTTTGAGTGTCGCATGGCGCGCTGTGTCTGGGCCTTGGGTGACGAAGAGGTGCTCCAGCACCTTCTGTCGAACAGAATTGAAGATGCCCGCCTATGGCTGTTTTGGCTTTTCGAGACAATGAATCAACAGGATCTTGCGAAGGTCCTCATTACCATGTGGGCAATTTGGTGGGCAAGAAGGAAAGCTATACATGATGATGAATTCCAAAGCCCGTTGTCAACGATGTGTTTTGTGAATCGTTATTTGCAGGACCTTGAGATTGCTACTGTCAGGATCTCTACAAGTGCACAACCAGCCCCACCGAGATCTCATCATTGGAAGCCACCAGGAGAGGAAGCAGCCAAGATAAATGTTGATGGAGCCATTTCTCGGCAAGGAAGAACAGGAGCTGCTGCGGCTGTTTGTAGGAACAAGGATGGCCAGTACCTTGGGTCCTCAGCCGTGGTTTTCGATGGCTTGGTTGATGCTCCCAGTCTTGAAGCTCAGGCATGCAATGAAGCGTTGTCTCTCGCCAAGGATCTCAATCTATCGCATCTGGTGATTGGCTCGGACTGCTTGCAGGTTGTCTCAAACATAAATGGAGCAGCGTCACCTCCTTACGTTTTAGTTCTGTATGAAATTAAAGCTAGATCTTCAGAGTTTGTAAAAGCTAGTTTTCGTTTTGAAAACAGGGAGTCAAACTTGGAAGCTCATGCCTTAGCTAAGGCAGCTTCATCTCTCCCTATTGGACGCCATGTGTGGCTAGGGTCCCTTCCAGGCATTATTTGTATCCCTTCTGTTCTGAACATTGAATAAAATCCCTAGTTTCACCTCAAAAAAAAAAAAAAAAACTTACTTGGCAGGAGAAAACAGACATACCCTAAAAAAAGAGAAAACCAGAGATTAAAATTGAATTGGAGATGCGAGGAATCGAAACCCGTGCCTCTATTCCACATTGATTAGCGCTCTACCAATTGAGCTACATCCCCTTTCACATACTACTACAATAATTCAATACAGTTAATATTAGTTAACTGACTGCAATCAAGAAAGATATTGGACGTAAATACTTCCTTCGTCTCAAAATAAATGTCTTAACTTTATACTAATTTTAATATAACATTATATTAAAAATAAAACATTTACTTTGAAACGGATGGAGTATATCCCAACAAAAGCTTGAGTTCGTGTCCATGGAGACACGAAGTGATATAAGCTTAGTTAAACGGCACCCCCCCCCCCCCCCCCCCCCCCCCCCCCCTCTCACGTGGTTTGTTCAGATACGCCAAACGTTCCTGGGCGTGGTAAGCATCATGCCGTTGAGCAGGAGTGGAAGCTAAACTTGCACGCAGGTAGGCTGTACTTAAACAAATTTCTTCGTAATTAGCAAACAAAATAGTCCCAAATGCTTATCGTTAGCAAACAAGACCAGTTCAGCCAGCGACGGGCACAAATTAAGTACATTCGTTTGTTCGCTTACTACCGATCACACAAGATCAGGTTGGATACACATGGCCAGTTCAGCCAGCGACGGGCACAGGTTGGGTACAAATGGCCAGTTCAGCCAGCGACGGGCACAAATTAAGTAGTGTGTTCGGTTACTACCGATCACACAAGATCAGGTTGGGTACAAACGATGACATCACTGAAAGTTGGACTTTCTCCTATGTATCAATTAGGGTATCTTCAACACCGGCCCTCAAACCACCTGCAACCGTTTGGGATGTACGGTCTTGATGTGTTTTGTCATTTAAAGCATCATGAAAATTATTCATATAGACCGGACTACGGGGTACACCATCTTGTTTTTCATAATTATACAAGGCTTCATTTAAATGGCCTAGAGAGATCCTTGGAAGCTTCTCTTGCATATGCAGTGCACAACAGTCGCCAAGTTTCAACCTTCTTCTCCATGTTTGACTCGCCATAGATTCCAGTTAGGTGTCATTTGAAACCATCCACTTTTGTGACTGTAGCATCGATGTGCATCCTCCCTTTCCACCTAAGACTCAAGTTTATTCCTCGCCTCCAGAACAAAGCCAGTCCACCACTACGGCCATCACAGTCCCGAGCCACCATATTCATCAAGCCTAATTTTATTTTGAACTTTTCCATCCTCTTCTCATCCAGTTTGGTTTCTGACAAGAAGAAAATATCGGAGTCCTCCTTCCTCTGGATTTCCAGAAGACTACGAATTGCCGGCCTACCCCCTAGCCCCCGGCAATGCCAAGCCACTATCCTCATTGGGAATCGCAAGGCTATCTAGCCAGCCCCGTTTTTTCAGCAGTACTCTCTTCTTCCTCCACCTTCTTCTCCTGGTCATACAGTTTTGCTTTCTTTTGCTCAACCACCCAAGTCTAGACATCCTCAATAGCACCCTTTTGTTCTTCCCTCTCCATCTCCTGTACCCAGCTAGGTTTCCACATTCACGACCGTTTCACGAGCTCCTCGTCTCACATGTTTCACCTTTACAACATGTCTCCCTCCCTTTTCCTTCCCCCTTTCATCCTCTAACTTTAACTTATCTGTTGCAACGACCACATGAACGACGTTAGGGATAGCCTACATGGCGTGGGGCCCCTCCCACCCACTAGCATGCGCCCCCAATTGCATGGCCTCGGATATCACACCCTTCACACGGTTCAGTTTTGGTGGAGAGAGCTGCATGTCCTCATGTCGTGTTCCCTTTTCTTATTCCTTCTCGACTTGGCCCTTTCCTTTATTCAGATTTGGTTGGTCTTGCATGAGGTTCCCTCCATTAATCCCACTCATCATCACGACTATCCCTGTTAGTATCACGTTCCCCTCTGCCAACAACGATTGTCTTCTAGTTTTCGCTGCATCACCCGCCTGAGGATCCAGTGTGTGTGGGTTTTAAGGGGTTAGTCACCTTCCCCTCACACATCACTTCAGCCCTACTCTCCTTGTCCTTCCTCCAAGATAAAGTGTCACTACCATTGCTTCTCGAGCTATCAAAAGATCCTCCCCCCCCCCCCCCCCCCCCCCCTCCTTTGCTGACGTGAAGAAGGTGCCACCTTGATCCCGGTCCTTGTTTTTTATGGGTTTATAGCTCAACCACGCCCCCCACTGTTGCACCTCCCCTCTCTTCAGCTTCCTTTCACAGGATTTGTCAATGTGTCCAATTATACCACTAGTGTAGCAGAACTCTGGAAGAAACTCATACATGACAGGGTACCACTTCTCCTTCTCCTTCTTCTTCCTCCTCTCCAGATCTTTGGCACCTCTGCTACATTCCCTGTGTCATCAACATGCAGTGTGAACCCCCTCCAGAGCGAGTCCTTGATGTTCAGCCGCACTTTCACTCGCAGGATCCGCCCCATGGAATCCGGGTCCTCGAGACCCATAGCATCCATGAATTTCCCACCTGATCTATTTTCTTCTCTCCCGCATCGGGATTTATCATGCCCAGGGTCCTGGAACCCTAATCCAGATTGGCAGCTGTGAAAACTCGTACTCCTCTAGAGTTTTTGCTGGATCGTAATGATCTAGGCTCTAGCAACATCACCTCATGCCAGAACATCCACGTGCCGTCTTCCAGCGCCTTTCGCTTCCCCGCGGGCCAGTTGAACTTGATCAAAGAAATGTTTTCTCCTATCACCTTGCAATCCACCCCTCTCATTGACCACCACACTCTTCCTATAGAATTTGCAATCACTTCCGCCAAAGCCAGTTTCTGAGAAAACAGTTTTGCCAGTGCCTGAGGTTCCACCACACCGATCTTTCCGCTACTTGACCAGCCGATCTTCGGTCCTTTCTTCTCTGCCTCCGTCAACTTCAAGTGCTCCAGGCGGAAGGAATGGAACGACATCTAGAACGGATCTGGTGGGTGTGTGACTTAGACGTGCGGGAGACACAGCAACAACGAGGACTCTTGGGTGGTGCACTGGGGGACTAGAGACCAGGGTCACAACGATGATCATGAGGAGGATTGAGTGTCGTTAACTTGGCCATCTCACAGGAAGCGACGAAAATCGGATCGCCTATGAGATCGCCAGAACGAAAACCTTAACCGTCACCTAAGGGACGGACACTACACCGTGGTGTTTTAGG